>CM045734.1:20978563-21063563 GCA_024760905.1 Plotosus lineatus | reverse complement strand
GAGAGACTATAGAGAATTTCACACAGAGACACCCTTGCTGAACAGGGGCTAGAACACAGGACCTTTTTGTTGTGAGGGGAGACCGCAAACCATCAGGCCACAGTGGCTTATGAAACTCCCGATTATAAATAAAGACATCAAGTACTTAGTGTGAAAGATGCACCAGCAAGACTTGGCAAGCAAATACCGCAATTTTATTTAAGAATAATCTTCAGTATTTTTGGAGTTATCATGAAGTTATTGAACGTATAATTTGGCACATAATCTGTGATTGTTTACAGTGTTGCTATAATTTAGAAACCAAGACTGGGAAATGAAATTTTTCACAACCCCCTCCCCCCTCCCCCCTCCCATTTTCTCCCTAATTAATCGTATCCACTTCCCACCAATGAGGTGTTGCCTTCCCCATCACATGACCACCACAGTCCCCTTCCATGACATGCAATGCTAGCCACTCGCCTCTTTTTAAACTGCGGCGCATGTGTATCTGGGAGCAGTCTAACACATTCAGAGGGAACGCACTATCCGCCCCCTTGAGATCACGGACTACTACGATTGGCTGGTGTTCACTGTGATTGACAGGTGAGTGAGTGTATGCCACCTGTCCCTCCTGTGAGAGCTTGGCCAATTAGCTCCCATGGGCTCCCAGCTATAAGATGGTTGTCACATGAACACGAATTTGAACTTGCGATGTCCAGGTTCTAAATATTTATTGTTGTTGTTTTCATTTTTCTTTCATCACCTACTCCTGGTGAAAATATTGAATCTATTAACATTAAACTAAACATTGATACGGATGCTTCGGAATAAAATGTCAGCTATTTCAGCCAGAGAATGATTGACTGAACTGGACATCTCTATAGCTTGTGGGCCTGGTGGTAGTCCTGTGCGCCTATTGAGAGAATTCAGGAAGCAAAAGCCCCTTCATGTTTCTGAGCAATTTGGAAGAGATCTTTTTGGTCTCACAAATGTCTCATCAGTGAGGTACAACTCTAGCATGTGTACACAGAGAAACTTCTTGGGATCCTCATCATCACTCGTGCGATCGCCTGGGACTTGCACATACACGTAATCACTGCAACAGCCAACAAGCGTCATGGGCCGCTGAAGTAGGTACACCCTGTCCTGACTGACGAGTCAGTTTGGCACATGCTATACCTGAGGTAAGGTAAGTCTGTTGGGTTTTTACACCCGAGCCTAGTGGCTCATCAGGCCGGTGCTTATCCCCGGTTTCCGTAGCGTGAAGCGACCAGGAGTTCAACTCCTCCTGGATGGGACGCTAGTCCATCGCAGGTTACCTTCCCAGTATATATATTTTGTACTGGTACCCATTTATACTGCTGGGTGAACAGAGGCACACTTGTGGTTGAGACCTTGCCCAGGGGTCTAAGCACAGTTGGGGTCTCAGTGGGATTTGAACTCACAACCTCCCGATCATGAGCCCAGCACTCTAACCACAACACCACCGGCCCCTATGCTATACCTGAATAGTGGTGAAAGTCTCACTGTTACATGAATAAAGTGAGCTGTCCAGGGTGAACTTTGCCCACGATCGGAGTCGGCTGAGATGGGTGCCAACCTTCAGCGGTTCGGAAAATGAATGACACTCATCAAGCTTTGCTTCCTGCCCAGGCCTCAATCAAAGCACAAGTCAAGAATGTACAGCAGCAATGGTGAATCCTCCATACAAGCATTGAGGAGTGGACCCGCTAGGACATTCCTTTGGTTTAAGACTTATCTCTGCTAGCATATGACCATAAACCCAAGTAGATTGTTTTAGATTCCAGTGATACTTCTCATGGGTTCTCATTATGCCATTCGCACGTAACCAAGTGAATAATTTCTTAAAATATCGCAATGTTTTTTTTTTTTGCTACTTGACTCATTCTTTGCCATTTTAATCAGTTCATATTCACATTTTGTAGATGTATATTCACTGACTGTAGCTTACCTGCTGCACTGAAACAAAGTATTGGCGCCCTCTCATTTCATGTGGATTTAACCTGAACACTTATGAAATAGCAACCAGTGGATGTAACATTTCTCAAAAAAAAAACCCCAAAAACTTCAGTTCAGTGCCATCCAGTAGCCTTTACTCATTTTTTTTCTTGTTGACGTGGTAAACTGAGTCATGTTCCAACAGCAAGTGTCTTTCACATTATTCATACTTCAGCAGTAGTCAATCTTACACGTAAAACAAGTATTTAACGTTCAATCAATCAAAAATTCTCAGGGACTCACACGTAACAATAACAGTGCTTTTATTGTGCTGCTCTAACAGGTACGATATCATTTTTGCATCTTCACCTCAATATTAATCTCAAAAATTTTTGAGATTGATTCAGGACTGTTTTATGAATGAAGTACTGTCAATATTAATGTAGAATCTGCAATGTGTAAATATAATTCTGCCGAACTTGAGTTCCGTCATAGCTGTATTACTATACAGCAAAAGTGCTGAACATTTAAATGACAAAAAAAAAAAAAAAAAAATCAGTTGACTTTTTTCTTATTAATGCAGGCTATAGGTTAAAATTATTTTAACATTTGTTATTTGTTTACAACTGATAGAACTCTCTCACTGTTATGAGTCATGTGACTTTTACACACCTTTTATGAATATTTCCTGATCATCACACTGTTGAAATCAGACAACATTCAAGCATTCAACATTTGCACACACACACACATACCTTATATATATATATATATATATATATATATATATATATATATATATATATATATATATATATATATATATATTTTATATATAACATGACTGTACCGACCAATTTATCAAAACACAGCTTCAAAATAAAACAACAACAAACAAACCCGAATCTAAAAAACGCAAAAGCTAGCAGTGCTCATGATTGTTCTCTAAAAGCACAGGTGAAGTGAATGAAGACAGGATATGAGGGATGAATAAACCGCCTCATACATCAAAGCTTTGGAAAGCGATATGGCATCAGTCCATTCAAAGATATCACTTTTGAGAAACAAAAATATGAAACGTTTCCTGCAGGACTCAAAACAAACAAGACTGCACTTGTCTGAAGGACTGATCATGATTCATTAGGAAAATATTTTCCCACATTTTCTGAGAGAGTGACATTGTTATAACATGAGTAGGTTTAGCGTGTGTTATTTAGGAGATTGATAAGTAAAAAAGAAAGAAACAAAGAAGAGGAGAATATGATTAGTGCGTCTGTGAGAACGCATACTGCTGCTGCTGCCTCTAGTAATAACAACAACAACAACAACATCAATAATAATAATAATAATCGTAATAATAATAATAACTTTTAATTATATGTCACTTTTTATACATAGAAGTGGGCATAGTGGGATTGGAAGTTGGGGTGGTGTAGTGGTTAGGGTGCTGTGCTCATGATCGGGAGGTTGTGTGTTCGAATCCCAGTTAGACCCCACTGTGCTAAGAGCCCTGGGACGGTCTTAACCACAAGTGTGCCTCTGTTCACCCAGCAGAATAAATGGGAACCAGTAAAAATATACTGGGAAGGTAACCTGCGATGGACTAGCGCCCCATCCAGAAGAAGTTGAACTCCTAGTCACTTCATGCTACAGAAACCGGGGATAAAGTACCGGCCTGATGAGCCACCATGGCTCGGGTGTGAAAAGCCCAATGGAACTTAGATGCTGAACAAAGTACTGTACTTGGAAAAAAGAGACACAGAAGACCCCAAAATAAGATGGTGCGAGATAACATACAGTATAGATAAAGAATAAGATCAAACAATATACAATAAAATTGAATCTAAAAAAATGGGATCCAATAGAATAAATGAATATTTAACACCTTGCAGTAAATATAAAAGAGAATAAGAGAAGATAAGAAGTTAAAGATAGCGGAAATAGTCATAGATGTAGAATCCTGTAAAAAAGGAAGCAAAAAATATAAAAAAGAAGGTGAGTTTTATTAATTCATCAAATGCAAAAAAAAAA
Organism: Plotosus lineatus; assembly: GCA_024760905.1. Taxonomy (NCBI): domain Eukaryota; kingdom Metazoa; phylum Chordata; class Actinopteri; order Siluriformes; family Plotosidae; genus Plotosus; species Plotosus lineatus. Next base: position 21,059,594 of record CM045734.1, on the reverse strand, counting down.
AAGAGATGTAAATTAATTCTAAGATTCTGTGGCCAGTGAAAATAGATTTTATCTGATTTTTAATTTTTTTTTTTTTTTTTCCAGAAAGATTGTTTATTTTCAGGAAAGATGCTGTGATTCTGTGAAAGATTCTTCCTGTGTCCAAGGTGTCCACTACCCTCGCCCTGAGATGGGCACCAGCCTCCCTGTGACCCTAATTATGATTATGAATTACTCCTGTGCAGAATAGAACTCCTTTTACAGAACATTTAAGGAACAACCACAGAGTCCGTAAATGTTTAAAATGTCCTGTAGGCCGTATGTGTGTGTGTGTGTGTGTGTGTGTGTGTGTGTGTGTGTGTGTGTGTGTGTGTGAATATAAATCCCATATGCAATTTCAACAGGCTTATATAAATAAATAAAAGTTTGAGTGGATACTGTTCAGTTTGTTTATATTGTAAACTTTCATAACTAGAATAAATAGTTACACAACTGTTTTCTTTCTTTCTTTTTTTGTTTTTTTTCTCGCACACTTCCGTTCAGTAGTGTGAATCATACCATGATTTATGAGAGCCATTTTCTAATAGGATTATAACTGTAAGCTGAGGTTCACGCTCTCAGCATGGGGGTGAAAGATTCGTTGGCCTTTGAGTAAAAATTAAAAAAAAAAGTTGTCTCACAGGAGCTCTGAGAACAGAAAGCTCTTACATTAGAAGAGTAAACACGTTATTGTGCTCTGATGGACATTTCACGGAACTCAGATCACATGGTGTCTATTGGTGTCCAAAAAACACAAAACAAGACAAAGCTGTTTCTTGTTTTGTTCTGTTTTGTTTTGTTTTGTTTTTCAATACATGCATGGTTTTCCTGTCTCGTATTTTTCCCGTGTGGATGATTTAAGAGTTGCAGGTTTGTGACAGAGCAGACTCCAGCTTGAAATAATCTCTTCACATGTTATCAAAATGGAAGAGGTTCTACATGAACTGATTCAGGAAGCTCGTCAATATTTTAATACTCCTAACAGAGAGGGGGAGACATACATCCTGCAGCTGATTGACATCCCCCTTTTAGTAGTCTCAAACCAAGGATGAATGCAATTTCATTTGCACTGCCATCCCTGTTGTCACAAGCAGCAGATCACCTGGTTTTAAAAGGGTCTTTTAAAAGGGCGAAAGCATGCATGCACCCCTCCGTGATATGTAATGCTCGCAACCCGCCTCCTTTCAAACTGCAGCGCATACATATTTTGGGGGCGGTCTAACATACTCAGAGGGAACACACTATCCGCCCTTTTGTACGAATGCGTTCACAGACACCCATGATTGGCTGATGGTCGCTGGGAAGTAAGCGTATATTATCTGCCCCCCCCCCCCCCCCCATCAAAGATCAGCCAATTAGATTCCATAGACTCCAAGGCCACGAATGGCAGTGGCATTAACCTGGACTCAAACTTGCCATCTCTGGGTTTGTAGTCACACACCTTGTCAATGTGCCACTTGGGGACCCAGGGAGCAATCAGTTTAACCATGTATACACTGTTCAATGAGTCCGACCTCACAAGCAATTCCAGATGTTCGTTGGTCATAAAAACATGCAGCAGGAAAACAAGGTTTCTGCTAAGATCTGAAAAACCTGTAAGTCCTCGGCACCTGCCAACAAGGTTACACCATATTCTGTACTGTTCCAAACACTTCAACCAAAAATAAATTGGTTGAACACTTGAAAAATTCGTTTCCAGCAAGAAAGACTGCAAAACCTGACTTTAGCGAGCATGAATGATAAGTTTGGAAAGCAAGCAGAGCAAAGAAGATTACGAAGCAGATTAAGGATAACTCGGGCAAATGTGTGCGATAACACTGGACTACAGTTTCGAAATGCCTGTGAAATAAGTATAGTCAAACTTTCATGAATTTGGGCCATTGGGAATGAAACTGATGTTTAAAATTGTTGATTGCCTTTTGATTTTGAGATGGTACTGGGTCAGCATATGTGACCCTGAGTTGAAAATCATGAAAGATGGACGAGTTATAATGGGAGAGGATCTGAATTTAAATCAGAAGTCACCAAATACATCATGGACTGAATCTAGAAATAAACTTGAGGTAAACAGGTTCAATGCTGATGCGTTAGGTCATGGGTTTAATCCTGGACATGGTGGGAGTTTGTCATGCACTGAATTTCAGTTCAATTCATTTTCTGTACCCGATTAATCATAATTTGGGTCGCGGAGAGGCTGGTGCCCATCCCAGCCAACTTCGGGCGAGGGCAGAGTACACCCTGGACAGCTCGCCAGGCCATCGCAAGGCGGCAACACGCTGACGGCTTTGCAGCCTACTCTTGTCGAAAGTCAGCAATGGTTCTTTTACATGCATCACACCATAGACAGTGAGAGACATGGCCTGCCTTTGATAACCCAGTTAGCTCCACTAGGGGGGACAGTGACAACCTTGTGCAGAGTGGGACTTGAACCCCCAACCTTTGGATCAGCGATCCAGCACCCTATACCACTAGACCACCACTGCCCCTGTATCCCAGGATATTTTTGTTGCTAATTAGTTTTATTCTTTCTAGGCAATGAAATTTGTGAAAGGGGAGTAGGAAAAAATGGCAGAAGACACACACCATAGGATTGGTCAGAGACATTGATGAGATTGATTTTACATGTTGATATATTTGAAACGGTACATAAAAAATTCTGACTTGTTTTTGGCTGTAACATTCAGTTCTTAATTTATGACTGTGCATTTGTTTGTCATCACCTCCTCAAAGGAGATTATCTTTTCATCAGCATGGATTATTTTTGTTGGGGTTTTTTTTATGTCTGTTAACTAGCAACTTGCAGCCCACAGTTTGTGCCGGATTAATAGGACATTTTTAATGATAGGTCTGTCATCAGCCAAGAATTTTACCATTAAATGTTGGTAAGAGTTCATATGGTGATGTCGTCTCAAAAGACTGATAAAAATAACAATAAAAAATAAATAAAATAAAGAAATCTTAGCTATAATAATTGTCAAAAATAATAAATAAATACATTAATTAAATAAAGTAATTAAATCAATATATATATATATATATATATATATATATATATATATATATATATATATGTATGAGAACCTCAACATTTTCATCTCCGCTACCTCCAGCTCTGCCTCCTGCCTTTTCTTCAGCGCCACTGTTTCTAATCCATACAACATCGCTGGCCTCACCACCGTCTTGTACACTTTTCCCTTCATTCTTGCTGACACTCTCCTATCGCACATCACACCGGACACTTTTCTCCAACCATTCCAGCCTGCCTGCACACGTTTCTTCACCTCTTTTCCACACTCTCCATTGCTCTGGATTGTTGAGCCTAAGTACTTAAAATCCTCCACCTTTCTTATCGCTGCTCCCTGTAACCTCACCGTTTCTCCTGGGTCCTTCTCATTCACACACACATGTATTCTGATTTTCTGAGGCTAACCTTCATTCCTCTCCTTTCCAGGGCATACCTCCACCTCTCTAGATTTTCCTGCACTTGTTCTCTGCTCTCACTACAGATCACGATGTCATCTGCAAACATCATAGTCCATGGAGATTCTTGTCTCACCTCGTCTGTCAGCCTGTCCATCACCATAGCAAACAAGAAGGGGCTCAGAGCTGACCCTTGATGCAGTCCCACCTCCACCTTGAATTCATCGGTCACACCGACAGCACACCTCAGCGCTGTCTTACATCTCTCATACATGTCCTGCACCACTCTAACATACTTCTCTGCCACTCCAGACTTCCTCATGCAATACCACAGTTCTTCTCTTGGCACCCTGTCATATGCTTTTTCCAGATCCACAAAGGCACAATGTAGCTCCCTCTGACCTTCTCTGTACTTCTCTATTAACATCCTCAAAGCAAACATTGCATCTGTGGTGCTCTTTCTTGGCATGAAACCAAACTGTTGTTCACAAATGCTGACCTCTGCCCTTAGTCTAGCTTCCACTATTCTTTCCCATAACTTCATCATATGGCTCATCAACTTTATCCCTCTGTAGTTGCCACAACTCTGCACGTCTCCCTTGTTCTTAAAAATGGGCACCAGCACACTTCTCTTCCATTCCTCCGGCATCTGCTCACTCTCTAGTACAGTGTTGAATGTTCTTGTCAGAAAATCTACTGCTACCTCTCCTAGACACTTCCATACCTCCACAGGTATATCATCAGGACCAACTGCCTTTCCATTCTTCATCCTCTTCAATGCCCTTCTCACTTCACCCTTACTGATCTTTGCTACATCCTGCTCCTCAATGGTCACCTCTTCTACTCTTTTTTCTCTCTCATTTTCCTCATTAATCAGCTCTTCAAAGTACTCTTTCCATCTTCCAAGCACACTTCTGTCATCAGTCAATACATTTCCCTCTCTGTCCTTTATCAATCTAACTTGCTGCACGTCCTTCCCATCTCTATTTCTCTGCTGTGCCAACCTGTATGAGATCATTTTCTCCCTCTTTACTATCCAACCTATCATACAAGTCATCATACGCCCTCTGTTTGGCCTTAGCCACTGCTACTTTCGCCTTACGCTGTGTCTCCCTGTACTCCTGTTTACTCTCTTTGGTCCTCTCAATGTCCCACTTCTTCTTAGCTAACCTCTTCCTTTGTACACACTTCTACACTTCCTCATTCCACCACCAAGTCTCCTTATCTACTTTCCTTCCAGAGGACACACCAAGTACTCTCCTACCTGTGTCCCTGATCACATTTGCTGTGGTTGTCCAGTCATTTGGAAGCACTTTCTGACCACCCAAATCCTATTTAAACTCCTCCTTGAAGACAACACGACACTCTTCCTTTTTCAGCTTCCACCACTTTGTCTTCTGCTCTGCCTTTGCCTTTTTCACCTTTCTCACCATCAGAGTCATCCTGCACACCACCATCCTATGCTGTTTGGCAACACTCTCACCCACTATGACTTTGCAGTCACTGACTTCCTTCAAATTACATCGCCTGCACAAGATGTAGTCTACCTGTGTGCTCCTACCTCCGCTTTTATAAGTCACCCTATGCTCCTGTTTCTTCTGGAAGAAAGTATTCACCACAGCCATTTCCATCCTTTTTGCAAAATCTATCAACATCTGTCCTTCTGCGTTCCTGTCCTGGATACTAAACCTGCCCATCACTTCCTCGTCCCCTCTGTTGCCTGTACCAACATGTCCATTGAAGTCTGCCCCAATGACCACTCTTTCACCTCTGGGGGTACTCTGCATCACTTCATCTAAGTCACTCCAGAATCTCTCCTTCTCTTCTAGCTCACATCCTGCCTGTGGGGCATTCCTCTTCTCTCTCTGCCTACGGACACGCCTCCCGCCTCTCCTTCTTCGATGTCTTCAACCAACAGTAGTCCAATTTCCATCAGCACCCTGTTGGTTGACAGCACTGATGGCGGTCATTGTTAACCCGGGCCTCGACCGATCCAGTATGAATTTTGTTTTGACCATTTGCATTTTTAATGTGGCAGAAGTTTTACGCCGGATGCCCTTCCTGTCGCAACCCTCTGCATTTATCCGGGCTTAGGACCGGCATAAAGGGGAGATACACTGGTTCGTGACCCCCCGCCTCATGGCTGCATTGTGATTGGGGCGCCATGTTGACAGGATGTTGTGTCGATCGGGTTCAGGAAACCTTCCTGAATTTCTGAGCAGGAATTTTTAAGATTTTCAGATATTTTCTTTTTCAGTCTTTAGGAAATACGTATCGTAATTACAAGATGAGGACACAGCTTCAATTTTCCAAGTGACACGTGTATGGAAACTGATATTAATATTCATGGTTCAGTTTTATCTCCTGAAATAAAAAATAAACAAATAAACAAATAAAGGTCTCACATTGTTTTAACATAAACTCATTATCACCAGAACTGAACTTTTCTGCACAAACTTCCACTAAGTTTTCAAAGCGTGGGTTGTTTTTTTTTTCTTCCAAATCATAAATTTGAAGTTATAATCTCTCGTTGAACTTTTTTTATAACCAGATTAATGGATAACGCCATAAAATCACACGAGAAACACAAGCACTATAATCAAATAAACAAATCAATAGTTTCACAAGCGCCCTCCATCTTACATTACACACGAACAGACATGTTTACTGCACTCTCTCCCCTCTCCCCCTCTCTCCATCTCTCTCTTTCTCACTCTCTCCATCTCTCTCTCTAGCTCTCTCTCTCTCTCTCTCCCCCATCTCTCCCCCATCCCTCTCTCCCTCTCTCTCTCCAGCTCTCTCTTTCTCACTCTCTCTCTCCCTCTCTCCATCTCTCTCTCTCCCCATCTCTCTCTCCCGCTCTCTCTCTCCCTCTCTCTCTCTGCCAGCTCTCTACCTTTTCTTTGCATAGTTCCAACATTCAAAGTCCCCACTCTCAGTCCTAGACTCATGCCTTTCCTCTTCTCTCTCTGCCTATGGACACGCCTCCCACCTCTCCTTCTTCGACGTCTTCGACCAACAGTAGTCCAATTTCCATCAGCACCCTGTTGATTGACAGCACTGATGGCGGTCGTTGTTAACCCGGGCCTCGACCGATCCGGTATGGGGGTAATACTTCTGATTTGCATCATAAATATTTGGCATTAGTTTTACGTCGGATGCCCTTCCTGACACAACCCTCTGCATTTCTCCGGGTTTGGGACCGGCATGAGGGGGAGAGACACTGGTTAGTGCCCCCCCCACCTCATGGCTGCATTTGAGTGGGACATATATATATATATATATATATATATATATATATATATATATATATATATATATATATATATATATATATATATATATATATATATATATATATATATATATATAGTATACTATATACACTACATACACTACATAACACTATGTATATATATATATATATATATATATATATATATATCAAAACACATCAAATTTGAATGGAATTTGTGATGTATACAGTATTCAGGATCACAGGCTTTGATGGACAGATTTCATTGCACATTTAAATTTAAATTAAAATGTGATAGTACTCCTGGCTCAGCAGGGATTGTCATGAATTTTTATGCCTGGTGAATGTTTGCGCTCTCTGACTGCTCTGTTACTGAACACATGTAGTATTGTACAGTATTAATTCTCTGCTGCTCAAGACTTGTCAAAATCAAAACAGCCACATATTTTTCCTCAGACATCTGAAGCCGTCCCTCATGCTGACCATTGTTCAGTTTACAACTTGCTTTCTCGGGGAAGGTAATGAATCTGACTCGTCATAAGTAAATAAAGATGATTTCATGAAACTGCAGTATTATTGATAAATCTATTTCTGTGGAAATTTGTATTTACATTACAAATAGGAAATAAATTCAACATTTTGTAAAAATCCCTGTTATAATACGGAAGAATTTCATAAAATAACACTATATGTCTTCCTGTAGAAATTTAAAATGATCATTTTTATTTTATCCTGAAAAAAAAGAAATCTCTTGTACCTGAAGTTTTTACCGACTCAGTTTTCTAACAATAAAATTGCTCTCGTTCAACAAAAGGACTTTTTCATTGTATCCTGAAGAAATGCAGACTTTTCACATTGTATGGTTTATGGTTTGATATGATGAATCATTTGGGGCAGTTGTGGTCTAGTGGTCTCGGGCACCGGATTGCTGATCCCAAGGTTGGGGGTTCGAGTCCCACTTTCCAAAGACAACAGTGACAATCTGTTGGTAGTAGGGGCTTGATTGCACAACCTTGGGATCAGTGAACAAGCCTGGTGGTCAAGGTGCAGGATCACTGATCCCAAGGTTGGGGGTTCAAGCCCCACTCTCAACAAGGTTGTCACTGTCCCCCCAGTGCAGCTAAATGGGTTATCAAAGGCCGGCCCTGTCTCTTACTGTCTCTGGTGAGCCGTCAGCATGTTTCCACCCTGGGATGGCCTGGCGAGCTGTCCAAGGTGTACTCTGCCCTTGCCCGGAGTCTGCTGGGATGGGCGCCAGCCTCCCCATGACACTAATTAGGATTACATGGTTACAGAAAATGAATGAATGAATGGTTGATATGGATGTGTGAAGGCATTCAGTTCTTGAAAAAAATCTTTTTAATTATTAGTTTTCTTTAATAAAAATAAAAGAGTCTCAGATATGTGAGCCACTCCACCGAAAGTAGGCTCTTGGGTCCAAAATTGAAAAATGAGATTTTTAGACAGTCAGATAGAGGAGGCCCAAAGCTGCAAAATGCAGCAAAAAGTTTGTCAATACCTTAATAACTGAGCAAGCTATACCATTTCTTGTGTCAGCATTCAACTAAAAATGTCAAAAGACGTTTTAGAGAAAAATGAGCACAAAGATTGCACTTCTTCCAAGATCATTAGTCCTTGGCAACCAAACATTTTTATGCACTTCAGCCATATAAACTTTTAGAAAAAATGTCTAGGAAGAGTTTTATGAAGAGATGATAAGAGAAATCATCCTCATTTTAATCTGACACACCCTTTTTAAACCAATCAGTCACCGTGGTAACTCCCGAAAATGAACAAAAAAAACGACTTTTTTTTTTTTCATTTCAGTTTATTCCAATAAGATCAGTCTGTATCTTTTTGACCATTATATAAAGGTACAAATACCTTCAAATGATACTGATTGGAAAAAAAAAAAAAAAAAACACTGTCGGGTTCAAACAATCACACTGAAATTAAGAAAACTATATACAGTATATAAGAAAATCAGAAACAAAACTCTGATCTCTTTATACAAGTAAACTTCATCAACTCTGAACTCAGCATCATCATCTTCATCTATATCCTGCTCAGCAGATAAAATCACATCTTCACAAACACCAGTCATCACACTTTAATTAACAGATGCCTCTTCTTCATCAACATCAAAGTCAAAATCTTCATCAACACAACTGGCATCATCATCATCAGTTTGTTTATATGTAAAAGGTATGAAACATTTAAGTATTTTTCAGGTCTTGACCGATTTTCATACAAAACTAAACAACCCACGATCCAGCATGTCCAGTACAGACAAGATTACACACAAATCAAATGATCAAAAAAATTCCATAATTGAATTTTGCATGCAGAGAAAAATACCAATACTCATACAATACTCACATTAAGTTTCTAAAGTACATAATACGTTCTATACTAAGGATGTGGGATTTTCTTTGACTGAATTGCAATGGAGTCATGTCTTTCTTAATATTCCAGCAGACCTGAGGTATCTTACTCACACTCACACACACAGACTGTAAGAAGTGGGTGCTCATTTGTGCATCTGCACTCATTTGCCCCACTCCCTTCATATAGTGTATTTTCTTCCATTCAAATTGCACTAGTTCATCTGGATGCTGCTCATTTAACCGTTTGCACACTGTGTGTATGTGTGTGTGTGTGTGTGTGTGTGTGTGTGTGTGTGTGTGTGTGTGTGTGTGTGTGTGTGTGTGTGTGTGTGTGTGACAATGAGACAGAGACAGAGAGAGAGAGAGAGAGAGAGAGAGAGAGAGAGAAATAATCTTCTTCAAAGCCGAATTCCAGCATTGAATTTAACATCTATACTAATGCTGCTAGACATCACAGATGACATTTCACTCTCTTTTTCCAGAAATTATGTATATCCACAATCTTTTAAATAAACTTACTTACTGTTATTGAAGAGAGAGGCAGAGATTAAGTTCCACCTGTGGGACACTAGGTCAGGTCAGGTCAGTTCGCTGCGTCCACCAGCCACCTCCACTCATCCGGCCTTCTCCTGGCAATCGACCAAGCCTTTGCAGGGCCCATACCCCCTGGCAGGGCAGCCCTCAGCTGCAACAACCATGTCGCATGCGGTCGTCCCCGCGATCGGCTCCAGCCCCTAGGATCCCGAACGGACAGGATCCGGTGTGCTGGGTCCGAAGGCGGGAAACGCGCCAAGTGCCCATAGTAGCGCAGCTGACGGTTGCAGATCAAGCAGGTTACTCTTACCATCCCCGCATCCCTGAGCACCTTCTGGATAGTAACAAAGTCCCACCACCCGTAGCCGACGATTCGGCGAAGGGAAGTCACAACAATGGAGTCCAGTCGTCGTTCAAGCTCAACCGTCAGCGTCCACGTCTCGCTTGAATAGAGCAAGACAGGGAGCACAAGGGAGCGAAAGACTCGGGCTTTCGTCCGCCTGCTCAGATACCTCGATTGCCACACGGTCCTGTCCAGCGAGTTCATCGTCCCATAGGCAAGACCAAGTCGACGATTGATCTCAGCCCTGCAATCAGTGAAACGATGAATCACGCTGCCAAAGTAAGTGAAAGACTCCATGATCTCTACTCTTTCACGACCCACAGCGATCGAGTCAACAGCAGCATCTAAGAGGTCGCCGAAAACCTGGATCTTGGTTTTGATCCAGGAGACTCGCAAACCAAGTGGTTCCGCCTCCTCACCCAACGAACAAAGAGTCTCCATCAGGACATCCACCGTTTCCATGAAGATCACTGCGTCATCGGCAAAGTCCAGATCAGTAATCCGAATCTCACCGAACGACACACCGCAGGCTGATCCACCCGATACTGCTGCCATGATCCAGTCCATTGCAGTACTGAAGAGAGTGGGGGCCAGAACACACCCCTGCCTCACTCCGGTCTCGACCGAAAAGAAGTCAGAGGTGGAGCCCCCACACCTCACAGCACTCTCTGTCCCAGAATACAGCGATGATATCAGCCGGACCAGAGCCGACGGGATCCCACGTAGACGAAGTATGCCCCAGAGGTCCTCCCTATCCACTGAGTCGAACGCCTTGCAAAAATCTATATAGGCGGCAAGGAACCCCCTAATCAAACTCCCGTAAGCACTCAGATAGGACGCGGAGCCCTAGAATGCGATCAACGGTAGACCTCTTCGGTGTAAACCCGGACTGTTCAGGGTGCTGGTGCGCTAAAAGCTGCTGTCGGATCCTGTCCAGTAGAATCCGTGCGAAGACCTTGCCCTGAACTGAGAGGAGAGTAACCCCCCGGTAACTGTTGCATTCTCAGGTGTCACCCTTCCCCTTCCAGATCGGGACAACGATGCCCCGTTTCCAGTCAGTTGGGATGACACCAGTGCTCCACACGGAGCACACAAGAACAAACAGCCACCTGAGGATGGCCTCACCTCCCGCCTTATGCATTTCCACGTGAATACCACAAACTCTCACAGATTTGCCATCCGCCAAGCGCCACGCCGCCCTCAGAGTTTCCTCAAGAGTTGGCGGGTCACAGCCTGGGGGAGGGTCAGCAACAAGAGTTTCAGCATCCCCAACGGCCAGGCTCCGGGCGGGAGGGTCAGCACAATACAACTCCTCAAAGTACTCGGCCCAATGAGTCCTCACTTCCGATTCTTCAGTAAGGACACTACCATATGCAGCTTTCACCGTCTGACATCGCAATATGGACTGAGAGGAACGGAGGCTCCGCAACACCCTGTAAGCCGGGCGAGAGTCACTCGAATTCAAGTGGCCCTCGACTGTCTAACAGAGATCGCGGACCGCAGCCTCCCAAGCTCTTCGCACTGCCTTGATGGCTTTGCGCTTCAGGTCCCTGGCCAGACCAACTCTGTCGTCGAGTCGAGCCTGTCGCTCTCTCTCGTTGATGTTGATGGTCTCAGAGGAGATGGCTATTCCCGGTCGTCTGGGCGACCCCGATATGCAGCCACGGGACACCTCAAGGATGCAGTCTCTGAAACCAGTCCAGAGAACCTCCGTGCCTGCACCCGCGTCCAGATCCTCCAGGGATTCCCCAAGCCTACTGGCGAACTCTGAAGCCACATCAGGGTCCCTGAGTCAGCTTACGTTAAATAACATTTGACGAGCCAGGGCTTTCTCAGGGCGCCTGAAGTGGCTCTTCAGAGTCGCCACCAGAAGCCCGTGGTCTCCCAAGAATAGCTGGGCACTTCTGAAGACACGGCAGTTCTAGACCAGCCGCCAGCGACTACCTACGAGAACATGGTCGATCTCCTTCCTAGTGACGCTGTCATTGGAATACCAAGTCCACTGTTGCAGATCCGATCTCTGAAACCACGAGCCAGCAATCTCTAAGCCCCAACTTTTTGCAAAGTCAAGAAGCATTAAGGTGCTTTCATCACGGCGTCCAGAGCCGTGGGGACCGACACATGCTTCGCAGCCATCCCGGGTTAGTGCCAGTGATCACATTGAAGTCCCCCAGTACGATCACGGTGTCCCTTCCCAGAACCCCTGACACCACTGAGTTGAGCTGGTCAGAGAAGGTTTCCTTCATAGAGCGATCACTTACCCTGGTCGGAGCGTACACTGCGATAATAGAGAGTGTCCTCACTGTATGAGTCACCCTCAGTCGCATAATACCCTCATTGACCGGGACCGCCTCCGATACCAAAGGAGCCAATCGATCGGCGACGGCAACTCCCTGAGTGTGAAGACCGTCGGCCTGGCCGGACCAGTAGTAGGTGTACCCACTGACACCTGTCTCGCCGGACCCAGGCCTCCCCACCTCAGAGAGGGCCGCAATGCCGACGCCAAGCAGACTAAGCTCCCATGATACCAGAGGCAGGTGAGAATCGTCCCGCAGGGAAGTCACGTTCCATGCGCCGACCCAAACCGACCGCGGTGACCGAAAGCAGCTGGTGTCCGACACCTTTGCACCGCCCGCGTCACTCACCCTATCACGCCTGACCTGGTTGCTTCAGGATTTCACCCCCATCATGGAGTGGGGGTTCCAGAGGCTTTTCCCCACCCCCCTCATACGACGCCGCCTAAGGCAGGCATCGGGGTTACTCCCCCAGAGCAAACTCCAGCGTTTAGTAGTGCGTTTTGCTGCCGTTTTTTAAGAGCCCCCCCCCTAGAGGTTCCTCTAGGGCAGGGGCGCCGCTCCCTGACAGGCAAATGCCCAGAGGTACCCACATACTAGAGTCAGAAAGTAAACAGGAAGTTAACTTGTGACGGGCACTGAGCATGTGCAATGTGAGTATGTGATCGAGTTCACCAATCAGGGTGCTCGTTTCAGATCTTTCCTTAGCGACGAGCCTGCATTGTTTACATGCATTTTATCTTTATAACCTTTATTTTATTCACTGAAACAGCATTTTAATAGTTAAACAGTTTCCAAAATGGAGACGACTTCACGACCGTTCTTCTGGTGTATGAATTATAGTGTGTCTTGTACCGAACTCAGTGAATAATTGCAAAGAAAACCGGTACGTTTGCTATGGTTTTTAGCTAGTTTTTATGAGGGTACTCGTCAGAAAAATGGAAATAAAAGACATTTTTAGTGAGTTTTAGTCGATTTCACTTCAGCAAGTGATAGTTGAATACTTGTTTTAATAGATTATTCAAAAATCCGAATTTCGATTAAAAAATGACCACTTTTACTTTTTTGGCCATTTTCTCGAAAGCAGTCCATGCGACAAGCGCCTACATTCGGTGGAGCGGCTCACATATATATACATGGTATATATACACTTACATGTAAGATGTTTTGGAGACAAAGTCAGAGAGGCTAAATTGAGATGATTCGGACATATTAAGTGGAGGGATAGTGAGTATATTGGAAGTAGGATGCTTAGGTTGGAACTACCAGACAGAAGGCCTAGAGAACATTTATGGATGTGGTGAAGGAGGACATGAAGCTAGTTGGTGTAAGAGAAGAATATGCAGAGGATAGGGTGAGATGGAGACAGGTGATTTGCTGTGGGGACCCCTGAAGGGAGCAGCCGAAAGGAAAAAAGAAGAAGACACTTACACAATGAATTCAAAAGCAACATCCGCCCACTTCCACATACATGACACCTAAAACTGTTTTGTGTGTGTGGGAATGATCTCACATATTCGGTGATAAAATCATAAGTCATATCATTGTTTGAATTTTAACTTGCATTCTTGCATAACTTATAAGATAGAAAAAAGCTGTTTATTGTAACAAATCAGTAAAATATGACAGGAATAGTTACTTTTTTTTCTAACACACTAAAGTTATATTTCTAACGATGGTGAATCTCATGTCCATAATGGAGAAAGACTCTTCTTTTTGATGACTGTGATTCAGGTCTTTGGTTGTGCTGCACACTGGTCAAGGCATGATACTGATGGATGGATTTGACGTGTTTGAAATTTCTAACAAATTCCAACCCAAACTCTATCTGACCCTAAATTCTAGGCCTCCGTCAGTCCCGTAGGAGTATGGCTGTGCTCTGGCTGGTAATACTCTCCAGTGCGCAGAGCCTGAGTAGGGAGTAATGTCGCTGCAGGAGTTGCCAGAACGTTACTGTGATCGAACTGCCTCAGGGGACTCTGACTCCCGATTAGAAACATGCTGACGGCTTTGCAGCTACTCTTGTCGAAAGTCACCAATGGTTCTTTTACATGCCTCACACCATAGACAGTGAGAGACATGGGGGCAGTGGCAACATTGTGGAGTGTGGGACTCGAACCCCCAACCTTAGGATCAGCGATCCTGTGCCCTATACCACTAGACTACCGCTGACCCACTCTAACTTACTGGGAAGTCATATTACAGGATTATGCACATCATATTTTAAATTCAAAAAAATTTTGTCCTGGCACTGAAGTGCTTGTTGTTTACATCTTTATTAAAAAAATGTATATCCTGAGTACAACCATCAAAGAGATCAAAGAGATTATTGTTTTTTACAGGATTTGCTTCTACTTTTTTTATACGGTTTTAGTTCTTCCATTGATTTTCCCATTATGGGGAACAAAAAAAACATTAGTTGAGATCTTTACATAATAGTCCTGAATGCTCGCCTGCTAGCCTGCTAAAACCTTCAGCCATATATTTTAATTTGAACCTGCTTGTGATTTTTTTTTTTAAATTAATTATAATAAGTTAGATGGTTGCATTTCCAAAAATGTAAAGGAACTTGCAAGGTAATTCAAACCGCCATCATGGTAACCAAAGAAAAATAAGTGAATGCTGTAATTGCATTGTGCCGCAACACAGGTCCATTTTTATTTATTTATTTTTTCTTTTCTAAACGAGTTTGAAAATTGATTTATAGTAGGTGCACAACAATAAGTTAACTGTATATAACATTTTTTTTTCATCCAGTCATTCATTCATTTTCTAAGCCACTTAATCCTAATTGGGGTCAAGGAGACGCTGGTACCCATCTCAGGCAACTCTGGGCGAGGGAGGGGTACACCCTGAATAGCTCACAACACCATTGCAGGGCCAACACACATACAATCATTTACACTGAGACTCACACCAAGGGACAGGTTGGAAAAGACAGCTTGTTTTTGGACTCTGGGAGGAAGTCAGAGTACAAGGAGGAACCCAGGCAACCATGAGGAGAACATGCAAGCTCTACACAAAAACGTCTGACCCAGGAATTGAACTCAGGACATTTATGCTGTGAGGCAGATGTGCTAACCACTACTTAATCCTAATTTGGGTCACGATGAGGCTGTTCCCTATCACAGCTAATTCTGGGTAAGGGCAGAGTACATTCTGGACAACTTGCCAGGCCATTGCAGAGCACAAAAGTGTTATCGGCTATGCAGCCTACTCTTGACCGAAGTCAGCAATGGTTCTTTTACATCAACCTCTCACCATAGACAGAGATATGGCTGGCCTTTGATAACCCAGTTAACTGCACTGGGGAGACAGATGTTCTTTTTATCAAATGCAGTTTTCCTTTTGCTCCAGATGTAACAGGATTAATTTCTCCCAAAAAGTTCAACTTTAGTTTCATCAGTCCAGAGGACATTTTCCCAAAAGCTTTGGGGATGATCAGGATGATTCTTGGCAAAAGTGAGTCGTACCTTGATATTCTGTTTTGTCAACAGTGGCTTTCGCCTCGGAACTCTTCCATGGATGCTATTTTTGCCTCGTGTCTTTCTGATGGTGGAGTCATGAACTTTGACATTAACTGAGGCAGGTGAGGCTTGTGGTTATTTATAAGTGGTTTTTGGATCCTTTATGACTTCTCCGGTTAGTCTGCGCTGTGCTCTTGGAGTAATTTTGGTAGGTCAGCCACTCCTGGGAAGGGTCACCACTGTTCCTTGGCTTCTCCATTTATGGATAATGGCTCTGACAGTGGTCCGCTGGAGTACCAAAGATTTAACAATGACTTTGTATCCTTTCCCAGACTGAGAAATCTCTATAATCTTCTTTCTTGTTTGCACTTCAAGCTCACTGGATTGCGGCATGATGATGTGTGTTCAGTATGGCCTACCTCACCTTGTCAGACAGGTTTTATGTTCAGGATCTCCTGATTGGAAATGTCTGGCAGCAATCAGGCCTGGTGTGGCCATGAAATTGAACTTGGTTTTCCCCAATAATAGGATTAATCACAATTACCTCACCTTTTAACAATGCGGGCAATTACTTTTTCAGAGGTTCATGTATGTTTGGATAGGTTTTCTGTTAGCAAATTAAATCACAACAGGAAAACTGCATTTTTTGAATACTTGGGTTATCTTTGTGTCATGTTTAAATTTGTTTGATGATCTGAAAAAGTTAATTGTGACAAAGGTGCAAAAAAGTTAAAAATCGGTAAGGGGCAAAAACTTTGGCACAGCACTGTAGATATAACAACTCCATTTGACTGCACTCCCATCAGCATGCTTTACTCTTGGGTCTGACTGTGGAAGCATGAATCAAATTCATACCAAACTTGTTTGGCCTCTCATCTGACTTAAAGGTATGCAACAAATTATGTGTCTATGTTGTTTTTTTAATTTTTAATTTTTGTGTCAAAGACCAAGCATCTTTTTTTATTTTACTTGGTTGGCATCCAACAGATTTTACATTATGCAATGTCCTTGGCAGTGTCTAAGCAATCACAGAGGCTCAGATTTCCACTGGTATTCCTCATGCCAAGTCGAAAACACTTGCCTGTCTGGTTTTTTGTTTGTTTGTTTGTTTGTTTGTTTTCGAGCTAGATTATGCAAGTAGAGCATTTACATGGAATCATTTTAAGGCTGCCATTGCTCTAATGAGTGATTCGATGGATCATTGTTCACTGATCTCATAAACATTTTATTTCATCCTTATGAAGTCTCACAATCATCTTTCCATTCATTATCTGGACCACTTATCTGATAAGATTGTGGGAAAGCTGGAGCCAACCCAGCTGACTTTAGATGAGAGGCGGGGTTACACCATGAACAGGTTGCCAGTCTATTACACAATTAACACATCACATTCACACCAATGGGCATTTTAATGTGGCCACTGGAGCCTTTGTACTTATGTAGGAAACTGAATTAGTCCTGAGGAAACCCACACAAGCATGGGGAAGACCTGCACACAGAAAGGCCTCAGATTACTTCTGTGTATTACATTGGATGACATGATTTGCTACGGGAAGGGGGGGGGCATGCCACTTTACCTAATTGAGAGGTGAACATTTTCAGATCTGCATTGACAATTAAAAAATATTTTTGTCTGTTTTTTTTTTTTTCTGGGTAGCAATTATTATTGTTATAGAAGAAAGTGTTCTAAATCCCCAGATAAGATTTTTTTTTTTAAACATCTTTGTCAGATGTACTATCAAAGAGCTGCAGTAGAATTTGAGTGGTAGGTAAGATTCATACAGCTTACAAGCAATGCTTTGTGTGAATAATAAGGAATCAAAACAAAAATTGGGCTCCACTCGCTGTGTGTTTTTCTGGACTCACTCACCGACTTAGTCTTGAAGATGTTCGTGATGGGCACGATGAAATATATCACCAACACTTCAAACAGATTAAAAAAAAAAATATATATATATATATATATATATATATATATATATATATATATATATATATATATCAGGGTTGTTTTTTTAATCACAACATGATAGGAGAAGACTACTATTGTCTTGGTAAGGCTGGAGCCTATCGCAGCCGATTCTGGGTGAAGGCGAGATACCCCCTGAACAGCTAGCCAATCCACTGCAGGGTAACACACACACACACACACACACACACACACACAGCAGTTCAGTCACACTCACACTTACACCTAGGAATAATTTACTCATTACTCACTCACTCATTGACTGAACCATTTTATCCTGTTAGCTTTGCAAGGGGATTAAAGCCTGTACGTATTAGTTGACACTGAGTAAAGGCGACGAACACCCTGAGCAACTCTCCAGACCATCGCAGGGCTAATACACACACACACACACACACACACACACACAGTCACACCTAGTGGTTATTTTGTACAGTCAATTAGCTGAACCTGCATGTTTTGAACTGTGAAAGAAACCTAAGCAAGCACGTGGAAAACATGCAAACTTCACACAGAAATCCCATCGCCAAACCCAGGACTCAGACTTCTGATCCTCTTGTTGCAAGGCAATTGGGTTAAACCAGGGGTGCTCAATCCTGCTCCTGGAGATCTACCTTCCAAATGACTTTATCTCCAACCCTAAGGTGACCCATGTGACATATAAGATCCATTCAGGTCTTGATGAGATGATTGGATGGTTAGGTGGACGTGATTAGAGTTGGAGCGAATGTCTTCTGGATGGTAGATCTCCAGGAGCAGGATTGAGCACCCCTGGGTTAAACACTATGCTACTGTCCCCCCAGTGCAGCGAACTGGGTTATCAAAGGCTGGCCATGTCTCTCACTGTCTATGGTGGAAGGTTCATGTAAATAAAAGAACCATTGCTGACTTGCGAGAAGAGTAGCTGCAAAGCCGTCAGCGTGTTTCCACTCTGCGATGACCTGGCGAGCTGTCCAGGGTGTACTCTGTCCTTGCCTGGAGTTGGATGGGATGGGTGCCAGCCTCCCCACGAGCCTAATTTGGATTTCGCGGTTACAGAAAATGAACTGATAATCTATGCTACTGTGCTACCTATTGCTGCTTTCTGCAAGGGCACCCTGAAAATGGGCACGAGTGCAAAACCAAATGTCTAAAACACTTTGGAGCAAGGCGCAGTGGTGGCTTAGTGGTATAGGTGCTGGATCACAGATCCCGAGGTTGGGGGTTCAAGCCCCAATCTCAACAAGTTGTCACTGCCCCCCACCCCCAGTACAGTAAACCGGGTTATCAAAGGCCAGCCATGTTTCTCACTGTCTATGGTGTGAGGCTGTAAAAGAACAATAGCTGACTTTTGACAAGAGTAGCTGCAAAGCCGTCAGCATGTTTCTGCCATGTGGTGACCTGGCAAGCTGTCCAGAATGTACTCTCCCCTTGCCTAGAGTCAGCTGGGATGGGCGCCAGCCTCCCTGTAACCCTAATTAGGATTAAGTGGCTCAGAAAATGAATTGAATGAACTTCTGAGCAAGCTGAAATAAACATAAATTTTCATGCATTTACATAAATTCGAAGGCCTTTGCATTTGTATTTAAAAGTTTATGTAAGTTCTTTTAGGTATAACAATAACTTAAAAATCTGACCTGATGGAAACTACACTAGTAGCAGACCAAGAGTACTGTATTTCTCACTTATTTGAATCCTATTTTCAAAAAATCTGTTGAACATTTTCTGCTTTGGATTTGAGGAAAAAAACCTTCACTTTTATATGATGTGAAGCAACAAGCATAAGAGAAATCCAGCTCCGGTTGTATTGCTTGGTTGTATGGTTTTGTTGTATGTTTGTTATATGTTGTATGGTTTAGAAACAGTGGCACTGAGGAAAAGACAGGAGGCAGAGCTGGAGGTAGCAGACATAAAAATGTTAAGGTTCTCTTTGGGAGTAACGAGGATGGATAGGATCAGGAATGAGTACATCAGAGGGACAGCACATGTTCAAGGTTTTGGAGACAAAGTCAGAGAGGCTAGATTGAGATGGTTTGGACATGTACCGAGGAGGGATAGTGAATATATTGGTAGTAGGATGCTGAGGTTGGAACTACCAGGCAGAAGGCCGAGAGCAGTGGTCCCCAACCTTTTTATCACCACGGACCGGTCAACACTTGGCAAATTTACCATGGACCGGGGGGTGGTCATAGATTGTTTGGATTGTAAATATAACATTTATATAAAATATTATCATTATTATTATTAATAATAATAATAGATGTAGCATTCATTGTTAATGATAACCCCCCGGAAATTGGTACATTCCGGTTTTGAAATGCATTATGGGATTAAAGAAGTAAAGTGGAAAAACAGCATGTGTTGGTGTGTGTGTGTGTTATAACACGAATTAAACACTGTTATAGTTAAATCTGGGAAGCGTATGTTACATTTGGCGACGAGGAAAACCTAATGACAATGGCAACTGTTTCACTTGGCGATGTTGGGAATTTACTGCAATTTGATTGTTCAGATGCGAGTGGATTGTCACCTCGTTGGAAGCGATGGCTTCGGGCCTTTGAACTTTTCGCCACGGGAAAAGGGGTCGAGAAACCGGAACAGATGAAAGCCCTGTTGCTTCACAAAGCAGGTATGCTCATACAGGACATTTACTTTACATTATCTGATGTGCTGGGAGAGGACAATGTGTACAAGAAGTGTGTCACGGCCCTGAAACAATATTTTGCACCACAAGCGAACATTCCATACGAGAGACACGTGTTCCGTAACATGCGGCAACAGAGACTATGGAACAGTTTATTACAAGAATACGACAGCAGAGCGAATCATGTGAATTTGGTGATTTGAACTCGGTGGCTATCCAGATCAGAGACCAGGTTATTGAGAAGTGTCACTCAAACCAGCTTGGAAGGGAGTTTTTGGAACGTGGAACTGCACTTGATTTGAAGACATTCAGAGAGATAGCAAGAATTTATGAGGATACGGAGAGACAAGCCACGATAATGGAAAGTTTAAATGTGGAAGTTAATCGGTTGTCAGTAAAAGGGAAGCCAAAGTCTGGCCAGTTTCAGAAGGGTCATCCAAAGTTCAGATGTTACAGTTGTCGGTATGAAGGTCACACACGCAAGGACCCAAATTGTCCTACAAAGTCAAGAAATTACAAGAAGTGTAAAATGACAGGACATTTTGAGAAATGCTGTAAAACCAAGCCAATAGATGATCATAAAAGGAATACTCGCAACCCTAGACGTGAGAAGACAGTCAACAAGGTGGATACAGAACAAGATGAAGGGAGTGGATCAGACTTTACCTTCAGTGTTACTACAGAATCCGGAGACTGTGTAGGGGAGATAACTGTAGGTGTCAGCGGTATGAAACTGAGGATGATGATAGATTCTGGTACAACATGCAACATTATCGACAGAAATACCTGGGAACATTTGAAAGCCAGTGGAATAAAGTGGAAATCCAAGAAAGAGACCAAGAACATTTATCCATATAGATCTACAAAATCCATACAGGTGGCTGGGACATTTACATGTGGGGTGAACTGCTGTGGTAGGAACTTAGATCGGGTTGAGTTTACTGTGATAGAAGGAAAGGGACCATCCTTACTGAGGAGAAACACAGCTCTACAGCTTGCAGTGTTGAAATTGGGACCTGATGTGAATGCTGTGGGTAGTTCTGACTCTACCGAGAAGATCATGGCTGAGTATAAAAACTTTCCAAGGCTTTGGTAAACTGAACAATTTTCAGCTGATCATTCCAGTAGATCCGAATGCACAACCTGTAGTGCAACCCTTGCGTCGCATACCGTATCATCTACGTGACAGACTTGCTAAGAAACTGGGGGAAGTAGAAGAGTTGGACATTATTGAAAAGGTCGACAGCCAAGTTCATGGGTATCACCTGTTGTTGTGGTGCCTAAAGGTGAAAATGACATAAGACTGTGTGTTGACATGAGACTGGCAAATGAATCAGTGAGGAGAGTCAGACATCCGATTCCGACCATCAATGAAGTTCTACAAGATTTCAACCAGAGCAAGACTTTCAGCAAGCTTGACATCAAGTGGGCTTACCATCAGATAGAGTTGTCAGAAGATGCAAGAGACATCACTATCTTTATAACTCACAAAGGACTTACCATTACAAATGTTTAATGTTCGAGATGTACCAGAAGGTCTTGCAGCAACTATTACAGCACTGTGATTGAGTGCACAACATCCTTGACAACATCATTGTGCATGCAGCAACGGACGAAGAACATCACAAATGGCTGAGACAGGTTTTGGACATAATTCGGAACGGGGGATAACCCTGAACCCAGAGAAGTGTCTCTTTAAGATGAAAAAACTTGAGTTCATGGGACATGTTCTGTCGGAAAAAGGAATCGGACCAACAGAGGTGAAAATAAAAGCTGTACAAGAAGCCAGAGTACCTGAAAATGCGATCGAGGTAAGAAGTTTTCTGGGACTAGTCAACTTCAAAGCGCGATACATCGAAAATCTGGCAACAGTTTCAGAACCACTACGGAGGTTGACTAGGAAGGATGAGCTTTTTGTTTGGGTCCAGGAACAGGAAGAATCCTTTCAAGAACTGAAAGACAGGCTGGGAAATGCAGACACTTTAGCATACTTTGACAAACAATCCAAAACACAAGTGATTGCGGATGCAAGTCCTGTTGGACTAGGAGCAGTCCTGGTACAACTACAAGGAGGAGAGTATCGTATCATCTCGTATGCAAGCAGGAGTTTGACGGAAGTGGAACGAAAATACTCGCAGACTGAGAAAGAGGCATTAGGACTAGTCTGGTCCTGCGATAGATTTCATGCTTATCTCTATGGTGCAGAGTTTGAATTGTTGACCGATCATAAACCTTTACAGTTTATCTACTCTCCAAAGTCAAAACCCAGTGCAAGAATTGAAAGGTGGGTTCTGCGGATGCAGCCTTACAAGTACACTGTACGACACATTCCTGGGAAGAACAACATAGCGGACAGTTTATCCAGACTCCTGAAGGTGAAGAATTCCAGTTGTCACTCCAAGACAGAAGAATATGTCAAATTTGTGGCAAGAGAGGCAACTCCGGTAGCTCTAACAACAAGAGACATTGAAAGAGAATCAAACAGTGATCCAGAATTAGCAGAAGGGAGAAAATGTTTGATGAAGGGACAATGGCACCAAGTGGAATGCAAGCAGTTCGCTGATGGCCAGAACTGAGATGCCAACATCACCATGGCAACATTTGGCTGTGGACTTATTAGGACCGTTATCGTCTGGGGACTACATTTTTGTGGTAGTGGACTATTATAGTAGGTACTTCGAAATTGAAATCATGAAGTCAACTGTATCGAGAAGATTGTGGCCTCATTGTCAAAATTCTTACTTACCCATGGATTACCGGTGTCGATACAAAGTGACCGTGGACCTCAGTTTATAAGTGAAACATTTAAGGCATTTATGGAGGAGAATGGTATCAAACACAGGAAGACTACGCCATTATGGCAACAAGCAAATGGGAAACTAGAACGACAAAATCGTTCCATACTGAAGCGGATCAAGATAGCTCAAGCCGAGGGCATGGACTGGAGAACAGAACTAGATAGCTACTTGATGATCTATCGGCGTACACCACATTCAACGACTGGGAAGAGTCCAGCAGAGATGATGTACAGGAGAACCATTCGGACAAAGATACCAGAAGTCCAAGAATACCAGCATGAAGACAGTGAAGTACGAGACAGAGACAACAAGAGAAAGGGAAAAGGGAACGATTACGCAGATCAGCGGAGACATGCATGTGAAAGTGATCTTCAGACTGGAGATAGTGTGCTAGTGCAGCAGCATCGTGAAAATAAGTGGTCAACACCATTTTATCCCACAACCTTCAAAGTGGGTGGTAGGAGGGGCAATAGTGTGGTAGTTGAGTCGCCCCAAGGTGTCGAGTATAAGAGAAATATCACTGCTGTGAAAACGTGTCATGAGAGGGGAGAAAGTGTGATGGATCCCTCAGTGGAGAAGCGTTGTGATAGGGGAGAAAGTGGAGCAAAAACTCAAGATGAAGGTGAAAGTATTGTACATTTTCCAATGGAGAATTGTGTAAGGCCAGGTCAATCAGTCATCAGGTCAGAGCTAGTTAAGGCGCCATTGTTAAGCAAGTCCAAGGAAACTGTAGAACCTGGGAATTCTCAGTCTACTATTTCATCACCCAGACCTGCAAGAATACGGAAAACAACCTCCAGATTTGATGACTACATTGTTGGTTACATTGAACATTAAGGTTTCTGATAGGAGAGTGTAAAGGTCACTGCAACATTTAAATATTCTGATGGAACAGTGAATTTTTGACAAACTTGACCTTAGTGTTACGAACTTTTGTTGTTTAAACTACAAACACTGGTAGTATACTCACCAATCAGTTTATTTTGTTTAATATTTAGATATTAGGTATTATTTAGGTTTAGTTTTAAAAAATGGGATTACTACATTAAGAGATGAGAAATCCAATTACTTTATTAATTATTAAGTGTTAATGTTAGTACAGGTCAATATAATTAGTGTTTTGTTTTCTTTAAGAAAAAAGGGATGTAGCATTCATTGTTAATGATAACCCCCTGGAACTTGGTACATTCCGGTTTTGAAATGCATTATGGGATTAAGGAAGTAAAGTGGAAAAACAGCATGTGTTGGTGTGTGTGTGTTATAACACGAATTAAACACTGTTACAGTTAAATCTGGGAAGCGTATGTTACAATAATAATAATAATCATAATCATAATCATAATAATAATCACTCCATGAATGTTATTTTTCAACAGCTGAAATAAAGTTGGTTGGGAAGTAGAGCTTGAACTTTTCTTTAAAAAAACAAAAAAACACAGGTTATGGTGTACCAGCTGGGAGAATGGAGACTCAGGTTCAGTCTCACCCAAAATCCCCGCTATTGTTTGAAACATGTCCGGCACGCCTCTGTTCATGTGCCGTCCCCTTGTGGGTTATATTTTAGCGCTCAAATAACCGACATATAAGCGAGAGAATCCAGTCACGTTTCAAAATAAAAAACTTTTTCAAAATTAAAGATCATTCAGACTCAGATAATAAATAAAACAGAAATAATGAATTATTTCTTCTGCGGACCGCTACCAATTGACCCACGGACCGGTACCGGTCCGCGAACAGGTGGTTGGGGACCACTGGCCTAGAGGAAAACCAAAGAGAAGATTTATGGATGTGGTGAAGGAGGACATGAAGGTAGTTGGTTTAAGAGAAGAAGAAGCAGAGGATAGGGTGAGATGGACGCAGATGATCCGCTGTGGCGACCCCTGAAGGGAACAGCCAAAAGGAATGTGTTGCTTGGTGATGCCAGAACACACGAATCAATCAATGAAATGAAGCAATGGCTCGATGGTGTATTGAAGGTAGAAGGGAAGTGAGCGTAAAGCTTTGTAAAGGAGAATCCACACACATGGGTACATGTCTCCCTGCTGTAGAAGAACTTTACTGTCATTGTACACAAGATCCAATGAAATTATAATCATCAATCTTTCTTTATTTTCATGATTTCTGCTTTTTACAGCCTTAGGAAAAGCAGCCGGGCTCAAGCCTGTTGGTGCAGGCCTGCATTGCTCTGGGCCTGCCAATGAGGAGGCTTCTGAACAAGAACGCGTTCATTGAGAATGAAGTCGAGTCCGTCACAGGAGACAGCTCAACTAGATTTTGTCCAGATGTGGAAGTGGGGAGTATATAATCCACTTCACTACCTTGATGATATGCTGCAGCTGTTTCCTGTCTGCAGCTGATATGCCACACTGTACATACCGATGTCAGGACACTTTCTATGGTGCAGTAGCAAAAGTTCATCAGCACACGTGGCGGAGTTTGTTCCTCATCAGCGATAGAAGAACCACTGCAGGGTTTTATTGGACAATGTGGTTGGTGTTCACAGTCTAGCCTGTGTCTGTGGCATGCTCCACTTCCTCCCTGTTGATTATCAGGCCTGAGCGCATGCTGTCTTTGGCCTTCGGAAGTTAGAACTCCTACCTGTGTCTCAGAAATGATTTCGTTGAGAACGTCAAGGTGAACAGACGAGCTCAGAGCACGATCAAAAGGACACTGAGTGCTTATAACTCTTAAACGAGTGCTGATAGATTTGCTTTCACAGTAAAACTCTCATCAGCAACCACATATAGACTTTCAAATGAAACAATTCCCTCTGACCTTGATGGACTTGAGTAGAAATTCAAACTTTCTGTCGTGTTGGGAGTGTTTGCGTAGGACCCAAGGATGCAGGAGACCGAAGGAAGGTTCAACGATTTATTAAACGTTCAGAACTGGAAATCGCTAGAACGCGATGCGCGGGCCAGGGATCAGAGAGAACGTCGAGGAACAGAGTCACTGGAATCAATCTTCTGACAGCGGAGGGAAGCATGCCGCTCTCATTTATAGCTGGCTGCCGCTGATTGCCGATTATGACCAGGTGCACTCCGCTCCGAAACTCCTCTACTGGCGACCGCCACGCCCCTCGCCCGCACCTGCAATGAACTGAGGAAGGTTAGTGTCTCCAGCCAGCACAGACCATGACACTTTCGACATCGTGTAAAACATTTACATGAAAGGTTTATTGTTTATTCATTCATTTATTTATTACTGGGATCCCTCACTACTTCGCCCTTCAATTCATGCGGCTTCAGTGCGTCGCGTTTTTTTTTAAATATTCATTGAATTAAAAAATTAGGAAATTAAGGAAGAATATGGGAAATGTTAAGGAAAATGCCACAAAAACAAGGCCAGTTATGCAAAAAGAACCCAAAACAAAAAAACAAAAAACAAAAACAAAACACAACCCAAAACCCCCCAACAAAACTACTTACATTTTTATGTGAGGTGCGCATCTAAGTGTGTGCACGTGCATCTGTGTGTGCCTCACATAAAAATGTATCTGTATATGTATATTTATATTTTATTTACATCTTATGCATTATTTTTGAATGTTTAATTGTTATTATAAGCATTTATTGCATTGAATATGTATTTATTGGTATTATATGCACATATTCATGTGCATATATGTCAGTCAGGGGAGTTGATCCGACACAGAATTCGAAGGTCACGGCGGTATCTCGGTCCCAATTAACCGTGGAAAGTGAGGTTATCCCTGTAATTGTAGTAATTGTAATTTTTTTCACATCTACACAGCATAGAACATATTGAAAGCTGAACACGTGGGTTATTAAAGCCAGTACCCCATGGGGCCTACTTGGTATTTTATCCATGCTGCATGGTGGCGGTACCTTCCACTCTAGAAGTGTTTGTTTATTCGATGCCATCAGTCAGTTGGATTGTCTCGAGCGTCCTCAAAAGGTTAATCGTTGGTATGAATATTTTTGAACTGGTACCGTGACACACACTCACATGTTCCACTTTAGTGGTTTTTCACTCTTCTAACATTTAAACTTTTTCAAACAAACTCTATGCCGTGACTTTCAACCGCATATTTGTGCACTTTTCTAGTCTGTGATTGTATGATGTGATTAAACACTGACCCAAATATTTTTCTTCATTGTATAATCACTAAATATTTCATACAAAACAGTTCTGAAAAAGCTGCCTCTCTGACTTGGATTTTTTTGTTCCTGGTGTGTCGTCTAGTGAATGTTACTTTAAGATTTTCTGGAATAAACACAATGAATAATAACTGATAGCCTTCTTGTAATCACTGATATCATACGTGCAAGGTCAAGCGTCTGATGCAGCAGAAAGCCAGCTGCTTGGCGTCGGGCCGTATCATTACACCTTGGGTGGATTATTTTACTTCCTTAACAATTTCCTGACAGCACAGTATTTCCCTCAAGACTCTTAAATCCTATTCCTTCCTTTGGTTTGTCAACAGTTATGTAAATCATACATATACATCTATGTTACAGTCGTACAGTATTTATGATCGGAAACAACAAAGGCAGAGTAGTGATGTCTGATTGGCACTTGAGGTCACTTTGGGATTTCCCAAATGTTGGGAATTGCTGGATTACGGATAAAAGGAATACAAGAGAATTTTAAGAAACAGTTTGAGAAACCACAACAACAGGAAAATTGCATCTCATGACAAAGTGTGAATTTCCTATCTGAATCATTTTTTGGATCGACTGCATGTAGTTTGCATGGTCTGCTTGTGTTTGTCTGGATTTCCTGCAGGTAGTCTGGTTTCCTCCAACTGTCCAAAGATATGTACATTAGGTCAACCGACTGCTCTAAAGTGTGTGTGTGTGTGTGTGTGTGTGTGTGTGTGTGTGTGTGTGTGTGTGTGTGTGTGTGTGTGTGTGTATGTATGTGTGTATGTTTCTGTGTGGTGTGTATGCATTATTACAGTCCTAATTAGGGTCGCAGGGAGGCTGCCGTCCATCCCAGCCGACTCCGGTCGAGGGCAGAGTACACTCTGGACAGCTCGCCAGGCCATGGTAGAATAGAAACACGCTGCCGGCTATGCAGCTACTCTTGGCCAAAGTCAGCAATGGTTCTTTTACATGAACATCTCGCCATAGACAGTGAGAGCCATGGCCGGCCTTTAATAACCCAGTTTGCAGCACTGGGATTATTTCCTTGATTTTTGTGCAGAATTCTGTTACTTAAATATGATTTTCCTTCTAAAAAAAAACACTTTTCCGCGTGTCATATTTACATTTTGCTTCAAGTGTGTGCTTTTTATGTGCCATCTTTTTTCCGTAATCATCTACTCATTTTGGGATGTGCATTTTAAAACAGTCATTCATTCTCAAAGACGCTAATTAGGGTCATGGGGAGATGGGGGCATCTATCTCAGTTGACTCTGGACAAGGCTGGATTACAGCCTGCATAGCTCACCAGGCTACCACAGGACCAACACTCAAACAAGCACTCACACTCTCCCTCACACCTTGGACCGATTTGAAACAGCCAATTAGCCGACTGTGCATGTTTTTGGATTGTGGGAGGAAACTTGCCTAAGTATGGGGAGAACACCCGAGTAGGAAATCAAACCCAGGTCTTCTAACTGTGAGACAGATGTGCTAACCACTACACCACCGTGATGCATCCTAAACGTGGTCGATTTTTGAAATGATTTTTAACATAATTACATTTACACGTTACTTTTATACGTTTCCTTTCCAAATTTCCCGTGAGCAAGTTTTAAAATTCACTTACACAGATTCAGTGTACAGTGGTACCTCACCTCACGAAAGTCCCAAAAAACGAAAAATTCAAGTTATGAAACCCATTTCCCTAAAATTTCCATCTCTGGCTATGAAACAAATTCACG
This sequence comes from Plotosus lineatus, assembly GCA_024760905.1. Taxonomy (NCBI): domain Eukaryota; kingdom Metazoa; phylum Chordata; class Actinopteri; order Siluriformes; family Plotosidae; genus Plotosus; species Plotosus lineatus. The sequence goes on along the minus strand of CM045734.1, from coordinate 21,030,634 downwards.
TTACGAAAGCGCCATCTCAAAAATTCAAACAATGCGTGAGTTGCTCTCCCATTGGCTATCTCCCAACATCCTGCCCCGATGGCCTCGCATTGGCTATTTCCCAACATCCCGCCTTGCTGGCCTCCCATTGACTATCTCCCAACATCCCGCTGCAATGGCCTCCCATTGGCGAGGAGGGATGACGCAGCTCCCTCCCATTGGCTATTATGGAGCTGCATCTCCATAATACCCAAGATGCTTTTTGTGTAAAGGATAGAGTTACTGTTGTTTCGTGAGTTTTTTGAGTGTGCTCATTGCAACTTTATTTTTTGGCTCAGGCTTTTAACATGGCATAAACATTTGTAAGATTATACTTCTGCAAAGAAGACATGGTCAACACACACGCGCACACACATACACACACCCACACACACACACACACACACACACACACACACACACACACACATGTGATTCCTTGTGTGAGTGAAAAGAAGAAGTGAGCTAGGGGCATGCGGTTGAAAGATATTGCAATGGAATATGGCCAAACCCGTCTACCATCGGTACAATATTGAAGCAGAAGGAGGCCTTAAAAGGTATACTTTTATCATTTTTAAAGGGTTTAGGGGGTAGTATTGGGGGCTTTGGAACGAATCAGGCCTTTTACATGTAAAATGAGGTTCAATTTATGAAAAATCCAGATTACGAAACCACTTCTGGAACAGATTAATTTTGTAAGGTGAAGTACCACTGCATATAAATACTATAGTGTTCATAAAGGTGTTTGGATATAATTTAATTTTCAAATTATTCTAGTATTTCAGCGTGTTTCTGCCCTGCAATGGCTTGATGAGCTGTCCCTCACCCAGAGTCAGCCAAGCTGGGCACCAGCCTCTCAGTCACCTAAATTAATGTTAAGCGGATCAGAAAATGAATGGAAGCATTATTCTGGAACCTACAGAATCCACGTCCCCCGTGAGTAATTACCAGGCAACTGCATGCTTGTGCACAGTACTACAATATGCTTCACTGATAGTTTCCATGTTCTCAGCAACTTGATATCCTTCCTGTCAACAAACAGAAAGTGACAACATGTGCATAATGCTGATACTTATGAGCATTGTAAACTCTTGAATGAAGGTCATAGTTCACTGGATGGAATTCCCAACAATCACACACACACACACTCTCTCTCTCTCTCTCTCTCTCTCTCTCTCTCTCTCTCTCTCTCTCTCTCTCTCTCTCTCTCTCTCACACACACACACATACTCTCAAGGGGTGGAAAAGAAAAAAATCTCACAGCTGTATTTCAGCCAAGAACATCATGCTAATCTGACAGCAAGACAGCACTTTCCCATCAAATGAGCATTAAAGAGAAACTGAAAATGTTTATACAAGCAAGTGCTGTAAAAAAAATGTGACAGGAGGGTTGGCCTGGAGAAAAAAGTGGGTCAAGACAAACTTCAAATCATCTGGCATTACAACACCATCTTGTGGCAGTCAGAACATGCTCATGAGGTGGTGATATTTTTAGTATATTATTTATTTTATTTATTACATTTACAGCAGGGCAGTGCTGGCCTGGTGCTACGGTGCTGGATCACTGATACTAAGGTTGGGGGTTCGAGCCCCACTCTCAACGGGTTGCCACCGTCACTGCATTGAAAACCCAGTGATAGTAAGCCAGCACCCTCCCACCACCGGATCACCACTTCCCCCTGCGTAAATATTTATATTAATATTATTTAAATGCAATTCTACTCTACTAAACTTATTTTCTCTGTATACTGTATATTTGTTTTGTAAAAGCCACTGCAATGTGTCCCTGTTGATTAACTCTCGCCGTGCATGTCTGAATGCAAATGTTTGTGAACCCTTATACATAATGAAGAGCATCTCATTTCTAGCAATAATACATTTTAAAGGTTTTCGTTTAAAACAATGTTTCTTTATTATCACATTGAAAGCACTTATTTAAACATCATCTTCATACTGCAAATAGATTGTGAAATAAAATTAAAGTTGCCCTTCATTAATTTTAAAACTAATGGGCCTGCAAACTTTTGCACTCCGTTGTAAAGTATTAAACGTAATGAACCTCTAAAATGTAGTCCTGGTAGATCCCAGAGCTAGTAGAGCGTGCAGGAGTTTTCTAGCATGTTCCAAGAACCCACCGGGTTAAAATAATAACTTTAAACAAAGCAACACGCTATTTCTATTTTGCTTATGTCACAGCTATCTGGCTCGAAACAGAGTCCAGCCCAAACAAGACAACTTTGAGAGATTATAATGATAATAACCAATTATATGTGGTTTGTACTGCACATTTGATACCGTTTGGATGTACCTACTGTACTTTTAAAAATTGTTCCAAACAGGTTGTTCAATTCCTTGTCTTTGAATTCTGACACTTAAAATTAATGACAAACAAGAATGCATGGCGAGTGCCAACCTCTGAAAAGGAAAAGAAATCATCACAGGAACCAGGTTCATCGTTCATTTTCTGTAACCGCTTCATCCTAATTAGGATCGCAGGGAGGCTAGCGCCCATCCCAGCCAACTCCAGGTGAGGGTAGTAGAGTATACCCTGGACGGCTCGCCAAGCCATTGTAGGGCAGAAACATGCTGATGGCCATGGGCCAGCCATGGCTCTCACTGTCTATGGTGTGAGGTTCATGTAAAAGAACCATTGCTGACTTTCGTCAAAAGTAGCTGCATAGCCGTCAGCGTGTTTCCGCCCTGCGATGGCCTGGTGAGCTGTCCAGGGTGTACTCTGCCCCTCGCTCAGAGTGGCCTGAGATAGGTACCAGCCTTCCCGTGGCCGTAATTAGGATTAAGTGGTTCGGAAAGTGGATGAATGAATAGTCATAGCCATGCAACAGCAATGAATAATATATTCATTTATTCATTTTCTAAACCGCTTAATCCTAAGTAAGGTCGCAGGGAGGCTGACACCCATCTCAGCTGACCCTGGACAGCTCGCCAGGCCATCACAGGGTGGAAACATGTTTACAGTTATGCAGCTACTCTTGAGAAAAGTCATCAATGGGTCTTTTACATGAACCTCTCACCATAGGCAGTGAGAGACATGGCCGGCCTTTCATAACCCAGTTCGCTGCACTGGGGGGGGGCAGTGACAACCCATTGAGAGTGGGGTTTGAAACTCCAACATTGGGATCAGTGATCAAGCACCTTTACCACCAGGCCACCACTGCCCTTGGATAATAAATGAGATGTGAAAAGGTATAAAAAAATTATCTATGGCTACTGTAATTCTGGGTAAAGTCTTAACCACAAGTGTGCCTCTGTTCACCCAGCAATATAAATGGGAACCAGTAAAATATACTGGGAAGGTAACCTGCGATGGACTAGCGTCCCATCCAGGAGGAGTTGAACTCCTAGTCGCTTCACACTACAGAATCCGTGGATAAGCACCGGTCCGATGAGCCAGTAGGCTCGGGAAAATAAAACAAGTTTCTATATAAACATGTAATTGTTGTTTTACATTGAAAATCAGGAAAAAAGTTGTTTTTTTCTCGAGTGTCCAGGCATGAAATTATCTCCGAAGTTTCTTTCTAGACACCAAACTCATTAAAATCAATCATATCAGGCTGACATTTTCCAAATGTTTAAATGTTTGTTTTTTATTACATATTCAATCTACCGCTCAGCCTTTGAGCCGCACAGAAAGCCGTGGCTCATCTGGGGTAATATCAAGCCTCCTCATTTCTTTTAATATCGAACGACGTGCCTCAGTGACGCCGGCGTGTTCCCCGAAGCTGAGAGACAGATCAGACAGACTGAAAGAGCAGCCGAGCTTTTTGTTTACATGCTACTCTGATGAGATGTGAGAAAGCTAAGTTAAAAAGGAAACCGCACAAAATGATGTGTTCCCAGTTATTGTGTAGAGCAGACACACAGCGGAGTCTCACGCTTGAAAGAGTGCCAATTTTTTTTTTTATTTTTGTGCAAACATTTACCTCTGTCACCGAGATCCTTAAAATAATTTCTTTGCAGAGTCAGTGAAGTGGAAAAAAAAAAAACAGTTATATCACTGTTGAGTGGAAGTAATACAGCAGCAGCTTTGAGGTTTATATTAACACACTCCTTTAATACATTATAAACGTCTGTAGTAATAGGAACGTGTTCAGCAGACACTCTGTATAGTGATATTGACTGAGATGGCTCAATTTTCAGCAAAGGAAGGTTTCACATTCATAGACTGAGTCATCAGGGTCAACTCCTGAGCCTTTAGTAGCATTACAATGCTGCTAAAAATAATATGAACACCAACACCCATTGCTTTCACACACGAGTATATTAACTAGTGGGGAAGTATATGCAATGAATGGAAAAGTGAAAAAGTGAAGAAAACAGTGTTCGGTGGATGTCCAGGCAATACAGAGCTTGATCCAGAAATAAAATCAAAGATCAATGCCAGTGTGTTTGTTTTTTGCTGTTGTTGTTTTTCATCAGGACCTGGGAAGGGACAGAAAACAGCCAATACATGTGTACTGTATGAGGCTTCCTAAAGCAGCTTTACAGAAATCCAGACCAATAATAATTAAGGAAAGAACCAGGAAGTGCTGTCAACTTGAAGAGTAATTCATGAAAGGAAACTTCAAGACTTTGAGGAGAGGGAAAGTCCTTTGGGCTTTTTACACCCGAGCCATAGTGGCCCATCAGTGTTCATCTCCGGTTTCCATAGCAAAGCGACTAGGAGTACAACTGTTCCTGGATGGGACGCTAGTCCATCGTAGGTTACCTTCCCAGTATATTTTGCTGGTACCCATTTATACTGCTGGGTGAACGGAGGCACAGTTGTGGTTGAGACCTTGCCCCAGGGATCTTAGCACCGTGAGGGTCTAACTGGGATTTGAACACACAACCTCCCGATCATGAGCACAGCACCCGAACCACTACGACACTGGCCGCAGAACCTTGAGGAGAGACCTAGACAAAAATCCAGAGAAAAGATCCTCATAGAGGAACACAAAAGAAACACCTATGGAAACCAAAGAACAACCATCATCATCATCATCATTTTATGTCACCACTTAATCCTAATTAGGGTCGCGGGGATGCTGGCGCCCATCCCAACCGACTCTGGTTGAGGGCAGGGTACACCTTGGAGAGCTCACCAGGCCATCGCAGGGTGGAAACACGCTTTGTAGTTACTCTTGTTGAAAGTCAGCAATGGTTCTTTTACATGAAACTCTCACCATAAACAGTGAGATACATGGGTGGCCTTTGATAACCCAGTTCGCTTCATTGGAGGGGCCAGTGACAACCTTGTAGAGAGTGGGACTCAAACCCCCAACCTTAGAATCAGCAATCCAGCGCTCTATACCGTTAGGCCACCACTGCCCCCAAAGAACAACCTTGGAAGGCATAAATCTAGACAAAGTTTCTCAAGGAGAACCTCAGAGAAACTCTTGAGAATGAGCTTGATGACCTTGAGGAGTTAGGTCTAAAAGCTTGTGAAACTGTATGATCAAGTGCAAGTGAATAGGAGTCTGGAGAAGAATAATGATTTGAAGAATAATGCCACACCAAGTACAAATGCAGAGCTGATTGCTGGCAATGATTGGTGGATACTGTACCTTAAGGGCTGTATATGGCAATCGGAACACAAGCACTCGGTCAGAAAACATCATCAACGCAGAGTAACTCTCAAAATTAACCTGAATATCTTTAGTGAAAATAAATGTTTTCAGAGCACTGATTGGATATCCAGCAGTCCAAAGCTTAAGCGGTGTGATGGAGGAAATTACATACCGCAACCAACACTTTCTGAATTTTCAGAACCCTGACAGCACCTCAGCATATCGCCAATGTAACTGTTGGTGCTTTTTGAAAGCCAGGCTAATCACAGGGTGTAAAATAGAGCCTGGTATAATCAGAACACTTTGAGCACATTTCCCAGCAGGCGTAAACCTGTTGAACAGAAATAGAAGAAGATTAGCATTGCAAATATGTAAGACATCCAGTCACCTCAGTGTGACGCACTGTTGCATCTCCACCCAAAGAATCAGTCCTGCTGAACACTCTCAGGCAATCTAGAGCTAATGACAGAGAGACACTCAATCTTCTGAAATGTTCCCGTGTACCATGAGGATTTCACGTAGTCTTAGCGTGAGGGTTCAGTAAACATCCAGAGACATTTTGAAGGTTATTTGAAATCATTATTAAGATTGAACTCCAGAAAATATTGTAGTTGGTATAAATGTAGATGAAATGAAACAGCTCTCCAAATCTATTCTCAAGCCATTCATCCATTCTATCAGTTCCTCAACCACTTCATCCTATTAAGGTTGCAGGGAGGCCCGTGCCTAGCTCAGCCATCTCTGGGTGAAGACGGAATACACCCTGAACAGCTTGCCATTACACTGTAGGATCAGGACAGATGCACAATTTTTCACACTTACACTTGGGGCAATTTAAAACCGCCAGTAAGCCTGATGTGTACAGTATGGTGTACAGTCTGGTGGAGGAAACCAGAGTATCTTGAGGAAACCTTGAGCACAAGAAATGCATGCAAAATCCATACAAAAACACCCTCACTGAGCCCGGGACCTTCTTGCTGTAAGGCGGATGTACTACCACTAACCCACCATGCCACCCCATTCTATAATCGGCGCTAATATCTCCTGAAACGCTTCAACATATACTTTAAAGCCGTTGGGCTTTTTACACCCGAGCCTAGTGGCTCATCAGGCTGGTGCTTATCCACGGTTTCTGTAGCATGAAGCAACTAGGAGTTCAACTCCTCCTGGATGGGACGCTAGTCCATCGCAGGTTACCTTCCCAGTATATTTTTACTGGTACCCAGTTATACTGCTGGGTGAACAGAGGCACACTTGTGGTTGTGACCTTGCCCAGGGGTCTTAGCACCGTGGGGGTCTAACTGGGATTCAAACACACAACCTCCCATTCATGAGCCCAACACCCGAACCACTACGCCACCGGCACCACTATACTTTAAAGCTCTGCTAACTAAACATAACATCAGTGCAGCTATTACAGGAAGAATGCCGAACTCAGCAGCTTGCACACTTCACAGTAAATAAAGTTAAAAGCAGCAGTATGACAATGTGGAATGTTACTTATATTTAAATTTGAGATAACTGAGAGTAGAGCACTATCCAGAGTATAGTTATTACCCCTTTCCCTCCCGAAGAGTCTATAATAATTTGCAAAAACACATATTGCAAACTATAAAGGTTATGACCCTAATTAATTAATCAATATCAGTGTCTCTGCCTCTACAGGATTCTACGCAAAAGCTCCCTCACTTGACCATCACGCAAACAACCACAGACAAACCATAACTCTACTGCACAGGAAATGATATCGCAAATAATTCCACTCCAAACTACAGTATTCACACCGTTTATGGGCATTTCCTGGAGACAGGAGCAGATGGCGAGACTCGGAGAATGTGCCAGGCTTCAGTGGTAACGCGCCAAATGTTTAACCTGATCACTTTAACCAGCATGTATGAATTAATACTGATTAATAAACATGAAGTGAGGGTCAGGCTGCACAGTGGTGGAGGAGTTAATGATGCCATGTCACAGAAAAAATGTTCGGGTCTCAAATCAGACAGCTGACGGGACAGTAGGCCTTTATGTGCAGAGTTTTTATATTTTTCTCACGTCTGAATTGGTTTACTCGGGGTGATCCGGTTTCCTCAAAGGTCTGAAACCTTTTTTTTTTTTTGTAGTTTATATCACTCAGGTACTCTAAATTGCTCGTGGGGGTTCGTGTAAATATGGAAGGCTGCATGGGCCTCTGTGCGACTCACTTAGCTCCATATCCCACTGGACAGATGCACGGGCCAATGTGTTGAAGCCACCGGCCACCATGTTGGTACTCCCTGCTCTCAGTAGGCAAAGCCTGATAAACATAATGAGTTCACATTTACTGCATTTAGCAGATGCACTCATCCACATCAACTTCCACTTATCTTTTATATGTACAGTACTGTGCAAAGTTTTAGGCACATGCACAGGAATGGTGTAGAACAAAGATACTTTATATTTACATAGAAATAATGACATTAAATAAGATTTCAAGATAAAAGTTCTATAAAGCACAATAATAAAATAACCTAATATCAGGAGTGATGAAGACTTTTTGTTTATAAATACAATCGCTTCAGGTTCCGTTTGGGCAGTTTTACAAGTAATGTGTCTACCTGACGTTTTGCAGAACCAGCCCCAGTTCTTCTAGAAATGTTGGCTGTCACACTCGATTCTTTATTTGCATGTCAATCACAGCAGCCTTCATTACATTTTTATCTGAAAAGTGGTCTCTTATACATGATGTGTACTTTATTTATTGACATACATTTTGTCAAATTGACTAAATTTTTATGTAACATTTCAGTTTGTGTCGGAAAACAATTTTTTAAAATCTAAAGTGTTTTTTGTACTAAATTGCTAACATACAGATTATAAAATCATCCATAGCAAAGCTTTATACTAATAAAAAAATAGGGTGCCTGGAACTTTTGCACAGTATTGTGTAATTTCGCACAGCATTGTATTGTACTGTGTGTGTGTGTGTGTGTGTGTGTGTGTGTGTGTGTGTGTGTGTGTGTGTGTGTGTGTGTGTGTGTGTGTGTGTGTGTGTGTGTGTGTGTGTGTATGTATGTATTTACTCAAGCAATTGAAGGCAAGGACCTTGCTCAAGTGCCCAGAAGTGGCTGTTTGGTGGTACTGAGGCCAAAACTCCAACCTTCAGACCCGTAACTCAGATCCTTACTCACTGATGTACCACTTACACATTCACACTCACACTCACACAGAGGGGGCAAGTTTAAACAATTTATTCATCTAATATGCAAGGCTGTGGACGGTGGGAAGAAACCTGACTGTTTAATCATACTAGGTTCGCGGGTAGGCTGGGGCCTATCACATTCCATCCTGTATACTGTAGCTTGTCGCTAGTTCATTGCAATGCCAACACACACACACACACACACACACACACACACATTTACACCTAAACCTTGAGACAATATGGATCAGCCAATTAATGCATGTCTTTGAACTGTGGGAGAAAACCCATGTTAGTGTGGGGAGAAAATGAAAATTCCACACAACCCCACCATCCTAATTGAACCCAGGACTTTAACCCAGGACCATCTTGGTGTTAGGTGGACATGCTAAACTCTGCACCACCGTGCCACCCATGGACATTCCCAATACAATAAAATCTGCACTGTTTCATTCCTGAAAGTTCATTTGTGATGCTTGGAATTGACATATACACAAGGCACAGGATCGCTGATCCTAAGGTTGGGGGTTTGAGTCCCCACAGGGTATCCCTTGCTAAAGGGTTGTGACAGGAAGGGCATCCGATGTAAAAACCTCTGCCAAAATCAAATGTGCGAATCAGATGATTCACTGTGGCGACTCCTGAGAAAGGGAAAAAGCCAAAAGAGAAGAAGAAGATGTACGTACAGTATATGTATATAACTAAGGGCAGTGGTGGCCTAGTGGTATAGGGTGCTGGATCACTGATCCAAAGGTTGGGGGTTCAAGTCCCACTCTCCACAATGTTGTCACCCTTCCCAGTGCAGCTAACTGGGTTATCAAAGGCCGGCCATGTCTCTCACTGTCTATGGTGTGTGATTCATGTAAAAAAAAAAAAACATAGCTGACTTTCATAAAAGAGTAGCTGCATAGCTGTCAACGTGTTTCTACCTTGCGATGGCCTGGCAAGCTGTCCAGGGTGTTCTCTGAGCTTGCCTGGAGTCGGCTGGGATGGACGCCAGCCTCCCTATTACCCTAATTAGAATTATTAAGTGGTTACAGAAAATGAACTGAACTGATGTATATAACTGTGTTCAAATCATAACAGTTTAGTATTTGTGTCGTGTCATGGTTTTTAATTAATTTTAAAAATATATTCAATAATAATAATAATAATAATAATAATAATAATAATAATAATAATAATAATAATAATGATAACCTTGTGTCAGAACAGTCATGTAGTGCATGTTTGACAGTTATTAGAGAGTACCAGCATTGTTTCCAGGTTGTACATGCTTGTAAGTGATTGTATAGCTCTGGTTGTATATACAACTCAGCTAGTGACCCTGTAATGGACAGGTTGTAACCCACCCCTCACCCTCCCAAGTCAGCTGGCTGCTATTGTCTCCAGCTTACAGTAGATTAGTAGGTTAGACAATAATAATAAATATAGGGACACATTGGTCCGTGTAAGGGCAGTGGTGGCCTAGTGGTATAGGTGCTGGATCACTGATTCCCAAGGTTAGGGGTTCGAGCCCCACTCACCACAGGTTGTCACTGTCCCCCCAGTGCAGCCAACTGGGTTATCAAAGGCCGGCCATGTCTCTTACTGTCGATGGTGTGTGAGGTTCATGTAAAAGAACGATTGCTGACTGTCGACAAGAGTAGCTGCATAGCCGTCAACATGTTTCTGCCCTGTGATGGTCTGGCGAGCTGTCCAGGGTGTACTCTGCCCTCACCCGGAGTTGGCTGGGATGGGCGCCAGCCTCCCTGTGACCCTAATTAGGATTAAGCGGTTGCAGAAAATTAATTGTTTCATGTGATTTATATATATATATATATATATATATATATATATATATATATATACTATATAATATTTTGGGGAAGCCTGACAGGTCCCACATCTTTTATGTTGGTTCAGAAAAATCTCAAGGTTACTGAAAATCTTTTAATTGCGGCCACGTGATCATAGAACAGGTGCGTCAATGTTTTCCTGCCTGCAGCAGGTGGCGCTATATGATCTTGCATTGCACGCGATTGTGTGCGTGTGAGCGTGCGTATGAGAAAGAGAGAGAGAGAGAGAGAGACAGAAAGAGAGAGAGAAAGGTGGGTTGGTGTGTGTGTGTGATGCGCGGTGGAAAGTCTCCACCGCTCCGCTCTGTAGCTCTTCCTCCGTCGCGGTTATCCACGCTGCGCTCTCGCGCCTCCCCATCGCGGACATCCGGCCAACTGATCCGTCTCCTTCCCCTCCCAACGAATGTAGCATCCTTCCTCTGGTGAACTGAGGACTTGAGCGGGGCAGAAGAGGAACGAGGGAGCACGCAGAGAGGAGAGCAGAGGAGAGGAGTGCGCTGTTTCCTTGTCTGGTGAGTGCGCAACATCATCCATCCATCCCGCTCCTTCTCTCCGCCTCTTCCAGCTCGCGGTGCTTCACTGATGATCATGAGGATGAGGATGATGAGGATGTTATGCTGATCTATAAACAGAGGATACATAGAGTCTAACTGCATAATGTACATATTACTGTATCTCGCGCGTGGTGTTCATTTTGCAAGTTGTGACGCAAAAAATGCCTTTTTTTTTTTTTTTGGGAACAATACTGGATAGGAAGAGTCCAGGTTTGGAAGAGCAAAAAGGGCACGCGAATGCAAATAGCGCGCGCGCGCGCACGCACGCACGCACACACACACACACACACACACACACACACACACACACAAATTAAGCAAGGAGAAGGCACTAGGCTGTGCGGATTGCAATATATTTTTGTATTTTTAGTATATTTAAATTAACTTGTGGAAGTGCATGAGCACCTCCAGGGAAATGTGGTAAAGGTTGGACAACACTCATTAAAGTATAATGTGCTTTGAGAGTTTAAAGATCCGTGCTATAGGTACGAAACATGTTTTGTGAAAGGGAAGCTGGAACTGACAGCGTGTACCCAAAGAACCCAAAAGTGCCACTTTGCAGACAGCTTATCCACCAAATCTGCAATTATTTCCCAGCATTCCTTCCATTTCCTCGAAACACGGATTTGCACATTGTCAGCAATAAGTAAGGGCACCAAACTAGGTTGCTCGGGTACTGCTACCACATGTTCAGCCTTTTCTACAGCTCTGATTCTTTGATGGTCCTGTCCGTCTATCCGAACGTGTTATCTGAAGAACACTCGAAAGGATTTTGTTAAAATTTTGCATGAGAGTGCAACCTTGACTCAACAATGGGCTGTGTTAAAGGTCAAGGTCACTGTGGTCTTACTGTTAGAGGTATATATAAAACGTCCAGGCAGTAGTCATTATTTAATTTCGATAATTTGACATTTTGAACCATTAATGTAAAATCGACTCTGCGTACACTTTCCGAGATCAAATCTATGCGTCATGCTGCAAGCCCAACGACAAGGAAACATATTGTGGTATTCTAACGCTTGGTGCTCTCAGTAACTTGATGTGCGTAACTCTACAATGCAGTACATCATTGTTGGAGCAAACGGATTCAGGTCTGGAAATAAAAGCAAAGCTATGCATAGAGGAACACTATTAGAAACACTATTGAATTGTACTCTTCGTACCAATAACGTGGCCTACTTTGTTCTTTAATATGACATCATTAAACTTTAAAATAATTTTACTAAAGCATATACAGTACAGTGATCCCTCGGTACTTCATGCTTCAGTTTCTGCGGCTTCAGGAAGGTAAGGTAAAGTCTGTTGGGCTTTTTACACCCGAGCCTAGTGGCTCATCAGGCCGGTGCTTATCCCCGGTTTCCGTAGCGTGAAGCGACCAGGAGTTCAACTCCTCCTGGATGGGACGCTAGTCCATCGCAGGTTACCTTCCCAGTATATTTTTACTGGTACCCATTTATACTGCTGGGTGAACAGAGGCACACATGTGGTTAAGACCTTGCCCAGGGGTCTTAGCACAGTGAGGGTCTAACTAGGATTTGAACTCACAACCTCCTGATCGTGAGCCCAGCGCTCTAACCATTACGCCACTGGCCCCACTGCGGCTTCAGTGCACGGTGGTTTTTTTTCAAAAATATTCATCGGCAAATAAAAAAATAAGGAAATGAAGGAAAAATAGGGGAAAAGTTAAGGAAAATTCTGCACAATAAGGCCAATTGTGCAAAAAAAAAAAAAAAAAAAAAAAACCCAACCAAAAAAAGCAACCCATAAAACTACAGTAAAACCTCCGCTGACGAACGCTTAAGCTCACAAACTTTTCGCCTCAAGAACATTAAATTTGCGAGCATATAGTCTCTGCCGACGAACTAGTTTTCGGCGGACGAATCAAACCACGCGGTCGAACAGCGCCACGGTGGCGGCCACGAGAAGCTGACGCACGCTCACGGCGTCCCAGTTCGTCACACCCCTTTCTTTGAGTGCGGAAGTGGCTTGTGTTTGATAGACATTTTGGACCATATTGAGTGTACTTTTGCTATTATGGGACCGAAAAAGACCCCACCACAGGCGGAGATCATTGAAAAACACGAACGAGGTGTGCGTTTGTGTGACTTCGCGTCCCAGTACCAGTACGCTAAGTCTACCACCATCCTTAAGAACAAGGAAGCTATTAAGGGTGTGTGTGTGGCTATGCGTGTTTCCAAACAGTAGGCGTTTCCAAACACTCCTTCCAAACAGTAAGTCCCTCCCTCCCTCCTCCTCCCACTCCATTCCATCAAGCCATCAACTACCATCACAAAGGTAAATAAAACCACTTTATTATACAGTACAGTTTATTTCTTTAATTACAATACAATAGCACATTTATTATACATAAAATAAGGTATATTTTTGTGTAGTTTTAAGGCTTATTTAGTAGAAAATTATGTTTTATGGGGACCTGGGAACGGATTATTCTCATTTTAAAGGTTTCTTATGGGAAATAAATGTTCGGAAGACGAACTTTTCGCCTTACACACACTTTCTGGGAACCAATTATTTTCGTGAGCTGAGGTATCACTGTACTTACATTTTTATGTGGTGCGCATCTGAGTGTGAGTGTGCGCGTGTGTGTATGTGTGTGTATTTATAGTTTATTTACATCTTATGCATTATTTTTGAATGTTTAATTGTTATTATAAGCATTTATAGCACTGAATATGCATTTATTGATACTATATACACATATACATGTACGTATGCATCAGTCTGGGGGGGGTCGATTCTACTTTGCAGAAATCGGTGGTTGTGGGGTGGGGGTCTTAGTCCCCATTAACCGCGGAAAGTGAGGGATCCCTGCACTGTAATTGAATGTGAGGATGGAGTGTAAAAAAATAAAGATACTACACTTACCTTATTGGTGAAAGAGAGTCACAAGTTTACTTGTACTCTAAGTACTGGTACTCTGTCAGTGAAAAAGAAAGGAACCGGTTGGTACTTTTCTGTCTGTGAATACGTGATAAGTGCTCCTTTTATTATTACATCAGAAAAGCCTTGAGTTTTCCACCAAATGCTGCCAAAATATTACAATTTCTGTTTTAGTAGTTCAGCTCAAGTTCAAGTTTTTTTTTTGTTTTTCTCTCTCTCTCTCTCTCTCTCTGTCTCTCTCTCTCTCACACACACACACACACACACACACACACGCACACACGCACACACACACTCTGAGTATATTGTTTTGTGTAATTCTTGCAGAGGAATTTTTAATCACAAGCTTCTGTAGCTGTGCAAAAATGATGAACGTTACTGTGGTGTCAGGTCATGTTTGCTCCTGCGTAAGTATTTCTTGGACGTTGTTGACTCACAGGAGTGGCTCACCCATGACTCCATTCAATCACGAGCCCTTGTTCTTGTTCTGCATTAATATTTAGAAGCTCTGCCCTTTCATCACCTGGTTATTGCACTGAACACATGAATGTTCACCCTGCAGCTCTTTCAGCTAAAATAAATGAATTGGTGTTGCTGTCGCTGCTGGAATTGAGTCAAATACTTAATGTTTAATGAGTCATATGCTCGGCTGAAGTGAATGACTCCAAAGGTCAAAAGTCAAGCGGGGATTGTTCAAGGGTTTTTTTACGATTATTACCCATCACCCTGTACGACATGATACTTATTAGTTCGCTGTGGCTCGTTTTCGTACATCATGATTTGTATCGAAACAGCTCATTCACAGAGACTTCTAGACCAAAGGAAACATTATCTAGACTTAATAAATAAAATATTTTCCAATTTAACACATGATAAATATAGGACAGGCGGCACGGTGACGTAGTGGTTAGCACGTCCGCCTCACAGCAAGAAGGCCTGGGTTTGATTCCTGGCCTGGGCGTTTCTGTTTGAAGTTTGCATGTTCTCCCCGTGCTTGTGTGGGTTTCCTCCGGGTGCTCCGGTTTCCTCCCACAATCCAAAGACATGCACAGTAAGTTAATTGGCCGTTATAAATTGCCCGTAGGTAGTTAACGACCTGGAGAGGGATGGGTGCTGCCAGGCCAAAAATCAGCCCAAGTCTCGCCATGAAGGCGTCCCAACAACATCCCCGGATATTTAGGGATAAGTGAAGAAGAAGAAATATAGGAGCATTGATATGTATATATATTTATTTAGCATTTTCTTTATTAAGGTGTCTTCAGTAACATGGCTTTCCTGGAACATCTTCAAGACAGAAGGGTTCTAGCTAGTTGCTTTGTAAACGTTTTGGTTTTGATCACACGTTTTTAAATAGTTTCTTTAAACATGCCTTTTTTCTCTGCTTTCTGGCTGTTTGCTTTTGTGAAGTTGTTGTTTTAGGTCACTGGGGGTGTGGCAGAGTGATGTCGTGGTTAGCACCCTTGCAAGAAGGGTCTACGTTCGAGTCCTTAGGCTCAGTGAGGGCGTTTCTGTGTGGAGTTTGCGTATTCATCAGTTGCTTGCATAAGTTTCCTTTGGGCACATTGGTTTTCTCCCAGAATGCAAAGACATGCACATTAGGCTAATAGGATATTTAAAATTGTCCCCAGGTGTGAATTAAACCTCGTATTGGAGCCCATCGTCATTAGAGTATGTAATGCCGTCCCTCCGACGACGCTTATAAATAAAATAAAATGAAATAAGAGAGTCTGTGTGTGAGAACAAGCAGCTTGTGTTTTGAACACATCAGTGATTTCACTGCAAATGTTTCATCGGTGCAAGGAACACATTCCACCAGTTAGGAAGCAGGCTGTGGAAACATCATTATATAGTGATACCTTGACTTACGAATTTCATCTGTTCCGAGGGCGAGCTCATAAGCCAAAAAGTTCGTTAGATGAAACAATTATTCCTATAAGAAATAACAGAAAACCAATTATTTTGTTCCAAACCCCTCCCAAGCTCATATAACCTACCACAAACACATATATTTCACCGAATATATCTAAGAAAAACGTGTAAAAACAATAAATATTTTACAATAATAATACATGTACATTAACATTAATAATTATTAATAATAAATAATAATAAAACAAGAATAAACAATAAGTCAACTAACTCTTCCGATCATTGACTGCGGTGAAGATGCCACGTGGGCAGACAGGAGATGGTGCATAACAGAGGAGGAGGAGGAGGAGGAGAATTTTGTGCATGTGCATGCTACGATTGCCAGCGAGGAAAGGCTCGAAGTGAGCTCTCACAAGGCCAGTGCTTCTCAAATAGTGGGGTGCACTCCCCTTTGGGGGCCATGGTGTGATCGTGGGGAGGAGGGGGGGGGGCACGTATGACCCTGGGGAACATGCTTTTTTTCCATACTGTACTAGAATTAAGTGTAATTGCGCATCCTCTACAGTAGGTGGCAGTGGTGCTCTCACTGTGTTCCCTATGGTGTAGGGAAAAATCACAAAGCAAACGATATGAAGTGCAGTAAACACTATTTATAGTCGCATGCGGGGTGCTGGGGGCGGGGTTTGAAATTGTTGGGGTTTTTTTTTCCTGTAGGAGGCGTCACAGAAAATAATTAAGAAGCAATGCACAAGGTATTCTCAGAGGAATACAGGGCTAATTGGTCCGGAAAAGCCATTTCCCCAGCAGAGCTCGTAAATCAAAATTTTGCTTGTTGGATGGGGAAGATTTTTGGTGGGATCGACACTTGTATCATGGAAAATTCGTTACACTCATAAGATGAGTTAAAACTGTGCTGCTGTACATATGGAGGCAGAGTCTCTCGTTAATTTTGTGTCTGAAAGCAAAGTGCTCTTTTACAAGGGCAACATAATTAATAAGGAAAATAATTTTAAAGGCAACCAACTGGAAACACTAGGAGTAGCCCACACAATTTAAGATGAGGGAGGTTCTCTAAAATGTCTCAAACGGGCCCATCGGACCACGGCCGCAAGGGAGTTAAGAACCCTGATACAAGCCGTGAAACTCCCTGCATTCTAATCTTATTCTCAGAGAATATATGTGCAATTTTTTTTTTTTTTTTGTCAAAGGAGAAGCACTTGCCTTCGGTACCTGTTGATTTTTTTTTTTTTTTTTTTTTGCCAAACTGGTTTATTCTACTTGGGTTGTGGGGAGTCTGGTGCCTGTCTCAGTCAACACTGGGTGAACACAGGTGCCAGTGTCAGACATCACAGGGCTATCACAATCACACTCACACCTAGGGTCAATCTGGATCCGCCAGTTAGCCTAATGTACATGTCTTTGGACTGGGGAAGGAAAACAGAATCCTGACAGAAAACCCATACGAGTTTGGGGAGGAACTGGAGACTCAAACCCTGGATCTTCTGGCCGGGAGCTAGCCGTGCTAACCACTATGCTACCTTGCTCGCTGTTTTACATTTAAAGTTGCAATAAATTTGTCAGGAGTTGATTCTTATCCTTTTACACACTTGATGCAGGTCGCGATCATGTGTATTTTTAAAGATTGTTTATTTGGCCTTATTTAATTGGTGGTTTGTGTGTTTGCGAGCAGGATTCGGCAAAAATGTTATGTGGAGATTTTTTAAAGAAATTTCGACCAGATGTAGAGCTTTGGACATGAAGAAATTTTTAACACTGCAAAAAAGAAATAGTTTTTGTAAGTGGGGCATTGGAGTTTGTGTTTTGTTTTTTTTTCCCTCTTGGTGGACATTAGCGCTGTGCAGATCCTCTAGTTTAATAATTTAAATATTTTTCTTTCATGGGCTGCACAATTGAACAGTGCTTAGCATGTCCGCCTCACAGCAAGAAGGTCCTGGTTTTGAGTCCCAGCCTGGGTGTGTCTGCGTAGAGTTTGTATGTTCTCCCCGTGCTTTCGTGGGCTTCCTCCGGGTGCTCCGGTTTCCTCCCACAGTCCAAAACCATGCAAAGGAGGTCAATTGGCTGTTCCCCTAAGTGTGAGTGTGAGTATGAATGGTTGTGTGAATGTCAGTGCTGCGATGGCCCGGTGAGCCATCCGGTGGGTACCCTGCCCTCACCCAGAGTCGGCTGAGATGGGTTCCAACCTGTCTGCGAACTTAATTGGTATGACGTTTCAGAAAATGACTGAATTTTCTTCGTTTGTGAGTTTTTTAAAAGATAATTTTATGGTCGTTTTTGTTTTCATACCTTTAGTTTGTGAAATTGCAGACTGAATTTTTAACCAGAAATCCATTTCTTTTACACAACATAATAGTGCTAGCGTTCAAACAGAACTTTTTTAATCATGTTGGATTTCAGGCAAAAACAGGCTGGGAAAATCAGCCAATGTAAAGCCAGCTTTATTCATAGACGGTTTCTCACAGGACGGTGTGTATTCTGCTGTGTTTGATGTCAGAGGATTCAGTCAGATTGTGTTTTGGGTAATTGTCACGGGAGCTTCTGGTATGGTGGAGTAAGTTGCCAAAAGCTATTTCTCTTGATTGTTTTCCACGCCATCACGGTTAAACTCGTCAGATTGTTGTTAGTCGTGTGTGTGTGTGTGTGTTATGCTGGGAAATTGCCATGTGTTTGAAGATTAATAGCAGGGAACAGGCGATCTTTTATTTGTGAAGCAGTGCTAATTTAACAGATGGACCTCATGAATGTTCCTTCAGGCTCCTCTAGTGTTGATGGAGAATAATCAACTTGTGGCCCAGGCATCAAAGCGGCTTGATGGATATATCAAATTTATACTGTAATGTTGTTTGTGTGGGCAGTGATGGCCAAATGGTAAAGGTGCTGCATCACTGAACCCATGGTTGGAGGTTCAAGGCCCATTTTCAACGGGTTGTCACTGCCCCCCCACCCACCGCCAGTGTGCAGCCAAAGTGTGCACTTATCAAAGGCCGGCCATGTATCTCACTGTCTATGGTGTGAGATTCATGTAAAAGAACCATTGCTGACTTTTGACAAGAGTAGCTGCATAGCCGTCAGTGTGTTTCCGCTCTGCGGTTGCCTGGCGAGCTGTCCTGGGTGTACTCTGCCCTCGCTTGGAGTCAGCTGAGATGGGCGACAGCCTCCCGGCGACCCGAATGAGGATTAAGCGGTTCAGAAAATGAATGATGAATGTTGTTCACTAAATTCATTTTTAAAGCAGTTTTTTTTCTAAATCCTAAAATTAATATTTTATAATATTCATCTAAATTTGTTTCCCTAATTAGCTGCCAGTCTTAAACAATAGAATGAATTTATCACCATGTAATATAATTAATCCCATGATGCTTCAAACTCTGTTACAACTTTACAACAAAAAAACAAACAAAAAAAGCATTCACAGAGTGCAAACCTAGTCTAAGCTGAAAAATAACAATAAGTCCACAGCACCCCCTGCTGGGTCTGTAATAGTACCACACTTAAAAAAAAAATCAATCTGTTTAATAATGTTGAAAAATCCTTCAGAAAATTCGTAGGAAAAATTCTGAGAATTTGATCTGGATCATTTCCAAAGTGTAATTGAGTCTTCCTTTCCCAAAGCTCCACGTCTGATAGAAATAAAAAAAAAAACCCGGGCACATTACTTTTTGTATAATCCTCCAAACAAACACACACAAACTCAAGGTAAAACATAACCTTCTTGGTGGAGGTAAAAAAAACTTCCACAATTGGGGTGGTACAACTCACCATCTCATTTGCATAATCACTTAATCCTATTATGGTCGTGGGGAGGCTAAAGCATATCTCAGTTGACACTGGACAATGGTGTGGTCCACCTTGAACAGCTCACCACCCCATCATAAGGCAATTGACACTAATACCTCGGGGTAGTTTGGAGCAGTCAGTAAGCATAATGTGCATATCTTTGGACCATGAGAGGAAACTGGAGTACTCAGAGGAAACCAGCACAAGGACAAGGAGATGCAAATTCCACACAGAGATGCCCTCGTCGAGCTCCTGAGTGGCACGTCCACAGGGTTATTATAGGACTATTAACCCAGAGATCGCAAGTTCGAATCCGGTTTAATGTCACAGCTGTTCTTGGCTGGGAGTCTCTGGGACCTAGTTGTCTGAATTCTCACACGAGGGAGGGAGGGAGGGAGGGAGGGATGGCATATGCTCACTCCTGTGTCACTTACAGTGATCACCAGCCAATCATGGGCATCTCTGAGCTCATTCATATGAGGGAGTGGAAAGTGTTTTCTCTCCAAGTATGTTCGATCGCCACCAAATACGCATAGTACCGCAACTTGAAAAGAGGCGGCTGTCTAGCATTGCATGTCACTCCATTGAGCCTGGGACTCAAACTCAGGTCTCTTTGTGAGGTGGACACGCTAACCACTACAGCACCGTACCACCTTGACATACAACTGCATTCACAACATTCTAAATCCATAATGTTTTGGGTTTTTTTTTTTTTCTTTTTCCGTGAGAGCTCAGCCAATTGGTTTCCACGGATTCAAAGCTACGGATGGCTGTGGCATTAACCTGGATTTGAACTTGTGATCTCAATTTGTTGATACAGCACTCTGGATCCCCAACAGTCAGAATGTTTATGGGGAAAAAAAAAAAAAATAAAAAAAAAATAAAAGAACAGGAAAAGTCAATTTTTCTTCATAATATCTTAAGGGGGCACAAACTTTTTGACCGGGAAAATATTTTGGGTCGCTATTTCGAGACTTTTCCAAATATAGAACCGTAGATAGCTAATTTGTGATGTAAAAACCCCTGCAAAACTACAACAGGAAAAAAAAGTTACGTCTGCAAAAAAAAAAGTTTTGCAAATTTTATGCAAATGAGCTCCTCGCATAAAACTTGATCTATCTATATTCTTCAGAAAGCAACACTGGGAAAATGTCTATTATTGTCAAGTAATATTTTTGAAAATTAATTTGTGAATGAGGGTGGCACAGTATCACAGTGGTTATGAGGTTTCACTCACAGTGAGAAGGTCCTGGGTTTGAATCCCGGCCAGCAAGGGAGTCTCTGTGTTTGCATCTTGTGCTTGTGTGGGTTTTCTCTGGGTTCTTCAGTTTCCTCCCACAGTCCAAATGCATATTCATTATGCTAATTAGTTGCTTCAAAATTGCCACTGGGACTGAAAGTGAATGTGTGTGGTGTTGTGTTTGTGTCTCTGTGTGTTTGTGTCTGTGTGTGTGTGTGTGTGTGTGTGTGTTCAAAGCCTTCCTTCTCCCAGAGTCGGCTGAGCTAGGCTCAAACCTGTAGCATTTCCCAAACAAATTTGTTCAGTGGCGTAATTCAGGCAACTAACATCCTAATAAATAAAGAATTGAATGAAAGTTATGCTGTTTAAAAGCCTGTCCTGCTCACCTTCCCTTCTGTCACGTATGATTAATTTCAGCTCAGTTCATGTCACGTTTCTAACCACTGGTTAATATCTTTCCATCCTGGCCTCCATTTTTCTGACAGTTAATTTGACACCGAATGCATGCTGAGGAAATTTATGTACAGATATTGAGATGACAAATGACAGGAATAGGTTGGGACGTATCTCAAGGCCAGCACCAACGCGGCATAGTATGCTAACGGTCTTTTTTATTTGTTAGTGCCATTTTTTGTGATCTCGTTAATTTTGATGAGATACAAACGTGATGTAATTCAGTTACTGAGGACGTCAGAGTCAATCCGTTATATTAGCAGCCGTAATCGAAGCTTATACACTGTATCGAGAGCATACGCCATGTAATCTACTTCACACTTAATTGTTTCTGTAATATGCTTGAATATATCCAAGTATTGATGTTGAACATGGAGGAAAGTCTCTCTCTCTTTCTCTTTCTCTCTCTCTCTCTCTCTCTCTCTCTCTCTCTCTCTCTCTCTCTCTCTCTCTCTCTCTCTCCCTTCCAGAGAGTGTAATTACAACTCCAGTACGGTGCTGGTGTTTACTAAGTTTACTTTGGAGACTTGGCATCGCGCTGAAGCCCTTTGATATGGAAATCATATTCATAGCACATCACTATGACAACATTTCATTTCTCCCTGACTTTCCAACCTGCTTTGCCAACACGCAGATGCTTATGCTTTAGTTTGTACACTCAGGATGGCGTGGAACAGATCCACAGGCATCGGTGTCTGATTTTTTTTACGTGGTGTCTCATGAGCCATCATCAGTATCGTTGCTGTGGACATATGAAGAATGATTCCAGGATTTTTCCTTGTTGCTGCATTTATTCATCCGGTCATTTTATGTAACCGCTTAATCCTAATTAGGATCACAGGGAAAGCTGGCGCACATCCCAGCCAACTCTGGGCGAGAGCAGAGTATACCTTGGACAGCTCACCAGGCCATCGCAGGGCAGAAACATGCTGACGGCTATGCAGCCACTCTTGATGGAAATCAGCAATGGTTCTTTTACATGAACCTCTCACCATAGACCAGGGGTCTCCAATCTGATCCACAAAGGGCTGGTGTGGGTGCAGGTTTTCACTTCAATCAAACAGTAGCCACACCTTCCACCTGTTTTCACCAATCACTGATCATCAAAAGAAAAGAAAAGAAAAAAAAATAGATTGGACATTATTTTTTCAATTCTGAAGTGGGGCCATCTTGGTGAGATCACCCTGCTTTAAGACTTAAAGCAAGGTGATCTCACCAAGATGGCCCCACTTCAGAATTGAAACAATCTAATAATCTAGTGGCGGTGGTGGTCTAGTGGTTAGGACGTAGGATCGCTGATCCTAAGGTTGGGGGTTTGAGTCCCCACACGGTTGTCACCGTCCCGTCAGTGCAGCTAACTGGGTTATCAAAGGCAGGCCATGTCTCTCACTGTCTATGGTGAGAGCCATGTAAAAGAACCATTGCTGACTTTCGTAAAGAGAACGCTACAAAGCCGTCAGCGTGTTTCTCCGACCTGGAGAGGGATGGGCTCCGCCAGGCCAAATCAGCCCAAGTCTCGCCATGAAGGTGCCCCAACGACATCCTTGGATGTTCAGGGATAAGTGAAGTGAATAATCTTGTAATGTCCAATCTATTTTTTTTTCTTTTCTTTTGCTGATCAGTGATTGGTGGAAACAGGTGGAAGGTGTGGCTACTGTTTGGTTAAAGTGAAAATCTGCATCCACACCAGACCTTTGTGGATAAAATTGGAGACCCCTGCCATAGACAGTGAGAGATATGGGTGGCCTTTGATAACCCAGTTAGCAGCACCAGGAGGACAGTGACAATCAGTTGAGAGTGGGGCTTGAACCCTCAATCCTGGGCTCAGTGATCCAGCACCCTTACCACCAGGCCACCACTGCATGCTGCATTTATTTATTTATTTTTATTTTGGTCCGCTTCACCAGTTTCAGTTCATTTTCTGTAACCGCTTCATCCTAATTAGGGTCGCGGGGAGGCTGGTGCCCATCCCAGCCAACTCAGGGCGAGGGCAGAGTACACCCTGGACAGCTCGCCAGGCCATCGCAGGGCGGAAACATGCTGACGGCTTTGCAGCCTACTCTTGTCGAAAGTCAGCAATGGTTCTTTTACATGCCTCACACCATAGACAGTGAGAGACATGGCCGGCCTTTGATAACCCAGTTAGCTGCACTGGGACAACCTTGTGGAGCGTGGGACTCGAACCCCCAACCTTTGGATCAGCAATCCGGCACCTTATACCACTAGACCACCACTGCCCGCTTCACCAGTTTGTCGCCTCTAATTATTCCGTAAGCTACTTTTTACATGGTCATTGACTTTATGGAGATGTCTTCCTCAGGCAGAGCCATGCTTGGGCTGTACTCTGTATATTTTTAATATCATGTCTAATTCTGGGTCATGTGATGATCAAAGTTTTGGGGTCAGAGTTTCTCCTAGTGCTGGCGAGCTAAGAAAGAGGTTATTGACCGGTCCATATAGGGGAATTATGGCCCATTTATCAGCCAGTCAGGTTTCTCATACTGCAGTTCCCATATAATGAAAAATGCCTCTTACTCTTATCAGGATGTCATCACTCCACAAGTGATACACAAATCAGTGGTTTTGTGCTGGATTCAGATTTGTGTGTTTGACTAATGCATATTTTTCGTGGGACACGGCACGGCGGTGTAGTGGTTAGAACATGCGCCTCAGAGTGAGCTCCCAGGCTACATCCGCGTACATACATCTATCATCTTTATAAAGTGGTTTTATGAGAATGTGTTTTCTTAATGTATATTGGTGGTACAGCCGTGACTTAATGGTTAAAGAAGCGGGTTTTTCCTGAATCAGCAAGATGCGCATGTGGCGCCGTAGCCGCAGGTTGCCGAGCTCTGCCCTAAATGCTGCCGACACACTAGGCATTCCTCGGGATAAATGATAAGCAGGTTCAAAGTACACCAGACGTTATATTCTACTTATAAGTAGCCGACAAATGACATGTGAACGATCGCATAAACTTACCTACAACTTATGACCAGCGTATGCGGAACGTGCGGGTTACACGATCTCGTCATACTACGACTTATATCGCACAATCTTAACTTACACAAGACCTATCCAGAAATTATTCTTAGTACGTATTTGCCAAAATTCTCATACATCAGCACACACTGACTAAATCATCAATACGTAACAGGGGCTGAACATCTTATCACGTATTAAGCATGCTGGCAAACCGGTTTTTTTTTTTTTTTTTGCGGTTTTGTTAGCAGTGAGTGTGAAAGAATATGTCCATGATGCATTAAACATTAAAAAAATAATATTAAATGATGGTGATCTGTATATGACAAGATCATGCAAATTCCACACAGAAATACCTTCATCGGGATCCTGAGTGGCGCATCAACAAGGTGCGGAACTATTAACCCAGAGATCGCAAATTGAAGATAAGATAAGATAAGATAAGATACAGCTTTATTAATCTCACAATGGAGAAATTCACTGTTACAGGCTCTTGAGGTACCATCAGTAGGGGGTGCAAAAATAGATACAAATACAAACATACACACGTACATATATATTATATAAGTAAATAAATAAGTAGATACATAAATAGTATAAATTAATAAACAATAAAAGAAAAGAATGGAGCAACTTTATAGACTGGCCTATATTAAAGTGTAATGTATCTGAGTGCAGAGTAGATGGGTTGATATGGTTCACAGTCAGTGGGGTAGATGTGGTTGATTAAAGTGCGCGGGGGTTTTTATTGCACATAACCGGTATTTTCACAGACAGTTACAAAGTGGCGTTGTACAGTCTGACAGCGGTGGGAATGAACGACCTGCGGTAGCGCTCCTTCCTGCACTGAGGATGCCTCAGTCGTCCACTGAAGGAGCTACTCAGCTCCTCTACAGTCTGGTGCAGTGGGTGATAGATGTTGAACAGGATGGATGTGAGCTTTGCAACTATCCTCCTCTCACTCACCTCCTCCACAGAGTCCAGTGGGCAGCCGAGGACAGAGCTGGCCCTCCTGACCAGCTTGTTCAGTCTCTTTCTGTCCCGCTCTGTGCTGCCGGGGCCCAGCAGATGGCAGCGTAGCGGATTGCAGAGGCTACCACAGAGTCATAAAAAGTCCTGAGCAGAGGTCTGCATACGCCCGAAGGACCTGAGTCTCCTCAGAAGATGGAGGCGACTCTGGCCCTTCTTGTACAGGGCGTTGGTGTTGTGGGACCAGTCCAGTTTATTATTGTTAAGGTGAACACCCAGGTACTTGAAACTGTCCACTGTCTCAATGTCCTGTCCCTGGATGTTCACTAGTAAGCGTCTGTGTGTGTGTTTGAGTGTTTCTCCTGAAGTCGATCACCATCTCCTTCGTCTTCCTGGTGTTCAAGCACAGGTGGTTGCGCTCACACCAGTCCACGAAGTCAATGATGACCGACCGGGACTCCAGCTCGTTCCCCTCAGACACACCGCCCCCGATGGCGGAGGCGGCCGAGATCTTCTGGCGGGGGCAGGTGTTTGTGTTATATATGAAGTCCGAGGTATAGATATTGAAAAGGAAGGGTGAGAGGACGGTGCCCTGCGGTGCCCCCGTGCTGCAAACTACCACCTTTGACTTACAGCCGCGCAGCCGCACGTACTGTGGACGGTTGGTAAGGTAGTCAATAATCCAGGCAGCAAGATGCCCGTCCACTCCCACGTCCTCCAGCTTCCCTCGCAGACGCGCTGGCCTGATGGTGTTGAAGGCGCTGGAGAAGTCAAAGAACATGACCCTCACAGTGCTGCCGGCGATCTCCAGGTGGGTTAGTGCCCGCTGCAGAAGGTAGATGACGGCGTCTTCTACTCCGAAATCTAGTTTGATGCACACAGGTAGCCTGGAGTTCATTGGTGCCAATTTGGCCAAGCTCTCATGGGAGGGATTATCAACATGTGCTAACTTCCCTGCCACTTACAGCGATCGTCAGCCAATCATGAGTGTCTGAACTCGTTCGTATGAGTGGCAGATAGCGCTTTCCATCCAGGTGTGTTAGACCGCCCCAAAATACGCATGCGCCACAGTTTGAAAAGAAGTGGGTGACTAGCATTGAATGTCTTGGATAGAGCATGCTTTCACCCCTCCCCGGTCAGTGGGGGTCATGTGCTCGAAGGCAATACCTGAAGGGTTGGAATTGGATATGACTGAAATTCGGGAGAAAATGGGGAAAATCCGCCCAAATTTTCTCCTCTTAGATTTATACATTGCTCGCTTACTGGAAGTCAAACTCAGTCATTTTTCTGGGGGCAATATAAGCCCCGGAGACCATAGCAGAGAAATGATAGGAGCCGCATGTGAGCCTCGGTTTGCCGACCTCTGCCCCACCAATACGCCCATAATACACTGGCTGACGTTTGAAAGATGTTTAGTAAATGTTCTGTGTTCGTCTGGAACATATCAGGTACGTCAATATACGCTGGGGATAAGTTTTATATAAATTAGCTATAATTTTTCGATAGAAAATTTTTCGATAGCTCAGTGTATGCTAGCGTTCTAGAGAAATTTGTCATATGTTGCAAAAGTTCTGCATATCGTTAATATTGTGATAGGGGCTAAACACCAATGATTGGCTGATTGCTGTGATTGACATGAATGAACTAAAATGTCCCTGCTATCCCTCCCACTGAGACATCATGGCCAGTTTAGCTCCTTGTGATTAACTTCCGTTTAACTTTTCTATTTTCTTGCTTTTTGGCGTTTTTATAATTCTGGTTCTTTAAAACTTCAGTAAAAAACAGTCCAATGGGCTTTTTACACCCAAGCCATAGTGGCACATCGGACCAGTGCTTATCCCCAGTTTCCATAGTATGAAGCAACCAGGAGTTCAACTCCTCCTGGATGGGACTCTAGTCCATCACAGGTTACCTTCCCAGTATATTTTTACTGTTACCCATTTATACTGCTGGGTGAAGTGGGGGTCTAACTGAGATTTGAACACAAAACCTCCTGATCATGAGGGCAGCACCCTAACCACTACGCCACTGGCCCCAGAACCTTGAGGAGAGACCCAGACAAAAATCCAGAGAAAAGGTCCTCATGTAGGAGCACAAAAGAAACACCTATGAGGCGCACTTGTGGTTAAGACCTTGCCCAGGGGTTTTAGCACAGTGTGTGTGTGTGTGTGTGTGTGTGTGTGGGGGAGTGGTGTCTAACTGGGATTTGATCTCACAACCTCCTGATCATGAGTGCAGCACCCTAACCACTACTTCGGGGCCTTCACGTGATGAAATCATGTGACGGACAGGTCGAATCCATGTTACTAGTCACCTGATTTCTGAGTGCAGCGAAACTAACTTCATGATTGACAGCATGCTGTCATCGAGTTCCCTGAGGAGTTTGGTTCCTCGCAAGGTTTCTTTGTTGTTTTGTCTCAGCAGGTCTTTCTTCAGAACTGTCATGTCTGGTTTAGTTCATTAGGGACCTAAAGCTACATGTAAAAACATCTAATGTTCAAGTGCACTACCAATAACATGTTTAATAGCTGCAGTTATTTTATTTTGATATTGCAGTGTACCGAAGTGTCCCATGAAAATGAAAAACCCGTCCCATTTCAAAACATAATGAAAAAAGAATAAACTGAGTGACTATCCTTGTCTGCTGAGTCACGGCGATCTGTTTGCATGTCTGTGTTTACTCATAGAGCCGTGAGGTGAGGAGATATAAAGATGAGAATTAAAGAATAAACCGTATGCTTTGCAAGCAGTGATGTAGGAAATGTACTGATTATAGATGCGCAATCCATCATATCAGACACGTCCAACTTCCACTCCCTCCCCACTCTTTTCTCCGTCAATTCACTGGACTCTTGTTTTTTTTATAAAAAAAAAAAAAAAAAAAAAAAAAAAAAAAAAGGAGATCTCTATAGATTTAACATTAAATAAACCTTGTATCCCAAGAAAACACAGGTCCATTACAAAGATTTCTGTCTCACACCACTGAACGTGTGTATCGAGCCTTTTTATTTTTAGGAGCCCTATTTTTAGCGGTGCCGCAAATTCATTCCCCTACAAGACCTGTTCACACGGGGTCAGTGATTGGTTCATTTCTGTCTGCAGGGGAACAATGATGGAAAGAACATTTTCACCGATATTTTAATGCCCCCGCAAAAACCTGCCATTTTAAACTTACAAATAACGTCGGGGCAGATTGCCTTGACGAATATCGTGGAATTAGCACGTCCTGACACCTGCGTACATGTACAATTCTGCTGACATGAAGCTTGCCCTCATGTTGCCAGTTTTACTACCTAGCCAATCACCTCATTACCAAATAAAATTTGAATTTTAATATCTAGCCAGACTCATTACAGGAACAATCTAGCTAATGCTGTCCTATCATGTAATTAAACCCGAGCACGATCAAGCTTGAGGCTGTTATTTTATAAGCGTGTAACCAATTTGGCACTTCTGAGGCTAATGAAAACATTGATGATGTCAGGTTATAAATTAGCGAATACATCCTAATTTTATTTCACTTCTGTGGAAAATTGTGCTATATTCATACACGTTTCGACTGTATGTCATCGATGCTCGTTCTTATCAAAACAGTTCCATCGTATATAATATTACATCAATCATCCAGAATTTCCCACAAAATCTCAGAGTGCAGTATTTCTCTCACGACGCTCAAACACAGAACAAGTCTGACACAGAAAAAACACTGCCTTATCTTGAGCCTGGCTAAATATACTGTATGAACAAAGAGCTAATATTGCTAGCAGGCTGGTGCTACTATTGTCATTCGTTTATCTTCAGGAAGCGCTTCATCCTATTCTGAGGGCGGGGTCGCTGTGACTCTACAGCTCACCAGGAGTCGCATTGTGGCGTTACATTGTGTGTCATGCAGCCTGTGTATTCTGTATTTGAAGAAATTACTCGAGTTAACATTAGGCTGATGATTGTGTAATTAACAATTATGCACTAAAGATGAATTGGATGTCAAAACTTGAGCTGAATATTTGTTTACAAAATACTGCACGGGAACATTAAAAGCAAAATAAATCAAGATTTATTTATTTTTTTTTATGCATATTTTTTACATTGATAGAGGCAGGTCAGGTGAGGGCTGTGAGCAGAGCTAAGTGCTGTCCAGCTAACATTTCCAAACTCAGTCATTCATTTTTTGAACCGCTTAATTCTAATTCAGGTTGTGGGGAGGCTGGCGCCCATCTCAGCTGACTCCAGGCGAGGGCAGAGTGCACCCTGGACCGCTCACCAGGCCATCAACATGCTGACGGATATGCAGCTGCTCTTGTCAAAAGTCAGCAATGGTTCTTTTATGTGAACCTCACAACATAGACAGTGAGAGTCATGGCTGGCATTTGATAACCCAGTTAGCGGCACTGGGGAGACAGTGACAACCCATTGAGGGTGGGGCTTGAACCCCCAACCTTAGGATCAGTGATCCAGGGATCTTTACCACCAGGCCACCACTGCCTCCTATTGTCAAACTCATTGATTTTTAATTATAAACCACATGGAAACACACACACACACACACCCACACACACACACACACACACACACACACACACACACACACACACGATATTTTTAGATTATTTTTCCATTTTGAAGTCCGATAATGATGACACTGCCTACTCCAAGTGACACAATGACACAATGAGTGTCCATTGTACTGATTCTTATCTACTACCAATATTTTTTTTTGTACCCATGGCAGACCAATCAGATTGCACCATTCTTATGGACAATATACTTATTAATATGGCAGCCATGTATCAGATTCTCGATTTTTCTCTCATTTCCTTGAGCACACAACCAGTCATGCTCACATAAAGAGCAATTTGAAACAACCAATTAGCTAAATGTGCATGTCTTTAGCCTGAGGGAGAAAACTGGAGTACCCAGAGGAAACCCACACAAAAATTGGGGAGAATATGCGTACTCGGACCCAGGACATTCTTGCTGCGAGGGGAATGTGCTTACAAACTGTGCAAACAAACAAATGCGTTCTCAACTTGCATCAACATATAAACAGTGAATTATTTAACAGCAAGATACATATAAATAAATATTTAAAATATTTTAACATCTTTTCAGTTAATACAGTCAGAGAGCAGCAAAACGACACTTTATCAGGTAGAAATTCACATCTATCTTTCGAAACCCAGCAGCTTCGATTTTTTTTTTTCCCTCACTGGGGTCTAATGCACTAGGAAGGCTTATTATAGCCTATGAGTTTATCACCTGCGGGTAATGAGAAGGTATCTGGGATTCAGTGTGTGTGTTTGAGAAGCATGTATTTGAAAGGTTAAAAAAAAAGGTGATTCATTTAAGAATTTATAGTTTATTTTCTCCTTGCCTGGTGCTGAATATTTGCTTTCTCAAAATATTCTGAGATCTGACAGGATTCTCAGGGCCACTCAGAGGGAGTCAGTTTTAACACTCAGTGAAGGAACTGTACAAAATCAACAAGTCCCAAACCAGCACAGTCCAGAGATTTACTGAGCCCAAACCATTGCGAGTAAATAATGAGGGCTGACACTGGATCGGGTGAAGCTCATCTCGGTTTTTCAGAGACACCTTCATGGACAACAGCAATGGTCATCACCCCGAGCATCACAGCACCTTTCCTCGACACTGTGGCAACCATTAGCAGTGCCGTTACCATGACATCAGTCCGTCAGTGATTACGGGGCTCCTTGGGAGTCGAGGGTGGCCGTCGTCCTGGTGACGAGCCCGAGGACAAAACTGGCGCAGGAAAAGGAGGCTCTGTAGGTTTATATATTGATTTAGAGAAGAAACTTGAGCTCTGTCTCATATGTTGGTAAGTACACAATCCATCAATGATCTGTAGATGATGTAATGCTATATTAAAGTTACACACGTGCGGACACACACACACACACACACACACACACAAAAGATCTCACCACTTTGTAAATACAGCACGAGATTCCTTCACTGATGAAAAATAAGGAAATAGGAAGAATATGAAAGAACAGCATACTGTACATGTTTAAGGTTTTAGCTTCAGTAGATTTTATCCACTCTTATCCAGATGAACAGGATAGGACAGCAATTAATTGCAGAGCACCAAATGCACACACAGTGACATCAGCGTGCAGTTTAGCATCATCATTCCACCTACCTGCATGCTTTTGGATGGTGGGAAGAAACTAGATGACCAGGGTGAAACACACTGGCATAGAAAAACAGCACAATAACCTACATAGACTGACTGAATATACAAGAATCCCTCGCTACTTCACGTTTCAATTCATGCAGCTTCAGTGCATCGCTTTTTTTTTTTTTTTAATATTCATCGAATTAAAAAATAAGGAAATTAAGGACGAATAGGGGGGAAAGTTAAGGAAGATGCAACAAAAAAAGGTCAATTGTGCAAAAATTACTTACATTTTTGCATTTGCGCGTGTGTGTATGCGCGTGCTTGTCTGTATGTGTGTGTATTTATATTTATTTACATCTTATGCATTATTTTTGAATTTTGTTATTATAAGCATTTATAGCATTGAATATGTATTTATTGATATTATATACACATATACATGTACATGCAGGGCAGTGGTGGTCTAGTGGTATAGGGCGCTGGATCGCTGATCCAAAGGTTGGGGGTTCGAGTCCCACTCTCCACAAGGTTGTCACTGTCCCCCCCAGTGCGGCTAACTGGGTTATCAAAGGCGGGCCATGTCTCTCACTGTCTATGGTGAGAGGTTCATGTAAAAGAACCATTGCTGACTTTCGTAAAGAGTAGCTGCAAAGTCGTCAGCGTGTTTCTGTCCCTTGCTGAAAAGGGTTGTGACAGGAAGGGCATCCAACGTAAAAACCTCTGCCAAATCAAACATGCGAATCAGATGATTCGCTGTGGCGACTCCCGAGTAAAAGGGAAAAAGCCAAAAGGAAGATAGATAGATAGAAAGAACACGTGTACGTATATGTCAGTCAGGTGGGGGTGGGGTGTAATCCTACTTCATGGAATTTGGTGGTTGTGTGGGAGTCTCAGTCTCAATTAATCGTGGAAAGTGAGGGATCCCTGTACTCCAAAATATATTTTTTTGTCTCTTCCAATATATATTCCCACGGGACTCCTGATCCTTAGGAAAAGGGGGATTTATGCATTTTACATTCATACACCTTCATCAGTCTGTGTAAACCGCCAAGTCATCAACAAGCTGCTAACTGTCGTATGTTACCTCGGAAAATGACAGTTCTTTGAGCACGTTCAATTCTTAGTAAATGGTCGGTATGATCGTGTGCACAGAGAGATGTTTTTGAATAAAATCTACATTTTTATATCTATCTGATTTAGTGCGTACGTAGCTTAAGGTGTGGGTGTGACCAATCCTGTTAGCGTAGACGACGATTTTTAGCAAAATCCGACATAAAATGTGACGAATTTAAAATGAAAAGAGGAACGCAGATGCTTTTAGGAGCATTACGTCCTTTCATTGATCAAATCCCTGTAGAATTACACAGCAGTGTATAAACTGGGTGTGATTATGGTTTTGATGAAAACAAATGTTGCAGTGAATTACTTGAGTGAGTGGGTGGAGCTATTATTGAGGTCTGCTACCTAGTAATATTGATACGTTCATATTGCGCCTGTGGTTATCCCACAACAAATACAAATACAACACTAGCATTCATTTTAAATATCTGAATGGAAGGATTGACGAATCATGAACTGTTGTAATTTCAGAGATTTGATTTTTCTAAAAAGGATCAGATATCTTCAGCAAAAAATGTGTTTCAGATAAGGGCTAATCACAGGATAAGGATTTAGGGATGGCTGCTTTTGAGTTCCTCAAAAATGAAACAAACCCTTTCTGAGGATACAGATGTAGAAATAGAGGAACTCCCACTTTATTACATAAAAAAAGAGAAAAATACCAGGTTGATGTTTCATTGTTAATTTTCTCCCGTTTTACATTTTTATGAGCATGTGAAACCCTTTTACTGTGAAATTAAGATATTAGCAGAGGAGAAAAATGCATTTAACCTTTGCCCCTTAATTTCATTGAGATAAAAATGACAAAAAAATATAATTTCTACCTCCTGCTAACAGTGACCCATCCCTGCTCTATTTGTGAGAATGTGAGAAAGAAAGCTCTATTGTTGTCAGGCACTGTGTGATTATTGAATTTATCTCTGCTGTGGTGGCAGAGGGAACAAAATTTTGGTTTGTACTTGTGGTCTTTGTCTAAATGAGTGTGTTCATGGAGCGATAAGCCGCAGAAAGGCTCCTTTGGTGAGACACTTCTTTTCAGAGCTGTAATCAGGTCGACCTTGGAGATAATACATGGCCTTGTCCCTGTTTGTCACATTCCAGGACAAACTGATTATATTCTTTAGAGACTTGGCCGAATATTGGAATTGCCATCCTGCCATCTCGCCCACCGTGCCATTAAACTCAGTCAGAATCAGACATGTGCCAATTATCTGCTGTACAACACACTGTGATATTCCAGCTAAAGATGGGACTTTTATCTTGCTGTTTGTCCTCTCGCTCTCTCTCTCTCTCTCTCTCTCTCTCTCCACCTCTCTCTCTCTCTCTCTCTCTCTCTCTCTCTCTCTATATATATATATATATATATATATATATATATATATATATATATATATATATATATATATATATATATATATATATATATATATATAAAATAAAAATAAAGGACAGGACAAAGATTTCTATTGAAACTCCAAGAAAGTCTTTGTCCTGTCCTTTA
Source organism: Plotosus lineatus (assembly GCA_024760905.1). NCBI lineage: Eukaryota > Metazoa > Chordata > Actinopteri > Siluriformes > Plotosidae > Plotosus > Plotosus lineatus. The sequence continues at coordinate 20,996,511 of CM045734.1, read as the reverse complement.
TTTTTATTGTTATTTGCTCTACCAAAAGTATTGAGCACTCTCCTACGGCAGGATCTACTCAGAAAATCCTCTCTCTCTCTCTCTCTCTCTCTCTCTCTCTCTCTCTCTCTCTATATATATATATATATATATATATATATATATATATATATATATATATATATATATATATACAGTATATGTATGTATGAACATATATGTACAGGGTGGCATACTGGCACATGCACATGAGGCTAATTGACTCTTTCAAGTTAACTCTATCTGTTAGTGCGAATGGTTACATGTTGCCTTGTGATGGTCTGGCGAGCTGTTCATGGTGTACCCTCCCTTCATCCAGTGTGGACTAAGATTGGCTCTAGCCTCCCTGTGACTGTGACACTATATATGTACACGTACACACACACACACACACACACACACACACACACACACACACACACACACACACACACACACACAGTGCTGTGCAAAAGTTTTTGCCCCTGACCAATTTCTGACATTTTTGCACGTTTGTCACTGTCTTACATTTCAGATCAAGCAAACCTAAATATTATACAAAGATAAAACACAAGTAAACACAAAATGCAGTTTTTAGTGCCAATTGAATTTATTAAGAGGAAAAAAAAACAGCTGAACCTCAAGTGCCTGTGTGAATAAGTAATTGCCCCCAAAACCTAATAGCTGGTTGAAACACCTTTTGCAGCAATAACTGCAGTCAAGCGTTTGCGATAAGAGGCGATGAGTCTTTCACATCGCTGTGATGGGATTTTGGTCCACTCTTCTCCACAGAATTGTTTAAGATGAACCAGATTGGATGGTTTTCAGCAAGAACAGCCTTATTAAGGTCATGCCACAGCATCTCAATAGGGTTCAGGTTGGGACATTGACTAGGCTGCTCCAAAACCCTCATTTTGTTCTTTTTTCGCAATTCAGAAGTGGACTTGCTGGTGTGCTTCGGATCATTGTCTTGCTGCAGAACCAAGGTGCGCTTTATCTTGAGGTCTTGAACTGATTGACGAACATTCTTCACCAGGATTTCTTGGTAGTGAGCAGAATTTAGGGTTAAATCAATCATCACAAGTTGCCCAGGTCCTGAAGCAGCAAAACAAGCCCAGATCACCACACTTCCACGACCATGTTTCACTGTTGGAACAATGTTATTTTTATCAAATGCAGTGTTCCTTTTGTGCCAGGTGTAACGGGATTTATTTCTCCCAAAAAGTTCAACTTTAGTTTTATCAGTCCAGAGGACATTTTCCCGAAACTTAGGGGAAGATCAAGATGAATTGGTGAGTTGTGCCTTGATATTCCTTTTTGTCAACAGTGGGTTTCGCCTCAGAACTCTTCCATGGATACCATTTTTGCCTCGTGTCTTTCTGATGGTGGGGTCATGAACATTGACATTAACTGAGGCAAGTGAGGCTTGTAGTTGTTTTTAAGTGGTTTTTGTATCCTTTGTGACTTCTCCGGTTAGTCTGCGTCGTGCTCTTTGGAGTAATTTTGGTAGGTTGGCCACTCCTGGGAAGGGTCAGCACGGTGCCATGCCTTCTCCATTTATGGATAATGGCTCTGACAGTGGTCCGCTGGAGTCCCAAAGATTTACCAATGACTTTGTATCCTTTCCCACACTGAGACATCTCTATCATCTTCTTTCTTGTTTGCTCTTCAAGCTCACTGGATCATGGCATGGTAATGTGTGTTCAGTATGGCCTACCGCACCTTGTCAGACAGGTCTTATGTTAGGGATCTCCAGATTAAAAAATGTCTGGCAGCAATCAGGCCTGGGTGTGGCCATGAAATTGAACTCAGTTTTTCCCAATAATAGAATTAATCACAATTATCTCACCTTTTAACAAGGGGGCAATTACTTTTTCACAGAGGTTCATGTAGGTATTGATAGGATTTTTTCTGCACAAATAAAATTACAACAGGAAAACTAAATTTTTTTTGAATATTTGGGTTATCTTTGTGTTATGTTTAAATTTGTTTGTTGATCTGAAAAGGTTAAGTGTGACAAAGGACAAAGGTGTAAAAAGCACTGTGTATATATATATATATATATATATATATATATATATATATATATATATATATATATATATATATATAAATTTCGTCATGTATATATATATATATATATATATATATATATATATATATATATATATATATATATATATACATGAAGAAATTTGTTGGTAGTAATAAATGAAATGGTAAATAGTATGAAACTGAAATAATAATTAAATCAGTCACTGTTCATTCCATCTAATTTGTTTAATGCATAATAAATCAAATGAAAATGACATTGTGAGAAAAGTTGGTACTTTCAATTTAATATATTGTTGTATCATTTTTAGTCACAATCACTGTAAACAAGTGATCATTCTAGCTTGAAATGAGATTTCTGCATCTGGTAACATATATTTTGGCCCACTCTTCCTGAGTGAACTACTCGAGCCATCTCAGGTCAGAATGGTGATTTCTGCACACTACATTTTTAAAAATCTTTTCATAGATATTCAATATGAATATAATCCGGGAACCTGAGATAGTCCGAGTTTTTTTTTTTTTTTTTTTTTCCTCCCCTATCCATTTTTTAGTACTTTTGGGTTATTATCATTGGACGACCCATGACCCGAAACTGATGCTAAATATCTTGAGACTTCATTTTACCCTACACAGGATGATAGTTCCTAGTGCCATACACAGAAAAGCAGTCCCAAAACATGACTGAGCCATTTCCATATTTCATAGTAGGTTCAATGTTCTTTTCTTTAAAATCATCTCTTCTTTTGGTGTGTGAAGATTAAGCGGATACGCCCTGAAATAATAACTCCGGTTTTGTAACGTCACTCCAAAGAACATTCCACGAGAAACTTTGTGACTTGTCAACATGCATTTTAGCAAATTCGAATCTGTACTTTTTATGTTTTGGGTGTCTCCATGGAGCCCATTGCTGTTGAAAAAGTGATGGATGGTGAAATCAGATAGTGACACACCTTAACCTTGGAGTTCAGCTTCAATGGTTTCCTTAATCTACCCTTTGAACCATCCTTCTGATCAATCTAGGATTCATCCCCTCTTGCAGCCATGTCCAGGAAGGTTGTCTACATGGCTACAGTCCCAAGGAACGTATACTTTGTTAATAATATTTGCAAGTATAGCTACAGAAACATCAAGCTGCTTGGAGATTGTCTTATAGTTTGTAAGATCACTGGGCTGCTCAGGCAGCTCTCCTTTGCTTTCTCTGATCCATGTCCAGTGTGCTTTCGACAATGATACCAAACTCTTCAGTCAAACATGTTCTCTCTCAAAACAAGCTGATTGGCTCATATAAAGATTGCAGACACTGTAGGCAGGCCGGTAAATAAACGAGATTGCATTTCATTTAGTAATCACTTTTCAGTATGAATGAATAATTGTTTTAAAAGGTACTACCAAATGTATCCACACCTGTATCCATTCATTCATTCATTCATTCATTCACTCGCTATATTGTAGTCCTACTAGGGTCACAGCGATTCCTGACTCTATTTCAGCTGTGGGTGGGGTACACCATAAACAAGTCACCAGTTCTTCCCAGAGCCAACACACACTGAAACCATTCACATCCCCATTCACACTCCCACCTGTAAGCAATTTGGAACATCTGATTAGCCTAATATGCATGTCTTTGGGCTATGGGAGGAAAGTGAGGGATCCCTGTATATACAGAAGGCCCACGTTATTTATGGGGGTTGCGTTCCGCCCCTACCCGAGGATCCTGAAAATCCGTGAATTATTGATGCGGTTATAAAATCCTATGTATGATATGACATGCACTGAAATATGCTTCTTAAACACATTCTTTAGACAGTCTTAATCATCAATTCAGTAATAATGTCATAAAAAATAGTAATGATTAAGTAAAAACTTTTTAATTTTGTACTGTGATAATATGTATCTATAAATAAAGCGCTTAGGCTCCTTACGGGGAGCTAGAGAAGATGCAGGGTGTTTGAATAACATCATAGCGCTTAAATAATCATTAAAAACACACGAAAAAAATGTACTTCACAATTCAGGCAGTCACGTTGATAACTTGTGCGCAAAGGAGAAAAAAATAGGCGTACACATTATCTGCAACCAATCAGCCGAAGAGTGAAACAAAAAGCTCTCAGCCATTGGCTAAACTTGAATCAAGTGCCAGTAATTTGCTGGGGCAGCCGCTAATCCGCGGGTATGCGAGGCCGCGACTGGTGAACCGTGAATATGTGGGGGCCTACTGTGTATATATTTCAAAGAATATGAATGATAATCCAAAAATGGTTGGTGATTAGATGAAGCCACTTATTAGTATCAATAGATATTTACCAAATGACCCTGATGAAAAGTTTATGTACCCTGGGGGGGGTTTGAACTGATTTCACATACACAAGTTGACAAACTTGACTTTAAATGACTAAATTTATATGGCTGAAGCTAACTATCCTTACCTGTGAACTGTTTGCTTGTAATCACTGAGTTTCTAGACTCATGACAGACCCCTGAACAAGTTTTAATTATTGCTGCACTGAGATTACTGGAGTCCAAGCCATGGGGAGAGGAAAATAATTATCAAAGGGTCTGACGGAGAAGGTCATTAAACTTTATAAAACATGAAAAAGGATATAAAAGAATACCTAATAAATTGAGAATGGTAATCAGACTCTAATTAAGAAGTGAAAAAGAAAGGATTATGTAGAAACCAAGGGCGGTACAGTGGTTAGCATGTCCGCCTCACAGCAAGAAGGTTCTGGGTTCGAGTCCCAGCTCAGCTGTGCCTGTGTGGAGTTTGCATGTTCTCCCCGTGCTCGCGTGGGTTTCCTCTCACAGTCCAAAAACATGCACAGTAGGTTAATTGGTTGTTCCAAATCACACCCCAGTGTGAGTGAGAAGTATGAATGGTTGTGTGAGTGTTGGCCCTCCGATGGCCTGGCAAGCTGTCCAGGGTGTACTCTGCCCTTGCCCAGAGTCAGATGAGATGGGTACCAGCCTCCCTGTGACCATAATTAGGATTAAGTGGTTCAGAAAATGAATGTAGACATCAATCAATGGTCAGGTCAACAAAACGTTCAGTCACAACTACCAAAACAATTACTTGGGATGCAAAGATACCACGGACACGTTTAGCTGACATATCGGACTCTCTGATAAAAGTAGTGTGGCCGTTTCAGGCTGCACAATAAGGAAACACGTGAAGAAACATGGGCCGTATAGTCAGGTTATCAAAAGGAAGCCGTTACTATGTGAGTGCCACAAAGCAGCATGCTTACCCTACACCGACCATCAGAGAGACACGATTCAAAACATCTGAAACCAAGTTATTTGGAGTCATGAGACCAAAATTGAACTTTATGGCCACAACTGTAAACACTAAAATTGGACATTTATGTACACACAACTAAAAGAATCTTACAGCTGTGTAGAGGATAAACAACAAAAACAATGATTTACTGAAGGTGAGCTGGATATTACTGAACTGAGGAGATGAACTGGATTAGCATACACTACATGAGAACATGGGAAATTAAAAACGATTCCGTACTTTATTTTTAAATTTTTAATTGATTTAAGTTCTCTCACAATAATGCATAATAGTATATACTGCACTAAATATAGTGGCTTGATCTGATTGGTTGGCAGTCAGCTGATTAAAAAGCCATCCTGAGTGGATAATGTTCAAATCAATATGATGGACACTCACAGATTGTCATTGTCACTTGGTCACATGGCATCATAATGACTATGTTTAAAAAAAAAACAAAAAACAACAACAACAACAACAAAAAAACAACCTTAAAGTCCTGTTTTAGATTTTTTTAGTTTATGTGTCGTACATAATAAACCATTGAGTGATTGTAAAGACACTGTTATGTTCAGTTTATTCATGTTTTTGTGTAGAGTATACTCAATCTGAATGGGTTAAAAAAGTCATTGTATTGCGATATGTATTGCGATATATTAAAAGAAGAATTTTAATTTAGATCGATAGATAGATAGATAGACAGACAGACAGACAGATAGATAGATAGAGCTTTATTAATCTCACAATGGAGAAATTCACTGTTACAGGCTCTTGAGGTCCCATCAGTAGGGGGTGCAAAATAGAGACATATACAATAATACATATACATACATACATACACACATACATATATATTATATAAGTAAACAAATAAATAGATACATAAATAGTATAAAGTAATATATAATACAAAAAGAAAAAGAAAAGAACAACTTTGTAGACTGGCCTATATTGAGATATGTAGCGATGCCCATAATCCTGCTGTGCACATGTCGCACGTAGAACACTTACAGTGACACTGACGGCTCAGGAAAGTCCGTCAAACTTTATAACTTTACAATTATAACGTACAATATCGTTTATCATATAAATCACATTGATATGATCATTATACTGGAGAGAAGTGGAATGTAATTTACCGGAATCTGGGACCGATTTGGAGACTGTTGAGCCTGAGGCTGAGTCTGCAAGTTGTGGGATGTCATTTTTTTCAGTCGACAGAGATTGCTGTGTTAAGCAAAACAAACAAACAAACAAACAAACAAACAAACCATAAAGCATGCATAGTTAATGTAACTTGTTGGAGAGCAGGTTCATGGGACCGCTTCCCTCTTTTGCTCATTTTAAAATAAATGTTAGAGCGAAAATCTAGATGCAGTAGGTCAGTAAAGTTCTAAGCAATTAGATAGAACATGAACCGTGGGTTTGTTTTTAGCGGGAATTTCCATATCCCGTATAAAAACAAATTCTATTGGCTGAAGGCCTTTGTGACAATCCGCACTGCCCAATCACAGCATGGCTCTTATTATACCGGGCTCTCCACACACTGAACGACTGTAGATAAGAGGACGGAAACATGAGTGTGTCAGGATTACATGCCGGGACCTCTGCGGTCGCCATTTTTTTGAACAAAAGCATTACTTCCGGTTCTATTATCCGGAAGAGCCGAAGTTTTTTTTACTGTTCAGTTATCCCAATGCATGTCAAAAAAATGGTTTTGCTTTAGAGCAGGGATCACCAACGTGGTGCCCGTGGGCACCAGGTAGCCCGCAAGGACAATATAAGTTGCCCGCGGACCTGTTCACTGCTATTTTTAGGACAGGCCCATTTTTAGGACAGCGCCACTCTCCATTGAGCTGCATATAATTTTTTTGAATATATTTTTAAATCAAGTCAATATCTTCACATAGATGAATATCATTAATTATTAATAATAACATCTAATTAAATCTAATTAAATGTAAATTGAGCAAATTTGTAATTTCAGAGGTGTGTATCGACCTAGTAGCCCTTCGCATTAATTGGTACCCATGAAGTAGCTCTCAGTTTCAAAAAGGTTGGTGACCCCTGCTTTAGAGTATCACAATACGTATTGTTTGCATGTTAGAACTGGTTTTACTGCGCAGCTCTACACAATGTTCCGTCTTGGGGACAATTCAGGTGCATTTACTGAGCCTCATTAACTTCAGGATAGTGAACCAATCAGATCGTGCAGTTCCTGTGCAGCATAGAATCCTTACCATGATTACAAAGCCAAAGTTTGAGCTAAAAAAAACTTCCAGAGAGCATTCACTCCTCACATACAGAAATGCAAAACATTTTTCGAATTTTGAATACCAAAGAAAAACACTTGGTCTTGTAATAAGTTTCGATTAGAACTTTATTTTCCTGAAAGTTCATCTTCTACTGGGTTTTATTCTTTCATATTAGAGCAGTTTGCGAATGCTGACTAATTTGTTTTTGTTATTAAAATACAACGAATCATACATTTTTATCCCTCTTGTATATTTAATGTTTGTTTCACAGGTGGAAAGAGTGTAATCGATACCCTTCGTGAAGTTCCTTACCAGTGACAAGCAAATGACAGCAGGGGTGGAAAATAAAATGTTATGCGAAGTACAAAATTATAGATTAATCCAGTGTAAAGAACACTGCAGTGAGAATCAGTCATTCTCTCAACTGCTTAATCCTAATTAGGGTCATGGGGAAGCTGGCACCCATCTCAGCTGACTCTGGGCAAGGGCAGAGTACACCTTGGACAGCTCGCCAGGCCATCACAGGGCAGAAACACACTGACGGCTATGCAGCTACTCTTGTTGAAAGTCAACAATGTTTTTTTTCTGTTTACATGAACCTCTCACCATAGACAGTGAGAGACATGGCCGGCCTTTGATAACCCAGTTAGTTCACTGGGGAGGGGGGGGGGGGGGTGACGGCAGTGACAACCATTGACAGTGGGGCTTGAACCCCCAACCTCAGGATTAGTGATCCAGCACCTTTACCACCAGACCACCACTGCCTGCAGTGCAGTCAGTCTTCTTCTTCTTCTTTTCCTTTCGGCTGTTCCCTTCAGGGGTCGCCACAGCAAATGATCTGCCTCCATCTCACCCTATCCTCTGCATCTTCTACTCTTACTCCAACGACCTTCATGTCCGCCTTCACCGCATCCATAAATCTTCTCTTTGGTCTTCCTCTGGGCCTTTTGCCTGGTAGTTCCAACCTCAGCATCCTACGACCAATATACTCACTATCCCTCCTCTGTACATGTCCAAACCATCTCAATCTAGCCTCTCTGACTTTGTCTCCAAAACATCTAACATGTGCTGTCCCTCTGATGTACTCATTTCTGATCCTATCCATCCTCGTTACTCCCAAAGAGAACCTCAACATTTTCATCTCTGCTACCTCCAACTCTGACTTCTGTCTTTTCCCCAGGGCCACTGTCTCTAAACCATACAACATTGCTGGCCTCATCACCGTCTTGTACACTTTTCCCTTCATTCTTGCCGATACTCTCCTATCACACATCACACCGGACACTTTTCTCCATCCATTCCAACCTGCCTGCACGCGCTTCTTCACCTCTTTTCCACACTCTCCATTGCTCTGGATTGTTGAGCCTAAGTACTTAAAAAGTCAGTGTTTCTTTATTATTTAACTTATATAACTAACCAAGTTAACATAACTGTAAAAATCATCATCATCATCATTTTCTGTAATCGCTTAATCCTAATTAGGCAGTGACAATCTGTCAGGAGTAGGGCTTGAACTGCCAATCATAGGATCAGTGATCCAGCACCTTCATCAGCAGGCCACCACTGCCCCATTGTAAAAATCAAACGCTTGTTTATTGTTTTGTTTGTTTGATATTTTTATATTAACCCATAAATATTGAGTTGGAGTTGCTAAGAGTTATTCCAGTATAGTTTCCGTTATAAAATGTTATGATTGTTGTACATAATTTACTTCAGGATATGGGCAGTATATTATAATAAAGTTTTTATTCCGCTATTTTCAAAGATTGTCATGATAATAACATTTATTCAGATTTTTTTTTTCTTATTCGAGGAAAGTATTTCTCACAAAAAACGAATGAGTGCATTATATTATCTGAAGTGCTGGGTTATGTAGAATTTTCATTAATCTATCAATTAGAAGAAAAACATTGCTCAGTTCTGGAGGACAGCTGATAGTTGTGAGGCGCTCCACCGAATGTAGGCGCTTGTCGGAAGTGACGTATGGTGCTTGTGAGACAAGAGCGGCTTATCCGGACTTCCGATCTTTCAAGTGCGCAAGTGCGCATTGAATACTTGTTTAGTACTCAACCTTCACTTGCTCACTTGAAAGATCGGAAGTCCGGGTAAGCCGCGCTTTGTCTCACAAGCACCATACGTCACTTGCGACAAGCGCCTATATTCGGTGGAGCGCCTCACATTTTAGTGATTATTCAGACACTCATGATATTTAGTTGGCTGGTGATATGAACGCTCATATCATGATACGATAATTTATTGATACATTGCTCAGTCCTTCTTCAGGTTGTACCCCTCCGGAGGGTCTCAGATTCAGAGTCTGGTGACACACATGTGCTGAAGATGAATTTCTACACTCCGCATGTAGATGAATGAAATCACCGGCGTGTTGTTTGTGCCTGGAAGGCTGCAGATTTTTTGTTAAGAGCAAGTGATTGAGACAGGGCTTTCAGTCGTGTCTAGACCAACACCATTAAATAGGAGTACTTTCTTTTATGCTATGCCTGGGGTATAAAATGCGCCTTTTTAAATATGCGGCCTGCTATAAATGTCATTTGGCAGTTATTTTGAATTTATTTACAGAAAAAACATAAATCAAACTGTCAGACCCTGCAGCTGGGCTTCAGAATTTTCCTCACTGGAACCAATATTATGCATGAAAAAATGTGCTCCAGGTTTAAGGTCAAAATTCTTCCAAACTCAGACAAGATTGCACTGTATATAAACTATATAATAGTGTATAAAGCTACTTTTTACAAGTATATAAAGAATCCTCCCCCAGTGCACTAACTGGGTTATCAAAGGCCGGCCATGTCTCTCACTGTCTATGGTGTGAGGTTCATGTAAAAGAACCATTGCTGACTTTCGAGAAGAGTAGCTGCACAGCCGTCACCGTGTTTCTGCCTTGCGATGGCCTGGCGAGCCATCCACAGTGTACTCTGCCTTCGACCGGAGTTGGCTGGGATGAGCGCCAGCCTCCCCGCGACCCTAATTAGGATTAAGCAGTTCAGAAAATGAATGGATCGAGTCCTTTTTAAATGCTAATTGATGTGTATCGTGTTGTGCTAAAACACAATATTGCTGGTGATAATATTGACAAAATGACAGTCGGCCCGTTTTTCGCGATGGTTCGGTTTCAGCCCTTCCCGCGGATCATCGACGCGGGTTATTGACGCGGTTTTAAAATCCTATGTTTATTACATGCGCTAAAATATGCTTGGTAAACACATTCTATAGACAGTGTTACTCATTAATACAGTAATAATGCAGTAAAATGTAGTAATGATTAAGTAAAAAACTTTTTCATTTTGCACTGTGATAATATTTATGAATCAATAAAGCACTTAGGCTCCTTACCAGAAGCTAGAGAAGATGCAGGGCGCTTTAGTGGCATTATAGCGCCTAAATAATCATTAAAAACACATTGATGGCATGTGTGCAAAATAGAAAAAAAGAGGCGTACACATCATCCGCAACCAATCAGCAGGATGGAGAAACAAAAGCTCTCAGCCATTGGCCAATCCGCGAGTATATGCGGGGGTGTGAGCGCTGAACTGTAACTGGTCAAAGGCCTACTGTACTAGATTTATACTACTATTCAAAACTATGAGGGTCACCCACAAATTTCCACATTTTCCATGAAAAGACATCAATAAAATGAGTTGCAAATGTAATATGAAATATAATCAAGACACCAACAAGGTTGCAATTAATAATTTTTACTTAAAATAATAATTTTGTCCTTTAAATTGTGCTTTTGCCTGAAAATCTTCATTTGCGGCTATTATAGCCATGCAGACCTTTATTGTTCTCGCTGTTGCTTTGTCAAGGTGAGAGGAATAAATTTCACCCCAGGCTTCCTGAAGCACCTCCCACAAGTTGGACTCACTTGATGGGCTCTTCTTCTGTACCATCCAGTCAAGCTGTTCCCACAACAGCCCAGCCAGGTTGAGATCCGGTCACTGTGCCGGCCTATCCATTACTGGCAGGATACCAGCTGACTGCTTCTTCTCTAAACAGTCTCTGCATAGTTTGGAGCTGTTTTGGGCCATTGTCCTGTTGTAGGAGGACAGTAGCTCCAATCAAGCGCCATCTACAGGATATGGCATGACACTGCACAATGAAGTGACAGCCTTCCTTGTTGAAGATCCCCTTTTACTTAGTACAAATCTCTTTACTGCTACCAGACCACCCCTGAACATCACGTTGACCCCCACCTATTTCGTCAGATGGAACCAAGCACTCCTCCAGTGTCTTTTCCTTTATTCTACCACTTTGAAATGTTCTTCTTTTTGACCCAAACATCACAAACTTAGACATATCTATCTATAGCACTTCCCTCCAATCTTCTTCTGTCCAATGTCTGTGTTCTTGTGTCCGTCTTAATCTTTTCCTTTAATCGACTAGTCTCAGAAGTGCCTTTCTTTTTGCAACTCCAGGAGTCACCTCTTCACTGTTGAAGCTGAGACTGGTGCTTTGTGGGTACTTTTTAATGAAGCTTCCAGTTGAAGACCTGTCAGGTGTCTGTTTCTTAAACTAGAGTCTCTGATGCACTTGTTCTCTTTCTAACTTGTGCACCAGGGCCTGAGACTCCTCCTTCTATCCTGCTCAGAGGCAGTTTGCACTGTTTTTTGATGGGAGTCATACACACTGTACTTTCTGAACCTTTCAATACATATCCTGATGTAGAGTCAACACTTTGATACTTCTTTACATCATAAAAACGACAGTAAAAAGCATATCAATGCCCTCGGATCAAAGGTGTGTGGTTTTCAAGAATCTATGTACTTCAAGCCTCCATGCCCCGCCCTCTCTTCCCCTCTTTCAGCCTCCTCGTCACATCCAGCCATTGCTGAGTTTTGAGAATTGTTTTGTATTATGTGGTGGATGGAGTTTGGCTCGGAGCTGGAGGTGGAGTTAGTTTTACAACTGCAATTACCATTGAGGTCTGAATAACTACCGGCGCAACGCACGATTAATTCGGCCATTGTCTATGTTTCCTAGTTGCCGAGCGACATGGTTCTCTTGACTTTAAATACTTGGATTTATTCAGTGTTCATCAAAATTTTAAGGATTTTTCATCATATCTGCATTTAAGGCATTTTCATCTATAAAACATTTACATGCCTGCCAGCCAGGCAATCATTTATATTTTTTATGGACATTTTATAAATATTTTCAGATTATTAAATATTAAGATCTTTTAGTACGATCCAAACTGTGACCATTTAAATTTTTTAAAATACATCTGATTGGGGCAGTGGTGACCTGGTGGTAAAGGTGCTGGTCACTGATCCTAAGGTTGGGGGTTCAAGTCCCACTCTCCACAAGGTTGTCACTGACCCCCCCCCCCACCACCACCACCACCACCACCCCAGTGCAGCTAACTGGGTTATCAAAGGCCGGCCATGTCTCTCACTGTCTATGGTGAGAGCTTCATGTAAAAGAACCATTGCTAAGTTTCATCAAGAGGAGCTGCATAGCCATCATCATGTCTCTGGCCTGCGATGGCCTGGTGAGCTGTCCAGCACATACTCTGCCTTCACCCAGAATCGGCTGAGATGGGTGCCATCCTCCCCATGACCCTAATTAGGATTAAGGGGTGAATGAATGACTGATATCGAGTAAAATAAACATAAAGTTGACATCTTGGAAAAATTAAAGTATGTTTGTAGTATTTTTCTATAAAAACTATATGTAAATTATATAAATTGTGAAAAAAAATACATTTTTAAAAAGCTTTTTCTAGCATAAAATGTTATTTTTCTCCTGCCAGATATTTATAATATTCTGAAGATTCATTCATTCATTTATTCACTGATTTTCTAAGCCACTTAAATCTAGCTAGGGTTTTGTGTGTGTGTGTGTGTGTGTGTGTGTGTGTGTGTGTGTGTGTGTGTGTGTGTGTGTGTGTGTGTGTGTGTTCATCTCAGCCAACTGTGTGTGAGTGTGAGGCATACCGTCAACATCTCGCCAGACCATTGCACGGCTAACACACATACAGCCATTCAGACTCACACTTAGGGGAGATTTGGAGCAGCCAATTGGCCTACTGTGCACTATTTTTTTGATTGTTGGAGGAAACCGGAGCACCCGGAGGAAACCCACGCAAGCATGGCTGAACATGAATACTGTACTACATAAACAAACGGCCGAGCCTGGGGAATCGAACTTGGTGGTTCTTTCTGTGAGGTGAACGTTCTGACCTACACCACTATGCCTCCCTATTCTGAAGATAAAAAAGTTATATACATTTATTTAAATTTAAAGCATATTTAATCTGAATTTATTTCCGATTTTGCTGATTCAGTGATCCCCTTCACTTTCCACGGTTAATTAGGACCGAGATCCCCACACACGACCACCAAAATCCATGAAATAATAAAACCCCCCGATTGACGTATATGTACATGTATGTGTATATAATATCAATAAATACATATTCAATGCTATAAATGCTTATAATAACAATTAAACATTCAAAAATAATGCATAAGATGTAAATAAAATATAAATATATACACACACACACACACACACACACACACATACAGACATGCGCACGTGTACAATGTAAATAGTTTTGATGGGAATTTTTATTTTTTATTTTTTTTGCATAATCGGCCTTGTTTTTGTGCCATTTTCCTTAACTTTCCCCCATATTCTTCCTTAATTTCTTTATTTATTAATTTGATGTATATTTAAAAAAAAAAAAACCCATGATGCACTGAAACCGCATGAATTGAAGCATGAAGTATCGAGGGATCCCTGTATTCTGTGCATGTATCATTAGCTTGATTCTTTTAATGTAATTTTTTTCTTTAGCCTCTTTGGGGGTTATTATTATACAGGGATCCCTCACTTTATGCAGTTAATTGGGCCCGAGATCCACACACGATCATCGAAATCCACGAAGTTGGATCACCCCCCCAAACCCCCAACCCCGACTGACGCATACCGACATGTATATGTGTATATAATATCAATAAATACATATTCAATGCTATAAATGCTTATAATAACAACAGTTCATCATCATCAGTTCATTTTCTGTAACCGCTTCATCCTAATTAGGGTCGCGGGGAGGCTGGTGCCCATCCCAGCCAACTCAGGGCGAGGGCAGAGTACACCCTGGACAGCTCGCCAGGCCATCACAGGGCGGAAACACGCTGACGGCTTTGCAGCCTACACTTGTCGAAAGTCAGCAATGGTTCTTTTACATGCCTCTCACCATAGACAGTGAGAGACATGGCCGGCCTTTGATAACCCAGTTAGCTGCACTGGGGGGGGGGGACAGTGACAACCTTGTGGAGAGTGGGACTCGAACCCCCAACCTTTGGATCAGCGATCCGGCACCTTATACCACTAGACCACCACTGCCCCATATAATAACAACAATTAAACATTAAAAAAAAACATACGATGTAAACAACATATAAATACACACACATACAGATGGTATTGCATGAGAAGAAGACAACACACATACATACGCATGTGTGGCAACGCACGTGTGCAGATGTGCTTGCACATACAGATGCAACAATGTACGTAGTTTTGATGGGAGGTTGTGGGTTGCTTTTTGTTTTGTGTTGGTTTAGCTTTTTTTTTTTTTTTGCATAATTGGCCTTGTTTTGTTGCATTTTCCTTAACTTTTCCCCCTATTCTTCCTTAATTTCCTTATTTTTTTAATTTGATGTATATTTATTAAAAAAAAAAAAACGCGATGCACCACATGAATTGAAGCACGAAGTAGCGAGGGATCCCTGCAATCAGTTTACATGTTTTGATGACACACTGATAAGCAATATTAATAGACGTCACCCACACATTTTACTGTAATGAGTAATGATGTTGCAGTTGAAATAAATGATCTATACATATTTATTTATAAATATGTGGTACCCGCATCTCCTCTGAGGTTTACTGGGAAGAAAAACAAACAAACAAACAAAAAAAAAAACAAGGCAGTGATTTATTACTAACCTTGGCAAATGCTAATATCTCTGTCCTTCCCTTTGGGCACGTTCACATGGTGTGCACTTCCTGTAAACCACCGCTGCCCACTTTTTCGCTCCGTGTAATGAACTTAAAGCCAGCGCTGAGATAAGAGATTAGTCTGATTAAGCAGTCTGTGCTTCTATAACAGTAGAAGTTTCCTCACTTTAATCTGTGTTGGAATTTCTCTCCAGACCTTCAAGCAGAAATCAATGGATTCCTGGACGCCTGCCCAGAACTCAAAACACAGCTCAGTAGGGTACAACAACTTCATGACGGTTGGTCTGGCCTGACCACGTCCATTTATTGAAATTGTGGTTCTGCATTATTGTGTAATTTCTTTATCCCAATGGCTTCCAATATCATGAAAGAGAGAAGATTTTATGCTTTGGGGTGTCTCAGTAATGTTATCTTACATGTTTTTAAATGAGAGAGAAATAAAAGAAGGAGTACAGTTAGCAATAACATTTTCAAAGGATCTAAATGATAATGATCATTTTGTTTGCGATACATTTTTGTAATATCATAGATTTATTCATTCAATCATTCATTTTATGAACCACGTAATCCTAATTAGAGTCACGGGCAGGCTGGTGCCCATCTCAGCTGACTCCGGGCGAGGGCAGAGTACACCCCAGACAGCTTGCCAGGCCACCGCAGGGCAGAAACACAGTGACGGCATGCAGCTACTCTTGTCGAAAGTCAGCAATGGTTCTTTTACATGAACCTCACACCATAGACAGTGAGAGACATGGCCGGCCTTTGATAACCCAGTTAGCTGCACTGGGGGGACAGTGACAACTCGTTGAGAGTGGGGCTTGAACCCCCAACCTTAGGATCAGTGATCCTGCACCTTTACCACCAGGCTGAATCACTGATCCCAAGGTTGGGCGATCAAGCCCCAATCTCAACGCTAACTGGGTTATCAAAGGCCGGCCATGTCTCTCACTGTCTATGGTGTGAGGTTCATGTAAAAGAACTATTGCTGACTTTCGACAAGAGTAGCTGCATGCCGTCACTGTGCTTCTTCTGCCTGCGGTGGCCTGGGAGCTGTCCATGGTGTACTCTGCCCTTGTCCGGTGTTGGGTGAAATGAGCTCTATCTTCCCCGGGACTCTAATTAAGATGAAGTGGTTCAGAAAATGAATGAGGAATGAATGATAGCATAGTGTTTAGTATAGCTGCCTCACAGCCAGAAGGTCCTGGGTTCAAGTCCCAAGCTAAGTGATGGAATTTCTGAGTGGAGCATGTTCTCCTTTGTGTTTTTGTGGGTTTCCTTCAGGTACTCTGGTTTCCTTCCACAGTGCAAAGACTTGCACATTTGCTTACTTCATCCACTTATTTGCCAAAAAGGGGAACGGGGAAGCTGGAGACTATTTTAGTGGACACTGGGCTAAGGCAGTGTGCACTCTGAACAATTTTCCAGACCACTGGAGGGCAGTACACAGACAACCACTCACACTCACACCTAGGGGCAAACTGCCAAATATTAGGTTAATTGGCCAAATTGCCCCGAGTGGATCTCAACGTTCCTCTGGGTTGGCTGGGATAGGCTCCAGCCTCCCTGCAATCTTACTAGGATTAAGAGGCTCTGCAAATGAGTGAATGAGTGATGACAAACAAATCATATGTTGATTTAATATTCAAATATTAAACATAATTCATGAAATTGTGAAATTTTGAATGAATATCTTCGTAAATCACACTATGATATATATATATGATGTTTTATCACTCTATTGCAGTGCTTCTCAATTATTTTCTGCCCCCCCCAGGAAGAGGAAAACATTTCACCCTCCCAATATAAATAGTGTTGTTTGTCTAAAAATTGTTATAAGTAATCCTCTGCATACACTGTATTCTTATTCACAAAATAAATTCTAATTATCATTATGGAATACAAAAAAAAGGAAGAAATATAGATCAACTCCCAACAAATAACTTTAACAACTATTTTTTAGTCTTTAAACAAAAAGATTTAAAGTGCATCAATGTGCCTGAAAGAAAAAAGTATACTGATTTAAACTGTAAACATTTTTGACCAACAATTTGGACCATTCTATACTGAAAAATAAAATTAAATAAAATCAATGAATAATAATAAATTCAAATTGATCAGCAATATTAACTCGGGAGCACAATATATAAAACACTTTAACATACAAAACAAAAATGAATAAAACAATTATTATTATTATTATTATTATTATTATTATTATTATTATTATTATTATTATTATTGTTGTTTTTGTCAAAATGATTAAGTCCAGATTAATGGCTAAAATGAGCACGTTTGCAGTGCACAGCTTTTCGAAGCCGGGTTTAAAGCTCAATACTGAACTCTCAGCTCCTGCTCAATGCTGAACTGAG
>CM045734.1:20958563-20971063 GCA_024760905.1 Plotosus lineatus | reverse complement strand
GGCTGCCTGCTTGTCCATCTGTCTGACTTGATAGTACAATAACTTTAGAAGTAAAACACATAGGATCATCAGATTGGATGGATGGGTTCCTTTTATGAAGGTCTCAGTTGCGGCAGCGAGGCATGTAAAAGAACCATTGCTGACTTTCGACAAGACTAGGCTGGAAAGCAGTCAGCGTGTTTCTAATCAGGAGTCGGGAGTCCCCTGAGGCAGTTTGTTCACAGCAACGTTCTGGCAACTCCTGCAGCGGCACTGGAACCCAGTCGTATCGGCTTCTGCCCTTCCATTGGATCCTTCTGGTGGCGCCGAGAGGGGGGAACTTGCTGCTTGGGTAACAGCCTGTCCTCCATACCTCCTGCCCAGGCTCTGCACACTGGAGAGTATCACCAGCCAGGATACCAGCCAGAGTGCAGCTCGATAGTCCTTCGAGACGGACGGAGGCTTACTAGTTGTGGCAGTCTATTGGTGCCTTTGACCTTGTTGCAAGGTCACAAAGTCAAGTTGGTGAATTTTTCTCTTTAGGGCTTGTCGTGATTATAGTTGTTAGTGTAAAACTTTGAATGGAAAAAGACCTAGGATCACCAAATTTGGTGAATGTGTTCCCTCCAGGAAGGTCTCAGTTGGGATTGTATGCAGGTGCCACAGCAATAAAGTTCCTGATTTGTTTTTTTCATATTCTTCGATTGCTTCAATAAAAGATGACAGTCAATGTTCACTTCATGACACCTGCTGTGACATGTGTCATGCTGATGACATCCAGATAATTAAAATCTGTACATAGTGCACATGCATTTGCAAGATGTTCATTTCCCCACATATGCTGTAACAGAACACAGTTTTTGTTTTGCTTTTTGTCCCAACATTACACAAACCTGGTACAGGTAAGCTCTTACTCATAACCCAGTTAGTGTCACTGGGGGACAAAAGACACAACCTTTGATAGTAGCGCTTGTACGCCCGACCTTGGGGTGAGTAATCGAACACTATCCTGCCATGCAACCTTCATTTGTAACTAATTGTGTGTTAAAGAAAATTAACTCTATGATGGGGCAGCAATGGCCTGCTGGTAGGGTGCCTGTTTACTGATCCAAAGCTCGGGGTTCGAACCCCACTATTGCCGGGTTGTCACTGCTGTCCGTCCAGTCCCCAGTGCAGCTAACTGAGTTATCAAAGGCCTGCCATGTCTCTCGCTGTCTATGAGAGGCATGTAAAAAATCTATCATCACGAGTAACTGCATGGAGGGGCAGTGGTGGTCTAGTGGTATAGGGCGTTGGATCGCTGATCCAAAGGTTGGGGGTTCGAGTCCCACTCTCCACAAGGTTGTCACTGTCCCCCCCAGTGCAGCTAACTGGGTTATCAAAGGCGGGCTATGTCTCTCACTGTCTATGGTGAGAGGCATGTAAAAGAACCATTGCTGACTTTCGTAAAGAGTAGCTGCAAAGTCGTCAGCGTGTTTCTGTCCCTTGCTAAAAAGGGTTGTGACAGGAAGGGCATCCGACGTAAAAACCTCTGCCAAATCAAACAGATGAGTCGCTGTGGTGACTCCCGAGTAAAAGGGAAAAAGCCGAAAGGAAGACAGACATGAGTAACTGCATGGCCATCAGCGTGTTTCTGCCCCATGATGGCCTATCGAGCTGCCCAAGGTGTACCCTGCCCTCGTCCAGAGTCAGCTGAGATGGGCGCCAAACTCCCCACGATCCTAATTAGGATTAAGCAGTTCAGAAAATGAATGAATATTTCAGAAACACACTTTTCTTTCTTTAGCTTGAAGTCGTTAAAAGAATTGAGAAGCAACATCGCTGCATGTGGTCATTAGAAGCTCCAGATTTTGTGCCCAAGATTTGGAGAGCACATTAACTTCAGTGAGCCATCTGTTGTTGATTAAAAAGCAAACGCCTCCACCTTTGTTCATGCCAGCTGATGCCGAAGTCTTGTCCATATGACGGATGGAAAAACCTCTTTCTTCAGAAAGCTCTCTCTATATTTTTAATGTTAATTTTTAACGTAATGGTAAACATATACAGCAGTGGTTTGATTTAGTAATAGAGTCTTTAGTTGTGCAGCTACATATCACATTTTTCTTTGCAATTACTTTTATGATTTCTGTAATATCGGCTCATTCACAGAGACCTGGCAGCAATATGTTGCTTCTGTTGTGAAGAGATTGAGATGTTTACTTATTGTGAGTGAAGGAAGTCTTCTGTGTCAGTGCTTTGTAATAGTCAGAGGCAAATCTGTAGTTTTGGGTTTTTGCACATCTTCAGGATATCTTATTGACTTGAAGAGAGCAACATCAGATGATAGTGAGAAAATCTCTGTTTATAGCTAATATAATGTACTGTTGGGCTTTTTTTTCCCTATACCCGAGCCACAGTAGCTCATCAGGCCAGTGCTTATTCCTGGTTTCCATAGCGTGAAGCGACCAGGCATTTAACTCCTCCTGGATGGGACGCTAGTCCATCGCAGGTGACCTTTCCAGTATATTTTTACTGGTACCTATTTATACTTTTTACACCAGAGCCTACTGGCTCATCAGGACTGTGCTTAACCCTGGTTTCTATAGCGTGAAACAACTAGGAGTTCAACTCCTCCTGGATGGGACGCTAGTCCATCCCAGGTTACCTTCCCAGTATATTTTTACCAGTACCCATTTACACTGCTGGGTGAACAGAGGCACACTTGTGGTTAAGACCTTGTCCAGGGGTCTTAATACAGTGAGGGTCTAACTGGGATTTGAACACACAACCTCCCGATCATGAGCCCAGCACCCTAACCACTACACCACCAGCTCCACAATATAAAGTACAATGGGAGATTAAATGAAGCTCAGTAGATAATGTATGATGTTTTGTTGGATGATTGTAATTATTGTCAATTTGTAGAATCTAGAGCTCGGGGAAATATGTAACTCTGCTTGCATATTTAATAAATCAAGTGCCACATCAATTAAAAGTTAGTGATTGCTGAAGCAGCATGTTTTCTTGAACTTTCAGCATAAATTCACAGCTGGACATTCATTTACATTTCAAGGCATAACAATGAAATAATCGCTATCACAGCTGGTGTTAAATCAGTATAGATTTATTAAGTTAACAAGTATAATTCATCAAAGAGCAGCAGAATCTCATTCATTCAATAACTTTCTGAGCCGCTTTCTCCTAATTAGAGTCTTATGGAGGCTGGTGACCATCACAACCAACTCTGGGCAAAGCCTGGACAGCTCACAGGGCCACAGCTCCCACACACCTACACAACCATTCACACTCACATATGGTTTGCAACCAGTTGGCCTACGGCACATGTTTTATGGGCTGTGGGAGGAAACCCACATAAGCACAGGAAGAACTTGCAAACTCCATCAGAAACAACCCGAGCCCAGGGATTGGACACAGGCCTTCTTGCTGTGAGGCGAACATGCTAACCACTAAGCCACCGTGCCAGCCCGCATCACAACGTTTTTTAAAATTCCAATACTGCCAAAGATGATTTTTCTTTTCTTTTTTGTTGAGATTTTGTTTATCTGTTTGTGTTTGCCTTTAGGCAAGACTACACAAAATTTATAGACCCAATTTCTATAAAACTTGGCGGAAGGGTATAGCGTGAGCAGAGAAAGAATGGAGCATTTTGAAGTGGATTGAAATCATGAGTCAGATCAAAGAACTTATTTTCAATTTCACTAAAGCTGGTGTTACACGGTCCATTTGCAATGATGATTTAATGAGCAACACCGCAATCGTCACTACAAGTTGACCCATGTAACACAAGTTGTACTGAAAACCATCTCTGCTGACATGGTACATGGGGAAAAATATTCCCTTGTTCCAAACTGACCATGCAACACTGCAAAATATAGAAGTTTGCACTTAAAGGGGTCCATCTTAAAATCAGGTAGACAGCAGTAAAGTTAAGTGGTGGAAAATCATTGCCAAGTAAAAATACGATAACTTTATTATCACAACCCTTTAACTAACATTGAAATAATATAAAGATTTAGGCACTGCCTGAAATCAGCACTCCTGATAGATATCTCTATTGATAGGTGTCTGGGACTAATGTTTTCAAAATAGCAAGACTTCATTAAGAGCTGAATCAAACTCCACACCGGAGGAAATAAATTAGGCTTCCTTGCATTTCCCTGAATACAGTCTGCAGCAAAAGCAGGAAAGGTTACCGCTGCGGTTTTTCAGTAACTGATTACTGTGTTCATTTGTGTTTCCTGTCTTGTTTGTTTAATAATCTGTTTACCAAAATTCGTGTTCAGTGTACGCCTAAGTGAAACATGGTCTGCCTCCCTGAGTTAGAGTGTGTGTTTATTATTTTGCGCACTATGTATGAGCCTTAATTTTTAGGGCAGTAATGGCCTGGTGGTAAAGGGTGCTGGACTGCTGATCCAAAGGTTGGTGGTTCGAGTCCCATTCTGCATCAAGGTTGTCATTGACACCCCCCCCAGTGCAGCTAACTGGGTTATCAAAGGTCGGCCATGTCTCTCACTGTCTATGGTGAAAGGTTCATGTAAAAGAACCATTGCTGACTTTCGTAAAGATTTGACGTCAGTGTGTTTTTGCCCCATGCTGAAGGGTTGTGTCAGGAAGGGCATCCGACGAAAAAAACCTATGCCAAATCAAACATGTGAATCAGATGATTCACTGTGGTGACCCTGGAAAAAAAGGGAAAAGCTGAAAGAAGATGTATAAGCCTTTATTTTCAGAGTTTTATTTTCCATATAAATAGATCTGTTCTTCACTCCTGCTGTCACTGAAGGTAAGCTGAGCAGGAGCTATAGAACTGCATTTCATCTGTCCTTCGGTATGACTTAGTGTGATCAGTTTTGAAGCAAATAATATGGGATCACCAATCTTGGTTTCACCCTTAGGGGTGAAAACAGTGAGATTTTATATGGGTCACCTTGACTTTGCTTCGTGGTCACAAGGTCACTGTTTATACATTGGCAATTCCTCTTAATGTGATAACTTTATGAAACCGAATCTGGTGAATGATTCTCCAGCATAAAGGTCTTGGTTGGAATTGGATATGGGTGACCTTGACCTTGTTTAAAGAGCACAGCTGTCAAATTAGCGAATTATTCTTTTATATTCAGTTTATCAAGGGTGGTTAATGCAGTAATGTTTTTAGGAATAGACACAGCACCACTAAATTGGTTGAATGGGTCACCTTCAGGAAGGACTGTATACGTATTAAAATATAATAACCATAATACTTTCAAGTGAAAGGGTATATTCATCAACAGGTCATTTTCTGTAACCGTGTAATCCTAATTAGGGTTACGAATAGGCTGGCACCCATCTCAGCCGACTCTGGGCAAGGGCAGGGGTACACCCTGGACAGCTCGCCAGGCCATGGCAAGGCCAGCACTCACACAATTCATACTCACACTTCCACCTACAGGCGATTTGGAACAGCCAATTAACTCACTGTACATATTTTTGGACTGTGTGAGGAAACCAGAGTAATAGGAGGAAACACAAGCAAGCACGGGGAGAACATGCAAACTCCACACAGAAACACCTGAGCTGGGAATCGAACCCAGGACTTTCTTGCTGTGAGGCAGATGTGCTAACCACAGCAGCACCGTGCCGCCAGATAATAGTTTAGCAGTCTAAAAGTAATTAAACAACATCACCTAATTTCTCTGTAAACTGCTTTACACAGTCACTCTGAAAATTATTATGCGTTTTGGCTGCACATTGCTTTGATTTGTCCTTTTTTTCTCTCCTTTACCACTGCAAACTCGTATCCTTTAGAATAGCATATCTTTTTGTTAGAATACAGGGATCCCTCAATTTCCGCAGTTAATTGGGACTGAGATCCTCCCTAGTCCAGTGGTCTAGAGGTCTAGTGGTATAGGGCACTGGATCGCTGATCCTAAGGTTGGGGGTTCGAGTCCCACTCTCCACAAGGTTGTCACTGCCCCACCCCACCCCAATGCAGCTAACCGGGTTATGAAGGGTGGGCCATGTCTTTCACTGTCTATTGTAAGAGGTTCATGTAAAAGAACCATTGCTGACTGTCGTAAAGAGTAGGCTGCAAAGCTGTCAGCATGTTTCTGTCCCTTGCTGAAAGGGTTGTGTCAGGAAGGGCATCCGACGTAAAAACCTGTGCAAATCAAAATCATTCAGGGAATAAGGGAAAAAGCCGAAAGAAAATCTCTCACCCCCCCGTGACCACCGAAATCTGCGAAGTAGGCTCACCCCCACCCCCCCCTGACTGACGTATACGTACATGTATATGTGTATATGATATCTATAAATACATATTCAACACTATAAATGCTTATAATAACAATTAAACATTTTATAAAAGGCATAAGATTGAAAAATATATAAATACACACACATACAGATGTGCGTGCATGCACTCAGATGCGCACCTCACAACAATGCAACTAGTTTTGATGGGAGGTTTTGGGTTGTTTTTTGTTTTGTGTTTTTTAGGTTTTTTTTTATATAATTGGCCTTATTTTTGTGTCATTTTCCTTAACTTTGTCCTCTATTCTTCCTTAATTTCCTTATATTTTAATTTAATGAATATTAAAAAAAAAAAAAAAAACGCGATGCACTGAAGCCTCATGAATTGAAGCGCAAAGTAGCAAGGGACCCCTAAATACACTTTTGGACCAATATTTTTTGACATTTTACTCGTACAGTGGTGTAACTCTAGATGCAGTAGAAATGGAAATGGATGCATACACACAAAAAATGCCCCCCCCCCAAAAAAAATAAATAAATAAATAAATAAATAAAAATTAAAAACCCTGACAGGCAAAGAGAAATAACTATAAAAAACCCTGAGAGGTATAAAGAGAGAGCAGAGCACAAGGGTGAATGTTTGACAGCCGTGTCAGGCCTAGTTCAGCAGAGCTCCTCTGAAGTGGTCCTGCAGAATGAAGAGGAGATGCTCCAGTGCTCCTGGGGAGGGACATTGGACATGGATCAAAGCCATGTACTCTCCTCCGTGCTGCTATGCTCAAGACTTGGGAGGAAGAGGAAAAAGGAAAAACGGCATCTTGGAACACGACCTGGTGTCACATTTATGGAGATATGCCTACTGACAGGCTATAGAAAGCCTGGTGTTACAGGAAGCAGTGCAGAGGGCAGATATGACACTCTAGCTAAAGTGGGCTTTGGGCCAACTTCTTCAGTTTGTCATAATTCTTACATTTGGAAGGAAACTGAGTAGAATCCATGGAGACTTGCACCACGTTTCAGGAATAATTATACCACAGTTTTCATTTTCCTTCTTGAACATATACAAAAAAAGACAGAGGAAAAAAAAAGATTTAAAAAATGTGCAATGACAGAAGATCAGCACATAATATTGTTCAATTTTAGATTAAAAATTGGTTCTATAACTCCTGCATCCTTCCCCAGCCGCACTTGAATCTCTCACTATCAGTTAATGAGACAAAAAAAAAAAAAAAAAAAATCACAACTAGTCATGTCCTCAAGAAACTGTAAGACATCTGTAATAAAAACTATTTATTACAGCTTTACCTCTGAATGTTCTTCAGCTATGACAGTGGAGACTCCCTCCAGAAGTTAAAGATAAATCTCAATCTTAAAGCTAAATAATAAGAAGTTAAAGCTAAATCTGCAGTGGTGGCCTGGTGGTAAAAGTGCTGGATCATTGATCCTAGGGTTGAGGGTTCGAGTCCCACTCTCCACAGGTTGTCACTGTCCCCCCAGTGCAGTTAACTTGGTTATCAAAGGCCGGCCATGTCTCTCACTGTCTATGGTGAGAGGTTCATGTAAAAGAACCATTGCTGACTTTTGACAAGAGTAGCTGCAAAGCCGTCATCGTGTTTCTGACCTGTGATGTCCTGCCGAGCTGTCCAGGATCTACTCTGCCTTCGCCCAGAGTCGGCTGGGCTGGGCACCAGCCTTCCTGTGACCCTATTTAGGATTAAACGGTTACAGAAAATGAACGATGAAGATAAGTCTCCTAACAGAAAACTGTACCTTATCATCTACGGCACTTTTTTTTTTTCCATTAACCACAATTTCTGGACTATTGAGTGCACCTGAATATAAGCCGCACCAACGAAATTTTAAACATAAACAAACAAACAAACAAATTAATTAATTAATTAATTATTATTATTATTATTATTATTATTATTATTATTATTATTATTATTATTATTATTATTATTATTATTAATAATAATAATAATAATAATAATAATAATAATAAAATAATTGGTACATATATAGGTCGCACCTCTTTATAAGCCGCAGGTGTCTGTCTCACTCTTGTGCTTCCTGATAGAGCACCTCCTGGGCAGCTAGCCTGTAAAAAAATCTATAAATGAGCTGCATCGTTGTTTAAGCCGCAGGGTTCAAAGCATATGGAAAAAGTAGCGACTTATAGTCTGGAAATTACGGTAATATTAGTGTAATGTCCACTGTTCAAATCGCTGTTGCTATGGATATGATAATGCATTAAAACATGTGCTTTAATATTAATTACTCATGAATTTTTGGGGTTCTATGGTTTCATTATTTCCATTTTGAAATCTATGATATGGTTAGTATATGAGTAGCACTTTAGTTCAAATGCATTTAAATACAAATCTATTTTGGCTGTGTGTCAAATCACACTTGTGTCCTATACCTATCATTTGCAAGCCCTCTTTTGTCTTGTTGAGATGTTTCCTATCTCTAATACATTTTCACATGCTTATAGGAGTATTTCAGTAAGTTGGAGATCTGTTTTTATTTATTCATGCATTCAGTGGTGTCATTCTCCAAACACTTGGCTCTCTTTCTCAGACATGAGCTTTGTCAAAGCTTCAGAGCCTTCATGTTTTATCAATGATGCAGGAATAAAGTGTGTCAGCCCTCAGTACCGAGACACTGCCTTACCAAAGCAAAAGTAATTACATATTAGATTTTGGTCAGGAACAGAAGATGTCCTCCTGTGGAAGATAGGTGTATGGAGATGCTTCATGACGCCAGATCTGTTGCTTGCTCCCTAGAGAAGCAGCAAGGTGGCACTAGCTCAATTAATCTTTAGGCTGGCTTTAGTCTCTCTCTCTCTCTCTCTCTCTCTCTCTCTCTCTCTCTCTCTCTCTCTCTCTCTCTCTCTCTCTATTTTATTGGGCTCTTCACAGAGCTGGGTATTAAGTGGTGTTCTCCAGCGTCGACTACCCTTGTTCAGCTTGGTTTGGTCTGCTTATTTATCCCGGCATTGTTGTGAGACAGCGCCTGGCTGGCTCCCTGCCGCATTAACTCAGGGGTGGAACTGACATTCGGCGTGGGATGGAGAGCAGTGCTTGCCAGACCTTCTTCTCCAATTCGCTGCTCTGACATGTGCAATCTGTGGGGAAATCACTGCATCCTATTCTTTTCTTCTATTCTGCTTAACCGGCTCCTCTGGGTTTTTCCGTAGCAAAGACAATGAGGCTAAGGCTGCATCGGACAAGATGAGGGATCTCCTCGGTGTATGAGAAAGGTAGCCAGGAAGCTACACGATGCAGCACAGCTTAAGTCTTGTTAAATTTCTGCTCTGATGTGGCATTGCCACTGTGAAACTCCCTGAAGCCCCACTTGACAATAAAACCTGCAGTGCTACCGTGCTGTAGGTTTTTTTCATTCTGTCATTACTCTTGCAATCTTTCTGTGCTTCTACAGGTGATGGGTGTGTAACAAGTCCTGGGAGGAGTGCTGACCTTTCAGACTGATCATTACGTTTTTCAGATGTACCCACCACATGTTTCATGTTTATATATATATATATATATATATATATATATATATATATATATATATATATATATATATATATATAGACGGCCCCCAACTTATGAAATTAATCAGTTCCAGAGCCCATTTCGTATAGCGAGGATTTCGTAAATAGGGGTTGTGACGTAGATGTTAGACGCCTAAGTCATTCCAAGGCTCCAGTCTTTGCACTGGATAAACCCCATAAACCCTTTAAAAATGATAAAAGTAAAAGTACACCCATTTTGTATGAAATACGTGTTAAAAGTAAAAGAAAATGATTTATTAAACCATTTAAACATTTTAGTAACATATTAAACCATTTTATGAACATATTTATGAATTAAACCTTTATTAAACATTTTTTATTAACACACACACACACACACACACACACACACACACACACACACACACACACACCTCTCTCTCTCTCTCTCTCACACTCTCTATCTATCTCTCTTGCGTGCGCGTGCTGCGGGCCACGCCCACAAGACGTGGATTCAAAGCGCATTACCTGCTTGACCATTTACTGAATTAAAACAACTTAAAAAACGAGAAACTAAAGCGTTATTCCTTCTCTCTCTCTCTCTCTCTCTCTCTCTCTCTCTCTCTCTCTCTCTCTCTCTGTCTTGCTCTCTCACCATGCGCTGCGGTCACGACCACAAGACGTAAATTCAAAGCGCATTCCCTGCTTGACAATCTCAACTTTAATTTGATTCCTTGAGGGATCGGAATTCCAGATGAGCTCAAATGCGCCCATATTTATTCAACATTTACTGAATTAAAACAGCCTAAAAAACTAAACTAAGAACTAAAAGCTTCCTTCTGTCTCTATCTGAGAGGCCAGCGGGGCGGGATGTTGAGAGACAGTCTATGAGAGAGCAACTCGCACATCGTGTGAAATTTTTAATTTCTTTTCGGAGAGGGGGCTGTTTCTTAACCTGGGGATTTCGTACACAGGGGTCTTTGTAAGTTGGGGGCCGACTGTATATATATATATATATATATATATATCGGGAATATATATATATATATATATATTTTTTTTTTTTTTTTTTGATTTATGTAGTGAATTTATTCATTGTGCTAATATTAGTATTTCTGAACCTGGTCCTGTGTAGTGCGCACATCTTACACATTCCATTAAGGCAGTGCCTCTCAAATGTGGGGTATGATGCCGGGGGTATGACCCTGGGGAACATGCTTTTCGAGAATTGTGGACAAGAATTAAGTGTAATTGCACCTCCACTCCACTAGTTGGCAGTGGCGTTCTCATTGTTGCACTATGGTGTAGCGGTTTTTTGCATGAGCAAACGATATGATGTGCAGTAAATAACCCCTCAAGAAACAAATTTTCTAACAGGAATGAAGAGAAAGGTGGAGAGAGACAGAGATATTAAGAAATCTTCTTCTTAAAAAAAAAAGAAAAAAAATATATATATCTTCTTCTTTTCCTTTCGGCTTTTCCCTTCAGGAGTCGCCACAGCAAACCACCTGCCTCCATCTCACCCTGTCCTCTGTATCTTCTACTCTTACTACAACTACCTTCATGTCCTCCTTCACCACATCCATAAATCTTCTCTTTGGTCTTCCTCTCGGCCTTCTGCCTGGTAGTTCCAACCTCAGCATCCTACTACCAATGTACTCACTATCCCTTCTCTGCACATGTCCAAACCATCTCAATCTAGCCTCTCTGACTTTGTCTCCAAAACATCTTACATGGGCCGTCCCTCTGATGTACTCATTCCTGATCCTATCCATCCTCGTTACTCCCAAAGAGAACCTCAACATTTTCATCTCTGCTGCCAGCAGCTCTGCCTCCTGTCTTTTCCTCAGTGCAACTGTTTCTAAACCATACAATATTGCTGGCCTCATCACCATCTTGTACACTTTTCCTTTCATTCTTGCCAATACACTCTTATCACACATCACACCGGACACTTTTCTCCAACCATTCCAACCTGCCTGCACACGCTTCTTCACCTCTTTTACACACTCTCCATTGCTCTGGATTGTTGAGCCTAAGTACTTGAAATCCTCCACCTTTTTTTTTTTATCTCTGCTCCCTGTAACCTCACCATTCCTCTTGGGTCCTTGTCGTTCACACACATGTATTCTGTTTTACTGAGGCTAACCTTCATTCCTCTTCTTTCCAGGGCATACCTCCACCTCTCTAGATTTTCCTGCACTTGTTCTCTGCTCTCACTACAGATCACAATGTCGTCTGCAAACACCATAGTCCATGGAGATTCTTGTCTAACCTCGTCTGTCAGCCCGTCCATTATCATAGCAAACAAGAAGGGGCTGGGAGCTGATCATTGATGCAGTCGCACCTCCACCTTGATCTCTTCTGTCACACCAACAGCACACCTCACCACTGTCTTACATCTCTCATACATGTCCTGCACCACTCTAACATACTTCTCTGCCACTCCAGACTTCCTCATACAATACCACAGTTCCTCTTTCGGTACCCTGTCATATGCTTTCTCCAGATCCACAAAGGCACATTGCAGCTCCGTCTGACCTTCTCTGTACTTCTCTATTAACATCCTCAAAGCAAACACTGCGTCTGTGGTGCTCTTTCTTGGCATGAAACCAAACTGTTGTTCACAAATGCTGACCTCTGCCCTTAGTCTAGCTTCCACTATTATTTCCCATAACTTCATTGTATGGCTCATTAACTTTATCCCTCTGTAGTTGCCACAACTCTGCACATCTCCCTTGTTTTTAAAAGTGGGCACAAGCACACTTCT
>CM045734.1:20933563-20953563 GCA_024760905.1 Plotosus lineatus | reverse complement strand
TTGTTTTTCAAAGACAATCCTGAATTTTTACACATGAACTGATATCCGTACTGATAACCACCTTATTTTGCATTGTATTTTAAATTCTGGGACTTTTTTATTTTAAACACCGGTGGGCGAACATTAGTTTGGATAAAAATTAAGAGCACAAGGCCTCTAAAAACTTGAGCTACCTCAGACATAGCGCCACAGCTGGCAGGCTGCAGTATAACATGTCGCTGAGCCCATCTCGGTGTCTTTCAAAGGGAAACTACCCCATATTCCATGTCACTCTTTTCATTGACACCAGAGGTTCCGAACCCTAGACTGTGTTTCCTCACATTATAGTCTTTTCCTATCTATTAAACCTATCTATTCAAGGGAGTCAGGTGAACTGGGAACAACGGGCATTGCTAAAATGTCCAAGACCGTGTCTATACCATGGGTTGTCAAACTTTTTGGCTCGGGGGCCACATTGACCTTTAAAATTTGACAGATGGCCAGGTCAGCACAAGATATGATAAAAAAATGCATTTTTTAACAGTGCATATCAAACAAAAGCAGAAAAAAAGCATTAACGTATTAGCATACCCATGGGAATAGTGTTGTTGATCACCCATTTTTGCCAGAGCATCGAAGCCTGGTGGCAATTCTGTTGTGGTTCTCAGAACAAATTTGAGGTGTTCATCACCCAATTGGGATCTGTGGGCTGCTTTATTGGTGTTCATCACACTAAATGTCTGTTCACACCCACATATGTCGAGCCAAACAACACCAGCATCCTCTGTTCTGGATGTTTGGAAATTTGGCTGAACTTAATGAAGCATAAAACTCATCCAATTTAAGGGAGTTGGAACTTCTCCTTTAACATCATGCCACATTGGAGATCAATCAGATCCAACTGCAACTCCTGTGGTACCGTTTCAGGCTATTGTGAGAAGGGACATGACACCATCTGAAGTGCCCTGTCAGTTTCTCCAAAAATCATGGAACCGACGGCAGAATTCTTCATGCAGGTTATCCAGTGCTTTGCTGGATTTCTTCACATGTTGCAGGGTCTCTTTTAACGTGGCCAGTGCGGGGAAAATGAGCGAATGACTTGTCTGACATTTGCTTTGAAAACAAAACTAGCCTGGTTTTGAAGGCTCTGACGTTTCATTGCATTTCACTCACAAATTGTTTTTTCCATTGTAACTTCACATTCAACTTGTTCATGTTGGTCAGGTTGTCCACAGTAAAAGTGAAATCACAGCCAATCAGTGTCTTTCAGGTCAGGAACATTGTCATTGTTCTCAAGGAGCCCCAAAACTGAAATAATCTGTTTGAGCTCCATACTCGTTGACATACTGTCCCCAAACTGAACCAGCGGACATTAGAATGTAAGGCAAATCCCTGTGATCAGCATCAGATTCTTCAGGAAAATGAATAAACTGACGATGGTGAAGTCCCGTCGCTCGAATAAACTCAACGAGTTTCACAATAAGTTTCACGATGTGATCGAGCTGCATCACGGATTTACAGAGTGGTTCCTGCTGAATTATGCATATATCCTCATGCTTGATTGTTGGATGGAAGTTGCTTGGATGAAGGTGTTTTGCTGAGCCTGCAAGCTTGCGACCGGCCTATCAGCCGTAGCCGGACGTTTTGTGGTGACAGGTTGTTGGCGTAATTAGCATGCTTGGTGGGAAAGTGGCGGCTGATGTTGTAATCTTTTAAAACTGAAATGGTTTCTTGGCAAATAAGACATACAGCCTTTGACCGGACTTCAGTAAAAAAGTATTTAGGTGTCCATTCCTTATGAACCACCCAGCACTCACTGTCCACTTTTCTTTTCTCTGACATTGCTGCAGATGGGCTCTTTGCAGAAGAATGATAACAGGAAGAGGCTTGAGCTCTGCAAAATCAACCCACTGTGCCTAGTGTGCCAGTGGTGTTTAAATGCTGTCATTACAAGTCAAGTCAAATGAATGCAATCAATCAATCATCCACATCAAACATGAATTCTGTATCAATCAATCTTTGGCGGGCCATATTTAAATGACCAACGGGCCAGATGTGGCCCGCAGGCCATAGTTTTCCATGCTAGCCTACACTGATGTCTGTCTGTACATCGGAGTTATGGAATTAATCCATTCCAGTGGCAGTTTCGTATCCTGGATTGTTCGTAAGTAGAACCGCATTTTACATGTCAAATAAATAATTCGTTCCAAGGCCCCCAATACCACCCCCTAAACCCTTTAAAAATTATAAAAGCATACCTTTAAAGGTACTTATTTTGTGTTGACCATGTCTTCTTCGCAGAGTTATAATCTTACAAATGTTTATGCAAAGTTAAAAGCCTGAGCCAAAAAGTAAAGTTGCAATGAGCACACTTGAAAAAAAATTATAAAAGTACACCCATTTTGTATGAAATATGTGTTAAAAGTAAAAGAAAATTATTTATTAAACCGTTAAACAATTTTATTAACATATTTATTAATTAAACCATTATTAAACATGTTTATTAACACACATTTTTCTTTCTGTAACCGCTTAATCCTAATTAGGGTTGTGGGAGGCTGGCGCCCATCCCAACCAACTCCGAACGAGGGCAGAGTACACCCTGGATTGCTTGCCAGGCCATCGCAGGGCAGAAAAACACCGACGACTATACAGCCTACTCTTGATGAAAGTCAGCAGTTGTTCATTTACAGCCTCTCACCGTAGACAGTGAGAGACATGGCTGGCCTTTGATAACCCAGTTAGTTGCACTTGGGGGACAGCAGTGACATCCCACTGAAAGTTGTGCTTGAACCCCCAATCTGAGGATCAGGGATCCAACACCTTACCATCAGACCACTGCTGCATATGTATGTATGTATGTATGTATGTATGTATAAAATGTATATTCTCTTTGTGAGAGCAATGAGTGACAGTCTCTGGGACGTGTTGATCATTTGTATTGGGTGAAGAAGCGTGAATAATAATAAAAAAAAAAAATAGGTGACTTGAAGTGACCTCACCTCTATATGTAAATTCTGGTTCCAACTGTGGCATAGCTGAGGAAATTTTGGGGCATGTTATCTTCTACAGACACTGGAAAACATGCTAGTAAGCTCATAAGTAGAGTATCTGTAGTGAACCTCAATCGATTACCAACCATTCATATCCCTGGCAATGAGAGTTTTTGAAATGTCATTTTATATACTGAAAACATTCATGAAGAAAATATATTGGCACCCTTGCAAAATGGAGCTATTGTGTGTCTCCAGAAGTTGATATGCTAATGAAAATGATGATAAATGTAATGGAATATTTTTAGTTCATTTCTGCCAACACTATTTACACATTTGCGTTAAGTAATCTCTGGCAGTCTTTTTGAGTATAAATCCCAAACTGTGTTAGGAATAGTTACAGTAGTGAGAGAGTTATATATAAAATTACAGTTTTAATCTATATTCCTACTGTCTCATCAAATGCCGTTTCTAGACACCATGATGTAATAACCAACCAATACTTTCTTAGAGAGCTTTTGGTCAGGTATGGAAAAAAAAAATTAAATTAATCCTAATGATTTTTTTCCATTACAAAAATTCTCCAAAATATCATGTTTATGGCATTGTGTAGTCCAGGTTTATCATCAAACATACTGGTCCTTCTCAAAGAATTTGCATATTGTGATAAAGTTAATTATTTTCTATAATGTACTGATGAAAATTAAATTTTCATATATTTTACATTCATTGCACACCAACTGAAATATTTCAGGTCTTTTATTGTTTTAATACTGATGATTTTGGTATACAGCTCATGAAAACCCCTAATTCCTATCTCAAAAAATGAGCATATCATGTTCAGGTAGTCTAAACGAGCTATTAACCTAATCATCTGAATCAACCAATTAACTCTAAACACCTGCAAAAGATTCCTGAGGCTTTTAAAAACTCCCAGCCTGGTTCATTACTCAAAACCGCAATCATAGGGAAGACTGCCGACCTGACTGCTGTCCAGAAGGCCATCATTGACACCCTCAAGCAAGAGGGTAAGACACAGAAAGAAATCTCTGAGCGAATAAGAGTGCTCTATCAAGGCACCTCAGTGGGACGTCTGTGGGAAGGAAAAAGTGTGGCAGAAAACACTGCACAACTAGAAGAGGTGACCGGACCCTGAGGAAGATTGTGGAAAAGGGCCGATTCCAGACCTTGGGGGACCTGTGGAAGCAGGTCTGGAGTAGAAACATCCAGAGCCACCGTGCGCAGGTGTGTGCAGGAAATGAGCTACAGGTGCAGCATTCCCCAGGTCAAGCCACTTTTGAACCAGAAACAACGGCAGAAGAAAGTACTTTTTTCGGATGAAAGAAAATTTTGCATGTCTGCCTTTCTTTCGGCTTTTTTCCTTTTACTCGGGAGTCGCCACAGCGAATCATCTGATTTGCACGTTTGATTTGGCAGAGGTTTTTACGTCGGATGCCCTTCCTGTCACAACCCTTTTAGCAAGGGACAGAAACACGCTGACGACTTTGCAGCTACTCTTTTACGAAAGTCAGCAATTGTTCTTTGACATGCCTCTCACCATAGACAGTGAGGGACATGGCCCACCTTTGATAACCCAGTTAGCCGCACTGGGGGGGACAGTGACAACCTTGTGGAGAGTGGGACTCGAACCCCCAACCTTTGGATCAGCGATCCAGCGCCCTATACCACTAGACCACCACTGCCCCGCACGTATATGTACATGTCAAGTACCCACAGTCAATGATGGTCTGGGGTGCCATGTGAGCTGGTGGTGTTGGTCCACTGTGTTTTATCAAGGGCAGGGTCAATGCAGCTAGCTATCAGGAGATTTTGGAGCACATCATGCTTCCATTTGCTGAAAAGCTTTATGGAGATGAAGATTTCATTTTTCAGCACGACCTGGCTCCTGCTCACAGTGCCAAAACCACTGGTAAATGGTTTACTGACCATGGTATTATTGTGCTCAATTGGCCTGCCAACTCTCCTGACCTGAACCCCATAGAAAATCTGTGGGATATTGTGAAGAGAAAGTTGAGAGACACCAGACCCAACACTGTGGATGAGCTTAAGGCCGCTATCGAGGCATCCTGAGCCTCCATAACACCTCAGCAGTGCCACAGGCTGATTGCCTCCATGCAACGCCGCATTTAAGCAGTCATTTCTGCAAAAGGATTCCCAACCAAGTATTGAGTGCATAACTGAACATAATTATTTGAAGGTTGACTTTTTTGTATTAAAAACACATTTTTTATTGGTCGGCTGTTCAGTTCATTTTCTGTAACCGCTTCATCCTAATTAGGGTCGCGGTGAGGCTGGAGCCCATCCCAGCCAACTCAGGGCGAGAGCAGAGTACACCCAGGACAGCTCACCAGGCTATCGCAGGGTGGAAACACGCTGACGGCTTTGCAGCCTACTCTTGTCGAAAGTCAGCAATGGTTATTTTACATGCCTCACAGCATAGACAGTGAGAGACATGGCCAGCCTTTGATAACCCAGTTAGCTGCACTGGGGGTTGGTCGGATGAAATATGCTAATTTTTTGAGATAGGGATTTTTGATGTGGAGGTATGCCCTGGAAAGGAGAGGAATGAAGGTTAGCCTCAGAAAATCAGAATACATGTGTGTGAATGAGAAGGACCCAGGAGGAACGGTGATGTTACAGGGAGCAGAGATAAAGAAGGTGGAGGATTTCAAGTACTTAGGCTCAACAATCCAGAGCAATGGAGAGTGTGGAAAAGAGGTGAAGAAGCATGTGCAGGCAGGCTGGAATGGTTGGAGAAAAGTGTCCGGTGTGATGTGCGATAGGAGAGTGTCCGCAAGAATGAATGGAAAGGTGTACAAGACGGTGGTGAGGCCAGCGATGTTGTTTGGCTTAGAAACAGTGGCGCTGAGGAAAAGGCAGGAGGCAGAGCTGGAGGTAGCAGAGATGAAAATGTTGAGGTTCTCTCTGGGAGTAACGAGGATGGATAGGATCAGAAATGAGTACATCAGAGGGACAGCCCATGTAAGATATTTTGGAGACAAAGTCAGAGAGGCTAGATTGAGATGGTTTGGACATGTACAGAGGAGGGATAGTGAGTATGTTGGCAGTAGGATGCTGAGGTTGGAACTACCAGGCAGAAGGCCTAGAGGAAGACCAAAGAAGAGATTTATGGATGTGGTGAAGGAAGACATGAAGGTCGTTGGAGTCAGAGAAGAAGATGCAGAGGACAGGGTGAGATGGAGGCGGATGATTTGCTGTGGCGACCCCTGAAGGGAGCAGCCGAAAGGAAAAGAAGAAGATCCCACCCCTCAAAGATCTTGAACCCAAAACCTTAGGATCAGTGATCCAGAACTTTTACCACCAGGTCACCATTGCCCACACATATACGTATATATACATACTTAAATGTACATGTAAAGACACATATATACATATATATTTATATATCCCATATACATCTCTATATCAATTCACATATTCACATTTTCACATATTTATAGAGTAAACATGTGTTCACATATACACACCTGTTTTTTGATTCAGGGAGATGGCGTCAGGGGTATGTGTGTGAGATCGCGCTCCGAATTGTGTGTTGAAAGTGATACAGTTGTAAGTCTTATGTGAACTGTCAGATCCCGTGACTACCAGGAAGGTCACATAAGTAATTGACAGTGTATAGAGCACCATCTGAGCACTTTGACTACAATATTATGTCATCAAGAGAGAAATGAGGAAAAAAGAGTGGTAACACCAGAAGACAGGGCACGCCAGAGAGGAGCACCAGTGAAAAGAGGAAGCCTTCAGGCTCTTCGGTGGATCCCCCAGCCCAGAAAACTCCCTAGTCCAGTCTACATTGCACCTGGAGTTATCAGATGTTTTTACCTTCGAAACTTGCAGTACGCCGAAGTCTACAGTGCAATCCAAGATGGAGACCCCCATATCACAACAGAGCAGGTCAGAACAAGCAAAAAAGGATCACTCCTACCCTTCCTCGCTGTTCAACTTTATCAATGAAGCGTCGATGGATGTGATTACAACGAAACTGAGCAGTGCCCTTATGTTACCAGCCCTTCAACAGAATTTCAGGGAATCGTTTGTGAGTGTGGCAAAGGAAGCATTGAATGAAGTCATCCAGGAAGTTATTCCCCCCCCCCCCCCCCAAGCAGGAGAGTCAGGATTTGAGAGATGTGCTCCAACTCAAGACAGATGAATTGGAGCAATACAGTCACAGGAATTCTTTTTCAGGAGCCAGACTGGGGTAATGAGGAGGAGAATATCGATCAGGTTGTCACAGATCTGTTGAAGGTTGTGCACCCGGATATTTCTCCATTCGCCATTGACAGATGTCACAGAGTGGGAAAGCGACAGCGAGGACAGAACAGGAGTGCTGTGGTGAAATTTGTGAGCTAATATGATCAGAATAAAGTCGTAAAGAACAAGTTTAAACTAAAAGGCAACAAAGATGGGATTTATATTAATGAGGACCTCACCAAACTCAGGAACCACCTGTTCAAGCTAGCTAGGGACTTGAAGAAGGAAGGACTGATATATTCCACGTGGACTTAGAATGGGCGTGTATATGTGTGTGAACAGCGGGAAGGTGCTATTTGTGTGATCCAACAGGAATCGGATCTGGTCAAGTTCAGTCGACAGTAGTGTGTTCTCTACATTCATGTTTGAAATACAGTACAGTTGGCCCTTGACTATTCGCGGTTTTGCACTCACGGTTTGAGTATTCGCGGACTGCTGAGCAGCTCGTACGTGATTCAAATTCAGCCAATGGCTGTCCTCCTTCCTGCTGATTGGTTGAGATGATGTAACGCCCCTTTTTCCTCATTCATGCACAAGTTGTCAATGAGTCTTTTTTGAGTGTGTTTTAAATACTAGTTAAGTTCTATGATGTCACTCAAACGCCTGCGAAGCACCCGAAAAAGGCAATGACATTGGATGTCTCTTCTGAACAAATAAGACTTTCTCCTGAAGAAACGACAGTTTCCTCTGAAGTTCCTGAAGAGGAATAATCATTTCTTTGTTTTCTTCACAAGATACAAATGTAAATATCACCCTGATTATCTTATTGTTGCTCCAGCTTGCTGGTGACATAGAGTCTAACCCAGGTCCTTTTGTTCTGAAAGACAACTTGTCGATATTTCACTTAGATGTACGTAGTATTCGTAACAAGCAATCTTTCCTTTCGGAATTTTTATCAGACTATGATATAGTATGTTTTATCGAGACTCAGCTAGACATAAACGTTGAAAATGAAATAGTTACTTGGGGAAACTTTCATGAACCATTATGAAGAGATAGAAATTCGTTTGGGGGAGGTATAATGATGTATATTTCTAAATATCTAAGCTTCCAATTTAGAAAATATTTTTGATGGGTCAGTATGGGTTCAGATATTCCGTCCTCAAAAACCACTTATTTTGTGTGCAGTTTACAGACCAGAGAGTAATCTCGATAATTTTGAAGGAAGATTTGATAATAGCATTGAAGGTGTTTTAGATATCTCAAATAAAATTATTGTTGTTGGAGATTTGAACGAAAATCTACTATCTCCAAATAAATGTAACTTAACAGAAATACTTAAGAGAAACAACTTAAGAAACATCATAACAGAACCGTAACTAGAACAACAAGCACACAATTAGATCCAATAATTGTTAGTCATGATGTTGGTGTGGCAGAATTTGGTGTGATTGTCTTTGATAAAACTATAAGTGATCATAAGGGCACTGATATCAGTTTAAATGTACATGTGTCAACTAAGGTTGCATCCCCTAAGAAGGTCTGGTGCTATAAAGATGGTGATTATGATTAACTGAACACACTTATCAATAATATTTATTGGTTGCAATTGTTTGGTAACTGTTCTAAAGTTGATGATGCTTGTTGTGTAGTTTATGAAAGATTTATTGATTATGCCAGACAATGTATTCCATCTATAACTGTGATGATAAGACCTAATGATAAACCGTGGTATGATTCAAATGTTCGACATGAAAGTAGGAGGTGGGACCGACTGAGGAAAAAGCTAAGCGAACAAACAACGATTCCGATATTAAGAATTAGAAGAAACAGCGTAATAAGGTCAACAACATGAAGTGTTATGCTAAAGAAAATTTGTATTCTAATCTTGACGAATTTTTATTTGAACTTCATGGAGAAAACAAATCATCATATTGGAAAATTTTACGCTGTTCAATCAAGACATCAGGTTCTGCTTCTACTATTCCTGCTGTAAAAAGAAATGTTACTTTGAAAAGTCCATCAGCTTTTTCAGACACAGATAAAGCTAATATGTTAAACAAATATTTCGAATCTGTAGCTAATCTGACTGGTTTAGAAAACAAGTCTCTACCACATTTTGACAGGCGAACTGACGCAGTTATAGATGACATTAAGATTGAAGTCAATGAGATCTCTGGCATAATCAAGTGTCTTCTTCTCAAGAAAGCTGTTGGACCAGACCAAATAAGTCATTAATTACTCAGAAATACCGTTGAGTCCATAAGCCCAGTACTGGGCATATTATTGTCTATCAACTCATCAGTATACCCGAGACAATGGAAACATGCAAATGTTATGCCTTTATTCAAGAATGGTGATCATTCAGTTGTATCAAATTATCGACCGATATCACTGATAAGTTGTGTCGGGAAGTTGTTTCAAAGAGTAGTATTCAAACATGTTTCTAATTTCTTTGTGTCAAATGATTTGTTGTATAAATATCATTGTGGATTTCGGAGAGGCCATTCTACTGTACAACAACTTGTTGAGATTTATAACCAAATCTGTGTTTCACTAGATAATAAAGAATACGATTGTATGGTATTTTGTGATGTATCGAAGGCCTTTGATAGAGTTTGGCACAGAGGGCTTATGGAAAATTAGAGAATTATGGAGTACGAGGAAAGCTGCTTAATTGGTTTAATAGTTATGTAAGTGATCGCGGTCAATCAGTTTTTGTTAGTGGCTCATTATCCAAGCCTTTAGTTTTGAAAGCGGGAGTACCCCAGGGGTCAGTTTTAGGTCCGTTCCTTTTTGTTGTTAACATTAATGAAGTATTAGAGATACTACATTGTATAACTCGTCTATTTGCCTACGACACTTTACTGGGACCATTTTCCAAAGATAAGCATTTAATGGAATCAATTATGAATGTAAATGGACGAATGATTAGTTAATTTCGTATAACCCTGAGAAAACTGAAGCCATGATGTTCACAACGAAACACAACCGAAACATTGAATTAAAATTTGATCATTGTCAGGTAAAGATTGTTGATTTTCATAAACATTTGAGTTTACCCTTCTCGTCTGATGGGACTTGGCACCATCACATTAAAAATATTGTTAAAAAGACTTCAAAAATGATTGGATCATTTCGAAAATTAAAGTTTCTGCTTATCAGAACTACTTTATCGAAAATATATACAGTATTTATAAGACCACATTTAGAGTATGCATGTGAGGTTCAGGATGGGTGTTCAGGGTATGTAGGGTCCCTGATAATTCCACTGACTCTCCTCTGAAGTCTGGTGGTGTAAATGTCACTGAGGGAGGGTAGTGTAGTTCCAATCACCTGCTCTGTTGTCCTCACCACCCACTGCAATGGCTTCCTGTCCTCTGAGCAATACTGTACAGCAGTAGGCCAGAAAGCTCTCAATGGCAGAATGGTAAAAGTTTGTCAGTACGGGTCGGGGTAGATGGGCTTGTGGGAGCTTTCTGGGGAAGTACATCCTTTGTTGTGCTTCCCCCGCCGGTAGGAGATGTTTGTGGTCCAGGTGAAGTCAGTACAGATGTGGACTCCATGTAATTTGAGGCACTCCACCCTCTCTACCTCCTTTCCATCAGTGTAGAGGTAGTGCTCAACTTGTTTCTAGCCAGATTAAGAAATAAGGCTCATGGGTGTTTCTTTACTCTGTAAATATCATTTATTACAATTTTTTGTTGACTCTTGGAGAATATATAATTTTAAAAACATGATTTCATGTTTTTGAGGGAAAAATGCCTTTGACTGGATTAAACGGCGCTATCTGATGTCAGTGAGTTTGAGATCAAGCAGAACAGGATCAGATGATTTCGTGGTCTGTTCGAAATCTGTGGAAACTCCGACATGAGACAAAGCGGTTGAATTAAGTGCTGAGAATCCAGCTCTGCGTGGAAAGGCTGCAGGGGGAGTTATATCATGAGGAGAAGATAGAGCTGGATAAACACCTTGGAAATTGCACTGTAAGTAGGTATAATTAGATTTTTCTGAAAGCTCGGTGGAGGCCCACCATCTTGTGAGATGAGGTAAGTCATCTTTATTAAGGGAGGCACTAAGTTGGCAGGCTGGGCCGCTTCAGCCGACGAGTGTGATAGAAAGTGGCGTGAAATGTCCTGCATGACCATTTGTCATGGTCTGTGTGTTTACGTCGCGGGGGCGCTGCTAATGCCTTCGTTATTATGTGGAGTTTACGTCAAATCG
The DNA here is from genome assembly GCA_024760905.1 of Plotosus lineatus. Lineage (NCBI taxonomy): Eukaryota > Metazoa > Chordata > Actinopteri > Siluriformes > Plotosidae > Plotosus > Plotosus lineatus. Next base: position 20,942,134 of record CM045734.1, on the reverse strand, counting down.
ATACAGATGCTCTGCTGCTTTTATCAATCATCATTTTCCAAAGTCTGACACTTGCTCATCTACTTTCGGAGGTAATAAACATGTTGTTATGACGGGGTGGGGGGAGAAGGCAGGGGAAAAAAAGATGGACATAGGCTCATGAGGATTTTAAATGCTGGTCAGCATAGTATTATTCCCTATATGAGTTTATTGCAGCATTTATGCAGTGTAATGGGTTATTTATACACTCTAATTTAGCTGTAGTTATCCTCATAAACATATGGAAAATGTGTTGGGAAGTGAGGTGTATTAGTGTCACAGAGAATTATGTATTTCATATAAAAGAGAAAAGATGTACAGATTGAAATGAAGCCTCTAAAGCTCAGATAATAACTTACCTGTACTGGACTAATAAAGCCGAAGGCTGGTAATGCTCTAGATTAATACTAGGGCTGCGCAATAAAACCGGTTTGTCAGTTTAAAGTGGTTCTAACATGCCAACAATACGTATTGCGATACTCTGAAGCAAAACCATTTTTTTGGCATGCATTCGGAAAACTTCAGAAAAGTAAAAAAAAAAAAAAAAAACCTTTGGCTATTCTGGCTAATAGAACCGAAAGTAATGCTTCTGTTGAAAAAAAAAAAAAAATGGCGACCGCAGAGGTCCCGGCATGACACAATCGTGTTTCCGTCCTCTTATCTACAGTCATTCAGTGTGTGGAGAGCCCGGTATAATAAGAGCCATGCCGTGATTGGGCAGTGCGGATTGTCACGAAGGCCTTCAGCCAATAGAATTGGCTTTTATACAGGATACGGAAATTCCCGCTAAAAACAAACCCAAGGTTCATGTTCTAATTGCTCAGAAATTTACTGACCTACTGCATCTAGATTTTCGCTAAAACATTTATTTTAAAATGAGCAAAAGAGCGAAGTGGTCCCATGAACTTAATCTTCAACAAGTCATATGAACCATGCATGCTTTTTTTTTTTTTTTGTGTGTAACGCGGCAATAATATCTCTGGCGACCTTGAAAAAATGTTGTAACACAATTTGCGGACTCGGCCTCAGGCTCAACATGCTCCAAATTGGTCCAGATTTTGGTAAATTACACTTCACTTCTCTCCCGCATAATGATCATATTAATGTGATTTATATGATGAACGATACTGTATGTTATTATTGTAAAGTTCTAAAGTTTGACGGACTTTCCTGAACCTTCAGTGTCACTGTAAGTGTTATACGTGCAGGATGTGCCCTGCAGGCCTATGGGCATCGCTATGATGGCATTAATATATCTATATATATATATATATATATATATAGATATATATATATATATATATATGTATATATATATATATATATATATATATATATATATATAGATAGATAGATAGATAGATAGATAGATAGATACACATATATATATATATATATATATATATATATATGTAATTTTAATATTGTTATATATAAATCAGTCTTACACTGATAGGATTACAGGTATGATGACTAGTCGTGCATGATACAGTTCTGCGCATGCGTGGATGATGCTCCACCTTTAATTCCGCCTTAAAAATTTAATATGCATGTATTAATGATTAAGGCTTCACAATATGCTAATAAAAGCACTGGATGCACTCGTAATGTTTGTTTTGTGTATATAATGTTTAAATAACATCTTGCTCGATATGCAATTCAATTTCAGTGTTAATATTTGTGCCAGAGTTTAAAACATTAACTTTTCATAAGTAGATTTTTTCTGATGCTTAGAATTTTTATTTTAATGACTAAAAACAGCACTTTTAATGTGGCTGATTTCTCTCTTTTAAATAAAGAATAAGTACTGTCAAGAGCACACAAAATTGTACATAATCTAAATAATGTAAAAGCAAATGCTGTCATGAATTTATGCCACCAGAGCATTTATTCATTAATTGTGGTTTGTTTTATATGTAATATCGTTCTTATACCAAATAGCCAGGAACACACACACACACACACACACACACACACACACACACACACACACACACACACACACACACGACATTGGCAAGTATACACATATTTAGCATTAACATTAGATTTGTTTATTTTTTAACAATGGTTTGAATTCGAAGAGCAAGGACAGGTGTCTGACGCTTCATAATATAAAAGACAGCTCTAGAAACATGTTGTTATCTGTACTGTAGGTTAAAATGCTATAAGCAGTATAATGTATAGTTTCAAGCAGCACATTATAAAAGGTAACATTAGATATAGCATCAATAACGATAATGCAGGATAACCACGTTAGGCTGGAGTAAATGGCTTCGTATTAGGTTATAACTGTTAGAGAGGCAATTTAAGAGTGACTGTGTAATGTACGTATTTAACAACATTCTTAATAGTTTTAAATACAGTTATAACTTTGAGAAGATATTTACATGCTTCAGAGATATTGAAATGTTCATGCACCAGTCTCAGAAGTTGTTGAAACTCCTGAGGCTTTTCTGTTAGTGAGATTATCTGCTTGTTGTTATACACAAAGCTATTGAAAGGACCTGAGGTGTAGCCATAACCATAAAACCAGGGGTATAGCGTGCATATATTCTGAACGTGCCGAAGTTGCTGCCATCTAATCAGAAACTATTTTGCTTGTTAGACCTTGTTGAGACACAGCACTTAACACTCATCTTATTGCAGTGCTTCTCAATTAGTAATATGATGCCAGGGAGGTGGGGGGGGTGCAGTGTGATGCCTGGGAAGTACGTATGACCGTGGGGAACATGCTTTTCTGGAATCGTGTACGAGAATCAAGTGTCATTGCACCTCCGCTACACAAGTTGGCAGTGGTGTTCTCATTGTCGTGCTACGGTGTAGCGGTTTTTCGCTCGAGCAAACGATATAAAGTGCAATAAACAACCCCTCAAGAAACAACAAGGAAAAATTTCTAACAGACATGAAGAGAAAGGTGGAGAGAGACAGATATATTAAGACATAAATAAGTTAAATGAGTTTAAATAAGGATGCATTTTTTTTTTTATTTCAGGCACATTGGTGCACTTTAAATCTTTTCTGTTGCAGATTAAAACAATGTTAATAAAGTTATGTCTTTATTGTAAGTTGAAATATAGTTTTTTCTTTTTTGGTTTTTAATGTTAATAAAGAAACAATGTTATGCAGAAGTGTACTAATAACAATTTTATAGACAAATAATGCTATTTATAGTCGTTCGCGGTGGTGGGCAGGCGTGAAATGAATTTTCTTCTGGGGGGGCACAGAAAATAATCGAGAAGCACTGTTTTCTTGGAATGTTTGTTCTTGGTAATAAATATAGCGACCACCAAAGGAACATCTAGTGAGGGTCTTGTCCGGTCTTATGTTTATGACTATGATCATCGATGGAGCCAGTTTATATTGGAGGCGATAATATGCTCAAGAATTTTAATCAGCACCAGCTGACTTTTGCAACAAGTAAGACATATTGGCGGCAAGAAGAGAAACACACAGGTCTAAATAGAACAAATAACAGAATCTAGAACAGTCATTTTCTGATTGCATCCCTGGAAGTTTGGTATGTTCTATATGTGAAGAAAAGCAATTTAAAATGGGATTTTTATGGCTTATTTTCCCCGTTTTTAAAGGACGGCAGTGCTGACATACTTCATATCTGCAACTTTGGAAAGTCTTTCAAAATTGACATAATAGTTTTTTTTTTTACTTTAAAAAGTATTTGTACTCTGTATTTTTTGATGGCACTCTGTTGAATTTTTAAGACCTCAAAATCAGTGACCATGAAAATAACTGATTTTTTTTTTTTTTTGCCTGCCATTTTGATTCATGCATTATCTGAAGTTTGAGAGGTTATCCAGACAAAATCCCTAATGAACATCTGCTGGGCTGCTCATGTGAGATCGAAACATGCATGCAGATTTTTGTGCCGATTTCTATAAAAAAATAAAAAGTAATCTGATTTCTCATTGCAGGTCAAGATATGCCAGTTCCTGATCAACCTGCTGAATCTGAGAACGCGTCCACTGCGGACAGAACTGAATCTGAGGCCGCTTCAGCCATCCTGGCGTCCGTGAAAGAGCAGGTACGGACCCGGCGTTTTCATCAACTGCTTCCAGTGCCGTGCGATGAATTCTGAGCTTGGTCGGCTGTGGCCTCATGGGTCACAGAGGCGATCTGAGCACATTTGTCATTTTAATATTAATGTCAGAGTTTATTGGTGTCGAGATGGAGAGAAATTAAAAGGGTAATGGGGGAGGGCAGAAGATAATTCCAGAAACTATGCAGGGAATTTTTGTCTATGAAAAAGCAAAGACTCTTACTGTATATGTACACATACAGTGTATTTTTTCTCTTTATATATATATTATATATACACAGTGAACCTCAGTGGTCGAACACAAATTGTTCCAAAGATCTGGTCGATTACTGATTTGTTTGAAGAGTGAAACCATATTTCCTGGAAGAAATACTTAAAAGTCAATTAATGCGTTCAGATGAACGTTTACTTCCATCAGTACAATTGTATATACTTTGAAAACGAGGTGTATTTAGCAAACATATTACTATACAACACACATTAATGCACAAAAGAGTCAAACATAATAATATTACATAATAATTGACCTAATTATGTACTGTATTTGTTTACCATACACACCTTTCTGGTTGCGATGTGTCAGTGTATGTAGATAGATGAGGAGGGAGAGATGGGGCGGGGTTATGGCTTTGAGGGGGTGTGGCGGTTTTTCGTTTCTCTGTCGCTTGATCCCAGTTCTTTCACGTTCTCACGATTTTTCTCTTTTTCTTTCCAGTAGATTTACTGCTGCTTTTCTCAGGACCCAGGGTTCAGGGTTAAAGTAGTGTAATGTAATGAATAAACACAATACACAGTAAAGACGCTCTCTCTCAGTGGCTGTTCAAAGTACTGTACACTGCACATGCGTTCAACACAGTCGGCTCTGCTCCATTCGAACTCCGATCATTTGTTCGAATACCAAGGCATATTTTCCTCATATTTTTTGATCGAACACCGATTTGTTCGACTAGAGTCATTCGACCAACGTGGTTCCATGTGTGTGTGTGTGTGTGTGTGTGTGTGTGTGTGTGTGTGTGTGTGTGTGTGTGTGTGTGCGTGTGTGTGTGTATGTGTGTATGTATGTACAGGTGCTCCCCGACTTACGTTCATCCGTTTTACATTTTTTGGATTTTACGTTTTTTTTTTTTTTTTGCTTGTTTGTTTTTAAGTCAAAGTTTGAGTTTAGACATACCTGTGTAGTACGCTGACGTAACCCTTGTGTTAAGACGTCGTCTCTGTGATCTTTGTGTTTACACTATTTTGTGGACTTTTGTAACCCTAAGCAAATCTGGTTGGTCAGAAGTGTAAGCCTATAGCATGGCTGCAAGTCTCATACACAGAGATGAATTAACTATCTGCTCAGATCCGCACAATCTTTATATTTATTATCTTTTAGCAGAATCCTAAGAGTGTATACTTATTTTTATATTAATATTCATTAGGATTTGTACTTGTTCTTTGTATGCATCTCTTGAATAAAGTTTACTTACTGACACAAAAGAAAGAACTCTCCGCTTTGGATTGACATCAGTGCAGGCTGTGTTCTAAACGAGTTCAATGGCACCCTTGTGCACTTGAAAGACCGGAAATCTGTATAACGCACAGCAAGTACACTACTTTTGCAAGTACACTACTTTCGGTATTGAGCGCTTCACATATTGTAAGCGTTGATTGACTGTTTTAAGCTTCAAGTAACTTGGTATAAATAAGTGACTTATTTGAAATTAATGTTGATATTATTTGATGTATTTGATATTATTTTACAATGTTATGTTTATAATAATTGATTTAGGGGTGTCTTATGAGATACGGTAATGGTATTTATGGATGTATAGTACAATATAAGCGTCATACATCGCACGTCATACGTCACTGCAACAACTTACATTCACTTTCAACTTACGTTCGACTGTCCAGAACCAATTAAAAACGTACGTCGGGGAGCGTCTGTATATATCTATATATATATCTATATATATATATATATATCTATATATATATATATATATATATATATATATATATATATATATATATATATATATATATATATATATATATCTATATATATATGTATACAGTCTCCTGTCTTTTACTCAGTTTTCCACTGTTTCTAAAGCAGACTTTCCTCCAACCATTCCATCCTGTCTGCACACGCAGTACCCAGAGGAAACCCATGTAAGCACATGGAGAACATGCAAACTGAAAACAGGAATGTCCATGCTAAGCCCAGGACTCACACCCAGGACATTCCTACCGTGAGGTGGACATGCTAACCACTACAACGCCACAGTGCCCACTTATTATTATTATTATTATTATTATTATTATTATTATTATTATTATTATTATTATTATTATTATTATTATTACTACTACTACTAGTACAACTACTACTACTGCTGAGAAAGTGTGGTCATTTGTTTTACATTTAAGGAAAGTGGGGCAGTGGTGGCTTGGTGGTATAGATGCTGGATCAATGATCCTAAGGTTGGGGGTTCAAGCCCCACTCTCAACAGGTTGTCACTGCTCCCCCACCACCACCACCACCATCCCAGTGCAGCTAACTGGGTTATCAAAGTTTGTCCATGTCTCTCACTATCTATGGTGTGAGGTTCATGTAAAATAACCGTTGCTGACTTTCGACAAGAGGCGCTACATAGCCGGCAGCATCTGCCCTTGACCAGAGTCGGCTGAGATGGGCGCCAGGGTCCCCACGACCATAATTAGGATTAAGTGGTTCAGCAAATGAATGAATGAATTTAAGGAAAGCTGTTTTTTGTTTTTATGGATTTTCAAAGGAAAATCAGTATCTGAAAGAATCAGTATCATGAGGTCAAGCTGACAGAAAAATCGGAAATTGGAATCGGCTGGTAAAATTGCTGTTGGTGCATCTGGATATTACTGAATATGGATTGTAGAGGAGGGCTTGGGATGTTTTTTTTTTCTTTGGGGGTTGTCCAATGCAACGTGATGTAGAGATACACTGGACATCACATTATAGGTCTTTGTCTATCTGTCTGTCACAGTGTCCTTGTACACGTAAAGGGAACGCCAAGGGGACAACATTTGAATTTTATTGATATTTATTTATTGATTGATTTATTTGTTTGTTTGTTTATTTTTAAACCACCCTAGGTCACAATACTTTAAATTATTTTCTCTTCTACTTGTAGTGCACATCTCAAGGAAAAACATTATGAATCCCATAAGGAGAGAGAGTATATTCGCAATCATGGGTTGCACCTCACCGGCCGATCCCTATCAGTGTGGCTTTTACAGACCCATAATGCACCTAGACATAGGGTTGGGTTGTATGGTAGTTATATACTGTACCATCTTGACGGTAGAAATAGTTCACCGGTAGATATTTTGTCAGATTGTTTATGACTCACCATGGTTACATGGTTGCGCTACACATGGGCAGCCAGCGCTCTAGGAAGCGAGCTGTGTTGAGCTAGTGTATATAAGCAGTGTGTAACCAGCGCTCTGACTTCGTTTTGTGAATACGCAGATGAAAAAAAGCATGAAATTGAAAAAAAAATGCTCACAGGAGTGAGTCTGAGTGCAGAGCGAAAAAGTTTAGTTTTGAGACTAATGAAATGCCATGAAATGTCTTTTGCCCGAAGCAATCCGTACGACAAGAAATCTTACGGTGGAAGGAAATTACACCCAGTACACGGTATTATACACGAGTATTTTCATTTGTATAGACATATTCATTCTCTAAACCGCTTAATTCTAATTATGGTCGCGGATAGGCTTGCATCCATCCCAACCGACTCTAGGCAAGGGCGGGGTACGCCCTGAACAGCTCGCCAGGCCGTTGCAGGACCAACACTCACACAACCAGTCGTCACTCTCACTTGGGGTGGATTTCGAACAGCCAGTTAGCCTACTGTGTATGATTTTGTAGAATGAAACCGGAATACCCAGAGGAAACTCACACAAGCACTGGGAGCACATGTAAACTCCACACAGAAACACCCCAAGCCTGGGAATCGAACCCATGCCTTCCTGCTGAAATATAAGTTTTTACACTTTTGGCATTGGTTCCATAATTAATTTACTTAAAATGCCACTCTTCTGTAATCATACAATACATAAAAACAAGTCTTCTTTGTTTTGCATTTCTCTTTTACATTATTAATCTAAAGGCTTCTATGAAGGCCGTTTAGGAGAAATTTAGAGCTGAAGCTGAAAGGAAGATTTTTATCCCAATTTATTTGGAAAAAGTCATTGAAATCTGCCATGAATGTTCACAATACTGGTGTATATTGTAAAATAACTTCTTAGCTTTCAAGAGAAGTGGAAAGTTTTTCAGCCCATGATGAAGTGAAAAGAAATAGATTGCAACATAGAATTTTTTGAAATCTTGTTGGGTTGAACAGCTTTCAGAGATTGAGATCTCATTGCGAACTGACTGTGGGAATCAGACTCAGAGCCAGAATACTTTACTGATCCTGAAGGAAACTGTGTCAACACAGTGGCTCCATACAAAGTAAGAAGATAAGATG
>CM045734.1:20926063-20928563 GCA_024760905.1 Plotosus lineatus | reverse complement strand
GTTAATGAAGTTTTTTCTTTGTTGTAAGTTGAACTATATTGCTTTCATTTTTGTTTTGTTTTTAATATTAATAAAGATATGATGGTATGCAGAAATGTACTAATAACAATTTTATAGACAAATAATACTGTTTATAGTCACTCATGGGGCAGTGGGGGGCGTGAAATATTTTCTTCTTCCTAAAGGGGGCACCACATAAAGTAATTGAGGAAGCACTGCAATACATGCAAAGGTTGCTGGTGGATTGCTCGTATAATTTTGGCATGTTCTTTACGACTTAAAATAAATTATAGAGACATGACAGGATGATGACAGTTGTGCATGATTAAACATAATATTCAATATTTAACATTTCACATTCATTATTGCAGGTGGGTGTCTCTTCCATCATGCATGTGATTCAGATTGGCATTTTGCCTTCCATGCGCATATTAATAGTAACAGTGAGGAAGTAATAAAAAGTCCATTATTGAAGTAATAAAGTTCAACAGGCAGCAGTACCAGTTGGACAGGGGGCGCCGTTTGTAAAAAATAGCTTAACCTTTATATGAGTGTCAATTTTTTTCTAATATGCCATCATTTTTGTACATAGAGTAGAGAGGCTCTCATAGAGTGTAAGCACCCTCCACCATGCAGCATGGATCATGTTGCAAATATATAGGGACTAGTTTTACTTGCGATATGTTCTATCGTAGGTAGACATTAGTTAGCAAATAAATAAATAAACATCTCCAGTTTGTCAGATTTGTGAGATGGTTGGTGTTTGCCCTTTCAAGGTCACTCAAGGTCACATGTAATTGTCTCTTTTTAAAGTCCGTACAGTGGTACCTCACTTTACGAAAGTCTCACCAAACGAAAATTCAGGTTACAAAACGCATTTTCCTAAAATTTTTGTCTCTGGATACAAAACAAGTTCACGTTACGAAAGTGTCATCTCAAAAATTCAAACACGCCATTCAAACATTTAAACAATGCCCGAGTTGCTTTCCCATTGGTTGTCTCCCAACACCCCACCCCGCTGGCCTCCTATTGGTTAGGAGGGAGCTGAATCGCTATAATACAGTACTATACCCATAATGGTTTTCATGTGCCTTTGACCCATTGTTCGACACACATGCGTGAAGGAGAGTTGTACTGTTGGTTCGTGAGTTCCGTGAGTTTTTTGAGTGTGCTTATTGCTGCGTTATTTTTCGTTATTAATCATGAGCCCCAAGAAAGTGATTCCCGGTGAGACTGAAAAGAAGAAGCGGGCTTCGTTATCAGTAAAAGTAAAACAGGAGATGATAAAAAATACGAAAGTGGGATGTGGTTGAGTGAAATCGCAAATGAGTATTGGCCGAAACCCCTCTACAATTGGGACGATATTCAACTTACGCAAAATGCAGGTTACGAAAGAGGCGCTGGAACGGATTAATTTCGTAAGGTGAGGCACCACTGTATATGGTTTCCCATCAATGTTTCATATTAATGATACGTCTATCAGCACTCGTTTCGCTTTATCTCCAAAACTTAATAACGACCTACTGCTGACCAAGACCTTTGACATTGACGCTCCAAAATCAAATCATGCCTGGTACTGATGTAGGGATATGACCGCAACAAGTGTGAATAAAATCCGAATACAATATGGTCTGGATTGTGTTCACAGACAAACAGAAAAACAAACAAATGGATGGAAGGACATTTTGAAGGATTTATTAATGATGAATTAATTATTAATGTTACTTATGAATATTTTTTCATGATATGAACATTTGGTAATGACAGACCATAATAATATTTTCTTACACAGTAAAAATATAATGCATTTTTCACATGTTATTTACAGAGTAATTTGTTTAAAGCAGATGTTGTACTTGGTGGAATTATTAAGTTTGCATACTTCATATTAATGCTAATTTATAAAATTGACAATTTTGTCAAATTCAATTACATAATAAACTCGCTGCACCGAGGCGGTTAACCCGTAAGGTACACCAAACATGAATATTTAAAAAATGAGGACTAATGTTAAATGCTGTTACGTATATTGATGTTAAGCTATGCTATGTTGTAGTGTCCCCGCCTTTGATTTGCATCCCCTATCAAAGCGTTGGTCATATTTTCTGCAATGTTTTCATGCGTCACTTATAAATCAGAAATAACAGATGGTTTTATTTCTTATCATCCATTTAACCTGAAAGCAATGGCGTGTGAGTCGGTAGTGCATTGAAAATAAAAATAAAAAAAATTCGTCCTTGATCTAAGCAGCAGTCATTTCTTTTTTAATGTTTCATCAAGAACACTTCTGTGATGTTCTGATCATGTGGAACCCCGCGTTATTATTTAGTAAGCATGGTTTAAAAATGGGATGAAAACGTTTCCCTGACTCCCAGGCACCTTTGCACACAATGTGCAAGCTTTATTAGAAAAAGCCGTTGTATAATTGAGGCATGTGTTTGGCCTTCACAAAATCAATCAGTAGGCCTGAAGTGCTCTTATAGAAAAGCCTTTTATCATC
>CM045734.1:20781063-20918563 GCA_024760905.1 Plotosus lineatus | reverse complement strand
TAGCGCTGTAGAAGTTCTTGAGCAGCTGACAAGAGAGTCCAGTACGTTTCAGCTTCCTGAGGAAGAAAAGTCATTGTTGGGCTTCTTCACTAGGTGGAGCTGTTAATGGACCAGGGAAGGTCAGTTGAAATGTGGATGACAAAGAACTTAGTACCTCACCTTACGAAATTAATCCCTTCCAGAGGCGGTTTCGTAATCTGGATTTTTCTTAAGTAGAACCGCATTTTACATGTAAAACGCATGATTTGTTCCAAGGCCCCCAATACTACCCTTTAAAAATGATAAAAGCGTACATTTTAAGGTACTTACTTTGTGTCTTCTTAGCGGGGGCAGTGGTGGTCTAGTGGTATAGGGCACTGGATCGCTGATCCAAAGGTTGGGGGTTTGAGTCCCACTCTCCACAAGGTTGTCACTGTCCCCCCAATGCAGCTAACTGGGTTATCAAAGGCGGGCCATGTCTCTCACTGTCTATAGTGAGAGGCATGTAAAAGAACCATTGCTGACTTTCGTAAAGAGTAGCTGCAAAGTCGTCAGCGTGTTTCTGTCCCTGCCTAAAAAGGGTTGTGACAGGAAGGGCATCCGACGTAAAAACCTCTGCCAAATCAAACGTGCGAATCAGATGATTCGTTGTTGCGACTCCCGAGTAAAAGGGAAAACGCTGAAAGTAATACAGACAGACTTTGTGTCTTCTTAGCAGAGTGATAATCTTACAAATGTTTATGCAAGGTTAAAAGCCTGAGCCAAAAAATAAAGTTCCAATGAGCACACTCGAAAAACTCATGAAACAAGCTGCTGCTCAAGGGAGCTACATCATCCCTCATAGCCAATGGGAGGCCAGCGGGGCGGGATGTTGTGAGATAGCCAATGGGAGAGCAACTAGTGCATTGTTTGAATGTTTGAATGACGGTTTTGTAAGGAGAACTTGTTTCGTATACAGAGACAAAATTTTTTTTAAAAAAATTAAAAAATGTTTTTCATAACCTGGATTTTTCATTTGCTGGGACTATCATAAGGTGAGGTACCACTGCACTGTCCACATGCTCCACCACCTCCCCATGAATGCAAAGTGGAACGTCCACTGTCTTTCTGGTCCTCCTATAGTGACCTCCTTGGTGTTATTGGTGTTCAGAATGAGGTTATTAGTTGAACACCAGTTTATCGTGTGCTGAATCTGCTCTCTGTATTGGGTCTCATCATTGTCTGATATGAGGCCTACCACGGTGGTATCGTCAGCAAACTTGTCAAGCGTGTTTATGGTGTGAAAAGCAGAGCAGTCGTGTGTAAGATGATGAAAAGGACTGGGCTGAACACACGGCCCTGTGGAGTTCCAGTATTCACGGTGAATGTTCCAGTATTCAGGGTGAAAGGATAAGAAAACTATCCTCACTGCCTTAGCTCGGTTGGTGAAAAATTCCTTGATCCAGTAGCACAAAGTGACTGACAGTCCCAAGTTGTAGCGGTTCGGTTCCAGTTTCTCTGGTGAAGAGTTTTGAAAGCTGAACTAAAGTTCACAAACAGTATCCTGACATAAGCATTTGGGTGCTCCAAGTGAATCATTGCTATGTGGTGTGTTAGCGAGACAGCATCCCCGTAGAGGGCTTCTCCCTGTAGGCGAACTGAAGGCTGTCCAGCCCTGCAGGGATAGCGTCCTTCATGTGGTTACGAAGGATTCGTTCTAAGCACTTCATGATTATCTGGGTCAGGGCCACTGGTCTTTAGTCATTGAGGCAGGTGGTGGCTTTTTGGTGCACTGGATCAATGATGGAGCACTCGAGGTAGACAGGTGCCATAGCAAGCTACAGGAACAAGTTGAAAATGTCCAGGAAATCTACTGCCAGATGGTCAGCGCATGATTTTACCCTCCAGCCCGACACCTTATCTGGTTCAGCAGCCCTGTTGATGTTGATCTTCCTCAGAGTATTACGTACTTTACACTGTCGCAGGATCAGGGGCCTGCCGCTGCTCCGCTGGCAGGGAAAGATGTATGCACAAACAAGCTATTCAGGGTGTCAGGCAGATTGGGGTCCTGACTTTGACATCATGCTTATAGTTCATGATGCTCCTTATACCTTCCCACATGCTGTGCATGTTGTTCTTGGTAAAGTGTTCCTCGATACACTGTTTGGATCTGGGTTTTGCCAGATGGATGCCCTTTTCAGGTCTTTCCGGGCCCTGCTGTAAGTCAACCTGTCACCTGCTCTCAAGGAAGTGTCCCAGGCTTTAAGTGGGGGCCACACTGTGCCAGCTTTGATGGACGTTGTGGGCAGGACAGCATCAGTGCAGAAATGACTGTAGGACAGAACAGCCGACATTTCTCCAGACCAGTGCTCTGTTTGAACACATCCCAATCTGTGTGCTCGAAGCAGTCTTGTAGTGCTGATGAAGCCACCATCAGAACTGTGCAACTCTGGACTGGGGAGGCTTCATCAGCACTACAAGACTGCTTCGGACACATTTGATATGGTCTCACGTGCAGAAGTGAGGAGCTGCAAGGGCTTTGTGTCTCCTGGGATGTTGCAATAAACCTAATACAGGGTGTTCTTTTCTCTTGTCGAACAGTCAATGAATCTGTTGAATTTGGGAAGCAGTGATGTCTTCTACATGGTTAAAGTGGCCAGCCACAATCACAGCAGTTTCTGTGATAGCGTTCCTCTGTGTTCTCATTGGACAATACGTCTCCTCCAGTTCTACCCCAATCTTTCTTACGGTGTCTCCTCCATCTCCTTGGAGTGTGCACATAGTGGCTTGGAGCGCTTAGGTTTTTCTTATCCTTTCATGTTTTTGTTTTTGTTTTAAGGACTCTTAGCCATAACACAGTACAGAAGGGCGAAACTGTTGGAGCTTCGGAAAACTTCTGCACATTCTGAACCTCCACAGCTGGATTTTATTCTGCCAAAGCTGCAGTGGACCACAGGATCTTTCACCATCCCACACATCTTGTAAAATCCTGAAGTAGTCCCTCCAGTGTGTTCTGGGTCAACCCCAGAGTCTCTTCCTGGTTGGAAATGACCAAAATACCACACCAGGGAGGCGTTGAAGAAGCATTCTAATGATCTACCTAAGCCATTTCAACGAACTCCTCTCAGTGTGGAGGAGCAGTGGTTCTACTCCGAGCTCCTCACGGATAGCTAAACTTCTCACCCTCTCTTAGGGAGAACCCCGCCAGCCCACCAAAGAAGCTGATTTCAGCTGCTTGTATTCATGATCTCTGTTATTATATGAATGATATATGTCATTTTTAATTAAAAAAAAAAAAAAACTTAACAATTTAAACAACATTCTTTAGAACCAATCAACTGTTTCACATAGTCTCTCTCACACTGTGAAATCATCACAAGTTTCTTTAGCAGCAGGAAGAAAGTTTGGAGTGAATGAGAAACTTGTGAGGGACTGATGAAGAGTGGTAATTATTATTACTGCAATAAAGAAAACAAAAAAAAAAAAGCTAATCGTGGGCTAAAAGCTAGCTGGCCACAGTTAGAGCCACGAGTTTGCACACGGGTGCTTGAGCAACGTGCCGCAGGGAGAGGCTTGAAAATAGTGCAGTTGCATCTTCACGCCCAGGCAGTTGCCAAGGAGATGAATATAAATGACTTTGTGGGAGGATCTCCTTGGACTTACCGCTTTGTGCAACGCAACTGTCTTTCTATCAGAGCAAAGAGCACAATGTCACAAAAAAAACGGCAACAGATTTCCAAGCAAAGGTAGACAGTTTCAGTGAGTTTCCGCAAAAATGCGACTTCTATATGTTTTTTCTTCTTTATTTATGCATTTTTATCCAATTCAACTTGTACTCTGGAGTGACATGTAATCCAAAAATATATATACTTACTTAAATATCCAAAAATATATATACATACTTGTACTAGTATATATATAAAATTTATTTTTCACTATTTTTTTTTTTTTGTCTCGGACAATAGCAGACTCTGGGTGAAGACAGGGTACAGCTCACTAGGTCATCATAGCAGATCCAACACGCACACCATTCATACTCACGAGGGGTGATTTCCAACAGCCATTGTGCATGGTCTGCATGTCTTCGGACTACTGAAACTAAAGTACATTTGTGTTCAAAATAATATCAGTCAGACATCACGAACCTGATCAATCGGTGTTTTTGGTAGAAGTGATATTTGTACATGGCTAATAATTGACTATCAGGTCCAGTAAAGTAATAAAATCCAACAGAACCAACAGTCATGACCTATTTGCTGCTAATTCTGTGGAATTGAATCACTAATTGAAAGCGGCGTGTTCAACATAATAGCAGTGTGGAGTTCAGTCAGTGATGTCATTCATTCTTTGAAAAGCAGGAGCCAGTTATTGTCCTTATTTAAGGAAGGAAAGCAGCGAATGTTGTACCTGCTGGTTATAGAACATTGCTCTCTGAAATTCTGAGGAAAATGGGCCGTTCCAGACATTGTTCAGAACAACAGTATACCTTGGTTAAAAAGTTGATTGGAGGGGCAAACATGTAAAGAAATGCAGAAAATAACAGCCTGCTCTGCTAAAACGCTTTAAAATGGCAAACAAAACCTGAAAGACGAGGAAGAAATTGAAAACTGCTATTCGAATGGATCGAAGAAGAGCCAAAATGACAAAGATTCAACAATCAGCTACAGGAAGATCAAAGAAGGTCTAACGTGACCTGTGAGTCCTGTTTCAGTCAGAAGACGCCTATGTGACGCCGAGCTATCGGGAAGAAACGCCTGCAAAGTCCCAGTGTTGAAAAAAGACGTGCTGAAGAGATTACAATTTTCCAAAGAGCACATTGACCGGCCTGAAGGGAAACGGAGCAACATTCTGTGGACTGATGAAAGTAAGATTTTTCTTTTTGGGTCCAGTGATCCCCTAGATGGATGCAGTAGTGGTCTGGTGGTAAAGGTGCTGGATCACTGATCCGAAGGTTGGGGGTTCAAACCCCACTCTCCATGGGTTGTCACTGTCCTCTCAGTGCCGCTAACTGGGTTATCAAAGGCCGGCCATGTCTCTCACTGTCTATGGTGAGACCTTCATGTAAAAGAACCATTGCTGACTTTCGACAAGAGTAGCTGCATAGTCGTCAGCGTGCCAGCTTCCCAGTGACCCTAATTAGGATTAAGCGGTTACAGAAAATGAACGGATGAACGGCCCCTAGATGACCTCCAAACACTGAATTCAAGCCACAGTACACTGAACACAGTGAATCCTGGTGCTGCAAGCATCATGATATGGGGATGTTTCTCATACTACGTTTCGGGTCTATTTAACGCATCCCATGGCTCATGGATCAGTTTAAATCCACCAGAACACTTGAAGGGGTCAAGCTGCCTTATGCTGAAAAGAAAATGCCCTTGAAATGGGTTCCAGCAAGACAACAACCCAAAACACACCATAAACAGCAGTGTCTCGGTTCCAGACCAACAAAATTGATGTTATGGAGCAGCAGTCCGATCCCGGACCTTCATCCAGTAGAAAACTTATGGGGTGTCATTAACAATGTAGCTTCTGGGGCAATCTGTGGAATGCAGTCCAATCATCGTGGGCTGGAAAACCTGCTCACAGGTACCAGAAGCTGGTCGACTCCACAACACAGATGTGCAGCAGTTCTCACAAACAGTGATTATACGAATAAATATTAGTTCAGTCATTCAAAGGAAAACAAAATCTTACAACATTTTCCAGTTTATACAGTCAATGTTTGAGTTTGTAATGAAGAAATGCAGACACTGATATTTTTTAACAGCCGAATATTCACTTTTCTTCAATTTTTTTAAAGGAAATAACACAAATTTGATATATTTTTCTTCATGTTTGGAATAGAATTTGTCGTGTTCCCAATGCATTTGTGTGAATGGACAAAAAACATTCTGAGGATTTTAAGTTTTATTCACTTTTTAAACACACTGCTATTATTTAGAAACCTGCACGCAAGCCCCACTCAGAAAAATCCCAAACTGAGAATCAAACCCAGGTCTTCTTAATGTAAGGTGAATGTGCTAATTACTGCACCAACTCGCCATCCCATGTTAGTAACATCTCCACATGAATGAGAATGTGCTTTCTGTCTGCATTGAATACTGGCACAATTAACGGAACCCAGGCAAGCACGCGGATAACATGCAAACTGCACTCGCGAAGCCTGAGGCTCAAACCCAGAACTTTCTTTCCTTCAGGTAGACGTCCTCATTTAAATAATATTTTATTCTAAATTATTAAAATAATATCTCTCACAAATCTTTTACAGAATCTCCTTCCACAAATAATTTAATAAAAGAATATATATTTTTTGCCCTGCATGTTCTCCTCCAATTGTGTTCGAACCCAATTCCCACCCGTCAGATGTTTCCTTCCCTATCACATTACCACCAACAGCCTGGGGGGGGCATAAGTACTTACATGCCCACTCTGTGACATGCAGTGCTGCTACCTGCCTCGTTATCAATTTCCGCACATGCTTATTTCTAGGTGACCGGACACACTCGGGGCAAAAGCGCTCTTGGCCCCCAGACACCCATGACTGGCTGGAGATCATTGTGAGTCATCGGGAAGTTAGTAAATACCATCCATCCCTACTGTGAGAGCCCAGCAAATGAACTCCCATGGAGCTTTGATCATGAATGGCTGTGGCATCAACCTGGATTCGAAGACGCTGTCTGCGTGCACCTTGTATAAGTTATGCCGAGCACCTTGTATATTATATATAACATTCGCCAGTATAAATTTAAATATTCTCCTCCTACATATTGTTGAAATAATTTCCTCCCTCAATTTGAATTAATATTCTCCACATCAAATAATTTAAATAATTTTCTCCTTCAAATTATATTAGTATTCTCCTCCATAAATAATTTAACTAATCCCTCCCTTCCCCAAATTATATTAACATATCCCTCCTCCAAATAATTAAACATTCTCCCCTACAAATAATTTAATTATTCTCTTTCCCAAATAAGTAAAATACTCTATAATATATATATATATATATATATATATATATATATATATATATATATATATATATATATATATATATATATATATATATATATATATATATATATTAAATACCCCCCTCCCCTCGATCATTTAATTATTTTTCTCTACCAAATAATTAATCAAAGATAAACTTGTGCAAAACTGACCAAATGAGAACAACATCTAAAATAACCTGGGCGACACTGTTTTTTTTTATTTGTTTGTCCTCATCATCATTTTGTGTACCCGCTTAATCCTAGTTTGGGTTGCGGGGAGGATGGTGCCCATCCCAGCCAACTTCGGGCGAAGGCAGAGTACACCCTGGACAGCTCGCCAGGCCATCGCAGGGCGGAAACACACTGTCGGCTTTGCAGCTACTCTTGTCGAAAGTCAGCAATGGTTCTTTTACATGCCTCACCCATAGACAGTGAGAGACATGGCCCGCCTTTGATAACCCAGTTAGCTGCACTGGGGGGGCAGTGACAACCTTGTGGAGAGTCGGACTCGAACCCCCAACCTTTGGATCAGCGATCCAGTGCCTTATACCAGTAGACCACCACTGCCCTTGTTTGTTTGTTTGTTTTTCAATCAATTAATTCTTTTTTTTAACTTACTTACTTTTCATTACATTGTTTATATTAAATCCTGAGAGTAGCTTCTGAAAAAGGTAAAAAAGTTCAGCACATGCTGTATATTAAAGGCAAATTTTCAAAGAAACACATATAACTACAATAGAATAAGAGCATTACAACCAAAGGTCTTTAAAAACCGTGTTATACCGGCTGTGTGTGCATGTGTGTGTGTGTGTGTGTGTGTGTGTGTGTGTGTGTGTGTGTGTGTGTGTTTTCTTTTTTATGATTTTCTGTAAATATAAAATGTACACACTGTGTGCATAAACCGTACAACCTGTGATTTTTAACTACACTCTGGAAGCATAAAGGACGTCCATAAAGTCACTTTTACAACCGCTTGTACCGCTGTGTGTAAATGAAGGAGATATTTAATACGGTTCCAGGTGGTAAAAATTTATTACAGAAAAGTGTTTTGTGCTAAAGCGTCTGAACTGTTTTTGATCCAGATGAAATAACTACAGCAGAGCAATGTCTCTTTATTCAACAAATCAGCACAATAATTAAAAAAAAAAAAAAAAACAACACCCAGATATGCACAAATGAGAAATAAATGAATATCAGAGTCATAATGTGAGAAAAAATAGTGTAAATATTGGATTGTAACTGACTCAGTGACAAGTGGCACAATGGTGTAGTAGTTAGTACGACCGCCTCAGAACAAGATGGCTCTGGGTTCAATTCTCGGGCTTGGGCGTTTCTGTGTAAAATGTGCATGTTCTCCCAGTGCTTGTGTGGGTTTCCTCACACAGTCCAAAGACATCCACCTTCGGTTAATGTTTTGTTCCAAATTGTCCCTATGTGTGAGTTTGAATGGTTTTGTGTGTGTGTGTGTTTGTGTGTGTGTTTGCCTGCGATGGTCTGGGAAGTTGTTCGAGGTATACCTTACGTCCACCTCATGTCAGCTGAGATAGGCTCCAGCCTCCCGCATTCGTACTGGTAGGATCAAGTGATTCAGCAAATGGGTGAGAGAGTACAGTAAGAGGCTCACTAAAGTCTGGGACATATCTGTCTGTCTGTCTTCCTTTCAACTTTTTCCCTTTTACTCGGGAGTCGCTACAGCGAATTATCCAATTCGCACGTTTGATTTGGCGGAGGTTTTTATGTCGGATGCCCTTCCTGTCACAACCCTTTTTAGCAAGGGACAGAAACACGCTGACGACTTTGCAGCTACTCTTTACGAAAGTCAGCAATGGTTCTTTTACATGTGTTTTGGGTTGTTGTCTTGCTGGAACCCATTTCAAGGGCATTTTCTTTTCAGCATAAGGCAACTTGACCCCTTCAAGTGGATTTAAACTGATCCATGAGCCATGGGATGCGTTAAATAGACCCGAAACGTAGTATGAGAAACATCCCCATATCATGATGCTTGCAGCACCAGGATTCACTGTGTTCAGTGTACTGTGGCTTGAATTCAGTGTTTGGAGGTCATCTAGGGGCCGTTCATCCATTCATTTTCTGTAACCGCTTAATCCTAATTAGGGTCACTGGGAAGCTGGCACGCTGACGGCTATGCAGCTACTCTTGTCGAAAGTCAGCAATGGTTCTTTTACATGAAGGTCTCACCATAGACAGTGAGAGACATGGCCCGCCTTTGATAACCCAGTTAGCGGCACTGGGATGGACAGTGACAATCCTGTGGCAAGTGGGACTTGAACCCCCAACCTTTGGATCAGCGATCCAGCGCCCTATACAACTAGACCACCACGTCTGGGACATATATTAAGCAGTAATCATTTTATAAACAATAAAATTGAGATTTTTAAATTATTTTATTATTATTATTATTTTTTTTTTTTATTTTTTTTTTTTACCTGAAGCTGGCTCAGGATAATGGGATGGAAGGAGGGGCCTGTGAATCCAAGTTGTATTTTCTCCTCCCCTAACCAACCCAAAACTGGTTGCTTTCTCAGGTTTCAGAACCACGGACAGCACTGTTTACTGCAAGTCCAGAGCATAACGTGTTACAGCAGCTAAAAAGCACTCAAACTAACTAGCATGCTAAATAGCTAGTTTGTGTGATGCACTTTCGCCATCATAATATGTAGCTTCTTTGCTCCACTCCAGTTGAGGAATAAGGCTATCTATCAATCAGGGGCAGGCATGGTCTAATAGTTTTAAAACTGGGTTTGGGACCAAAGGGTCGCTGGATCGATTCCTGAACTGGCGGTGTGGAGATGGGCGGAGATGAACAGCACCCTTCCTTCTTTCATCCTCATGAATAGCCCTTGAGCAAGACACCTAACCCCCATCTGCTGATGGGTGCCACTGCCCCCTCTTCTGTGTGTGTAACTTTAATTTCACTCTCAGAGAGATTTCCTTTCGGCTTTTTCCCTTTATCAGGGGTCACCACAGCGAATGATTCGCATGTTTGATTTGGTATCGGTTTTTAAGTCAGACGCCCATCCTGACAAAACCCTTTAGCAAGAACAGAAACACGCTGACGGCTTTGCAGCTGCTCTTTACAAAAGTCAGCAATGGTTCTTTTACACGAACCTCTCACCATAGACAGTGAGAGACATGCCCCGCCTTTGATAACCCAGTGAGCTGCACTGGGGGGGACAGTGACAACCTTGTGGAGAGTGGGACTCGAACCCACAGCTTAGGATCTGCGATCTAGCGCCCTATACCACCAGACCACCACTGCCCCCCTCAGAATTACAATAAATCAAAATTATAGAGGAAAACAAACACATAGAGACATTAATCAAGACTGAGAACTGATGTGATTGTACAAGTAAACACAAACATACAACATCAACAAGACAGAATTGAACTGGTTTATTTTTCTGCTGATTTAGCATGTTGAGAACAAACACAGTATGTTTAGGATACTTGACAGTGTTCAAAGTTTAATACACACATAAGCAACAAGAAGAACAACAAAAACGTGTTTCTCATTGCTGCCCTGTTCATTGTGTGATTGTTTAAAAAATGCAGCACACAGAGAGATGTTTTCAGCCCAGTTGCTTCTGGTGTGTGTTCTCTCAGACACTAATGAGGCTCAGGTAACCTACTCTCTCTCTCTCTCTCTCTCTCTCTCTCTCTCTCTCTCTCTCTCTCTCGCTCGCTCTCTCTCCCCCCAGGCAGCTCAGATAAGAACCAGTCAGCAGGATGCACAAGTAAATCCTCAGGGACGATATGAAATAATTTCTGTGCTGAAAACAGCTAGAGGCAGAGTCAGAGCTGAAGGGAAACAGGAAGAATAGGAAGGACAGGAGACTCAGGGGATGACGTGGGGAGCAACGTGGGGGCCACAAGGGGGATGATAGGGGACGTAAAGGTTGTTTATGCCAGCTGAATCTGAAACCTGGTCTCCTGTCCTGCCTTCTGCCTTCTGCTCTCCCAGCATGGTTCTGACACTTCACATTCCCGAGGTTAATGGATTATAGTATCAATCAGGCCTGGGAATGTAAACAAGCAGGTGTGTGTGTTTGTGTGTTTGTGTGTGTGTGTGTGTGCGTGTGTGTGTGTGTGTGCGTGTGTGTGTGTGTGTGTGTGTGTGTGTGTGTGTGTGTGTGTGTGTGTGTAAGACAGAGTCACCTAGGTGTGTGCGGGATGCTGTGATTTAGTGACAGATCTGACAGGTCCACACACACACACACACGCACAGAGAGAGAGAGAGAGAGAGAGAGAGAGAGAGAGAGAGAGAGAGAGAGAGAGAGAGAGATTCCCTAGTGCTCACACTGTTCCTCTTCTGGTACATCAAGTCCTTGTTCTCCACTAGCAATAAGTTTCCCAAGCAGGGATGAATGTGTGTGTGTGTGTGTGTGTGTGTGTGTGTGTGTGTGTGTGTATGTGTGTGTCTGCTTGGGTGGGATTGTGCATGTCAATGTGTGTGAGGTTTTGTGTGGGACTGCATGTGTGTGTATGTGTGTGTGTGTGTGTGTGTGTGTGTGTGTGTGTGTGTGTGTGTGTGTGTGTGTACTCAGTTCTGTACAAATTAAACCAACTTAGACACACACACACACACACACACACACACGTATATATATATATATATATATATTTAATTGCTTGTGTGGTCTGCCAGGTAATGTGGTTTCCTCCCACAGTCTCAGTCTAAGGCAATGTTATGACTGTTTCAAATTCCTCTCTCTCGCCGTGGGAATGAATAATGTGTGTTTTGCACTGCAATGAACTGATGAGGTTCAGAGTGTTCCCTGCCTTTACTCACAGTAGAATTTCACAGTGGAATCAATTCAGCAAATGAGTGAATGAATAGTTAAGAATGCTGTGTGTGTGTGTGTGTGTGTGTGTGTGTGTGTGTGTGTGTGTGTGTGTGTGTGTGTGTGTGTGTGTGTGTGTGTGTGTGTGTGTGTGTGTGTGTGTGTGTGTGTGTGTGTGTGTGTGTGTATGACTAGTTTGCATGTCAGACACAGTACATAAAAATCACAGTGATGTGATCAGTTGGTGTTGATTAATTTTCTAGTGCAGCAGCTTTTGTGTGGCTCATCACTCTCTGGATTATTCCGAAATCTCACTAATATAGGTCTGTGAAAACTGCTTTGTGTCTTGTGAAATACAGACTAAAATATGAACGTATTTCATGAGCTCATAAAATAAAAATGGCTGCCCACAGTGACGTCTCTTTCCACATCATTAATTCTAAGGTCAGTAAATGAGCCGGGACGAAATCAGACATGTGAGGCTTCTCTGGCTGTGCGTTAATTCTGAAATAAAGAATAAGGAGCATGATAAGACCACATTTACACCCAACTAAAAGTCAGCTTTTACACTCATTGAAGAATAAAGAGGAAACAAGTGATCATAGGTCCAGTACGTGTATGTGGACAACACACTTTTTTTCCCAATTCATATTTTATGTATTTTTTCCTCTGTAGCTAAAAGCCTCAGAAACGAGATGATGAGAAATCGCTATGCTACTGGTATAAATGTATTTATTTATTAACATATTTCCCACAATCAATATTTATGCCTGTGTTGCAGTTCAAAGGAGAGTTAAAAATGCTGTATCAGTTTTGTCAGGACTCGCCCTTTATGCTGATGTTTTTTAGTCCTGATGCATCAAAGAAAACTTAAATATGCCAGCAATCTAAATTTACCCAAGATTACCCAAAAAAAAACAAAAACAAACAACAACAAAAAAAAAACCTTCCAAGTTGTGCATAAGTATTCACCCCCACTGGGCATTTCCCTTTTGTTTAATATTAAATCCTTGAGCTAAAATTAACTGAATTGAGATTTAATGGAATGAAAATATATACAAAAACATCCCTTGTCACTCAAACAGGCTCAAGATCTAAATGGTATACACAAATGTTTGGGAATAATAAAAAAAGGCTGTTATTGTTTTTTTTTTTTTTTTGTATTCACGACTTCATTGCTATAAAAACTGTATATTGCATTCAGACGTCAAGCAGCATGTTAAAATGAACTTAGCCTGTTTGTAATTAGAGCAGTGCTTCTCAAATAGTGGGGTAAGATGCTTTATGATCGTGGGGAACATGCTTTTCTGGAATAGTGTACGGAAATGAAGTGTAATTGCACCTCCACTCCAGTAGTTGGCAGTGGCACTCTCATTGTTGCGCTATGGTGTAGTGATTTTTCACACGAGCAAGCGATATGAAGCGCAGTAAACAACCCCTCAAGAAACAACACGGAAAACTTTCTCACAGGAACGAAGAGAAAGGTGGAGAGAGACAGAGATATTAAGACATAAGTACAGTGCTCTAAGTTAAATAAATAAGTTCAATGAGTTTAAATAAGGATGTATTTTTATTATTATTATTATTATTTCAGGCACATTGGTGCACTTTAAATGTTTTCTGTCACAGATTTAAAAAACAATGTTAATGAAGTTTTTTTTATATTAAGTTGGACCATATTTCTTTTTTTAATTTTTAATGTTAATAAAGATACAATGTTATGCAGCGGTTTACTGTTAACAATTTTATAGGCAAATAATACAATTCTTAGTTGCTTGGTGGGGCAGTGGTGGTCTCGTGGTATAGGGCGCTGGATCGCTGATCCAGAGGTTGGGGGTTTGAGTCCCACTTTCCACAAGGTTGTCACTGCCCCCCCCCCCCCCCCCCCCAGTGCGGCTAACTGGGTTATCAAAGGCGGGCCATGTCTCTCACTGTCTATGGTGAGAGGCATGTAAAAGAACCATTGCTGACTTTCGTAAAGAGTAGCTGCAAAGTTGTCAGCGTGTTTCTGTCCCTTGCTAAAAGGGTTGTGACAGGAAGGGCATCCGATGTAAAAACCTCTGCCAAATCAAAACGTGCGAATCAGATGATTCATCGTGGCGACTCCTGAGTAAAAGGGAAAAAGCCGAAAGGAAGACAGACAGTTGCTTGGTGGTGGGGGGGTGAAATGTTTTTTCCTTCCTCGGGGGGATGCCACAGAAAATAATTGAGAAGCACTGAATTAGAGTCATGTGATTGCAATACAAATGCATTTGCGTCTGTTAGATACAAACACCTATACTTTATAAAATAATAACCTAAACAGGGCAGCAGCGATGGGGTGGTAGGGTACTGGTTTACTGATAAGAAGGTCAGAGTTCAAGCTTCACTATCAGGGGTTCAAGTTGTCATTGCAGCCCAGTGCAGATGACTGGGTTATCAAAGCCATGTCTCTGACTGTCTGTGGTGAGAGGTATGGAAAAGAACCATTTCTGTCTTTCATGAAGAGTAGGCCACTGGATTGCTGTCAGAATGTTTCTGCCCTGCGATAGCCTGGCGGGCTGTCCAGGGTGTACTCTGCCCTCACCCAGAATCTGAGATGGGCACCAGCCTCCCGCGACCTTAAGTAAGATTAACTTGGAATTTGGAAAATGGATGAATAATGATAACCTGAAGAAATAGCATCAGCACGCACAAGTTGGAATCAAAATAAGTCGATAGCAAAGCTCCAAAATATTCCTAAAAAGGAAACGCATATGACACAACCATGACTCCATTAGAATTTACAAACTATGTAAAAAGGGGGAAAATCAGCCAAGAAACTCAACGTGATGCTACCACCCCCATTATTCACACATTTTAGTTCCAGGCACTATCACGTGTAAGCAGTGGTCCAAGAGTGGCGTCAGTACTTATGCAAAGTGTTGTCTTTCAAGTACACTTTGTCTGTCCTGATTGTCCGGTCTTCATGAAGATGAAATTTACAAATAAATCTGATTCAGGTAAAACTAGTTTGAAATTCATTCAGTGTGTGAGGTGTGTGTGTGTGTGTGTGTGTGTGTGTGTGTGTGTGTGTGTGTGTGTTTCAGTTATTTTGTAGTCATGGAGTCTTTTCCATAAGAGGGTTGTTGAGTTTCTTGATAAGTTTCAGTTTATCGTTCGACACTTTGAGATTTGAGCTTTTCACACAGTAATACGCTCAAAAAGGAGCACCGGGACAGCGCAAACATCTGCCAAGCAACGCAATCTCTCATACCAAATTAACATGTCATGAATCACCCTGTGTCACAATATTAAATCAGATTCAGGATCAGAATAATTTGTTGATCCTGGAGGAAACTGTATTTTTTTTTTAATGATTGAAGAATCATTTTAAAAATTTATGCATTCAGAATTTGATTCAGATCATTTCCAAAATTAAAAACTGGATTTGACCTCATCCAAAGCACCGGCAAGGCGCTGGAGTGCTGATCCTAAAGTTGGGGGTTCGAGTCCCACTGTCCACAAGGTTGTCACTGTCCGGAGTGCAGACAACTGGGCTAACAAAGGCCGGCCATGTCTCTCACTGTCTTTGGTGTGAGGCTCATGTAAAAGAAGCATTGCTGACTTAGCCGTCAGCATGTTTCTGCCCTGCGATGGCCTGGCGAGCTGTCTAGAGTGTACTCTTCCCTCGCCTGGAATCGGCTGGGATGGGTGCCAGCTTCCCCGCGACCCTGATTAGGATTAAGCGGTTACAGAAAATGAACTGAACTGTACACAGACACACAAAATGCAGGTGAAACATAACCTCTTCTGTATAGTTTTCTTTGCATACATTTAAAAACTGTTTTTAAATATTTTTTTATGTTATTTTATTTATTTTATTTTTTTAAAACTAAGATCAACCATAACATATTTCAATCGAGTCATTTCTATTGGTTCTGAGATGTCAGGTCCGCATGCAAATTCTGGATTTTTTTCGAAAATGCTTGGGTGTATCAGCAGTCTTCTTGTTGCAGTGACCTACAATTGGGCAAGTTAAAAGAGCGAATAGCCGTGTAATCAGCCTGCCTGCCTTCACAGCCACTTAAGGGAGGACAAATTGTTCCATTTTTCCTTTTTCAAGTGACCTCATCATCCTCCATTTCTTGGTCTCTGTTTGCTGGTTTGTAGAGTGCACTGTAATAGGCGCCGAATCGATCCGAGTGGCCTCCCAGAGCTACCCACAGCGTGCCTGAGTGTGTGTGTGTGTGTGTGTGTGTGTGTGTGTGTGTGTGTGTGTGTGTGCAAAGAGTCACCAGTCTTTTAAAAGCACGGTTTCTGAAACTTGCACACAAGCCCTGATTTAGTCCTCAGCACATTGTAAAGCTTAGGATGATACGCCCCATTCATCCAGTGGCCTGCAGTTCTGTGATCCTGATGCCCAGGAATTTTCATGCATTTCACAGTATGAACTCAGTCAAAGTTATTATTAGTAGCAAAGACATGACAGCAGCGGTGCAGTTTATAAATGAGTGAAGGTCTGGATTGTAAATTATATCAAACTTTTTCATTCAGGACTAAAGGATGAAATGTACTTTGTCATCATCATCATCATCATCATCATCATCTTCTTCTTCTTCTTCTGCTTAAACTGGGGTCGAGTTACCGGGGAAGTAGCCTAAGCCGTGAGGTACAAATGTTTGTCTCCCCAGCCATTTTATCCTGCTCTTCCAGGGAGGCGCCCAGTCCAGCCAAAAGACATAGACTCTCCACAATGTTCTGGGTTGACCCCAGGGTCCTTTCCTGAAACACTACACCAGGGTGGCGTCCTGGAGGCATTTGAACCAGATGCCAGAGCCACCTCAAGTGGCTCCTCTCAATGCAGAGGAGCAGCAGTTCTCCTCTGAGCTCCTTCCGGATGGCTGAGCTTCTCACCTTATCTCTAAGGGAGAGCCCCGGCCCCCTGCGAAGGAAGCTCATTTCAGCCTCTTGAATCCGCGATCTTGTTTGGTCAGAAATTACCCAAAACTTGTGACCATAGGTGAGTGTTAGAACGTAGAGCGACTAGTAAATTGAGCGCTTTGGCTTCTTGCTCAGCTAACTCTTCAATACGACAAACAGCTACAATCTCCACTTTCCAGCAGAGGTTGCGCCGATCTGGCTGTTGATGACTTGGGGCAGGACCTCATTCCAGACCCGGAGGGTACATTCCATGTATTTCCAGCTGAGAACCATGGCCTCGGACTTGGAGGTGCTGATTCCCATCCCAGCCGCTTCACAGTCAGCTGCAAATCATTTCAATGAGAGCTAGAGGACCCAGCTTGATGAAGCCAAAAGGACAAGATAATCTGCAAAAAGCAAAGATAAGATCACATTGCCACCAAACCAGAACCCCTCAATGGAGCGCCTGCCTTGAAATTTTGTCCATAAAAATTATGAACAGAATTAGTGACAAAGGACAGCCTTGGCAGACTCCAATCCTCGTCGTAATTGAATTAGACCTGTTGTTACTAATGTGGACCAAGCGTTGGCTTCAGTGGTACAAAGAACTAATGGCTCATAGCAACCGGCTGATAGACTGTACTCCCAGAGCACACCCCACAAGATAGCCTAGGGGCCTGGGGGACATGGTTGCAAGCCTTCTCTAAATCCAAGAAGAAGTTCAACTATTGGTTAGATCCTCCTCTCCAGTACTCCTGCATGGACTTTCCAGGGTAGGCTGAGGAGTGTGATTCCATGATCAGTTTAACACATTCTCTGGTCCCCCTTTTTTAAAAGGATAACTACCACCATGGATTATCAATCCAGAGGTACGGCCCCAGTGACCTCACAAAGTTGCAAAGACATGTCAACCAATATAGTCTTACAACATCATGAGATATTCAGGCTGGCTCTCATCTGCCCCCCTGGAAGCCACCATCAAAGGAGATTTTTGACTACCTGGGTAATCTCGGCCCCAGTGTTGCATGGACTCCCACCCAAACATTCAGTGTCTTCCTCTTCCATGGAGGGATTGTTGGTGGGATTGAGGAGGAGCTCAAAGTATTCCACCCCTGCTTCTCGTTCCTGAGGTGTCGGATGGTGGTCCATAACATTTCCAAGGCCAACTGATAGTTGCTTTTCAGACCTTCACAGAACTCCCACCTCACCCTGGATTATGCATCAGCAGCAGCCCCGGCTGCAGCATGTTTGGCTTGCCCGTCAGTACCTGTCTGCTGCCCTGGGAGTCCCATAGACCAAAAAAGACCCAATAGGCCTTGTTTTTCAGCTGGATGACTCCCCTCATCGCAGATCTCTACCAACAAGGTTTGGGTTTCGCAGCCACGACAGTCACCTTCAGGCCACAGCTATGGGCTGCCACCTCAATAATGAAGACATGAAACATGGCCCATTAATTTTCCATGTTCCCTGCCTCCTTCAGATGTGCTTTATTTTGCAATGAAAAACAAAAACATTTCAATTTTAAAAAGTATGCATATTCAATCAAAGACTTCAATTTTACCAAGTTATAAAATGTACAATGCTATGGAATGCTTCACACTTAAGGAGCACAGGGGGTGGTGGTGTTGTCATGGACAGTTTATGGTAATTTGGGACTCCCCCAGATGTTTCAGGGGTTCCTGCTATTTGAAAATCGATAGTCTAAGGTGCACTGGAATACTGCTATCCTGTGCCTTCTGCATAAATGAGATAGGGATGAATTGGCATTTGTGTACTGTACAACCAAACCAGAAAGTAGTATTATGGAAGAACAACAACAATAATGATAATAATGATGGTGATGATGATGATGATGATAATAATAATAATAATAATAATAATAATAATAATAATAATAATAATAATAATAACCCTGCAGTTCAGCTAACTGGGTTATCAAAGGCTGGCCACGTCTCTTACTGTCTATGGCGTGAGATTCATTTAAAAGAACCATTGCTGACTTTCGACAAGAGTAACTGCAAAGCCATCACAGTGTTTCTGCCCTGCGATGCCCTGGCGAGCTGTCCAGGGTGTACTCTGCCCTCACCCAGAGTCTTATGGGATGGGCACCAGCCCCCCCCGCGACCCTAATTAGGATTAAGCGGTTACAGGAAATGAATGAATGAATGAATAATAATAATAACAACAACAACAATAATAATAATAATAATAATAATAATTCTGTATCATTTTTGGATTCATGTGTATGAATGTAGACATTTGGTATTGAATAAAACATTTAGAGTTGAAAAAAGAATTGTAGTTTGAGGTTGCTCAATACTAAGGTAATTTATTCATTGACACATGACAGTGAGAAGCAATACACCAACCACTCGGGGAAACATTCCCCGTAAACCGCTGTAAATAGCTGAGGGAGTTCCATATGTCCCAAATATTGCAGACACCCCCGCACAATGCAAATTTTGACAGGAATCGTCAATTTGTCCTGAGTGAGTTTGTTGCTAGCTAGCGCCGCCTACACCTAAAGAGATTCACCACACATTTGATATTGCAGACGCTGATTGCTTTTTTATATTTCATTCAGTTCACAGATGGCACAGTTTATAGGGTAGATCAAATGTTGAACTTCTGGTTTCTGTCAAGCTTTAGGTATGGCACATTTAAGTCTCTGTATAAATGTCTAATTAGCACAATGAAGGCAAATATCACTGATGTTTATCATCAAAAATTGGATGAATCTTTCTGAAGGATTTAGCACATACAGTATACAAACTGGATTCCAAAAAAGTTGGGACACTATACAAATTGTGAATAAAAACTGAATGCAATGACGTGGAAGTGCCAAATGTCAACATTTTATTCCGAATAGAACATAGATGACAGGGTCAAAAGTTTAAACTGAGAAAATGTATAATTTTAAGGGAAAAATATGTTGATTTTAAATTTCATGGTGTCAACAAATCTCAAAAAAGTTTGGACAAGCCCATGTCCACTACTGTGAGGCATCTACTCGTCTTCTTACAACACTCTACAAATGTCTGGGGACCGAGGAGACAAGTTTGTCAAGTTTAGAAATAGGAATGCTGTCCCATTCTTGTCTAATATAGGCCTCAAACTGTTCAACTGTCTTGGGTCTTCTTTGTTGCACCTTCCTCTTTATGATGCGCCAAATGTTGTCTATAGGTGAAAGATCTGGACTGCAGGCTGGCCTTTTCAATACCTGGCCTTTTCCTACGCAGCCATGATGTTGTAATTAATGCTGCATGTGGTCTGGCTTTATCATGTTGAAAAATGCAAGGTCTTCTCTAAAAGAGATTACATCTAGATGGGAGCATATGTTGTTCTCGAACCTGAATATACCTTTCTGCATTGACGGTGCCTTTCCAGATGTGCAAGCTGCCCATGCTACACGCACTCATCCAACCCTATACCATCACAGATGCAGGCTTCTGAACTGACTGCCGATAACAACTTGGGTTGCCCTTGTCCTCTTTATTCCGAATGACATGGCGTCCCAGTTTTCCATAAAGAACTTTGAATCTTGATTCGTCCGACCACAGAATAGTTTTCCACTTTGCCACACTCAATTTTAAATGACCCCTGGCCCAAAGAAAACACCTGCGCTTCTGGGTCCTGTTTGATTTCTTGAAGTATTGCTGCATCCAATATCCAATGGTTTCTGGAAGTATTGCTGAGCCCATTCTCATTTCCCTTACAATAGCATTCCTGTTTGTGGTTCAGTTGCGTTTAAGGGCCCGAAGATCACGGGCATCCAGTATGGTTTTTTTGGCCTTGACCCTTACGTGCAGAGATTGTTTCAGATTCTCTGAATCTTTGGATGATGTTATGCACTATAGATGATGATAACTTCAAACTCTTTGCAATTTTTCACTGGGAAACACCTTTCTGATATTGCCCCCCTATCCTTTGCAACATTGGGGGAATTGGTGGTCCTCTACCCATCTTCGCTTCTGAGAGACACTGCCACTCTGAGAAGCTCTTTTTATGCGCAGTCATATTGCCAATGGACCTCATTAGTGGTAATTGGTCTTACAGCTGTTCATTATAAGTGAATTGACGTTTCCAGGATCTTATTGCTACCTGTCCCAACCTTTTTAAGATTTGTTGACACCATGAAATTTAAAATTTGTAATATTACATAATACAGTAGAATATGATACTTAAGGCTGTGGATTACTGATCCGAAGGTTGGTGGTTCAAGCCCTGCCACTGTTGGCTTGTTGAGCAAGGCCCTCACCTTCAAGTGCTCAGTTGTTTAAAAAATGATAAATGTAAGTCACCCTGGATTAGGGTGTCTGCAAAATGCTGTGAATGTAAATAATACACTGTCAGATTATATTTTCCTGTGAAGTGGTAGTCACGTCAGTTGTGTTGCCTGAATGGTCATTAATTAATTCATTCATTCATTTTTCAAAACCACTTAATCTTGTTTTGGTCTCAGCTGACAGTGGACGAAGGTGGAATGCACCCGGATCAGCTCGTATGTCCATTACTGGGACAACACACATATAAACCCTCACATCTACACAACTGGGGCAATTAGTCTAATGTGCAAATCTTTTGACTGTGAGGGGGAGAAAAAAAAACTTTGGGAGATGCAAACTCCTCATTGGAATCATACAGCACGGGACTTAAATCCAACAGCTCATTGCTGAGAGGGGGACGCGTTCACCCCTAAGTCGTCATGCAGCCTTGTCTGAGTACGGAGAGTAGCTTAACTTCCCGTTGTTAGCAATTATGTTGCTGGTCATTGCTCCATGTCATTATTGACTTTATATGTTTGCTTGTCAGCATGTTTTTGTGAATCACTCGTTGTGCAAATGTCCCTTTGAGCTTTTTAGACTAAACACAATCGTGGTTAAATGTCAGGTGGTAGAATGGTATCCTGTGATTATGGGAATATTGGCACTGCGAACACATTGCCACAGATATTAAATTTACAACTATAAATTCATATGACTAGATGAATTACAGTGACTGGAGGGAAGGTCACCAGTGATGACATAAAGTGGGCGGGAAAAGGACATGTTGAATTGTATGCAAATCACAAGCAAAATTGTGAATACAAATAACAGTGAATGGACACATTTGACGTTTTTGTTGTAAAATTATGTTTTTTCTCTCTCTCTAGAGAGCTCATTCATTCATTAATTCATTTTCTGAACTGTTTAATCTTAATTAGGGTCGCAAGGAGGCTGGTGCCCATCTCAGCCAATTCTAGAGCAATTTAGGGCAGGGTATGCCCTGGACAGCTTGCCAGGTCATCGCAGGACCAACTCTCACACAACCATTCATACTTACACTCACACCTAGGGGAGATTAGCCTACTGTGGGATTAGCCTAATGTAGCCTACCTGAGCACCCAGAGGAAACCCAGGCAAGCACAAGGAGAACATGTAAACTCCACACAGAAATGCCCAAACAGGGAATCGAACCCAGGACCTTCTGTGCAAACCACTATGCCCACAAGAGAACTTTATTTTTTTTGTAAGAATTTTAATTTGTAATTAAACACACTTTAGCTTCCGGCCTATCAGTGCAAACACACAAAAGAACACATGTAAGTAGATACCTGTAATTACACACAGGTGAGACTCATTAGCATGTTGGATGCGTGTTCTATTTGCCTCCTGTCTGCCTGCAGAGGGCACTTGATAATGCTCTCACTGACTCAGCCTGTTTTAGCATGAAATACATTTTATAAATAGATGTTAATGCAGAGATGAAAATGTTGAGGTTCTCTTTGGGAGTAACGAGGATGGATAGGATCAGGAATGAGCACATCAGAGGGACAGGACATGTAAGACGTTTTGGAGACAAAGTCAGAGAGGCTAGATTGAGATGGTTTGGACATGTACAGAGGAGGGATAGTGAGTATATTGGTAATAGGATGCTGAGGCTGGAACTACCAGGCAAAAGGCCTAGAGGAAGACCAAAGAGACGATTCATGGATGTGGTGAAGGAGGACATGAAGGTCGTTGGTGTAAGAGAAGAAGATGCAAAGGATAGGGTGAGATGGAGGCAGATGATTCGCTGTGGCGACCCCTGAAGGGAAAAGCCGAAAGGAAAAGAAGAAGAAGAAATAGATGTTAATGATTTGTACCTAAGTGCTGCTGTAATTACACATAGCCTTGTCCAGGATCGCAACATCCGCTGTCACTATTAGGTTTCCTTTTTGCATGGAGTTTCTCTCAAGATTTGCTTCACATGTTGTTTTTGGAAGTTTTCTCACCAGTGTTAATCCTGGCTCATTCATTATGGGTCTAAATGTGCATCTGGATGCTGATTCGGGACAATTTCCATTTAAAAAAACACTTGTCAAATGTTTTATGACTGGCTGTGTGAGCCGACTGGTCATATTATGCTATACAGTAGGCCCTTGACATTTGCGAGGGTACGGTTCCGGGACTTCCCGCGAATCGAGATACTCCGCGAGTTCTGTACCCAGAAGTAAAACCCCATGTATGACGTCACATGCGCGAATGAGCGGCTGTAAGGAAAATACTATGTATCTATTACATGCACTAAAATATGCTTCTTAAACACATTCTATAGACAGTTTTACTCATTAATACAGTATTAATGTAGTAAAATGTAGTAATGATTAAGAAAAACTTTAATTTTTACTGTTATATTTATTGATGCTAAAATATAAACATTATACAGCATACGCATAAAACACCTTTCAGTGCATTCTCTTTATAAACATACAGCACTCTAGTTTTCAAAAATGCCCACTAGAGGAACGTACTGTATTGCATTAGCCGTGACACAACTGAATTCAGGTATTAACTGCATTAAGTCCGAGCAGCTCAGCCACGCCCCTTCCCCCAAGCTGGAACCGCAGTACAAAACAATATTTTAGAGTGATAGAGTAAGAGGTGTTACAAACCAAAGAAGCGGTGATGTTGATGTGAGTTAATCCTCTGGCGCAGAGCTGAACGTGCTTTTGTTTATTGGGAGTAAATGAGAATAGTGAATCCAGGTGTGTGCGCCCCGAGCAGCTCAGCTACGCCCCTCAGGAAGTAAACAGTTAGTGAGAGGCACAACGCCAAAATCTAAGTCCCCCAAAACCCAGACCATAACAAAAAGGACATAAAAGAACAAGAAATGTAATAAATTGGATAAACAAAACAAAATGAGAAACATGCTCCACCACAGTAAATAAAATATAACACACAGACATTTTAAACATTACCTTAGGTCATGTACTGGAATAATAATTGAAAAAAACTTTAATAGTGGAGCGTTTTACAACAGTTCAAACTGTATTCCTCTTCAGCAATGACGTGACTTCAGAGGAAACTGTCGTTTCTTCTGGAGAAAGTCTTATTTCTTTAGAAGAGACATCCAACCTCATTACCTTTTTCTGGTGCTTAAGCAGGCGTTTGAGTGACATCATAGAACTTAACTGGTAATTAAAACACACTAAAAAAAAGGCTCATTGCCAACTTGTGTATATATATATATATATATATATATATATATATATATATAGAGAGAGAGAGAGAGAGAGAGAGATACAGGGATCCCACACTACTTCGGGTTTCAATTCATACGGCTTGAGTCCATCGCGTTTTCATTGAATATAAAAAAGGAGATAAAGGAAGAAGAGGGGAAAAAGTTAAGGAAAATGCCACAAAAACAAGGCTAATTATGCAAAAAAAAGCCTTAAACAAACACAACAAAAATCAACCTGACCCCCCCCCCCATCAAAACTAGTTACATTTTTGAGAGGTGTGCATCTGAGTGCGTGCACGCACATCAGTGTGTGTGTGTGTCTGTATGTGTGTGTATTTATATTTTCTTTACATCTTATGCATTATTTTGTTATAATGTTTAATTGTTATTATAAGCATTTATAGCATTGAATATGTATTTATTGATATTATATACTCATATACATGTATGTATATGTCAGTTGGGGAGTGGGTCAGGGTGATCCTACTTTGCAGAATTCGTTGGTCTCGGGGGGGCTTGGTCCCGATTAACCGCGTTATAATGAGGGATCTGTGTATATAATATATATATATATATATATATATATATATATATATATATATATATATATATATATATATATATATTTTTTTTTGGGCTTAAGATAGTAAAGTCCTTGAGTGACCACCCCATAGCTCAAAAATCACTGGTGACTCAGCCATCATTCCTAACACGGCTCATAAGGAATCCTAGATAGAACTTAACTACATCCTAGATAGAGACTTCCCACATTCGCTAATTATTTTCATCACTGTCCTTTTGAGATAACCCAGCTGGAGCTATACAGACATGACAAGGAGATTCCACTCACAATGTTAAATACTAAAAAGAGTTCATTTGGGATAAGTGGCATTTTTTTATTTTGATATACTGTATTAATCCTATTAAGGGAAATTACTTCTTCTCCATTTTAACCATCCAAAGTAAACACACACACACATACACACACACACACACTTGGATCAGTGGGCTACCACACACATTGAGGGCACCTGTCAAGCAGTTTGAAGTTAGGTACCTTGCTCAAGGTCATTTATATGGAGGAAAGGAAGGTGCAGCTCACTCCCCCACCACCACACATTTTTCCTGCTGGTTCGGGAATTGAACCAGTGAACATTTGGTCCTACCACAGTTTCGCTAACCATTAAGCTATGGCTGCCCTGTCTTGGTGTTGAAAAGGAAAGATTGCACACAGGTGTGCATGTGTGCGTGGGTGGGTGTGTCTGTGTCTGTGTGTGTGTGTGTGTGTGTGTTTTCTTCTCTTGCTGAACAATGTGACCTTTAGGGGCCAATCTGTGAAATACTTAAGAATGCAGAGGACTTCTTTACACCTGAGCTCTGAGAGCAAAGAATGGTGTCACATATTTTTTCCCTCTCAGGCATACGGGAAATGAGGAGCAGCTGGTCTCAGTTTTGTCTGCATATTCTCTATTGAAATCTATTTGAAACAGACGAATCAGGGTGTGTGTGTGTGTGTGTGTGTGTGTGTGTGTGTGTGTGTGTGTGTGGCCACAGGCGTGAAACACATGACAGATTTTTTCGTACGCTAAAAGAGTATTATTGAAGAAAAAAACACAAAGACATATAATATGTTGTCCTGAGTAGAAATCTGGGGGTTGTTTGATGGTTAATTGACAGCAGACATCGATGGGCGTGTCGGATGGAGGCTTGGAGGTGGATGTTTTGGATATGTTTTTAGCTTGTCAATCAGAATGTCTTGTCTAGTGTGTGTGTGTGTGTGTGTGTGTGTGTGTGGGTGTGTGTGTGTGTGTGTGTTATTGACATTGTGAAAAACTACTTTTTTCCCCTCCAACATCTTAAGTAATAAACTGTATAAGCAGCTCTCAATCATTTCGGGATTACTTCACGTGTAATTTAAAGCTATGCTCTTACATAAAATTAATCAACTCTTCCGGCCAATCAGGTTTAAGGATTCAGTAGTGCTGTGGTGTAAATCTTGTTGGCACATCATTAGGTTTGCACGATGCTGCTGTTTTTTTGAAAGACGTTCACCTCAAAGGAAAACTTAATCCTCACATAATAATTAGTCTTATACCGTTGTGACCAATGGGGAATCTTCCCTTGTTTTTCCGCGTACTTCTGTTTAATTTAAAACATGCTGGAAAATTTAATTACATTGACTGCTAGCAGCGTCTTGCTAATCACTGTATGTCTTCACTGACAGTAGAGTTGTTAGAAATACAGTATTTGTAATGAAAGACTTTACTATTACAAGATGATAAGACAAATGAAGAGAAAAAAAACGAAAGAAAGTTCTGAAATGCATATTTGAGGCACTTCACATATGCTATAGGCTGCCCGAGAGTTCATCAGATTAGCAGTTCATTTTGACGATTGTTCAGACTATCTTTAATTTGTCATATTCAAGGTAATTTGTGTAGAAGCATTTCCCACATACTGCTAATCAACATAATTCAGCCCATTATTCCACTTTCACATTCCCATTTCTACCAATATATCTTACAGTGGTCACATTGTGTTATTAACATTTATGTTTAGACCATTTACTGTGTAGCAAAATCCTAGGACAGTACAGTTGCATGGTTTATTTTAAACCAGTCTGATTCGGCAAAGCAATTATTCGTTCATTTTCATTCATTGGAACAGTCAATTAACCTACTGTGCATGTTTTTGAACTGTGGGCGGAAACCCGCACAAGCATGGGGAGAACATGCTCACCAGGCCATCGCAGGACCAACACTCACACAACCATTCATACTCACACTCACAGCCAGGGGAGATTTGGAACACCTAATTAACCTACTGTTAATGTTTATGGACTGTTGGAGGAAATGTGAGTGCCAGAGGGAACCCAAGCAAGCACAGGGAGAACATGCAAACTCCACACAGAAATGAATGAGCTGGGAATCGAACCCAGGACCTTCTTGCTGTGTGGCAGACATGCAAACTACTGCACCAGCATACTGCCTTGCAAAGCAATTAACTGCCCTGTTTGTTGCTCCTGTCTCAGGCCGGGGGGGGGGGTCGTCATGCCTGTCTCAGTCGGACTCTCTTGGATGCAGTACCCATGCTTGTCCTATAGGTGCAGTACAGTAATTATGCTGTACATTTTATTTTGTTTAGTTTTTGTGTTTTTTAATTTTGAATTTGATATTAATCCTGAAAGCAAAATTTTACTTCTGCAAGTTACCCACCCAGAGTGAGCACACACACACACACACACACACACACACACACACACACACACAGACATGATGCAGTGGTCTGCCACATTGCTGTGCCCTGAGAGCAGTTCGGGGTTAGATTCTTTGCTCAAGGGTATTTCAGCTATGAAAGTGAAGAACGCGAAGATGCTGCTAACTCCCCCTACCTCCACACATTTTTCATTCTTTTTCGAGGATTAAACCGGCGACCTTTTGCTTCCAAACCTACTTCCCTAACCATTAGGCCACAGCTGCCCACATTTCTGGTGCCTTGTGCCATAGTAATGTATATTTTAGGCTAAAGCAGCTTAGCGACAAACTAGCCAAAGAACAGTAACAAGCAGTATTAGCATCAAGATAGGGAGCTCGCAGTAGTAGCTTGGTTTCACTGCACTACTATATAAAATATAAATTTAAAAATAATATTTAAAAAATGTATTCAAAAAATTATTGGCGTTGTATTTCAGCGTCAGTGTTATATATTTGGCTATGGACTCTGTGTATATAAGAACTAATTTTAAGCTAATACTGTTATAAGCTAATTTCTCTTCAATAAAGTAGATCATCTCCATAAGAGAAGGAGATCAATATTGTTCACAGTAAGAACAGCCATAATGGTTTATTATTTCTTCAGGAAACAGGAAAGAACGATCTATAAATATCCGC
The DNA here is from genome assembly GCA_024760905.1 of Plotosus lineatus. NCBI lineage: Eukaryota > Metazoa > Chordata > Actinopteri > Siluriformes > Plotosidae > Plotosus > Plotosus lineatus. The sequence continues at coordinate 20,890,552 of CM045734.1, read as the reverse complement.
CAATGTCCAAGAATAACACAAAGAGGTAATTAGTATTTAAATGGAGTTGTAAACTTGAATGGACTTGTACTTTATGAAGACTAGTGTTTGTTTAATCGCTGATTATACAGACACATTTATCCTAATGGATATGCCATCACGTTTCAGAGAAAAGTATTTCTGAAGTGTACTTACCCAGTTTTAATCCCATCAAAGCTCAATAAATAACATATTTTATATTTGTTTGAACACTCAGAGGTGAATAATACAGGTTCTGCTTTTGTGACACATTTCAGAGTGAGCTGTTATGTGAACTTGGTTCTTGTTTTTTAGCGATTCTGGCTTCAAACCATCGTAACGTATCTGTTTCCAAAATGGAAAATGGCACGATTTTTTTCAGCGCCTGCTTGCTTGATGAATAGGACTTATACGCCAAAAAAAAAACCCCAAAAAACAAAAAAAACAGGATGAAGAACAGGAGACTCAACTAAAAGAAATCAACCTCATGTGATCACAAATCATAAATCGCTGCTTGCAGATTTACAGCAGAAATAAAACTCAAGGATGTGTTGTTATAGGAAAATAATGACCGATGAGGTGAAATGTGGATGTGAGGCAATGTAACTGCTACTGTATGAGTTTATATAACACCACATCATTAAGGGTTTTATGCCAGATAAACCCCATATAAATTGGTTAACATTGTTCTATCTTAGAATGTGAAAGAATCCTTTAAAAAGTAAAGAATTTGGTCCAGATCATCTCCCAAATGGAATATGCTTATCCAAAACCCCAACTCTGGTCGACATTTCATGAAAATTTGAATGTAACATTTTGTATAATCCTGTTAGCAACATCGGGCAGTGGTGGCCAAGTGGTATAGGTGCTGGATCGCTGATCCTAAGGTTGGGGATTCAAGCCCCACTCTCAGCAGGTTGTCACTGTCCCCCCAGTGCAGCTAACTGGGTTATCAAAGGCCGGCCATGTCTCTCACTGTCTATGGTGTGAGGTTCATGTAGAAGAACCATTGCTGACTTTTGACAAGAGTAGGCTGTAAAGCTGTCAGCGTGTTTCCACCCTGCGATGGCCTGGTGAGCGGTCCACAGTGTACTTTGCCCTCACCCGGAGTCAGCTGGGATGGGCGCCAGCCTCCCCGCGACCCAAATTAGAATTAAAAGGGTAAGTCTGTTGGGTTTTTTACACCCGTGCCTAGTGGCTTATCAGGCCGGTGCTTATCCCCGGTTTCCGTAGCGTGAAGCGACCAGGAGTTCAACTCCGCCTGGATGGGACACTAGTCCATCGCAGGTTACCCCCCCCCAGTATATTTTCCTGGTACCCATTTATACTGCTGGGTGCACAGAGGCACACTTGTGGTTGAGACCTTGCCCAGGGGTCTCAGCAGAGTGAGGGTCTCAGTGGGATTCGAACTCACAACCTCCCGATCATGAGCGCAGCAACCTAACCACTATACCACCAGCCCCACATTAGAATTAAGGGGTTACAGAAAATGAACTGAACTGTTAGCAACAGCGGGCAGCGGTGGCCTAGTGGTAAAGGTGCTGGATCACTGATCCTAAGGTTGGTGGTTCAGTCCCCACTCACCACAGGTTTTCACACCCCATTTCACACACCCCCCCCAGAACGTTGGAACTATGGCAGGAAAAGGTAGAGAGCTGGCTGACATGATTGATGCAGAGGAGGAAGGTGGACATACTGTGTGTTCAGGAGACAACGTGGAAAGGTAACAAGGCTAGAAGCATAGGAGCAGGGTTTAAGCTGTTTTATCATGGTGTGGATGGGAAGATAAATGGAGTCGGAGTCATCTTGAAGGAGGAGTTTGTCAGGAATGTTCTAGAAGTGAAAAGAGTGTCAGACAGAGTGATGAGTCTCAAGTTAGAAACTGAAGGTGTGATGGTCAATGTTGTTAGTGCTTATGCCCCACAGACAGGATGTGAGCGAGAAGAGAAGGAGAGATTCTGGAGGGAGTTAGATGAAGTGATGCAGAGTACCCCCAGAGATGAAAGAGTGGTCATTGGGGCAGACTTCAATGGACATGTTGGTGCAGGAAACAGAGGGGACGAGGAAGTGATGAGTAGGTTTGGTATCCAGGACAGGAACGCAGAAGGACAGATGTTGGTAGATTTTGCAAAAAGGATGGAAATGGCTGTGGTAAATACTTTCTTCCAGAAGAGAGAGGAGCATGGGATGACTTATAAAAGTGGAGGTAGGAGCACACAGGTAGACTACATCTTGTGCAGGCGATGTAATTTAAAGGAAGTCAGTGACTGCAAAGTAGTAGCGGGTGAGAGTGTTGATGCTGATGGTGAGGAAGGTGAAGAAGGCAAAGGCAGAGCAGAAGACAAAGTGGTGGAAGTTGAAAAAGGAAGAGTGTCGGGTTGTCTTCAAGGAGGAGTTGAAACAGGCTTTGGGTGGTCAGGAAGTGCTTCCAGATGACTGGACAACTACAGCTAATGTGATCAGGGAGACAGGTAGGAGAATACTTGGTGTGTCATCTGGAAGGAAAGTAGATAAGGAGACTTGGTAGTGGAATGAGGAAGTGCAGGAGTGTGTACAAAGGAAGAGGTTAGCTAAGAAGAAGTGGGACATTGAGAAAACCGAAGAGAGTAAACAGGAGTACAGGGAGACACAGCGTAAGGCAAACGTAGCAGTGTCAAAGGCCAAACAGAGCGCGTTTGATGACTTGTATGCTCGGTTGGAAAGTAAGGAGGGAGAAAATGATTTATACAGGTTGGCACAGCAGAGAAATAGAGATGGGAAGGACGTGCAGCAAGTTAGATTGATAAAGGACAGAAAGGAAAATGTATTGACTGATGATAGAAGTGTGCTGGGAAGATGGAAAGAGTACTTTGAAGAGCTGATGAATGAGCAAAATGAGAGAGAAAAAAGAGTAGAAGAGATGACTGTTGAGGACCAGGAAGTAGCAAAGATTAGTAAGGGTGAAGTGAGGAGGGCATTGAAGAGGATGAAGAATGGAAAGGCAGTTGGTCCTGATGACATATCGGTGGAGGTATGGAAGTGTCTAGGAGAGGTAGCAGTAGATTTTCTGACAAGAACATTTAACAATGTCTTAGAGAGTGAGAGGATGCCAGAGGAATGGAGGAGAAGTGTGCTGGTGCCCATTTTTAAGAAGAAGGGAGATGATTTTTACGAACAAAGGAGATGTGCAGAGTTGTGGCAACTACAGAGGGATAAAGTTGATGAGCCATACGATGAAGTTATGGGAAAGAATAGTGGAAGCTAGACTAAGGGCAGAGGTCAGCATTTGCCTTGAGGATGTTAATGGAGAAGTACAGAGAAGGTCAGAGGGAGCTGCATTGTGCCTTTGTGGATCTGGAGAAAGCATATGACAGGGTGCTGAGAGAAGAACTGTGGTATTGCATGAGGAAGTCTGGAGTGGCAGAGAAGTATGTTAGAGTGGGGCAGGACATGTATGAGAGATGTAAGACAGTGGTGAGGTGTGCTGTCGGTGTGACACAAGAGTTCAAGGTGAAGGTGGGACTGCATCAAGGGTCAGCTCTCAGCCCCTTCTTGTTTGCCATGGTGATGGACAGGCTGACAGATGAGGTTCGACAAGATTCCCCGTGGACTATGATGTTTGCAGATGACATTGTGATCTGTAGTGAGAGCAGAGAACAAGTGCAGGAAAATCTAGAAAGGTGGAGGTATGCCCTGGAAAGGAGGGGAATGAAGATTAGCCTCAGTACGACAGAATACATGTGCATGAATGACAAAGACCCAAGAGGAACGGTGAGATTACAGGGAGCAGAGATAAGAAAGGTGGAGGATTTTAAGTACTTAGGCTCAACAATCCCGAGCAATGGAGAGTGTGGAAAAGAAGTCAAGAAGCGTGTGCAGGCAGGTTGGAATGGTTGGAGAAAAGTGTCTGGTGTGATGTGTGATAGGAGGGCATCGGCAAGAATGAAAGGAAAAGTGTACAAGACGGTGTTGAGGCCAACGATGTTCTATGGGTTAGAAACAGTGGCCCTGGGGAAAAGACAGGAGGCAGAGCTGGAGGTAGCAGAGATGAAAATGTTGAGGTTCTCTTTGGGAGTAAAGAGGATGGATAGGATTAAGAATGAGCACATCAGAGGGACAGCACATGTAAGACGTTTTGGAGACAAAGTCAGAGAAGCTAGATTGAGATGGTTTGGACATGTACAGAGGAGGGATAGTGAGTATATTGGTAATAAGATGCTGAGGCTGGAACTACCAGGCAAAAGGTCTAGAGGAAGACCAAAGAGACGATTCATGGATGTGGTGAAGGAGGACATGAAGGTCGTTGGTGTAAGAGATGAAGATGCAAAGGATAGGGTGAGATGGAGGCAGATGATTCGCTGTGGCGACCCCTGAAAGGAAAAGCCGAAAGGAAAAGAAGAAGAAGAAGACAATATTACAGCAGACCCAGCAGGAGGTGCTGTGTACCGTTTGATATTTTTTCATCATGGCAGAGGTTTGCAGCCTCTAATTTGTTTGCCCTTCTTTTTTATGACTATCAGGGAAAGCAGTTATCAATTTCATTGTAGCAGCTCTAAACATTTCTCTCACCTCACTCTCTTCTTCTCTGTTTTGAAATTAATAAAATTAACAACAACAACAACGACAACACAAATCTCACCCAGGGTCCCACCTGGTGAGGTTGTGTGCTTCGTGCTTCGCGCAGCTCTATTCCAGAAGCCTCATATTTCAGAAGTGGATTGTCTTGTCTGTCTGATTTTGTCAAGTTATGCTGTTACTTGCTGCCTGCTGCGCTACTTGAAGGAGGAAAGTTTTAAAAAATGGGGTGTATTTTTAGCGGCAGAGCTCGGACAGATGTTCCAACGAAGCTGATGAAACGCGCCCTGTAATCCAGGGGTTAGCTTGATATGTCTGTTTGTGATGGAAATGTCAGAGGCTTTTGTTATAGAACTCACACTGGAGACTTCTTCTACAAGTAAGCTGGTCCTTGAGAAATGCATCAATAATCATGCACTTTTCTTGAACATAAGCCATATGTGGTTACCATGGAAACAATAAAGTATTAGAATGAATGGATTATTTATATGAACCTGTGATGTCCAGCTTCGTGACTGTTCAAGTCACTGCTCTAGAAAATACATCAGGACACCTTTAAAAATTGGAAAATATATAAGGATAACAAAATAGGCAAAAATACTGGTAGTGTGTTTGGCTTGAACGGATGAACGGTGGATGGAGGAATTCCTGCTTTCTCTTTTTATTTTCATCTCCCTCCTGCTGCTTCTCACTGTCGGCAGGCAGTGTGTGTGTGTGTTTGTGTGTGTGTGTGTGTGTGTGTGTGTTTGTACGTGCACATCTGTGATGCCCAGGGGAATAACATCTCTGACAGAAAGAGAGAATGGGAGGTGAGAGAGTGAGAGAGAGAGAGAGAGAGAGAGAGAGAGAGGAAGGAGTACAGATGCACCAGGCTCTCATACACAATTCTCTAAGAGAGCCGTTTCACACTTGTCATCCTCTTCACCTCCTCAATCAACAAGCAGTACTGACACGTCACTCACAACACCATCAGGGAAATGATGTTTATTTCTACCTTTCTTTATTTATGCACAACTCAACCCCAAGATGCCTGATTGTTGTTTGGATTTTTTTTTTCCACCAAGTCATATCACGTCAATGTGATAAACCAAGATTTTTTTTTTTTCATCATCAAGCGTTGTTTACGTTATGTAACGCATTAAGGCGTGTACTTTCCTGGGACTGTTTTCTCACGAGTCGTGTCGTTTGAGGGAGCGCTGGATCATTAAACAGGAAGTGTAATGAGCTAAGACATCAGTGTGTATAATCTTCAGGAGGCGTCCCCGGGGGGTAATATTGTTTTGTGATGCGCCAGCTTTATTAATCTTAAAATTTGTTCTGCGTTGCAGTGGTGCAGCAGTTAGCGCTCTCGGCTCACAGCAAGAAGGTTCGGGTCGAGCCCGGTGCTTACGTGGGTTTCTTCAGGATACTTGAGTTTCCTTCTACAGTACAAATACACATTTGGTCAGCTGGCTACTTTACCTTGTCCATAGGTGTGGACGTCAGTGTGCATGGTTGTTTGCGTCCGTGTCGGTCCTGTAATAGACTGGTCTTCAGTGTATAACCCCACCTTTCACCTGAAGTCATCTGGGATTGGCTTCGGCTTCCAGATAATGGATAAATGAATAAATGTTCCAGGTTATTGGAGGCCAGTGTGAATGTTAAGGACAGTTCTATCTATTCTCAATTTTGTGCAAATGATATGAGACATGCTAAAGTGAAAAATCCAAATGACTGTCTTGAGCAATTCCTCTGATCAACCCTGTGGTGAGATGTTTCTCTGGGTTTCGTAATCACAACTTGTTCCTACCAGAGGTTCAATCTCATCTCCAATTCACTGATGAGCTAAAGTGAAAATGCCATTCTGTCTTCTCCTATATGACGTATACCTATGATATAAACATATAGGGAGACATTAGGAGGAAAATTTAAGCTTGGGGGGGAAAGTAGCAAAGATGGTTCCTTCAGATTTTTATTTCATTTGTGTTTTACTGGAATCTACAGAGGTGCTGATTTGTTCCTGAGACAACCAATAAGCATGGCTGGTAACCTAATATTCCTTAAATAAATAAATCTTCCAGCCAACTGATGATCTGCATGGCAAGTATATGATTGTTGAGTCGCCAAACCTGACCGGTCATTGTCGCAGTAGAAGAGAAGCCGAAGTTGACCCTCCCATTGAGTCACTTCAGTAAACAGTTTCTGCGTCTGTTTTTGTTTCAGTCTGAACAAGAGGCGAGGAGCAAGCTTTGTTTATCTTTCACGTGTTTATGGTAATGTGGGTAAAGTTACACATTTCCACGTCTGTAATATAGTAGTGCACGAGATAATGTAAAACAGACTGTGTCATTTCCGCAGTCCATCTGTATAGAAAGAATTTAGGGTTTGAATACCAAAGGGCCACTGTGTCAATTTATAATTTGATTTTTTTTTATATGCATACTGTATTAATCCTCCATGGCAAATATTGTCTCTCTGCATTTAACACATCCAAAGTGAGCATACAGACATACACATACACACACAGTCATGCACAGTGAGCATGCACACACACACAAAAACAGTGATCATACACATTTACACACACACACACACACACACACACACACACACACACACACACACACACACACACACACACACACACACACACACACACACACACACACACATACACAGTGATCATGCACACACACAAACAGTGATCATGCACCCACACACACACACACGCGCACACACACACACAAATGCACACACATACAGACAAACAGTCAGCATGTACACACACACACACACACACACACACACACACACACACACACACATACACAAACAGTGATCATGCACACACAAACAGTGATCATACACACACACACACACACACACACAAACAGTGAGCATGCACACACACACACACACACACACACACGCACGCACACACACAAATGCACACACATACAGACAAGCAGTCAGCATGTACACACACGCCACACACACACACACACACACACACACACACACACACACACACACACGCACACACACACACAAACAATGAGCATGTACACACACACACACACACACACACACACACACACACAAACCACACTGGGGTGCCCGGAGAGCAGTTGGGGGTTAGATGCCTTGCTCAAGGGCATTTTAATCAGAATGTAGAGGAAGTGAAGGCACAGCACAATCCCCCAAACCCCACTATGCTAGTTAATGCTATTGTATTAACAGTATGTTTTGTTTATATGCCTCTATAAACAGGGAGCGTATTAGTAATATTTAATTATGGGAACTCTAATTAAAATACAGGCAACTTTGTCCAAGTTTCCAACCACCAACTTCTCTGTTCGTATTTCTAACAGTCTGCAGTTATAGCTCAAAGGCACATTGGGTCACAATTTTTTCTGGGGGAAAAACTTACTATAAAAGAATTCTGACCAAGTCTTATGGAACTTTTTAAGCTTGGCAATAGATCAGAATAAAAAAGAGCTGACGTGATCACTGTGCAAGTGAGAGAGAGAGAGAGAGAGCGAGAGAGAGAGAGAGAGAGATCATAGCGCGAGAGGTCTCATCCTTCATTATCCCTCTTCTCTGTGATGCTTCATTTTGTCTACTGGGCAATGAACTGGGAACGTGGTTCTGCACTTGAAGCAGGAGATCTTCACCTGCTAATGAGAAGAACAGATCTCATCCTGACATGGATGTCTACTCTAATTGCAGTGTGCAGCTACTGCTTTATGATGTTTGGAAATTTACACCAAAGACACAGAGCTCCTGATTTGTAGCTGTTGGATGATTTTTGCATAACGATCCAAATCAACCATGTTGGCCCGGATGCAATGTTTACGGCTCAGGTTGGATGTCCAGGTGAAATCTGAGAGACCCTGGCTGTCTGTCACATTCAAAGTGCTCTGTTTCATGCAAATGCACCTGCAGGATTCTCTCATCATCAGATCTGTTGATTTTTCCCCCTGGCTGTTTCTGAAATTTCTGTTTTTATTGACTGATAGCAGCAGGACTGCCATTCAATAGTTCGGTGAATTTTAATTATACTTCAGGTGACAATCCTTAAAAAAATGACAGCAGTAATGTTGCTAATAACGCAATATAATAATAATCATAAAAAATATAAGAACAGTTATTCTATTAGCATCTGAAATTGTATGAACCCAACAGATCTAAGACGATCATTATCCACAATATCTGCAAAGTCTTTTTGGAAAATGTTATGGCTGCGGTGGCCCTGTTGGTAAAAGTGCTGGATCACTGATCCCAAGGTTGGGAGTTCAAGCCCCACCCTCAATTGTCTGGTCATTGTCTCCCAAGTGCAGCTAACTGGGTTATCAAAGGCCGGCCATGTCTCTCACTGTCTATGGTGTGAGGTTCATGTAAAAGAACCATTGCTGGCTTTCGACAAGAGTAGCTGCAAAGCCCTCAGCATGTTTCTGCCCTGCGATGGCCTGCCGAGCCACCCAGGGTGTACTCCGCCCTCGCCCAGAGTCGGCTGGGAGGGGCGCCAACCTCCCTGCTACCCTAATTAGGATTAAGCAGTTACAGAAAATTGAAAAATACTCAGCCATGTTCTCTTCATCCTCAAAAATTCTTTGGACGAAGTAAGAATTTGTGCAGCAAAATGGGAATGCAGTGGAACCCATTAATGCAGTGCTTCTCAAATAGTGGGGCGCGCCCACCTTGGTGGGGTACGGTATGGTGCCGGGGGGAGAGGGGGGTTATGACCCTGGGAAATATGCTTTTCTGAAATAGTGTATGAGAATTAAGTGTAATTGCACCTCCACTCCACTAGTTGGCAGTGGTGCCCTCATTGTCACGCTATGGTGTAGTGGCTTTTCGCACGAGCAAATGATATGAAATGCAGTAAACTACCCCTCAAGAAACAACACAGAAAATTTCTAACAGGAACAAAAAGAAAGACAGAGATGTTTACACATAAATAAGATGACGGAGTTTAAATAAGGATGTATTTTTTTTATTTTAGGCACATTGGTGCACTTTAAATCTTTTCTATTACAGATTAAAGTTTTTCTTTATTGTAACTTAAAGTATATTGCTTTCTTTTTATTTTTAATTTTCATAAAGATACAATGTTATGTAGAAGTGTACTAATAACAATTTTATAGACAAATAATACTATTTATAGTCGCTCGCAGGGCGGTGGGGTGTGTGTGTGTGTGTGTGTGTGTATGTGTGTGAAATGTTTTTACTTCTTGGGGGGGACGCCACAGAAAATGATTGAGAAGCACTGCATTAATAACATAGTATGGTCTGTGTGGACTCCAAGTTCGAACTTTGAACATGTTTTTCCTCAGATGGTCATTTCTGTGTAGCAATGCTGCGTAAATCGATTGCACCAACATCAAGGATGCTAATGTTGATGATATTGTTCATAATGATCATAATGGTGCAATCTCAGAGAAATTAAACTAAATAGATGTCCATTCCAGTTGCACTTTGACTCTTATAATGAATAATAATAAGGTGCGGCGACTAAAAAGCATAATTGAGTGTAATAATGGTGTATGACCTTAAATAGTTTCAATCGTTTGTCATCGCTATGGCTTGTTGATTTTTTTTTCCTCCCTCTTTATCTTCGAGAAAAAAGAATGATGTAAATCCCCCTTTGTTCTTTTCCCCTGCTACTGTGCACTCTCATACCTCTCCTGATTGACTGGAGAATATCTTCTCTCTGAAGAAAGTGCTGCTAATTGCTCTTCTTACTATCAAATGATTCCTAATGCAGCCAATATAGCAACAAACCCCAGAGGTAATAAATCAATTTCGACAGATGAAGGCATGCTCATAAAATTATCTAATGAATTTAACCAAGTCGGTATATTAAAGACATGCTGTTCACAAAAAAAAAAACAAAAAAAAACAAAAAAAAAAACAATAATAATAAGCAAAAATTAAAAAAAGTGCACAGAATTGAGGTTATTAAGATGCCCATTGAGCCAATATTGTTAATTATCATTCTTGACTTAATTCATTAATGCATTATATTTTATTAGTGTAGAAAGTTATTCATCATTCATTCATTTTCTGAATCACTTAATCCTAATTAGGGTCGCAGGGAGGCTGGAGCAAGAGTGGGGTCCACCCTGGACAGCTTGCTGGGCCATCACAGAGCAAACATCCATACAACCACTCATACTCACTCTTACACCCAGGGGTGACTTGGAACTGCCAATTAACCTACTGTGCATGTTTTTGGACTCTGGGAGAAAACCTGAGTACGCGGAGGAAACCCACACAAGCACGGGGAGAACATGCAAACTCCTCGCAGCAACGCCCGAGCTGGGAATAAAACCCTTCTTGCTAATCACTATGCCACTGTGTCGCTCTATGGTAGAAAGTAATATATTAATTTTCAGAGGGCAATCAGATCTTGACACCAGATGTCCAGACATCCAACTTATTGAAGTAAACTTCCTGTTTTCGTTAAAACTATTTTAAAAGCGAAATGAGTACTAATATATAGATTTAGACACCACCAATAGACAATCATATCGATGCCTCACTTTCCGTGGTTAATTGGGATCGAGATCCCCCCCGTGACCACCGAATTCCGCGAAGTAGAATCAAACCCACGAACCATCCCCTGACTGACGTATACGTACAGTAAAACCTCCGCTGACGAACGCTTAAGCTCACGAACTTTTCGCCTCAAGAACATTAAATTTGCGAGCATATTGTCTCTGCTGACGAACTAGTTTTCAGCGGACGAATCAAACCACGCGGTCGAACAGCGCCACGGTGGCGGCCACGAGAAGCTGACGCACGCTCACGGCGTCACAGTTCGTCACACCCCTTTCTTTGAGTGCGGAAGTGGTTTGTGTTTGCTAGACATTTTGGACCATATTGAGTGTACTTTTGCTATTATGGGACGAAAAGACCCCACCACAGGCGGAGATCATTGAAAAACACGAACGAGGTGTGCGTTTGTGTGACTCAGCGTCCCAGTACCAGTACGCTAAGTCTACCACCATCCTTAAGAACAAGGAAGCTATTAAGGGTGCGTGTGTGGCTAAGGGTGTTTCCAAACAGTAGGCGTTTCCAAACACTCCTTCCAAACAGTAAGTCCCTCCCTCCCTCCTCCTCCCACTCCATTCCATCAAGCCGTCAACTACCATCACAAAGGTAAATAAAACGACTTTATTATACAGTACAGTTTATTTCTTTAATTACAATACAATAGCACATTTATTATACATAAAATAAGGTATATTTTTGTGTAGTTTTAAGGCTTATTTAGTAGAATATTATGTTTTATGGGGACCTGGGAACGGATTATTCTCATTTTAATGGTTTCTTATGGGAAATAAATGTTCGGAAGACGAACTTTTCGCCTCACACACACTTTCTGGGAACCAATTATGTTCGTGAGCAGAGGTATCACTGTACATGTATATGTGTATATGAGAGATTTCTTTTGCCCCCCCCCCCCCCTTTTTATCATGGGTCGCCACAGTGATCGATTCGCATGTTTGATTTGGCATAGGTTTTTACGTTGGATGCCCTTCCTGACACAACCCTTTTGCAAGGGACAGAAACACGCTGACGGCTTTGCAGCTGCTCTTTTTACGAAAGCCAGCAATGGTTCTTTTACATGAACCTCTCACCATAGACAGTGAGAGACATGGCCAGCCTTTGATAACCCAGTTAGCTGCACTGGGGGGGGGGCAGTGACAACCTTGTGGAGAGGGGGATTCGAACCCCCAACCTTTGGATCAGCGATCCAACGCCCTATGCCACTAGACCACCACTGCCCTGTACATGTATATGTGTATATAATATCAATAAATACATATTCAATCATATAAATGTTTATAATAACAATTAAACATTCAAAAATAATGCATAAGATGTAAATAAAATATAAATACACACACATGTGTGCAGGGGGCAGTGGTGGTCTAGTGGTATAGGGTGCTGGATCGCTGATTCAAAGGTTGGGGGTTCGAGTCCCCCCCTCCACAAGGTTGCCCCTGCCCCCCCCCCCCCCCCCCCCCAGTGCAGCTAACTGGGTTATCAAAGGCCGGCCATGTCTCTCACTGTCTATGGTGTGAGGCATGTAAACGAACCATTGCTGACTTTCGACAAGAGTAGCTGCAAAGCCATCAGCGTGTTTCCGCCCTGCGATGGCCTGGCGAGCTGTCCAGGGTGTACTCTGCCCTCGCCCGAAGTTGGCTGGGATGGGCACCAGCCTCCCCGCGACCCAAATTAGGATTAAGCGGGTACAGAAAATGAACTGATGAACACATGTGCATGTGTGCATGCACGCACTCAGATGCACACCTCACAAAAATGTAAGTAATTTTGATGAGAGGTTTTGTGTTTTTTGTTTTGTGTTTGTTTAGGTTTTTGTGTCATTTTCCTTAACTTTTTACCCATTCTTCCATAATTTCCTCATTTTTTAATTCGATGATTTTTTTTTCTGTTTAAACCACAATGCACTGAAGCCCATGAATTGAAGCATGAAGTAGCGAGGGATCCATATATGTCCGTGGTTGGTGTTATAAGACTAACGTGGCTTCTCATCATCATCATCATCATTATCTTCTTCTGCTTAATCCCGGGGTCGGGTCGGAAGCAGCATCCTAAGCATCTTAAGCAATGAGGTCCAGACATCCCTATCCCCAGTCACTTCCTCCAGCAGTTTCCGGGGGACACTGAGGCATTCCCAAACCATCCAAGACATGTAATCCCTCCAACATGTTCTAGGTCAACCCTGGGGTCTCTTCCCGGTTGGACATGCCCGAAACACCACACACAAGGGACATGTTTGGGAGGCATTCTAACCGGATGCCCGAGCCACCTCAACTGGCTCCTCTCAATACGGAGGAGCAGTGATTCTACTCCAAGCTCCCACCGGATGGCTGAGTTTCTCACCCTATCTCTCATCGAGAACCCTACCACCTGGTGCTGAAAGCTCATTTCAGTCACTTGTATCTGCGATCTTGTTCTTTTGCTCACTACCCAAAGCTCATGACCGTAGGTGAAGGTTGGAATGTAGATTGACTGGTAAGTTGAGAGCTTTGCATTGTGGCTCAGCTCCCTCTTTACCACGATAGACCGATACAAGCTCTGCTTTACAGCAGAGGCTGTAGCGATCCACCTGTCAATCTCCCGCTCCATCCTTCCCTTGCTGGTGAACAAGACCCCAAGATACTTTAACTTCTCCACTTGGGGCAGGACCTCATTCCGGACCCGAAGGCTGCATTTCACCCTCCTTGAATCACCACCGGGCAGTGGTGGTCTAGTGGTATAAGGCGCCGGATCTCTGATCCAAAGGTTAGGGGGTTCGAGTCCCACTCTCCACAAGGTTGTCACTGTCCTCCCAGTGCAGCTAACTGGGTTATCAAAGGCCGGCCATGTCTCTCACTGTCTATGGTGTGAGGTTCATGTAAAAGAACCATTGCTGACTTTCAACAAGAGAAGTTTCCGCCCTGCGATGGCCTGGCGAGCTGTCCAGGGTGTACTCTGCCCTCGCCCTGAGTTGGCTGGGATGGGCACCAGCCTCCCCATGATCCTAATTAGGATGAAGCGGTTACAGAAAATGATGAATGAACCGAATCACCACCTTATCATGGTGGAGAGGTTTACTGTCCTAATGATCCTATGAGCTATGTTGTGCACTATGCCCCTGTTAGGGTTTCCCAAAGAAAAGAGGTCCTAGGTGAAAGTTCAGACTAACAGCGGTTCAGAAGTCCTGTATGAAGAAACAAAGAACAAGGACAAATTTCACTTGCCCTGACATGGGTCACTGGGGTCCCCCTGTGGGTGAGGCTTGAAGGTGAGTGCCTAGTGGTTAGGCACCAGGCCCAGCCTGAAAAGGGAACATGGGTCTGCCCTCCCATGGACTGACCACCTGGGGGAGGGGCTATGGGGGTCAGGTGCAATGTGAGTTGGGTTTCAGCCAAAGGCATAGGTTTTGTTGGACTGATCCTCGCTTACTGATTCTGAATCTTGGGACATGGAAAGTCACCTCTCTGACGGGGAAGCAGCCTGAGCTGGTGCATGAGGTGGAGAGATACCGACTAGATATAGTCAGGCTCACCTCAACACATAGCTTGAGCACTGGAACCACCCATCTCGAGAGGTGTTGGACCTTATTCCATTCTGGAGTTGCTCATGGGGAGAGGTGGAGAGCCGGTGTAGGCATCCTTGTTACCCCCCCTCTCTCAGTGCCTACATGTTGGGATTCTCTCCAGTCAATGGAAGGGTAGCTAGACAGGTCCTGACTGTTGTTTGTGCTTATGCACAAAATGACAGTTCAGAGTACCCACCCTTCTTGGAGTCCTTAGGGGGTGTGTTGTAGAACGCTCCCCTGGGAGACCTACTCATTGTCTTGGGAGACTTCAATGTCCAAGTAGTCAATGATAGAGTAACCTGGAAGGTGTGATTGATATCACAGATTCTTTCAGGGTTAAATTGATTTCAGCCCTGAAGGAAGGAAGTAACTAAGTTAATATGTTTCCCCTGCCTTCTGTGACTATGGTTCACAGTAGGTTTTTTCACCATCTATCACTCATCATTTTCTGCATTTATTTGTATCAGCTTTCCTGTTAGTTAAGTAATCCGTTTAACAAGTTCATGTTCCGGGCTGCCATTCGAGTTTGGTGTTATCCTGCTTGGTGAAGGTTTGTGTATTCTTTTTTTTACGGTAATATCAACTCAGGAGTTGACACAGGATGACCAGTGAAGGCATGTTCCCTGACTGTTGGGCTGGGTTCAGGAGTGCCACTGTTAATTACGACACACAGCATAGAAACAGCACAGGAAGCATCATCATCGTCATGTGTTAAGGGAAAATCAAAGGACTGATTATCTTGGTTTGTTAATATTTTAGTTTTCATTTCTTATGTGATTTTAGTCAAAATTAGCATAAGATATACAATTTGAACATTAAGTGACATCCACAATGAGAGTAAGATCAGCTTTAGAGTTTATTCAGACAAGTATGGCCCAGATAGTAAAAAAATGTTTAAAATAATTTACCAGCTCTCTTTTTTAAATGGACATTCTAGAGCCGTCCTTCTGTCTGTCTGGTAGTTCCTGAGTTAACCACATCAAGTTCCTCATCTCTAATAATTTCTTTGTGATGAAAGTCCTCATGATCTCTCTCTCTCTCTATCTATCTATATATCTGTCTGTCTGTCTGGCTGGCTGGCTGTCTGTCTTTCTGTCTGTCCACCCGTCTGTCCATCAATCTGTCTGTCTGTCTGTCTGTCTGTCTATATTCTGTATGTATGTCTGTCTGTATGTCTGTCTGTCTATATCCTGTATGTATGTATATCTGTCTGTCTGTCTATCTATCTATCTATCTATCTATCTATCTATCTATCTATCTTCTGTATGTCTGTCTGTCTGTCTCTTTATCTGTCTGTCTATGTTCAGTTTGTCTTTCTGTCCGTCTCTTTATCTGTCTATCTGTCTATCTATCTTCTGTATGTCTGTCTGTCTGTCTGTCCCTCTTTTGCAAGACATGTTAAAACTGTGCTTGAACTTCCTCATCTCTGTTTTGATTTCTTTGTGTCTAAATGCTTTATAACCCCCTGTCATTTTCTGTTCTTTTTTGGTCATAAACATGTCAAACTCTGATCCCCTGCAACTTTTGATGCTTAGCAAATATTTATTTTTCTGACCTGATCTAAAAATGACAGCTTTTATAGTAAATCCTTCCCAAAATCAGGAAATGTTTTTCTTGTGCTTTTCAATCACAACACATTTATCATCAAATGCATCACATTTATCTTCCAAGTTTTCCCACAATGCAATGTTCAGCTTGCAGAGAGCAGTCAGCCTGCACTAATGGTTCTGTTGTTGTCAGTCTGATAATTTACTTTATAAATGCAGCAATCATTACGGTACATTTCTATTCATTATCAAAAATCACGCCTTCAAACAGATTCATGGTGATTTGTTATCTTTCACTGATATGTTGGAGTGCACACTAAAGATAAATGCACTGCTTATACCTTTTATTTATATTATTCATTCATTCATTCATTCATTCTCTGAAATGCTTAATTCTAACTAGGATGGCGATGAGGCTGGTGCCCATCTCAGTCGACTCAGGATGAGGACAGAGTTCACCTTTCACAGCTCACCAGGCGATCGCAGGGCACAAACAAGCTAACAGCATCCCAATGGCCTACTATTTACAGATGACTTATTTAAATTATTATGTTATTAATTTATATAAAAATAAGCAATATAATATAGAAATAATATATAACATATACACGGGGCAGTGGTGGCCCTGTGGTAGGGTGCTGAATTATTGATCCCAAGGTCAGGGGTTTACGGGTTGTCACTGCTGTCCCTCAGTGCAGATAATTAGGTTAGCAAAGGCCGAATATGCCTCTCACTGTCTGGGAACCATTGCTGACTTTCATCAGGAGTAGGCTGAATAGCCGTCAGCAATGGCCTGGCGAACTGTCCAGGGTGTACTCTGCGATCACCAAGAGTCGGCTGAGATGGTGCGACCCTTCATGTGACCCGAATTAGGATGAAGTGGTTTAAAAAATGAATGAATGAATATAACATATCTACCATGCAATGAGTGATATATATATATATATATATATATATATATAGGGATCCCTCACTGTCCGCGGTTAATTGGGGCGAGATCCTCCCACGACCACCGGATTATGCAAAGTAGGATCACCCCCCCTCCCACTCTGAATGACGTACAGGTACATGTATGTGTGTATATAATATCAAGAAATACATATTCAATGCTATAAATGCTTATAATAAAAATGACACATTATAAAATAATGCATAAGATGTAAATAAAATATAAATTGTTTTATGTTTGTTTAGGTTTTTTTTTTTTTTTTTTGCATAATTGGCCTTATTTTGCTGCATTTTCCTTAACTTTTCCCCCTATTCTTCCTTAATTTCCTTATTTTTTAATTCGATGAATATTAAAAAAAAAAAACCGATGATGCACTTAAGCCGCATGCATTGAAGTGCTCTATGGAGCCTGTGGTGTAGTGGTTAGAGTGTTGGGCTCATGATTGGGAGGTTGTGAGTTCAAATCCCACTGAGACCCTCACTGTGCTAAGACCCCTGGGCAAGGTCTCAACCACAAGTGTGCCTCTGTTCACCCAGCAGTATAAATGGGTACCAGTAAAAATATACTGGGAAGGTAACCTGCGATGGACTAGCATCCCATCCAGGAGGAGTTCAACTCCTGATTGCTTCACGCTACAGAAACTGGGGATAAGTACCGGCCTGATGAGCCACTAGGCTCGGGTGTAAAAACCCAAACAGTTAATCAATCAATATGCAGATGTAGATATATATATATATATATATATGTATGCACAAGCAGATGCTTTCACGTTTTATTCTACATGCTATAGAATTTATGAAATCCTTCAAAACTTCTGCAAAACCATTATCTCAAAAACATTGGTAAATCCTCTCAACATCATATCTATCAGGGTTGTAGATGCCTGTAGGAGAGTAGTGATCATTCTCTGATGTACAACATTTTATCTATTTTCTGAATGCAATTATATGTACATTGGTGAACCTCTGCCCAGATGTTCTTTTTATATCCAGTCATAATACCGACCTGTTGCCGATTAATTAAATTAGTTGAAAATCTTTCTCCAGCTGTTTCTTTTTGGTATTGCCTACTTTTTAAGCCGATTGTTGCCCTGCTCCCACTTTTTTGAGATGTGCAGCTGCTGCTATCAAATTCAAAACAACCAAATATTTTGATGAAATAGTAGAATGCCTCACTTTCAACATTGCATATGTTTTTTTGTTTGTTTGGTTTTTTTTGCAAATTACACATGGGTGTATGAGATTTGCAAATCATTGCGTATTGTTATTATTTTAATTTAACACAGAATCCCCACTATTTTTGGAATTGGAGTTGTATTTAGGCTAAATTATAACCTCCAGCAGATGCAAGTGTGTTTTCAGCTAGAATCTGATTTGGGCTTTTTTTATTTATTTAATCTAATATTTACAAAACAAATAAATAAAGTTAACTCGATTATATCTGCCATGGCCTGGCGAGCTGTCCAGGGTGTACTTTGCCCTCTCCCAGAGGCTGCTGAGATGGGCTGGGCGCCAGCATTCCCGTCACCCTAATTAGGATTAATCGGATCAGAAAATAAATTTTGAGTATAATTTTCACCTCCAATTAGCTTTGAGAATGAAATAAACTCATTTATTATTCTTTATTGCTGTGAATGTGTTTCCCCACAACGAACGGAAAGCTATTCATTGCATATCCGAAGATTTTAGTGGCATATAGAATAGATGATTTTGAATTGAAAAAAACATTTAATGTACTGCAGTGGTGGCTCGGTAGTACGGTGTTGGCTTATTGATCCAATGGTTGGGGAGCCAACCTCACTATCACTGAGTTGTCACTGCTGTCCCTCCAGTGCAACTAACTGGGTTATCAAAGGCCAGCCATGTCTCTCGCTGCCTGTGGTGACATGTCAAAGAACCATTGCTGTCATTCATAAAGACTAGCTCACTGGGTTGCCGTCAACCCTGCGATGACCTGGCGAGCTGTCCAAGGTATACTCTGCCTTTGCAAGAGTCAGCAGAGAAGGGGGTGAGCCTCTCCGTGACCCTAATTAGGATTAAGCAACTCAGAAAATGAATGAATAAATGAACTTTTAATATATTTAAAAATTAAACTTTTCAGTTATTTTCTTTGGTATCTGTAATAGAATTGCAGGTAATTGTAGTTTTCCTCATTAACATGCATGAGGGGCATGAATATGCATGACGATTCAACTCCACTGCACATGAACAGTGTTGTTGGGGAGTTTGCACACACACACACACACACACACACACACACACACACACACACACACACACACACACACACACACACACACACCTTTTAATTAATTTATGAACTCAGAAAATAACTTCAGAAAAACATATTACTTCATAGTTGATCATTAAGTTCAGCTCGCCTATGTGTGTGTGTATGTGTGTGTGTTTATATATATATATATATATATATATATATATATATATATATATATATATATATATATATATATATGTATATATATATAAAAACACACACACACACACACACACACACACACACACACACACACACACACACACACACACACACACACACACACACACACCCTGTCTCTCTCTCTCTCTCTATTTCTCTCTCTATCTCTCTCTCTCTCTCTCGTGCGCACGCTGCGGGCCACGCCCACAAGACATGGAATTCAAAACACATTCCCTGCTTGACAAACTCAACTTTAACTTGATTCCTTGAGGGATCGGAATTCCAGGTGAGCTCAACTGCGCCCACATTTATTAAACATTTACTGAATTAAACAACTTAAAAAACTTTAAGCTTCCTTCTGTCTCTATCTGGGAGGCCAGCGGGGTGGGATGTTGAGAGACAGCCAATGAGAGAGCAACTCGCGCGTCGTGTGGAATTTTGATTGGTGCGTTTGAATTTTGAATTTCTTTTCGTAAGAGAGGGTTGTTTTCGTGTCCCGGGGACGGAAACATAGGAAAATGATCTTTGTAACCCGGGGATTTCGTACCCAGGGGTCTTTGTAAGTAGGGGGCCGACTGTGTATATATATATATATATATATATATATATATACACACATATTTTATGTATCATGATACATATATATCATTTTCTGTAACTGCTTAATCCTAATTAGGGTTGCAGGGAGGCTGGTGCCCATCTCAGCCAACTCTGGGTGAGGGCAGATTACACCCTGGACAGCTCACCAGGCCATCGCAAGGCAGAAACACGCTGACGGCTTTGCAGCTACTCTTGTCGAAAGTCAGCAATGGTTCTTTTACATGCTTCACACCATAGACAGTGAGAGACATGGCCGGCCTTTGATAACCCAGTTATCTGCACTGGGGGGGACAGTGACAACCTGTGGTGAGTGGGGCTTGAACCCCCAACCTTAGGATCAGTGATTCAGCACCTTTACCACTAGGCCACCACTGCCCTCTGTTGCTAACAGTTCAGTTCAGTTCATTTTCTGTAACTATATACTAGTATACCCATTCTGTTCTATATGTACCCAGGTATAATCTAGCCTCGGCCACTTTAACCCCAGGTATAGTCTGGCAAGCCTTGACAGTTCACTCGACCCGACGGTCGATCTTGTGACTGGTCTGCAATCTTTTGAAACCGGCGAACGACAAAATGGCCATGAACATATTTCCTAATGCATTACGTGATACTGCGCATTGCCGAAAGCAGGTTTGTGTGTCGTAAAGAAAACAAAAATAGCCAACACGGCATAGGTACACGCCATATTCGTTTAAAGACTCATTTTCAGCTGAACGAGCTTTGGGTTACCAGAGTCATTTACCGGTGAACCATAAACTGGTTCCTCAAATTGTTGAAACATCGAGGCCTGGTCTGGATTCGTGGTGAACAGCTCACCAGACCATCAAAACGCACAACTATTTACACTCACGTGGGGAAATTTGGAACAGCCATTAATGTGCATGTTTTTGAACTGTGCGAGAAAACCGGAGAGCCCGGAAGAAACCAATGCATCCATGAGAGCATGCAAACTCCACACCGAAATGCCTGAGCCTGGGATGTGAACCCAGAACCTCCTGGCTGTGAGGTACACATGCTAAGCACTATGCCACCATGCCGCCAATGATATGACCATGATATTAGTAATAAAAAAAAAAAAAATATATATATATATATATATATATATATATATATATATATATATATATATAAATCAAACCTGAGTCAACAGCTGTACTAATTGGCAATTTGTTTTTTATCATTTAAGATAGTACCTCTTAATATTCTTCACCTCCAAACTAAAAAAAAAAAAAAGATTTTATGGGCAGTTAATTCATGATCGAGTCACACACTTCATCTGCAACTTTTCATCCTTATCGGCCTCATGCAGCTGATAACCATCTTTAACATTTTCCTTCTGTGGAGAAAACAAACCTGTACACCTTACATTAAAGATTCATCGTGAAGGTGAGCAGTGTGATTGCAGGACATTTACAGCAGGTTGAATGCTTTAGGAGTAAATTAGCCAAGCAGAAGCAGGAAATAAGCTCATCTCATCCCAGATGTGTCACATAGGAGCAAGAGTCATTTCCATAATTGCCACTGATATAATTTAAATTCTCCTCCTGAGAATCAACAAGGATAAAAAAAAAAACAGCACATGGAAATTAGTAAAATCAGTTCAAGCTTCATGGTGAAAATATCACTTGTCTTACATTTGACTTTTTTTTTTTTTTATGGTCGTTTTCCCCCTTATTTAGTCAAACACATTGATTTACTCTGCCAGTGGTTGTAAGTGACCAGTGGATACAGATTAGCTGTAATCTATGATTAACATCTTGTATAACTGGACAGTTATTCTAAATTAAATCTCCTCCACAATCAGCCGCGTGCTGAGAAGCATGGTAGAGTCCCGCCTCCATTCACTGAGCTGCCGAGGAAAATAGAAAAGAGGTCATTGTCATTTATACTGTATCAAGTGTTTTTTTTTTTTTTTTCATTTTTAATTACCAAATAATAAAGATAATTAGTTGCACAGTGTAGCGTATTCTGTAATAATATTGTTCTTCTTAATATTTCTTTATCTTAATATTGTTCAGATAAAAACATGACAGAAAGCAATTTGGATATAAAAATTGTGTTCACTAGAAAAAAAAAAATTAAATAAATTTATAATTAAATAATTAATTAAAAGTGTTTTTTCAAATAATTCTAATCATGTTTTACAGTACATATAATAAATGCTAATAATTTAAAAGCATAAATTTTTCCTGGTGGAATTTCTTTTAACATTGATGGAAGGAGACTCCAGTTCAAGTGGAATTACAGGGATCCCTCTCTACTTCGCGCTTCAGTTCATGTGGCTTCAGTGCATCGCATTTTTTTTTTCTTTTTTAATATTCATTGAATTAAAAAAATAAGGAAACTAAGGAAGAATTGGGGAAAATGTGAAGAAAATGTCACAAAAACAAGGCCAATTATGCCAAAAAAACCCCAAACAAACAAAAACAAAAACAACCCAAACCCCCCCAACAAAACTACTTACATTTTTATGTGAGGTGCGCATCTGAGTGTGTGTGTGTGTGTGTGTGTGTGTGTGTGTGTGTGTGTGTGTGTGTGTGTGTGTGTGTGTGTGTGTGTATTTATATTTTATTTACATCTTGTGCATTATTTTTTAACTATTGATTGTTATTATAAGCATTCATAGTGTTGAATATGTAGTTATTGATGTTATATACACATATACATGTATGTATACGTCAGTCAGGGGGTTTGATCCTACTTCACGGAATGTGGCGGTCGTGGGAAGATCTCAGTCCCAATTAACCACGGAAAGTGAGAGACCTCTTGTATATCAACACTGGAAAGTTTTTGGGCAGCACGGTGGTGTAGTGGTTAGTACATCCTCCTCACAGTATGGAAATCCTGGGTTTGGGTCCTGTGCCTGGGCTTTTCTGTGTAGATTCTGCATGTTCTCCCAGTGCTTGCATGGGTTTCTCTGTATACTCCAGTTTACTTCCAGTCCATGAACGTTAGGCTATTCTATTGGCTGTTCTAAATCAATCCTAGGTGTGTGAGTATGATCTGTTGTGAGTGTGTTGGCCCTGTGATAATCTGGTGAGCTGTTCAGGGTGTACTGTGCCTTTTCTCAGAGTCTTCTTGGATGGGCTTCAGCCTCCCCGTGACGCCAGTAGGAAAAAGCGGTTCAGCAAGTAACAAATGAGAACGTGAACGAGTGGAACCTTTTCTGTTTACACACTGTGCAGTTTCTCATTAATGGCACAACCTGCTTTGTTTTTGTCTTATTATCTTAGAGAGAAAGAAATAGATGCAGATGAGAACAAACATGAAAACAGAGTGTGTGTGAGTTCTATGATATCAAGTGTAAATATAAAAAGATAAAGAACGCAAGTTGTTTCTTAATAATTTGTTTTGGGATTTTTTTTTTTTTTTTTTTTTTTTTTTGTGGTTGCTGAACTTTTTGGAGTTATTTAATGGTGGGAACAAGAAATCCTCATACGGCTTATTACCTTCTGAACAGTTTTATTATTTTCGTAAAAATTGTTGCACCCATAATGCATTGGGTTATTTTTGTAGATTCTGTTGTGGTGTATGTTTTTCCCTGAGTTTTGCAGGCATCCTTTGCAGAACCTGTTCAGAACATCCATTCTCACTCACATTCATACCTTGAGACAATTTGGATTAGTCAGGTCGCCTAATGTTCATATGGCGGCATGGTGGCGTAGTGGTTAGCACGTCCGCCTCACAGCAAGGAGACCTAGGTTTGATTCCCAGCCTTGGTGTTTCTGTGTGGCGTTTGCATGTTCTCCCCGTGCTAGTGTGGGTTTCCTCCAGGTACTCCAGTTTCTCCCACAGTCCAAAAACATGCACAGTAGGTTAATTGGCGGTTCCAAATTGCCCGTAGGTGTGAATGAGTCCGTATGTGGCCTGGCGAACCATACGGTAGATCATTGTGTGATCACAGCCATAATAAGCCCTGTATGAGCATCATTCAAGCTTCAGAGATTGATGTCCATTCCTCGTGATTGGATGTAGACGTAGATAGATAGATAGAATGTTCATATCCATGGACAGTGTGAGGAAACCAGAGTAACCTGAGAAAACCCATACAAGCACAGGGAGAACATGAAGAGAACTCCCCACTCACTAATTATGACGCTCGAACAAGGACCTTCTTGCTAATAAGCAAGTGTAGCATAAAAACTACTACAACCCCACCATCATCATCATACAGGTTCCGTATATGGTGGTGTTGTGTGCGTGGGTATTTTTTTTATCTTATTTGCATATTCATATAGGTTATGTTGATTTCTCTTGTGGCAGGTGTTTTCAGCTATCTCCCAACATCCCGCCCTGCTGGCCTGTCATTGGCTATCTCCAAACATCTCACCCCACTGGCCTCCCATTGGCTAGGAGGGAGCTTCATCTCCATAATACGCATGACGCAAAACTATTGAAAGGAATTTGATGATATTTTGCATATATGATCTAATAATGCAGGTGGGCATTATTCTTTTTAAATATCTGATGATAGTGATCATTACATTAAAGTTTGAATTTAGTGCTAAATAGTTGCTACTGTCCCCCCAGTGCAGCTAACTGGGTTATCAGAGGCCGGCCATGTCTCTCACTGTCCATGCTGTGAGGGTCATGTAAAAGAACCATTGCTGACTTTCGCAAAGTGTGGGTGCACAGCCATCAGTGTCTTTCTTCCCTGTGATGACCTGGTGAGCCATGCAGGGTGTATTCTGCCCTCGCACAGAGACGGCTGAAATGGGCGCCAGCCTCCCCGTGACCATAATTAGGATTAAACGGTTCAGAAAATAAATGAATGAATGATTGGTTGCTGGTGGGCATCAAGATCTATATGGATCTCTTATTATCCGTTGCTTCATTTTATTATTATTATTTAATACTTTCATCGAGAGCCATCTCTTTTCTTCTTGTTCTTTTTTTTTTGTAGACTCCAAGAAGTTTGACCAATTAAGTGAAAAAGTGAATCTCTTCTTTGGTGGCCCAAAGAGATTCAACAAAGTATTGCATTTTCTCTGTGAAGTGGAAAATGTCATGTCAATAGCAGCCATTTCAGTCTAAAAACAGAGCCTATTCTTAAAGCAACCTGACCTTTAAAGGTTTCTTTTTCACCGTGCTGTGATCATACCGTGAAGAGGTTTTCTCATTTTTTTTCTGAACATCCTGCTTATATTTGTTTGCTTTTTACCAATCAGCCTGATCAAGCGACACACTCTTGTCTCCTGTGCTGAATGAAGCCCCTCAGGCTATTATTACAGTGCTTAAATTTAAGGCAAATTAAGGCACACTTTAATAAGGTAGCGATACTGTCCGTCATTACTGTTTCCTGGACGAACATTGATGGATTGGGCTGGATTGGGATGATGGATTGGGCTGTTCGGCTAACAGCCTTATTTTCAACTTAAGAAATGCGTCTAAACATCAGCTTGACGTTCAATAACAAAACCTGTTGTCTGATAAACAGCTGTAGTGTTAGCAACCGATTCTGAGCAAATGAGAAGCGTTATGGAAGCGAAGCATGATAAGAGGATATACTTTGAGAAACTAGACACTTTTTTGGATTAATTCCCGTATTCATTCATCCATTTTTTGCGACTTAATCCTAAATAGGGTCGTGGTGAGGCTGGTGTCCATTGCAGCCGACTCCAGGAGAGGGCAGAGTATACCGAGGATAGCTCGCCAGGCCATCGCAGGGTAGAAACATGCTGACTTCTATGCACTTCCTCTTGTCGAAAGTCAGCAATAGTTCTTTTACATGAATCTCACACAATAGACAGTGAGAGACATGGCCGGCCTTTGATAACCCAGCTAGCTGCACTGGGGGGACAGTGACAATCTGTTGAGAGTGCGGCTTGAACCCCCAACCTTAGGCTCAGTGATTCAGCACTCTTTACCACCAGGCCACCACTGCCCGAATTTCCGCATTTTGTTTCTATATTTTTTCCTTTATTCTTACAATGAAACACAGTGTTTGATTTGAGAGAATCGTGATGAATGTGGAGGTTGTGGGATCTGATTGTGGTGATCTTAAAGGAACTTGGCGGAATCCTGATGATTGTGGAGGTTGTGGGATCTGATTGTGATGATCTGAAAAGAACTTGGTGGAATCGTGATGATTGTGGAGGTTTTGGGATCTGAGGTTGTGGGATCTGATTGTGATGATCTGAAAAGAACTTGGTGGAATCGTGATGATTGTGGAGGTTGTGGGATCTGATTGTGATGATCTCAAGGAACTTGATGGAATCGTGATGATTGTGGAGGTTGTGGGATCTGATTGTGATGATCTCAAAGGAACTTGGTGGAATCGTGATGATTGTGGAGGTTGTGGGATCTGATTGTGATGATCTCAAAGGAACTTGGTGGAATCGTGATGATTGTGGAGGTTGTGGGATCTGATTGTGATGATCTTAAAGGAACTTGGTGGAATCATGATGATTGTGGAGGTTGTGGGATCTGATTGTGATGATCTCAAAGGAACTTGGTGGAATCGTGATGATTGTAGAGGTTGTGGGATCTGATTGTGATGATCTCAAAGGAACTTGGTGGAATCGTGATGATTGTGGAGGTTGTGGGATCTGATTGTGATGATCTGAAAAGAACTTGGTGGAATTGTGATGGTTGTGGAGGTTGTGGGATCTGATTGTGATGATCTCAAAGGAACTTGGTGGAATCGTGATGATTGTAGAGGTTGTGGGATCTGATTGTGATGATCTCAAAGGAACTTGGTGGAATCGTGATGATTGTGGAGGTTGTGGGATCTGATTGTGATGATCTGAAAAGAACTTGGTGGAATCGTGATGATTGTGGAGGTTGTGGGATCTGATTGTGATGATCTCAAAGGAACTTGGTGGAATCGTGATGATTGTGGAGGTTGTGGGATCTGATTGTGATGATCTCAAAGGAACTTGGTGGAATCGTGATGATTGTGGAGGTTGTGGGATCTGATTGTGATGATCTCAAAGGAACTTGGTGGAATCGTGATGATTGTAGAGGTTGTGGGATCTGATTGTGATGATCTCAAAGGAACTTGGCGGAATCGTGATGATTGTGGAGGTTGTGGGATCTGATTGTGATGATCTGAAAAGAACTTGGTGGAATTGTGATGATTGTGGAGGTTGTGGGATCTGATTGTGATGATCTCAAAGGAACTTGGCGGAATCGTGATGATTGTGGAGGTTGTGGGATCTGATTGTGATGATCTTAAAGGAACTTGGTGGAATCGTGATGATTGTGGAGGTTGTGGGATCTGATTGTGATGATCTCAAAGGAACTTGGTGGAATCGTGATGATTGTGGAGGTTGTGGGATCTGATTGTGATGATCTCAAATTAACTTGGTGGAATCGTGATGATTGTGGAGGTTGTGGGATCTGATTGTGATGATCTCAAAGAAACTTGGTGGAATCGTGATGATTGTGGAGGTTGTGGGATCTGATTGTGATGATCTTAAAGGAACTTGGTGGAATCGTGATGATTGTGGAGGTTGTGGGATCTGATTGTGATGATCTCAAAGGAACTTGGTGGAATCGTGATGATTGTGGAGGTTGTGGGATCTGATTGTGATGATCTTAAAGGAACTTGGTGGAATCGTGATGATTGTGGAGGTTGTGGGAGCTGATTGTGATGATCTCAAAGGAACTTGGTGGAATCATGATGAATTTGGAGGTTGTGGGATCTGATTGTAATGATCTTAAAGGAACTTGGTGGAATCGTGATGGTTGTGCTGATAATTTTGCTTGAAAATTTTATCATGATTATTCCATTGTATTATGATTTTATGCCATTTGAAAGAGAACATGGGGACTGCGGAAGTCACAGTATAGCTTAACAGACCTAGCAGAGCGTCACAGTCGTCATTGTGCTATCGCAGGGGATTTTGATGAACTTGGAAACACGATTCCTTCAAATTAAATTTTCCTGGAAGCAGGCTTTCTCCTGATCGTGCCCCAAGTGCGGTAATAAATGTTAGAGCTCCGCGCTTTTTTTAATTGTGATTAATTTAATTGTTCCCCAGTACAGCTAACTGGGTTATCAAGGGCCGGCCATGTCTCTCACTGTCTATGGTGAGAGATTCATATAAAAGAACCATTGCTGACTTTCGACAAGAGGAGGCTGCAAAGCCGCCATCATGTTTCTGCCCTGTGATGGCCTGGCAAGCTGTCCAGGGTGTACTTTGCCCTCTCCAAGAGTTTGCTGAGATGAGAGCCAGCCTCCCAGTGACCATAATTAGGATTAAGCGGGCCAGAAAATAAATGGATGAATGAATCAGTGTCGTTCATTGTGATGCTAGATGTTCAGAAGATGAATTGGAAAGTGCTAGTCTTGTTATCATGAACCTGGAAGTTCTGTAATGTTCCACAGCTGAACGAACCTGATCTAATCAAAATTTCTTTAAATTTATTCATGCAATTTAGAGGAAAGCTATGAACGCTAACCTTAGCCCTTTAATTTTTTTTGTACTAATTGAATCATATGAAACACAGATTGATATACAAGGTAGAATATAATGAGTTTCAGTTATTTGTCTGGCAGGCTAAACAGAGGTGACGGGATTTCATTTGGGTTCGTTCTCGTTTCATACATTCATTGCTTTTCTATATCAAGCACCTGAATTAGCTTCGAAAAACCTGGTGGAAGAAATTCAGCAGTGGCTTATTTTTACAGTATTGCACCAAATTTCCTCTCTTGCTCTCCAAGCGTTTTTGGTTCTCGGATGATTACTGCGCCATCCTCAAGCGCTCCCTGAAGATGACATTAATCAAGTTCGAGATCAACAAACTAACTGAGCAATATTCCTGCGCTGTTGAGCAGGGAGAAGAGGTTCCCTTCACACATTTTGGAGACTTTATTTTGAGAGAATTCACTTCTCTGCCCACGCTGATTAAGCCGTCTGGTGCTTGCACTTCAAAGCCTGATTCTCCTTGAGTTTTTCTTGCTGAGGTTCCTCATTTGATTTCATTGAAATGTGTTGTTTATTTCTACGGATATTTTTTGCGATATGCTTATCTAGTTCGCTTTCTGAATGCTAGAGTGGAATACATTTACATTTATTTATGCCACAGTGCTGTTGAAGTCTGGAATCTAATTGGCCAGGAGGTGATTAATGGTCTCTAACAGCAGCTGTGAACTTTTGCAGGTAATGAACTGCTGCTCTTTATTGTATTGTTTACATCCAGCGTTGCATGGTGGTGTAGTGGTCAGCATATCCACCTCAATGCAAAACGTTTTGGGTTTCAGTCCTGGGCTCAACAAGAGTGTTGCGGGGTAGAGTTTGCATGTTTCCTCTGGGTACTCCAAAAACATACACAGCAGACTAATTGGATGTCCCAAATTGTCCCTAGATGTGAGCGCAAGTGTGATTGGTTGGGTGAGTGTGTTGACTCTGTGATGGACTGGTGAACTGTTAAGGGTATACCCTGCACTTGCAAGTCATAGAATCATGGATGTGGTGGTGGTGGGGGGAGGGTGTAGACTGGCACTCAAGGGCGGGGCTAAATGATGTGGGCTTCCCACTGCTGATAAAAGGATATAAATATACTTTTTAAAAGTATAAATTTCATGATATAGAGAAGTACCAACCAATTGACTCTACGTCAGCAAGGTTCAATATAATTTAAGCCAGTAAATGGCATTCTATGCCATTTTAAAACAATAAAATGCCGATTGTGTCCACAAAGGTAGTTATGTTTTTGTCAGTGTTTATTTATATTTTGTTAGTTAGCAACTTCACAAAATGTTATGAGCTGATTAGGCTAATTTTGTGGATGAGAGGACTATGGCCCATGGAATAATCAGGGTTTTTTTTTTTTTAATATGCTTTTATATAGTGAGGAAGTTGTCATATTTCAGCAGGCCCCACAGGGGGGTGCCTTATGCTTACATTATTATTTTTTTTTTTCAGTTGGTGCTGGTTTGCACTCCATGAGTGCTTTTAGTGTTTTTTACATGAAGGCAGTACAATGTCAAATATTCTCACCAGTGTTGATGTGTTTCATCACAGTACAGTCATATCATCCAGTTTACAGCTCAAACACACATTGAAGTCTGCCATGTGTCTTTTGATGAGAAAAGTTTTAATTCTAGAGCTCACCCAGAAACTGCTGACCCATGTGTGTGATGTGAAAGGCTCGGTCAGAGTGTGAA
Source organism: Plotosus lineatus (assembly GCA_024760905.1). NCBI lineage: Eukaryota > Metazoa > Chordata > Actinopteri > Siluriformes > Plotosidae > Plotosus > Plotosus lineatus. The sequence continues at coordinate 20,860,256 of CM045734.1, read as the reverse complement.
AAGTTTCAGTGACTCTGTGACCCCTGCTGACCTCTGAGCACATCTTTTGATGTGTTAAAGGTAGACAGGGTGCTGACCACTTCTTCATACATCACTGACAGTCAACCAATTGGAGAGTACAAGCTGCATGTTAATCAGTGCACTTGTATTTGTGTGTGTGTGTGTGTGTGTGTGTGTGTGTGTGTGTGTGTGTGTGTGTGTGTGTGTGTGTGTGTGTGTGTGTGTGCGAGAGAGAGCTCACATCACTCTAGGTGTGTTGTGGACAGGAAGAGGATGAGGATGTGGATATTTTAGCACGTGCATGGGGTGGAATAAACCTGAATCAGCAGTTCATCAAAGGTGTTCTGGATAATGCAGTGTGGTGTTCTGTTTCACAACGGAATTATCAGTATGCTTATTCAGCAACATTGCACACCCTTCTGTCTGAATATAAAATGATACACACACATATACACACACACACACACACACACACACACACTTAGGCTCAACAATCCAGAGCAATGGAGAGTGTGGAAAAGAGGTGAAGCAGCGTGTGCAGGCAGGTTGGAATGGTTGGAGAAAAGTGTCCGGTGTGATGTGTCATAGGAAGGTATTGGCAAGAATGAAAGGAAAAGTGTACATGACGGTGTTGAGGCCAGCGATGTTGTATGGTTTAGAAACAGTGGCCCTGGGGAAAAGACAGGAAGGAGGCAGAGCTGGAGGTAGCAGAGATGGAAAATGTTGAGGTTCTCTTTGGGAGTAACGAGGATGGATAGGATCAGGAATGAGTACATCAGAGGGACAGCACATGTAAGAGGTTTTGGAGACAAAGTCAGAGAGGCTAGATTGAGATGGTTTGGACATGTGCAGAGGAGGGATAGTGAGTATATTGGGAGTAGGATGCTGAGGCTGGAACTACCAGGCAAAAGGCCTAGAGGAAGACCAAAGAGACGATTCATGGATGTGGTGAAGGAGGACATGAAGGTCGTTGGTGTCAAAGAAGAAGATGCAAAGGATAGGGTGAGATGGAGGCAGATGATTCGCTGTGGCGACCCCTGAAGGGAAAAGCCGAAAGGAAAAGAAGAAGACACACACACACACACACACACACACACACACACATATATATATATATATATATATATATATATATATATATATATATATATATATATATATATATATATGTCTTCCTTTCGGCTTTTTCCCTTTTACTCGGGAGTCGCCACAGCGAATCATCCGATCCGCATGTTTGATTTGGCAGAGGTTTTTACGTCGGATGCGCTTCCTGTCACAACCCCTTTTAGCAAGGGACAGAAACACGCTGACGACTTTGCAGCTACTCTTTACGAAAGTCAGCAATGGTTCTTTTACATGCCTCTCACCATAGACAGTGAGAGACATGGCCTGCCTTTGATAACCCAGTTAGCTGCACTGGGGGGGGGGGCAGTGACAACCTTGTGGAGAGTGGGACATGGCACAGCCCTAATGGACAACATCACGCCCAGATTTATTACATAATGGTTATTCACTCCAGTGCAAATATTGGAAAGACAAGAATCTGTCCAGTAGCTGACATTAGTAGTGTTCTTAATTTGGTGATGATAACTTCAAACTCCATGTGAAGATTACCATGCATGCACCCATCTGAAGTTTAGCATAGAGAAACTGAAGGATGCACACAGCAGAATTATTCCAAGGAATGGTAGGAGGAAAATTTACCCAACTCATTTACACATTGAACCTGGCAATATTGCAGGCAGCCAGTGAGACCCTCAGCAAACATCACCGAGTAAAGAAACCATGAGTCACAGCAAACATTTTAGAGCTATGAGGTAAATGCAGAGAGTGCAATCTGAGGGTGCACAGCAGTACAAAGCAGTCAACCAGGAGGTCAAGAAGAGCATGATCAAGGCAAAATAGACTTTGTTCAGAACAACTGCAAGATAGTGTACAGCAAGATAAGTTGAAAGACCTGACAAGCACCAAACAAGGTCAGACAACTACTATACACGACAAAGATGGGAACTGCCTCACCAAAACTAATGAAATACTAAAGAGAGATGGGTAGAATACTGCCCAGGCTTGTACAATCCCAGAGCCTCAGATGGACCCCCCCTCCTCTCCCCAACAAAAAAGGAGGTAGTAATGGCTGTGAAGGTTCTGAGAAAGGGAAACTCACAGGAGTATTCCAGGACAGTATTCCAGCAGAGCTGCTTCAAGCTGAGGGAGACGTCATGATAAGTGCCCCACTAACCACGTGTAACAAAAACTGTGTGTCAAGTGAATGGTCGACTCCTTGGACACAATCCTTGGTCATCACCCTCCCCAGAAAGGTAATTGCTAACCGTGCCAGAATTATTGCCCAATCAGCTTGGTCTGTCACCTTAGCAAAGTTATGTTAAAGATCATATTCAACAGACAGTCCCCAAGACGACCATTGCTGAAGAACAGACCGGCTTCAGGGCAAATCATCAATCTAAAAATACTGTGCGAGACGTAGCTACAACACCAACAAGATCTCTACCACGTTTTAATTTATTTTAAGGCATGCAGTGCTAGGAGGCTGTACAACAGCAATGCCAACCTGACACATGTCATACAAAAGCTATATGAAAAGCCTACCAGCGCAGTCGACTTCAGTGGTCGCCATAGGAATAATTATAGCCTACTGTAGGGGTCAGACAAGGATATATGTATTCTCTCACCTACTTCTTTTAACATCCTAGCTCAAAAGAAGTCATGGCAGATGCTTTGAAAAACTATGTAGGAACTGATAGCATCTGTGGCAGAGCAATCACCAACTTATTTTTTTGAAAATGATATTGACGGCCCAGCAGGGTGGTAGGAAAAACTAGAAAAGCTGGCTGAATGTCTAGATGAATCCTCTACACATTACGGCATGGGGATTAATGCAGAAAAGACCAGACTGATGACCAGTAACGCCAGTGGCATCAGGACTGATATCCGAATTTAAAATACCTGGGAGAAATTATACCGTGACCAGAGATGAAATCCAGAAATTCTTTCTCGGGTTGAAAAAAAAATCACATTAGCAGTAAGACACAGCTGGAAGCTATATGGAACGACAGGAACCTTTTTCGCTGCAAAAAGTTTAGATTGATGCATACTTTCAACATGTCAACTTTCTTATATGCATGTGAATCCTGGACAATAACTTCAAATCTCGAACAAAAACAGAAATGAGACACTACCGCTGATTACAGTACTTGGTGTCTCTTACAAAGACCATATCACAAATGAGAAGGTTCAAAGCACCATCAGGGAGACCATTGGGCCTAATGAAGAGATGCCAACCACGGTAAAAAGACAGAAAAGACAGTGGTATGGAGATATTACGACATCATCAGGGCTGGCCACAACTGTGTTGTAGGGAACGGTATGTGGAGAAGGAACGAGAGGCAGGCAACACAGGCAATGGAATGATATCATCATGGACGGGAGAAACCTTAAAGAGTACCGGTACTGGTGATCCTTACAGTAGAATTTGTGTGTATGTGATAGGTTTAAGTTATACAGACTCTCATTTTAATAGAAATGATCATCCCCAGTGCAGCTCACTGGGTTATCGAAGGCTGGCCATGTCTCTCACTGTCTATGGTGAGAAGGATGTAACCGAACGACTGCTGACTTTCGTCAAGAGTAGCTGTATAGCCGTCAGCATATTTCTGCCTTACAATGGCCTGGTGAACTGTCCAAGGTGCATTTTGCTTTCGCCCCCGAGTTGGCTGAGATGGACAACAGCCTCCCTGTGACCTTACTTAGGATTAAGCGGTTCAGAAAAGGAATGAATGAGACCAAAGAGACGATTCATGGATGTGGTGAAGGAGGACATGAAGATCGTTGGTGTAAGAGAAGAAGATGCAAAGGATAGGGTGAGATGGAGGCAGATGATTCGCTGTGGCGACCCCTGAAGGGAAAAGCCGAAAGGAAAAGAAGAAGAAGAAGAAGAAGCGAAAAGGAATGAATGAATAAATGATCATAAAACGCAAGAAAGTTTTTTCCCGGAAGTGACGTCAACACGTTGGGTAGGGTTGATGCCTCTTGTGGAGACAGTCAAACGTACATTTTAGTGACTCTGAGGATGAGACTGCTGCGTGACAGTCCATCCAAAATGGTTTATGCAGCCAATGTTTATGCCAACTTGGGTTTACTGTCATCAGTTGGTTAGGAATAAAAACAAGTGTGAGCCATGATTTCTGCCATTGTTTGTGCAGTGGCAGATAATGTGTTATGCTCCACGGGTGAGTGACATCGCCCAGCCTATCCAACGAATTTGCATTACTGCCAGGCTGGAACAGCCAATGAGAAAGGCGACATGTCTGTGAGCATGGATTGAGTGCACACTTTGAAAACGGGCATGGATTAATGTTGCCAGAAGGAAACACTGATGTTATTACTGATAATTTTGAATAGCTATCAACACTAATTCATTACACAGACCCTTTAAGCTGAGGGCACAAGACTGTCAGACAATAGCGAGGGTTGCAGAGAACTGGTGGTCAGGTGATATGTGGCACACCTTCGGCCAACCAGGATACAGGAAATGAAGATGGGGGTTTTCAGATTGGATTTGAAGGCCCATGTTTTCTGAATACAATGACATCATTGTTTTGATAAAGCTCCGAAAGCTCAGAACAATGGCATGAAATCGAGCAGGTTTACATATCCAGTCCCTCAGCAGTGCATCAGGTTCAAATTACACTCAATTTCAGTCACTGATGTTATTTTTAGCTTTGTTTTGACAAGCTCTGGTGTATGATTCCACTCAAGTAAACCCTCACGTTTCTCATCAGATTCCACAGTAACGCCAATTAAGGAAGAGAGATCAGATTGTTGCTATTTTATTTATTTATTGATTTATGTGACTATATCTGTACATTATACACTTCATTTTAGACAATTTATGAAACAGTATCAAGGTCTGTTTACTCATTTTTTTTATCCTTTTGTTTGTTTGGTGGAATTGTAAATGAGCATAACATATTCACACAGAGTTTGGAACAATAGAACTTTACAATAGACACATGTCAGAGTGAGGAATCATTGCTTCACAATACTCGGGTGTATTTTAGAGATTATTCTGCCACTGCATAATCACCTGCATCTCGTTTGTTGTTTGGGTTTGTGTTGTATTTCTTAGATAGTTTATCTCGTTCATTATTATTATGCAAGGTGCATACAAGGATTTACGAATAAGAATAAAAATATCTAAATAATAATAATAGCCACACGGTGGCGTAGAGGTGAGCACATGTGCCTCACAGCAAGAAGGTTCGATTCCCAGCTCGGGCGTTTCTGTGTGGAGATTGCATGTCCACCCCGTGTTTGCGTCGGTTTGCTCCGGGTCCTCTGGTTTCCTCCCACAGTCCAAAAACATGCACAGTAGGTTAATTGTGTGAAGGATTGTGAATGTTGGCCTTGTGATGGCCGGGTGAGCTGTCCAGAGTGTACCCCCTCCCTCGCCCAGAGCCGGCTGAGATGGGCGCCAGCCTCTCCGTGACCCTAATTAGGATTAAGCGGTAAAGAAAATGATTGAATGGAATAATAATAATAATAATAATAATAATAATAATAATAATAATTATAATAATAATAATAATTCGAAAATCAATATAGGGAAAAAAAGTGTGAGGGGAAAGCGAAAATCAGGTGAAATGTAAATATAATCACATTATCAGCTGGTCTATGCTGTAGTCAGGTGCTTTAACAGACATGTACTGATAACATCCTTTTACTACATGAGTTGGTTGTAATGATGTCAGTATCAGTAGCATAAATGGAAAAAGTACCACCATAATATCTCCGTTTACAAAGAAAACACCTGTTTATAAATAATTTTATCTTTGAATTGAATATCCTTTATCCATATTTGTATTTAATTTTGTGGAACAAGTTAGTGTTTGCTATCACATATTTTCTACAAGCTAACAGTTTCCTCCTCACTAGCGCCCTCTATCCGGAAAATGCCAAAACACTTAAAGTTTTACCTCTGACTGTTACAGAGCACTGACGCTGGAGTCTCCTTCCGTAAATATTACATACAGGGGTGGTGTCATAGTTGTTTGAAGAAAATAAAAGAAAAGCTAAATATCATGAATGGTGTTATCAAACAAGATAATCATTCATAGAGATGGAAATTTGGGTTAAGCATGATCTCAGAAATGAATTGAGTTCACACATGAAGTGTGTTTGGGGTTTGCAGTTGGTATTTAACTCTGAAAACTGTTCAACTGAACAAGATTTCAAAAGGTCCATGTTACAATCCTAAAAAAAACATTTCCTCTGCTTCAACACAGGCTCAGAAACTCAAAACTATTTTTCATTTGCATGTTGAAAGGCTGATTACCAAATATAGAGCAGAATGTTGAACGTTGATAGCATATTTTGATTTTTTTTTTTTTTTGGGTCAATTCAATCTGAGTAACATCATGCACATCTCCTTTAAGAATCCCATTCATTTTCTGACCCCTTTAATCCTAATTAGGTTTGCAGGGAGGCTGGCACCTATCTTAGCCAACTCCAGGTGAGGGCAGAGTACACCCTGGACAGTTTGCCAGACCACTGCAGGGCAGAAACACGCTGACTGCTATGCAGCCACTCTTGGCGAAAGTCAGCAATGGTTCTTTTACATGAACCTCACACCATAGACAGTGAGAGACATGGCCGGCCTGTGATAACCCAGTTAGCTGCACTGGGGAGGACAGTGACTACCTGTTGAGAGTGGAGCTTGAACACTCAACCTTTGGATCAGTGATCTAAAATTTTACCACCAGGCCAGCCCTGCCTGCCAGTGCCTTACCCCAGGCCACCCCTGCTTTCCAGCACCTTACCACCAGGCCACCCCTGGCTTCCAGCACTATACCACCAGGCCACCTCTTTTAAGAATCTCACCACAGAAAACTTCACCATGTTGACTTAATAGATCCGTTTTAATGTGGTGGGCTGAGTGCTTTAATATAATCCCATGAGTTGCTGCAGTGTGTAAAATTGACTTGAATTCTTTTGGGGATTTTGTTAGACGGTGTAACATTCTGGCTTCACTTGTGTCTTCTGTACTGCAAAACATTGATTATGGTATTAAAAAGAATATTCACCATACTGTATAATATTTTGTCCTTATTATTTGGTGTACCATCTCTAATATTTGTTCAGAAGCGCCGCTGGCAAACCTTCATGGTCCTTGTTTATTTTTGGCAAAGAAATCACATCACGCTTCATTTGACTAATTATTTTCCCCCCACAAGCTGTCGTATTTGCTGCTGTACTTTTTTTCTGGCTGCATTTGTTTTTGCATAAATAAACCGCCGCCTTGCATGTACCTACCATGAATGGAAATTAAACGAGGGAAATGCATGTCTATTTCTGAGGAGTGACGGCTCCCGTGTTGTCAGATAAAACTTCCGCAGGATCCCGATTAAGGCTGCTATGGTGTGGAGCGATGATTTGAGGAACATCAAACACGACCGAACAGTTGGATGCCGTTATTATCGCCGTGGCTCGGTGGGTTCTTCTTGTTAGTTCTGTCTTGTGTTTTTTATTGAGGATTTCATAACAAATCCCTCGATCACCACCATTGGGAAGGTTCACAGCGGTCTCTAATGAGATAAGCTTTCTCAAAATTAGTGCGCTCCTTGATGGCAAGCAATAACAATAGAGAAGACAAAAGCATTTATGCATATTTTTGTAATTAATTCCCTCCTCTTTTCACCCCGTAATTTAACAAATACATTTCTCATCAAAGGCTGGATATTAAAATAAATACATTTTTAAATAGTGTGATTATAATTTCTATCAATTCTGCTTGAAAATACCATGACAAAAAGATCACTTTACAAAATTTGAAGACATTTTCACACTATACAATATTTATCATAGAATTCACATTTGATAACATAGGTAGGTAGTCTGTTGAGTTTTTTTACACCCGAGCCTGGTGGCTCACAAGTCTGTTGGGATTTTACACCCGAGCCTCGTGGCTCATCAGGCCGGTGCTTATCCCCGGTTTCCGTAGCGTGAAGCGACCAGGAGTTCAACTCCCCCTGGATGGGACGCTAGTCCATCGCAGGTTACCGTCCCAGTATATTTTACTGGTACCCATTTATACTGCTGGGTGAACAGAGGCACACTTGTGATTAGGATCTTACCCAGAGGCCATCACACGGTGGGGATCTAACTGGGATTCGAACACAACCTCCTGATCATGAGCCTAACTAACCACTACGCCACCGGCCCCACACATTTGATAACATATAGACAGTTTACTGACTTTGCTCATTAAAACAACTGATATGAATCTTCTGGCAGCTGATTGGTCAATCTGTGTACAAAGCACACAGATTGACCAATCAACTGCCTGAAGACTCAATTCATTTGTTTAAATGAGCAAAGTCAGGTGTGCTGCTGCTTGGTTAAAACAAAAACCTGCAGCCACATGGCCCGTTGTGGCATGAGTTTGACATCTCTGCTTTATCCACTCTAAGATTTGTGCTACCTTGTCAGAAAATGCTAGTTTAGCATTAAACAATATTAGATAGAGTTTCTCTTAATCATATTTCAAAACCTAAACTTGTCCCTTAGGCTTAAAGCCAGGCCTAATTTTTACTTGAAAGCAAACACCTTAAGAGCATCTGATAGCTCGCACAAACCAACGGAAAATTACCAGCTTTATATAATTAACATTTTTTTTCATGAAATGACTGTTACAAGCAACAATATGGATATATTTCCATACGAAAAGGTAAAATAATGCAAACCACACAGAAAAAAAATAAAACAGTTCATAATTGAAATAATAAACAGGCAGAGGTGAACTGATCAGGCAAACAGGATATCAGAAACAAAACAATAACAGCTTTGAGGAACCAAGCAAAGAGCATACACGAAAAGCAAACTCAGACCATAAAGACTTGGTGTGAACTGAAGCGATGTCACACAGAAACAATGTTTTGCAGAGATCTAATTAATAAAGGATTCTTATATTGTTGCAAATCAGTGTGATTAGCATTAGGTGTGCTGTGATAATGTGTCACTCATGTGCTGATCATATGACTGAGAATTGTGCAAAGGATGCTGGAAAAGCAAGAAAAGCCCATAAAGCACATTATTGATTGACGTAACCATTTTATTATCAGAGATACTGGTTATGAGACAAATAATTTTAAATGATGCAAGGTAATTTTTACTTTGCAGGGTATTTTTTCAAGAGTCTTGTTATCTAAACAATTAAACCCAAACAAATCGCAACAGCCGACAATTTCTTTGGTGAAAATTGCTTAATAATAATTTTTGAAATTAAGTACTTTCACTTGAAGTTTTGTTGCTTTTTCAGTATATATATATATATATATATATATATATATATATATATATATATATATATATATATATATATATATATATATATATATATATATATATATATATATATATTTAAAAATCACTATTTTGTTTTTCTGTACTTATGCTAGATTAATCGATATCCTATAGGAGAGGAGCCAATCAAGCCCCCTTCTTACGAAATTAATCCGTTCCAGCGCCTTTTTTGGAAACTGGGGTTTTCGTAAGTAGAGGCGCATTTTACATGTAAAATGCATGATTCATTCCAAGGCTCCTAAGACTACCCCATAAACCCTTTAAAAATGATAAAAGTACACCAATTTTGTATGAAATATGTGTTAAAAGTAAAAGTAAATTATTTATGAAACCATTTAAACATTTTATTTACATATTAAATCATTTTATTAACATATTTATTAATTAAACCATTATTAAACATTTTTTATTCATTTTTACATTCATTATTAAACATTTGTGGCTCGCTCCATAGCGTGCTCCGCCGAATGCGGGTGCCACCCACGCTAGGCAGAGCGCGCCACATTTGTGGCGTGCTTCGTGGCGCGCTCCACCGAATGTGGGCAAAACGCAGCTCATCCAGACCTTCGATCCCTCAAGCAAACAGGTGAATGTTGAGTACCTACAAGTATTCCAGGTGCACTTAACCTGCTTGACAGATCGGAGGTCTGGATGAGCCCTGCCCCGTCTCAAAAGCTCCGGCGTCGGCTGCGACGCCGCCCACATTTATTAAACATTTACTGAATTAAACAACTTAAAAAACAAAAAAATAAGCTGAAATGAGCACTCTCAAAAAACCTCATGAAACTCACGAACCAACAGTACAACTCTCCTTTATGCATGTGACAAATACCCATAATAGGTACAGTACTATGGAGATTCAGCTCCCTCCTGGCCAATGGGAGGCCAATGCGGGGCAGTATGTTGGGAGACAGCCAATGAAAGAGCAACTAGCGCATTGTTTGAATGGCTCGTTTTAATGTTTGAATGGTGCGTTTGAATGTTTGAATGGCGCCTTTGGTGCTTTTCGTAAGAAGAACTTGTTTCATATACAGAGGACAAAAATTTTGGAAAATGGTTTTCGTATACTGGATTTTTTTGTATTCCGGGGGTTTGCGTAAGAAGGGGGCTGACTGTATGCCTTTGCTCATAACCAGTGGGTGTGCATACAATAATTTTACAGCAGATATTTTATGATGTCTGATTCTGTATGAACTCATAGGTGGTGAGGTGTTATCTGAGCTGGCTATTAGTCATTTCCAAACAATACACTGGATTGTGGGAAATATATATTTTAAAAATATACAGTATGTTCTTGCCTGGAGAGTGAGAGGATGCCGGAGGAATGGAGGAGAAGTGTGCTGGTGCTTATTTTTACGAACAAAGGAGATGTGCAGAGTTGTGGCAACTACAGAGGAATAAAGTTGATGAGCCATACGATGAAGTTACGTGAAAGAATAGTGCAAGCTAGACTAAGGGCAGCGGTCTGCATCTGTGAACAACAGCTTGGTTTCATGCAAAGAAAGAGCACCACAGATGCAGTGCTTGCTTTGAGGATGTTAACAGAAGTACAGAGAAGGCCAGCGGGAGCTGCATTGTGCCTTTGTGGATCTGGAGAAAGCACATGACAGGGTGCCAAGAGAGGAACTGTGTTATTGCATGAGGAAATCTGGAGTGTCAGAGAAGTATGTTAGAGTGGTGCAGGACATGTATGAGAGATGTAAGATAGTGGTGAGGTGTGCTGTAGGTGTGCAGACGAGTTCAAGGTGGAGGTGGGACTGCATCAAGGGTCAGCTCTGAGCCCCCTCTTGTTTGCTATGGTGATGGACAGGCTGACAGACGAGGTTAGACAAGATTTCCCATGGACTATGATGTTTGCAGATGACATTGTGATCTGAGCGGTGGAGGTATGCCTTGGAAAGGAGAGGAATGAAGGTTAGCCTCAGTAAGACAGAATCCATGTGTGTGAATGAGAAATACCTAAGAGGAACGGTGAGGTTACAGGGAGCAGAGATAAAGAAGGTGGAGGATTTTAAGTACTTAGCCTCAACAATCCAGAGCAATGGAGAGTGTGGAAATAAGGTGAAGAAGCGTGTGTAGGCAGGTTGGAATGGTTGGATGAAAGTGTCTGGTGTGATGTGTGATATGAAGGTATCGGCAAGAATGGAAGGAATAATGTACAAGATGGTGTTGAGTTTAGAAACTGTGGCCCTGGGAAAGAGACAAGAGGCAGAGCTGGAGGTAGCAGAGATGAAAATGTTGAGGTTCTCTTTGGGAGTAACGAGGATGGATAGGATCAGGAATGAGTACATCAGAGGGACAGCACATGTAAGACGTTTTGGAGACAAAGTTAGAGAGGCTAGATTGAGATGGTTTGGACATGTACAGAGGAGGGATAGTGAGTATATTGGTAGTAGGATGCTGAGGTTGGAACTACCAGGCAGAAGGCCTAGAGGAAGACCAAAGAGAAGATTTATGGATGTGGTGAAGGAGGACATGAAGGTAGTTGGTGTAAGAGAAGAAGATGCAAAGGATAGGGTGAGATGGAGGCAGATGATTCGCTGTGGCGACCCCTGAAGGGAACAGCCGAAAGGAAAAGAAGAAGAAGAAGAGGAGTATGTGCTTACCATAAAATATTTTAGGGAAGACTCCTTTAGCATCAAGAACTGTAGGCCTATTCATTCTAAGGAGGAAAGTAGTCTAATTGTATAAAAAACTTCATTCATACATCAGTTACAGTACTTTAATTTCAAACTTTATTGCCTTTCATGGGATTAGTGGTGGAAAACAGTTTAATTTCAGCTGATCTGTGTTTTCTGTAGTGATGTATCTACTAGTGGTATATTTAGTGATATCCTATTTGTGAATTAGCCAATCACGGCACAGGGTTTCTCATATCTGGAGAGAATGGATAGAAAAAATAATATAATTTTTAAGGCTTAAAAAGAAAACAAAAAACAGATTGGTACTCATAAACACTTTCTGTAATGAAATTTATGATGTATTATTTATGAACATCTCACTTCAAAAGATCTAATAAAAAATTCAATGTTTGTAATTCATTACAAAGTTTGTGTGATGGATATTCACGCAGGCAACTTGAAAATAAAAAATGGCACTTCAGGACATTCTATTTATGTCCATTTTGATACGTTCCAATGATGAATGTGTCTCCAAATCAGCACCATGAGTGAAAAACGCCCGGTGCTGTTATTCACACTCTATTTTACTGAGCAGCAATGCTTTTTTTTTTTTAATCCACTCGATCATGCCGTCCCTACAGGTGGAGCACTCCGGGCAAGAATACAAACATTCCTTGATTTATACTCACTCTCTTCACCGCAAAACAGACTTGTTATTTTATGAATTGGGACATGGAGAAAAGAAACATTACGCATTTAAAGCCATGTAACTTTTAGAAGACGGTGAAAACTGTAGCTCAGGCTTTTTGTGCCCGGTTCCACTGCAGCCAGAATGCAGCAGCTCTTTTAGCTAAATTAATTACCAACATCGTGTTTATGTATGGATCATTTGTATCGTTGGTATAAAGGTAGACGTGATTAAATGATTAAAATCCTCATTTTCGGGCCGTAAAAGAAGAGAAGATGTTTTATTCTCATTAAAATCCCTGTGGGTTTATTTTATTTTGGGGACTGCAGCTTTGAATGTGTTCATTATAAAAATGTCTTGCTTGGGCTAAAAGAGCCATGTGAATGTAAATTCAGTATAATGTATAATTCAGTTGGACTACTAAGAACAAGCAATCTCAGAGGAAGACCATTATGACTGGAGTTTGATGAGTTCTCTCATCTTGCACCTTAAATATATTCAGCTCCTCAGTTTATTGGGCTGGATTAGGCCATATTAGATTGATGCAAAACTATTCCTTTCCACGGATCTTTCAGGATCCTTCCTTTCGCTGCCTAAGTAGGAATCAGTTTCGTCACAAACTGTTTTGGCAGCCCTTTGGCCTAATCTCTGCTACTTCATACCCTGTCATTATTAATCAGATTTCTTTCTCACTCTGTCTTTAATACCACTTGTGTCCAACAATGCAAATGTGGCACGTTCACCTTTTCCAGATTAACGACTTTGGCTGATAAACTCTTTTCCATAAAGAGCCTTTGAAACACTTATTATGGGTGGATGGAGATGGCCTGGGGGGGGTAAACTTTTGTGAATAATCAGTGTATATTTCTTCTTTGGTGTTTTAAAAACTTAGAGAAGTATCAAACAGCTGACTCTACAACACATTATCATGAGCACTGAAAGGTATAGAATTATTTGGCTGATAGAGTTTCAGATTTTCAACCCCTATGATGCAGATTAAAAAAAAAAAAAAGATACATTTGTCAATATTGATACGGCTGCTGGAGTGTTTAATTACACTAAAATCATATCAATTATTTTAAAGTTCAGAAATACTTTAATGGCTGCACTGCCTCTGTGAGCTTGGAGTGCTTATATACATTTATAAACTGGGACACCGGGACTCCTCCATGAATATTAAACCATAGCAATGATTCCGTAATCCATTTAAAGTAACATACAGATTAAGGCACTGCTTAAAGGCGGAGCTTCCGGTGGATTTCTTTATTGATAGGTGCCTGACGCTGTTGTTATAAGAGTAGCATGGCTCCCTTTAGGTCGAAATCACCTTCAGACATGAGGAAATAAATAAATAAATAAATAAATATCCCCTGTGTTTCATAACAACAGTCAGAAATGAAAGCAGGAAGGGTTAACACTGAGGTTTTCTTTGCTGTCTTTGAGTCGCTGATTTTCTGTGCTGATTTGTCTTGTTAGTTTAAATATTGCTTTACTGTTTATTATTCTGTGCAGCTGTTAATGTTTGGTGGTGTTTTACTTTTTTCTTTATGTGAGTTGAACTGTGTGTTGTTTATAGTGTGCAAGTATGAGTTGCAGTGTATGAGCCTCTTGTTTGGGTTTTATTTGTGTTATTAATAATAAATCTTTTTTTTTTTTTTGGAGGGGGGTTTGGCATGCCAACCTTATTGGATTTTCTATGGTGGTATTCACATGTTATAATCATCAAAGTCCTGTTCTACACCTGAGGGTTCCACTCAGGAGCTCCACTCTTAGAACGAGGGCATTTATATAACTATACTATTGTAAGATCTGCTGTTACAGGAAATGAGACAACATCTTCTGACCAACCTGAATTTATAAAGTCACTCAAAATACTTATTCATCACAATGTTGACAGATGTGAAAATCAAGAAGTGTGTTTAGTCTTGTCTCAATTGATTTCCATGAAAAGATCTTTCCAGGATTGCGACTGAAGTACACATAATAAATTAATCACAGCTAAGTTCCAACATTAAAACATAAAAAACATCTGTCTTCTGGCGCTTATGTATTTTATTAAGCCAAGAGGTCAGTATCCAGCATTGAATCTTCTCCTTCATTTGATCTTCAGTCACTGAGTACATGTATGAGGACTCAAGCATTAACCTAGGCATATGTTTCAGAGTTCGCTAAATGCTAGCTTAGGCCTGTGACAAACTACTCTGTCTCACATTGGTATTTAGGAAGTGACATTTTAGGATGGTATTTCACCGAGCTTACAGCCTCAGCTTGTAAGGGCATGAACTCATTTTTTGTTGTGTCTACTTTGAGTGCGGACATTAAAACACAGAGCCTGACAGATGTTACTACAGGTTATTAAATCATATATTAGTGGGGGAATAACATTGTGATTATTATCAGTGATTGAGTGGCCTTGCTGATAGCACTGCTCACTGATCGCTTCCTCTGTTTGTAATTTGTTGTTTTATTCTGACTTCTAAGACCATATATATATATATATATATATATATATATATATATATATATATATATATATATATATATATATATATATATATATATATATTAGTCAGCCCTCTACTTACGAAAACCTCTGAATATGAAAAATCCAGGTTGTAAAAAACATTTTCCTAAATTTTTGTCCTCTTTTTACGAAAACAACCTCTCTTTACGAAAAGCGCCCAAAAATTGAAATGCGCCATTCAAAAATTTAAACAATGCGCGGGTTGCTCTCTCATTAGCTGTCTCCCAACATCCTGCCCCGCTGGGAGGTTTTTTTGTGAGATTGATCATTGCAGCGTTATATTTCGTTATCCATCATGGACCCGGAAAATACAGAAAAGCGGAAATACAGTGACCGAGGTGATTATTTCGGAATGATATTGAAACAGAAGGAGGCATGAAAACAGAGTGCTCCATGGAACAAGACCTCTGATCTCACAAGGAAGCAAGTTAATATTGAATCAGGACCTCTGATCTTTCAAACAGGTACTGTAATTCCACTTTAAATACAGCATCCCGTCTCAAATGCTCCGTCGGCTGCACGCATTCGGCAAAACACACCAGAGAGAGAGTTGTGTGTTTGTGTGTGTGGGGGGGGCAGAGAGAGACAGAGAGAGAGAGAGAGATAGAGAGAGACAGTGCTGTGTGTGTGTGCGTGTGTGTGTGTGTGTGTGTGTGTGTGTGTGTGTGTGTGTGTGTGTGTGGACAGGGATCCCTCGCTATGTCGTGCTTCAATTCATGCGAAATTGTGTGCACGTGTCTGTATGTGTGTATTTATATATTTTTTTACATCTTATGCATTATTTTGAATGTTTAATTGTTATCATAAGCATTTATAGCATTGAATATGTATTTATTGATATTATAGACACATATACAAGTACATATACATCAGTCGGGAGGTTGGGGGGTTGATCCTACTTTGCAGAATTCGGTGGTTGAGGGGGGATCTCAGTCCCAATTAACGGATTAATTTCATAAGGTGAGGTACCAGTGTGTGTGTGTGTGTGTGTGTGTATACTGTACATACACACACACACACACACACACACACACACACACACACACACACACACACAGTGGTATCTCACCTTATGAAATTAATCCGTTCCAGAGGCAGTTTCGTAACCTGGATTTTTCGCAAGTAGAACCGGCTTTTACATGTAAAACGCATGGTTCGTTCCAAGGCCCCCAATACTACCCCAAAACTCTTTAAAAATGATAAAAGCATACCTTTTAAGGTACTTATTTCGTATTGACCAAACTGCTAAGAAGAGTTATAATCTTACAAATGTTTATGCAAAATTAAAAGCCTGAGCCAAAAAATAAAGTTGCACTGAGCACACTCGAAAAACTCATGAAACAACAGTAACTCTGTCCTTTACATGAAAAGCATCCTGGATACTATGGCGATACAGCTCCATAATAGTCAATAGGAGGGAGCTGCGTCATTCCTCTTAGCCAATGGGAGGCCAGTGGGGCGGGATGTTGGGAGATAGCTAATAGGATGGAGCTCCTATCCCTCCTAGCCAATGGGAGGCCATTGCGGTGGGATGTTGGGAGATAGTCAATGGGAGGCCAGTGGGGCAGTATATTGGGGGATAGCCAATGGGAGGCCAGAAGGGCAGGATGTTGGGAGATAGTCAATGGGAGAGCAACTCGTGCGTTGTTTGAATTTTTGAAATGGTCCTTTCGGAATGTGAACTTGTTTCATATCCAAAGACAAAAATTTTGGGAAAATGTTTTTCGTAACCTGGATTTTTCATTTTTCGTTTGCTGGGACTATCGTAAGGTGAGGTGTGTGTGTGTGTGTGTGTGTGTGTGTGTGTGTGTGTGTGTATATATATATATATATATATATTTATACTAGTCCTTCTCAGAAAATTAGCATATTGTGATAAAGTTCATTATTTTCTGTAATGTACGGATAAACATTAGACTTTCATATATTTTAGATTCATTACAAACAACTGAAGTAGTTCAAGCCTTTTATTATTTTAATATTGATAATTTTGGCAAAAAAGTAAAGAAAAACCAAGAATCCCTATCTCAAAAAATTAGCATATTTCATCCGACCAATAACAAAAAAGTGTTTTTAATCCAAAAAAGTCAACCTTCCAATAATTATGTTCAGTTATGCACTCAATACTTGGTCGGGAATCCTTTTTCAGAAATGACTGCTTCAATGCGGCGTGGCATGGAGGCAATCAGCCTGTGGCACTGCTGAGGTGTTATGGAGGCCCAGGATGCTTCGATAGCGGCCTTAAGCTCATCCACAGTGTTGGGTCTGGTGTCTCAACTTTCTCTTCATAATATCCCACAGATTCTCTATGGGCTTCAGGTCAGGAGAGTTGGCAGGCCAATTGAGTACAGTTATACCATGGTCAGTAAACCATTTAGCAGTGGTTTTAGCACTGTGAGCAGGTGCCAGGTCGTGCTGAAAAATGAAAATCTTCATCTTCATAAAGATTTTCAGCAGATGGAAGCATGAAGTGCTCCAAAATCTCCTGATAGTTAGCGGCATTGACCCTGCCATTGATAAAACACAGTGGACCAACACCAGCAGCTGACACGGCACCCCAGACCATCACTGACTGTGGGTACTTGACACTGGACTTCAGGCATTTTGGCATTTCCTTCTCCCCAGTCTTCCTCCAGACTCTGGCACCTTGATTTCCGAATGACATGCAAAATTTACTTTCATCCGAAAAAAGTACTTTGGACCACTGAGCAACAGTCCAGTGCTGCTTCTCTGTAGCTCAGGTCAGGCGCTTCTGCCGCTGTTTCTGCTTCAAAAGTGGCTTGACCTGGAGAATGTGGCACCTGTAGCCCATTTCCTCCACACGCCTGTGCACGGTGGCTCTGGATGTTTCTACTCCAGACTCAGTCCACTGCTTCCACAGGTCCCCCAAGGTCTGGAATCGGCCCTTGTTTCACTTTTTCCTTCCCACAGACGTCCCACTGAGGTGGCTTGATACAGCACTCTGGGAACAGCCTATTCGCTCAGAGATTTCTTTCTGTGTCTTACCCTCTTGCTTAAGGGTGTCAATGATGGCCTTCTGGACAGCAGTCAGGTCGGCAGTCTTACCCATGATTGTGGTTTTGAGTAATGAACCAGGCTGGGAGTTTTTAAAAGCCTCAGGAATCTTTTGCAGGTGTTTAGAGTTAATTGGTTGATTCAGATGATTAGGTTAATAGCTCGTTTAGACTACCTGAACATGATATGCTAATTTTTTGAGATAGGAATTTTGGGTTTTCATGAGCTGTATGCCAAAAATCATCAGTATTAAAACAATAAAAGACCTGAAATATTTCAGTTGGTGTGCAATGAATCTAAAATATATGAAAGTTTAATTTTTATCAGTACATTACAGAAAATAATGAACTTTATCACAATATGCTAATTTTTGAGAAGGACTAGTATATATGTATATATATATATATATATATATATATATATATATATATATATATATATATATATATATATATATATATATATATAATATGTGTGTGTAATTTCATTGTTGTTACAGGACATACTTTGTAATAGAAATGTTGCACAATGAATGCTGGATAAAGCAAAAATGTGCCGCAAAGAGTTGATATTCTAAATCAATAGTTAATTATTATTCTTACACACACAGCTCAAATTTACTACTCAGTTGTGATTGGATAATCACAGTATTCGGTCACCTGTTATTTTTCTTTATAACGTACCAGGTAAAACAGAAATTTGCTCTTGACCACAGCACTCAAGAAAACAATAAAACAATTTCTCATCTCATCTCATCTTCTTCCGCTTAGTCCAGGGTCGGGTCGCGGGGGCAGCAACCTTAGCAAAGAGGTCCAGACATCCCTCTCCCGAGCCACTTCCTCCAACTCTCCCGGGGGGACACCGAGGCGGTCCCAGACAAGCCGAGAGACATAGTCCCTCCAGCGTGTTCTAGGTCGACCCCGGGGTCTCTTCCCGGTTGGACATGCCCGAAACACCACACCAGGGAGGCATCCGGGGGGCATTCTAACCAGATGCCCGAGCCACCTCAACTGGCCCCTCTCAATGCGGAGGAGCAGCGGATCTACTCCGAGCTCTCCCCGGATGGCGGAGCTTCTCACCCTATCCCTAAGGGAGAACCCCGCCACCCGGCGAAGAAAGCTCATTTCAGCCGCTTGTATCCGTGATCTTGTTCTTTCGGTCATTACCCAAAGCTCGTGACCATAGGTGAGGGTTGGAACGTAGATCGACTGGTAAATTGAGAGCTTCGCCTTGCGGCTCAGCTCCTTCTTCACCACGACGGACCGGTACAGGCACCGCTTAACAGCAGAGGCTGCAGCGATCCGTCTGTCGATCTCTCGCTCCATCCTTCCCTCACTCGTAAACAAGACCCCAAGATACTTAAACTCCTCCACTTGGGGCAGGACCTCATCCCCGACCCAGAGGGTGCATTCCACCATTGTCCGACTGAGAACCATGGCCTCGGACTTGGATCTTCATCTGATCTTCATCCCGGCTGCTTCGCACTCGGCTGCGAATCGCTCCAATGAGAGCTGGAGGGCCCGACTTGATGAAGCCAAAAGGACAACATCATCCGCAAAAAGCAGAGACGATATCCGATGGCCACCGAACCAGAACCCCTCATCGCCTCGACTGCGCCTAGAAATTCTGTCCATAAAAATTATGAACAGAATCGGTGACAAAGGACAGCCTTGGCGGACTCCAACTCCCACCGGAAACGAATCCGAGCTGCTGTTACCAATACGGACCAAACTCTGGCTCCGGTGATACAGCGACCGAATAGCTCGTAGCAACGGATCCGGAACGCCGTACTCTCGGAGCACGCCCCACAAGATCTTTCGAGGGACACGGTCGGAGACCGTCTCGGAGAACCCCAACATTTGGGCACCGAGACGGGGGGCAACAAGAATACCCACACCAGCTCGCCGCCTCTCCCCATGAGCAACTCCAGAATAGAAGAAGGTCCAGCCTCTTTCGAGATGGATGGTTCCAGAGCCCAAGCTATGCGTTGAGGTGAGCCCGACTATATCTAGTCGGTATCTCTCCACCTCACGCACCAAATCAGGCTCCTTTCTTGCCAGAGAGGTGACATTCCATGTCCCGAAGGTCAGAGTAAGCAGCCGAGGATCAGTCCGACAGAACCCATGCCTTTGGCTGCCACCCAACTCACACTGCACCCGACCCCTAAAACTCCTCCCACGGGTGGTGGGTCCATGGGAGGGCGGACCCATGTCTCCTTTTCGGGCTGGGCCCGGCCAGGCTCCATGGGCATAAGCCCGACCACAAGGCGCTCGCCTTCGAGCCCCTCCCCTGGGCCTGGCTCCAGGAGGGAACCCCGGTGACCCGCGTCCGGGCAAGGGAGACTGATTCCTGTGTTGTTTTCTCATGTCTTAGGGGTCTGTTTTGAATCGCACTTTGTCTGGACCTTCACCCCGGACCTGTTTGCCTTGGGTGACCCTACCAGGGGCATTTGCCCCTGACAACATAGCTCCTAGGATCATTAGGTCACGCAAACCCCTCCACCACGATAAGGTGGCGATTCGAGAAGGAGATAAAAAAATAAAACAATTTTAAAAAAATAAAATAAAACAATTTAAAATAAATAAAAAAATTAATTATAGAAACGTATATCTATGTGGCCTTCTATTTCCACAGATCGCCCAAATGATGGGTGTAATTTTCTACGATAGTGAAAACAGCAATGACGTTTGAGCTTAAATCAATTATTGCACACATAAATGTTTTATTAGCTAACACCGACAGGAGATGAAAATAAATTTCTATGATGTAAAATCAAAACAGCTGCTCCTTGGAGGACCGACAGGTTTAGCAGCAGAAGGTGTGATTTAAATGTCCATAACTTCAAACAGTTTTAATAAGTTCAGCGTGACCTTTTACACTTCAGGGAAAGTAGAACAGAGTTCCCGATTGAGGCGCCTTGTGTTTTTATACTCTTCTGAGCTGTATAGGTCTCTTTCAAATCATCATAAACACCATGAAATTCAGGACCACCACCCCTCCACACACATTTTCATGATTCTCAGGATTCTGTGGGCTTATATAATATAAAATATGCACATGTAGCAGTTTTAGTAGTTACTATATTCTTCCTCCTGAGTCTCTCTCTCTCTCTCTCTCTCTCTCTCTCTCTCTCTCTCTCTCTCTCTCTCTCTCTCTCTCTCTCTCACACACACACACACACACACACACACACACACACACTACTACACCTCCTGTTTGTGCTTACTGTAGAAAGTATTCTGTTCATTATTTATTTTACTTTATTCATCTACTCTGTTTCCCCTATCTGTGTTTTTTTTTTTTTTTTATATAGCTTTGGCCACATGGTGGGGTGGGAGCTATTGGAATGGGTGGCGGTCATCTGTCATACATTGGTTTCCGTACAATAACTGAGGAATGCTTCCTTTTTTGAGGGTCTTTGGTATGCATCTTGGTCTTACAGGTACCTCGCCTGGGATAGGTGAATGCCAAAATCTGTGCTTAATTAATGAGCCAGCTGGTCTTAATTTGTCGAACACAACAGTTTGGTTTCCGGACAATAACTTGAGAATGCTTACTTGGATTTTGATGAAATTAAGTATGCGGCTTTGTCTTACAGGTACCTCACCTGGGATTGGTGCACACCAAAATGTGCATATAATTAATGAGGCAGCTGGGTGTAACTTGTGTAATACAACAGTTTGGATTTTGGTTTAAGGAAGATACATACCAACTTTAAAATACATTCCTGGGTGGTAGAATCTTTGGACCCCTATGGTCTATTTTTGTTATTGTGACAGTGCCTTTAGCAGCAAGTTCACCTGCCATGTTATATTACTCACTAGCAGTAGCTTACCTAGCCAATAATTGCTTTATCAGATTTCTAAATCCCTCCAGCGTGTTCTAGGTCGACCCCGGGGTCTCTTCCCGGTTGGACATGCCCGAAACACCACACCAGGGAGGCGTCCAGGGGGCATTCTAACCAGATGCCCGAGCCACCTCAACTGGCCCCTCTCAATGCGGAGGAGCAGCGGATCTACTCCGAGCTCTCCCCGGATGGCGGAGCTTCTCACCCCATCTCTAAGGGAGAACCCCGCCACCCGGCGAAGGAAGCTCATTTCAGCCGCTTGTATCCGTGATCTTGTTCTTTCGGTCATTACCCAAAGCTCGTGACCATAGGTGAGGGTTGGAACGTAGATCGACTGGTAAATTGAGAGCTTCGCCTTGCGGCTCAGCTCCTTTTTCACCACGACGGACCGGTACAGGCACCGCTTAACAGCAGAGGCTGCAGCGATCCGTCTGTCGATCTCTCGCTCCATCCTTCCCTCACTCGTAAACAAGACCCCAAGATACTTAAACTCCTCCACTTGGGGCAGGACCTAGAACACGCTAGAACACGCTGGAGGGACTATGTCTCTCGGCTTGTCTGGGACCGCCTCGGTGTCCCCCCGGGAGAGTTGGAGGAAGTGGCTCGGGAGAGGGATGTCTGGACCTCTTTGCTAAGGTTGCTGCCCCCGCGACCCGACCCCGGACTAAGCGGAAGAAGATGAGATGAGATGAGATGAGATGAGATTTCTAAATCTATTAAACTCAATCTTGGCTTGTATGACATTGCTTCATTCATATCCCCAAAAATGCCCTCAATTATCATGTGGATTGTATTTGAAGCTTGTTTGGGGTCATCATAGGGTTTCTTTCTGATTGTGGGTGTGGTTAAAGTAACACGTGAGCTCACTTGGAAAACTCTTTGACTTGGGTGGTATGGTGCCATGTTGGGCATTGCGTCATAGGTACTATTTTACATCTGGGGCAAGGGGCATTCAGGACCTCTTTTGTGGCCTCCATATTGCTTCATGGGGTTGCTGTTGTTGTCTTCAAAGCCAAATGTCTACTATTGTACACAGGACCAGAACGTGATATTATAATACAGTACATCCTGTTTTGTTTAAAAACAAACTAACTAACTAACAAAAAAAAAAACAGTTCATCTCTGAAACATTTGGACAAAGTTTTAAGATTTCTTTGTGACAAACTAGCACCTAATTCACCTGTGGGTCTTTTCCAGAATCAAAAAAATGTCTTATTGGTCCTGGAGTGTGCACACAGTTGATCCAGACAATATATATATATATATATATATATATATATATATATATATATATATATATATATATGTATGTATATATGTGTATATATATGTATATGTATATATATATGTATGTATATATGTGTATATATGTATATATATATATATATATATATATATATATACATATGCATATATCATATATATATATATATGATTCTTCTATAATCACCTGAAGAGAGAGGATGGTTTCACCACCCCTCGAAACAGATCTGTAGTGATAAATGGAGTTTCAATAGAAAGTCTTTGTCCTGTCCTTTTATTTTGTGTATATATATATATATATATATATATATATATATATATATATATATATATATATTGTCTGGATCAACTGTGTGCACACTCCAGGACCAATAAGACATTTTTTTGATTTCAGTTTTGAGAAAATTCGAGTTTCGTAAAAATTGAAACAGATCGATTTTATTTTGTTGTGGCAATTTTTCCAAGCATAAAATTTGCATTATAATGCCAAAAAAGACCGAACGCATTGTGAAGTCACTCAGTTACATGTTACACTCAGTTATTACTTGGGAATCATTCAATTTGCAGGTTCATGAGAAGAGAAGAGACACGTTTTCATCTGGTTTTCCTGCATTTTCACTGAAGCAGGCCGCCTCCTCCTCCTCAGCGCCACAGAGATCTGCTATAAAAACTGGAGGACGTATCATACAACCGCCAGCCTCATCAAATGAAAACACACGGAACACACATTATAATTATGATTAATGAAAATATGAAGGATTATGTTCCTTGCGTTCGACTCAGTGGACAGGGAGGCCCTCTGGGGCATACTTCGTCTACGTGGGATCCTGTCGGCTTTGGTCCGGCTGATATCGTCACTGTATTCTGGGACAGAGAGTGCTGTGAGGTGTGGGGGCTCCACCTTTGACTTCTTTTCGGTCGAGACCGGAGTGATCAGGGGTGTGTTCTGGCCCCGACTCTCTTCAGTAACGCAATGGACTTGATCATGGCGGTGGTATCAGGTGGATCGGCCTGCGGTGTGTCGTTTGGTGCGGTTCGGATTACTGATCTGGACTTTGCCGATGACGCAGTGATCTTCGCGGAAACGGTGAATGTCCTGACGGAGACTCTCCTCGTTGGGTGAGGAGGCGGAACCGCTTGGTTTGCGAGTCTCCTGGATCAAAACCAAGATCCAGGCTTTCGGCGACCTCTTGGATGCTGCTGTTGACTCGCTGTGGGTCGTAAAAGAGTAGAGATCGTGGAGTCATTCACTTACCTTGGCAGCGTGATCCATCGTTCCACTGATTGCAGGGCCGAGATCAATCGTCGACTTGGTCTAGCCTATGGGGCGATGGACTCACTGGACAGGACCGCGTGGCGGACGAGGTATCTGAGCAGGCGGACAAAAGTCCGAGTCTTTGACTTCCTTGTGCTCCCTGTCTTGCTCTACTCAAATGAGACATGGACGCTCACGGTTGAGCTTGGACGACGACTTCCCTTTGCCGCATCTTCGGATATCGCTGGTGGGACTTTGTTACCAACCAAAAGGTGCTCGGGGATGCGGGGATGGTAAGAGTAACCTGCTTGATCCGTGACCGTCAGCTGCGCTATTATGGGCACTTTGCGCGTTTCCCGCCTTCAGACCCGGCACACCGGATCCTGTCCGTTCGGGATCCTAGGGGCTGGAGCCGATTGCGAGGACGTCCGCGTGCAACGTGGTTGTCGTAGCTGAGGGCCACCCAGGGTATGGGCCCTGCGCAGGCCTGGTCGATCACCAGGAGACGGCCGGATGAGTGGAGGCGGCTGGTGGACGCAGCGAAGTGCCGTCCCGGCGCATGCCCTCATACCTGACCTACCTGTTCCTTGAGTAAAAACAAATCCATGAAATCATGCATATACACACACACACACACACACACACACACACACACACACACACACACACACACACACACACATACAAACACACACTGACAGGGATTTTATGTACAGCCACACTCACCATGTCCCATGTGTTCTTCATCAGCAAATTTTTCCACTGGTACAGGTTGATCCTCTTCGTCGTCATTCCTGCTAAAATTTTTGATTTGTGATTTCCATCTCCAAAATATCTGTCATTGCCTCAGTGAGTTCTGGTGAAGTGAAACCTGCTTCCATAGGAATGTTCTGTTTCCGACAGCGACTTTGAAATCTGCGTGCTGCTCGGCTCCGTGTACCCCGACGCAGCCTTTATCTTTCGGTGTATGGGAAGCACACTTGTAGTTACTCACTTTCAGCAGTAACGGAACCTCGTAGAAACAACTCAGAGCAATAAAAAATCTACACTTCAACAGTAGGAGTATGATTCTTTCCAAAATAAGTCAAACTAAAGAACAGACAAGCAGAAGGAGATGCGAGGGGTTTTGATCATGTTCATCGTGGTTCAAAGCGCTCTGGGCACATTCAAACTAAATCAGAATTACTGCGCCTAGACATGGACAAGTAGTGCAGTGATGTGCAAAAGTGGGGCAGTGGGGCTTTGAGCCTGTTTATAACCCAAAACATTGTGTTCTTTCGCCTTTGTCGACTCTGAGGGAATGAAATCATGCTCGGAAGAGGGCGAAAGTGAGTCCGTTTGAAATCCCAATAGGATAATATTTCAATAAAATACTTATGGGTTCCCGAGTGGCGCATCAACAAGGTATATGACTATTTACAGAGATTGCAAGTTCAATCTGGTTTAATGTCACAGCGTCTATGACCAGGTGTCTATGGGAGTTAATTGTCTGAGGTCTAACGGAACAGAGGGACAGCATACGCTCACTTCCCTGTCACTCACAGCAATCGCTAGCCAATCATGGGCGTCTGTGAGCTCATTCATATGAGGGGGTAGATAGCACTTTCCCTCCGAGTGTGTTAGACTGCCCCTAAATACTCATGGTGTCGCAGTTCAAAAAGAAGCAGGTGTCTAGCATTGCATGTTATGGAGGTGGTGTGTGCATGATTCTGCCCCTCCCTGGTTGGTGGTAGTCATTTGAAAGGGAGGACAATATTTGATGGGTGAAAATTGTATATGACTAAATTAGGGAGAAAATGGAGAAGAATAAACCCTTATACTTTATACTTTGCATTTATTAATAACTCATGATAATTTAGCAGAAAAACAGTTTTACAATATAAATATGAAACAAATTAAAAATGTATTAAATATGTATAGCCTCCATCACTTTACATGCCCGCAGCAAAACTCGCAAAAAAATATGTCTGGTTACTTTTCCATGATTTTCAACTGCAGCATCACATTTATATAATATCTATATGTAAGTCTGAAGTTCAAAGTTACTAATATCAATATAAACACATACAGAATGACTCCTGTCAGTGAGTTATATGTACCATATTTTTTGGAGCATAAGGCGCAGTTAAAAGCCTTTAATCTTCAAAAAATTTGATTGTGCAGTTTATAATACGGTGCGAGTTGTGTGTGGATGAAGCACAGGACGCCATCTCACTGACACCGTCAAAACCCAAGTGAAGCAAACTAATTCAGAGCTTACCATCATTCCGGTAGATTAACCTAAGACCTTCAACCGCTAGATATTGGGCTTTATGTCCAAATACAGGCATTACTGCTATCGTACTCAGGTGACTCGCTGAGTAATACATGAATGGTTTTTCCACCTAATCGCCATCTCTACACTCAGGACGCTCAGATAGCTTAATCAGAGTCTCACGTTCATCACTGAGATAAAGCACTGCTACAGGTGCCCCCCTGAGACCTGGGATTAACCTTCTTGAATTTAAAGTTACTCTGATACAGCTCCTTAAGAGTAATCACTCCGTTCTGTAATTAACACAATAATAATTAATGTGCTGTCTCTTTAAGGGGCGTGGCTGAGAAAAGTTTAGGTCACAATCCAGGAAGACTTCTAATCTCAGTCACTATTGATCTGACTCAATGCGCGAGGGAATAATAGATAATAAAATATTATAACATTGGGGCAGTTATGGTCTAGTGGATAGGGCGCAGGACCACTGATCCTAAGGTTGGGGGTTCGAGTCCCGACAGGGTTGTGACTGTCCCCCCAGTACAGCTAACTGGGTTATCAAAGGCAGGCCATGTCTCTCACTGTCTATGGAGAAAGACATGTAAAAAACATGTAAAAGACCCATTGCTGACTTGTGTAAAGAGTACGCTGCAAAGCCATCAATGTGTTTCTGTCCCTTTCTAAAGGGTTGTGACAGGAAGGGCATCTGACGTAAAAACCCATGCCAAATCAAATGTGCGAATCAGATGATTCGCTGTGGCAACTCTTGAGAACGGGAAAAGGCCGAAAAGAAAAGAAGAAGAATATAATAATGAAAAATAATAGAGGAATCTGGGCTTTATGTCCAACTCACGCAACTGTTAAACTCAAAGATGGATGATGACGAATTTGATGGATTTGTGGAAGAGGAATGAACTGAAAAAGTGAGTTTATTGTTTTATATTGTTACAACTGAATAGTGCTGAGAGTTATTGGGAAGTGTATTATTTTATATTTTATGTGTTACAACTGAGAGTTGAATCAAGTTTGACTTATCTGACTTTTGTTTTGCTTAATGCGCCTTATAACCCTCTGCGCCTTATGTATGGACAAAGACCGTTCGATCTTCGTTTGTTGGTGTTGGCACCTTTTAATCCGGTACGCCTTATGTCCCGGAAAGTATGGTGGGTCTCCGTCGGACGGTCTCAACCAGTGGTGATGATGCAACCTACTTGGATGCCACAGTGGACCCGTGGCTAGAACAGCTTTGACTGTGACCGGTGAGACCAATCCGAGACCAATAGACTTTGATACAGTGGATGCAGGTAGGAGTGGTTGCTGGGTTGTGTCCAGTTGTGCACGCCTTCCATCTGATTCTCTTCTCTACTGCCAGGTTCTGAATTTTCTCCTCTCCCATCTTCAGTTGTTTCTTCAGCACACTCCGCCAGCTTCTGTGGTCAGATGCTGTAGTCTCCCAGCTCTCATTGTTGATGTCCTGAGCTTTTATGTCTCGCTTACAGACATCTATATACTGTAGCGCAGCTTGGGTCAGCCAAGAGTTCTAATGCCAGAGACTAGTTTGCCAAACAGGACGTATTTTGGAGTCTGGTCGTCTTCCATCTGGTGAACATGGCCAAGTCAGTACAGCCGGCATTGTCTGAGCAGGAGGAATAAAGTGGGGAGGCCGGCGCATGCAAGGACCTCAATGTTGTGTACTTTGTCACTCCACTTGATGATGAGAATATGGCAGAGGCAAACCATGTGGAAACTGTTCAGTCTCTGCTCCTGCTTTGTGTATGTCATCCATGACTTACTGCCGTACAGCAGAGTGCTAATGATGCACACATCGTACACTGCAATCTTGGTCATGTTTGTGAGCTTGTAATTTTCACAGACATGTGTGGTGAGCCAAACGGTAGTTGTTGCAGCCTTCCCGATGCATTGGTTGATCTCAGTGTCCAGGGACAGGTTGTCACTGATTGTGGACCCAAGGTAGGCAAACTTGTGTACAATGCTGAATTCATAATTGTTGATGGTGGTAACAGATGATGTTTCCACATCTTGGGCTACCACATTGGTCTTTTACTGGCTGATTGTAAGCCCAAAGTCTTTTCAGGCCTGAAATAATCTGTCCATGAGTTCCTGGAGCTCTTGCTCTGCATATGAAGTGATGGCAGTATCATCAGCGAAGAGCAGGTCTCTGGTGGTGATCTTATAAACTTTGGTCTTTTATCTTATTCTGGCAGGGTTGAAAAGCCTCCCATCTGATCTGGTGTGCTGGTACTGTGTTCTGTGGTAGTCCCAAATGCATGTTTGAGAAGCAGGGAGAAAAGTATCCTGAAGAGGGTGGGTACCAGATCACAGCCTTGTTTCACAAAATTCTTGATATCAAATTGCTTGGACATGCAGCTTTTGTATTGCACTGTCACCTTCATGCTGTCATGGAAGGATCTGATCATGCTATGTAATTTTAGGTGGTATCCAATTTTCACCAGGGTAATGAAGACCCCTTCCCTGGTGACCAAATCAAACACTTTCATGAGGTCAATAAAGGCGACGTACAGAGGCCTCTGTTGTTCTTTACACTTGTCCTGCAGTTGACAGAGGGAGAAGACCATGTCCACTGTAGAGTGCTCTGCTTGAAAGATGCACTGGGACTTGGGATTGACATGCTAACCTAGTTGTTGTAGGTGCGCTAGCACAACTCGGGCATACAGTTTGCCTATGATACTCAGAAGAGAGATGCCTCTGTAGTTGTTACAGTCACTCCTCTCACCCTTGTTTTTCCACAGGATAACTATCTTGGCATCTCTCATGTCTTTTGGCAGAACCTCCCTCCTTCCAGCACGGATAAAGAATGTCATATAATTGCTACAGGCCTTGCGGTGCTTTACGAGATCTGATGGAATGTCATTGATTATAGGTACTTTTCCACAGGTCAAGTGATCATTGGCCTTGCTAAGTTCTTTGAGTGTGAATTTAGTTCTTCCATGACTGGTAGGGGTTCAATGGCATCAAGGTGCGGATAAAACAGCAACATTTTCTCGAGAGTAGACCGCTGAGTAGTGCTCTACCCATCTCTCCAACTGCTTGTCTTTCTGAGTGATCACTTCCCTACTTGGTGATTTGAGGGGTGCTCTTTTACTCTCTTTTGGTCCGAGGGATTTCTTTATTCTTCCATACAGCCCTATGATGTTGCCCGTCGCTGCTGCATTAATTCTTATTGATCTGTTTCCAGTGTTCATTGGCACTTTTCAGGACCTCGTGGACTTCTCAGTTGGTGAGCAAAGGTACTCAAAGCCAGGGTAGCTCTGTTTGCTTTGATGACTGGAGGCATCTCACCAGACTTCACATCAATTCAGACACAGCTCTTGAAGGTCTTTTTTCCAAAGCTTACAAAGGGTGTTTTCTGCATTATTTCTCAGAGATGGCCCAACTTTTCAGAGGCAGAGTCGAGTGGCTGTTCAGTCGCAAAGCATTTTCCAGAGATTGCACCAATTCCTTTACTTTCTCTGTGCACTGCATCCTGGTGGTGTTGATGTGGAGCTTCCTTCTTGTTCGGAATGATGGAGCTCTCTGCGGTGAAGCCTTAGCTTGCAGCACACCAGCGAGTGGCCATTGTCACAGTCCACGCTGTGTTCTGTGCAAGTGGTGAGCACAAACTTGAGCCTTGCATGTCTGACAGTGGCCATGGCACTGATGCCAGTGCTTCAAGTGTGGATGTCTCCATGGAACATGGGTCACACAGAAGCCATGGTAAGAGCAAAGCTCTAGCAGGCACTGCCTGTTCTCATTCATTTTGCCTACTCCAAACTGTCGAAGGCAGGAGGGCAGGAGTCATGGTTGGCACCAACTTGGGTGTTAAAGTCACCAAGATGGTGGCAAGGGGATGTTCTGTGTGATATTGTTCAGGCTAGCATAGAACTCATCCTTTATATCTGAACCTGATGTCAATGTGGGAGTGTAGGCACTGATGAGGGTGGCTTGGCCATCAGTGGTATCAGTAGTTTGGATTTGGAGGTTCAGCAGGGATTCAGTTCTCCCCATCACCTGGTTCAAACATTCTAAGAAGGGGCTTCCTGACTGCGAATCCCACTTTGTGCTCTCTGTGATGCTTGGTACATTTTTTTTGCCAGAAGAATGTGTACGCTTTCTCCAGAAGTGTGCTTGTTCTGGCAAGGCGCATTTCTTCTAGCAGAGCTCGTCATTGATAACAGCTGTCTTCATTGCAGTTGGACTTGATTGTGAGTGGCTGTATGAGATGGACAACATAAGGAGCCTTTTATAAGCATTGGGAGCTTATCCTCAGTTCCACTTCCGGCTAAGACAACCTTGGAACATGATAAAGTGTAGAGTGTAAATATACAACAGTGTGTGTTGTTGCTATAATAACATAAGAGCTTTGTATTGTCAACTGTTGAATGAACCATGAAAATCTGAAATGGAGGAGTTATACAGCTTAATGGCCACAGGTCGGAATGATTTCCTGTGTCTTTGGGCAGAGCATTTAGCTTTTCTCAGTCTCTTACTCAACATGCCCCCTGTGACTGATTAGCAGATTGTGAAGCGGGTAGGAGGTATTGTTCAATATTGTCTTTATTTTGCAAAACATTCACCTCTCTGATACTAATCAGATAGTCCAGTTCCATCCCCACAACATTACCAGCATTGCTGATCAGTTTGTTCAGTCTGTTCGCATCTGCAACCCTCAGCCTGTTGTCCCAGCATGCATCAGAATGGAGGATAGTGCTAGCCACAACAGATTCATAGAACATTCTGAGTTGTGTCCGATAGATATTAAACCACTCTAGACTCTTCAAAAAAAAGAGATGGCTCTGGCCCTTCTTGCAAAGTGTAGTAGTTGGTCATGGTCAACACATGCGCGCGCACATGCGCACACACACACACACACACACACACACACACACACACACACACACACACACACACACACACACACACACACACGTGTGACTCCCGGTGAAAGTGATTTCCATTGTTATATCATTGTAAGAGTGTGGGGGGCAGTGGTGGTCTAGTGGTATAGGGCGCTGGATCGCTGATCCAAAGGTTGGGGGTTCGAGTCCCACACTCCACAAGGTTGTCTCTGTCTCCCCCAGTGCGGGAGTCACTGTCTATGGTGAGAGGCATGTAAAAGAACCATTGCTGACATTCGTAAAGAGTAGGCTGCAAAGTTGTCAGCGTGTTTCTGTCCCTTGCTAAAAGGGTTGTGACAGGAAGGGTATCCGACGTAAAAACCTCTGCCAAATCAAACGTGCGAATCAGATGATTCGCTGTGGCAACTCCCGATTAAAAAAGGGAAAAAGCCGAAAGGAAGACAGACATATCATTGTAAGATTATAACTCTGCTAAGAAGATATGGTCAACACAAAGTAAGTACCTTAAAATGTATGCTTTTATAATTTTTAAAGGGTTGTCTTGGGAGCCTGGGAACGAATCACGCGTTTTACATGTAAAATGCACCGCTACTTACGAAAACTCCAAGTTCCGAAAAAGGTGCTGGAATGGATTAATTCCGTAAGAAGAGGGCTAACTGTATTTGTAATCCTCCAGCATTTAAACATTGTGAAGAAGAAATCCACCACAGCCCAATACTCAGTCTCCTCACCGCCACTGATTTATCCAACTACAACAGAGTTGTCAAAAAATCTCTGAATATGGCAGGTCTCTGTACAGTAGCTGAAGTCCCTCGTGCAGAATGTGAAGAGGAATGAGAGAGGAAGGTCCATTGTGGGGCTCCGGTGTTGCTGACCACCGTGTCCGACACGCAGTGCTGCAGATTGATGCCAAGCTTGATGTGATGTTTTCTTCTCAGAATATGATTAAAGAAGGAATGGAGGCCATGTTCATTCATTGTTAAAATGTATATCCAAGTCTACCAGTTTGCCCTACAGCTACAAGCTGCACAATCTACAAGCTACACATCGTTGTAACAGTGATATCTTCTTCTTCTTCTACTTCTTCTTTTCCTTTCGGCTTTTTCCCTTCAGGGATCACCGCAGCGAATCATCTGCCTCCATCTCACCCTATCCTCTGCAGCTTCTTCTCTTACACCAACTACCGTCATGTTTTCCTTCAGCACATCCATAAATCTCTTCTTTGGTCTTCCTCTAGGCCTTCTGCCTGGTAGTTCCAATCTCAGCACCCTACTACAAATATATTCACTATCCCTCCTCTGTACATGTCCAAACCATCTCAATCTAGCCTCTCTGATTTTGTCTCCAAAACCTTTTATCTTCTTCACCTCTTTTCCACACTCTCCATTGCTCTGGACTGTTGAGCCTAAGTACTTAAAATCCTCCACCTTCTATATCTCTGCTCCCTGTAACTTCACTGTTCCCCTTGGGTCCTTACCGATCACACACATGTATGTTGTCTTATTGAGGCTAACCTTCATTCCTCTCCATTCCAGGGCATACCTCCACCTCTCTAGATTTCCCTGCACTTGTTCTCTGCTCTCAGTACAGATCACAATGTCATCTGCAAACATTATATTCCATGGAGATTCTAGTCTAATCTCATCTGTCAGCCTGTCCATCACCATAGCAAACAAGAAGGGGCTCAGAGGTGACCCTTGATGCAGTCCCACCTCCACCTTGAACTCTTCTGTCACGCCAACAGCACACCTCACCACTGTTTTACATCCCTCATACATGTCATGCACCACTCTAACATACTTCTGTGCCACTCCAGACTTCCTTATGTAATACCACCGTTCCTCTCTCAGCACCCTGTCTATGCTTTCTCCAGATCCAAAAAGGCACAATACAGCTCCTTCTGACGTTCTCTGTACTTTTCTATTAACACCCTTGTAACAGAGTCATATCATAGTGAATAATTCAATCTAAAACTCCTATTGTGAATTTTTTTCTGAATTTATACTAACAGTATTGATCATTATATATATTCTTCTTTTCCTTTTTGCTGTTCCATTTCAGGGGTTTCCACAGTAAATCATCTGCCTCCATCTTTATGGAAGTCATATTAATGATTCGCACATTCGATTTGGCATAGGTTTTCACATCAGATGCCCTTCCTGACACTACCCTTTAGCAAGGGGCGTAAACACGCTGACGGCTTTGCGCTTTTTACCACCAGGCCACCACTGCCCGATCATTGTATATATTATGCTGTTAAAATAAATATTCTGAGATGTAAGAACATGCCACTATATGCAGACTGTTCGTAAGTAAATCGATGCTGAGCATCCAGGGGGCACTCAGTAGCTCTTGTGCACAACTGCAACTAATTTAGGCATGTTGGACCCCATGACCCACAGCATGTCACAAATGCATGATAATCATAAAACAGAGTGCTGTTTGTGAACTCCAGCGCCACGCTTAAAAGCTGTGCTTTTGCTTATAACTCCAGAGCTCTACCCTGACTTGCTGTGGGTTTGTTTTTTTGTTTGTTTGTTTGTTTGTTTGTTTGTTCTTTATGTGCACACCCTTGACCTGGTTCCATCTCCTACTACAGCCCACAGTAAGAATACAGTGATAATATAACAGGCTTAATAGTTATTATCTAGTTCTATGTATCCTGCTATATTATACATTCATTCATTTTCTGAACCACTTAATCCTAATCAGGGTCACAGGGAGGCTGGCACCCATCTCAGCTGACGCTGGGTGAGGGCAGAGTACACCCTGGACAGCTCGCCAGGCCATTGCAAGGCAGAAACATACTGATGGTTATGCAGCTACTCTTGATGAAAGTCAGCAATGGTTCTTTTACATGAACCTCATACCATAGACAGTGAGAGACATGACCGGCCTTTGATAACCCAGTTAGCTGCACTGGGGAGGACGATGACAACCCATTGAGAGTGGGACTTGAACTCCCAACCTTGGGATCAGTGATCCAGCACCTTGCCACCAGGTCATCACTGCCCCGCTACATTATACATTGACTCCTTGTTGATGATGTACCCTCACTCATTTTCTGAACTACATAGTCCTCTTCTAGGGTCACAGCAAGGCTGGTGCCTGTCTTAGCTGACAATGGACAAAGGCTCACCTGGTCATTGCAGCACGCAGACAACTATTCACACGCACATCCATACCTAATGGCAATCTGGAACAGCTCATTGATCTAATGTGCATGTTTTTGGACTATGGGAGGACACCAGAGTACCTGATAAGAACCCACGCAAGCACAGCGAGAAGATGCAACTCCACACATAACCAGCCAAGCCTGAAAACTGAACCTGATTGAATACTTCTTGCTGTGAGGCAAGTGGAACCACTGTTCCACTGTGCCGCACTGATGATGTATAGCATTACATA
The DNA here is from genome assembly GCA_024760905.1 of Plotosus lineatus. NCBI lineage: Eukaryota > Metazoa > Chordata > Actinopteri > Siluriformes > Plotosidae > Plotosus > Plotosus lineatus. The sequence goes on along the minus strand of CM045734.1, from coordinate 20,825,129 downwards.
AACATCACTGGCTTAACAGATGGTGTCACGCCACACCACCAGAGGGCCGTATAACCTGAGCCATAATCTAGCACACCTTTTTTTTTTTTTACCACTTCTTCATTTTGAAGACATTTTAAAAACTTCTTTATGATTTTATGCAAAGTCTTGGCTATTTTACAGCCTCTAACAGCTCTGAACTGAGTTGGTTGTTTGACTTCACCTTAGCTTAACTATAATTTTGCAATATGTCTTGACTTTTCATGTCATGATCTCATCATGATGTAACTGAGATGGGAAAAATCTGTACAAGTGTCTTTAGGTCATTTCAGAGCTGTGTGTGTGTGTGTGGGGGTGGGGGGGGTGTGTTTCAAAATTATCTTCAGAAGTGCAGCACTGACCTCAGGATAATAGAAAATGGAGCAATAGACAAAGCTGATTCTGGTTCTCTGAAGCTTGTAGTATGCTGAAAGGAACCCAAGGTTGGATATTGAGGATGACCCAGGGCTTTGGCAATGCGGCAAATCTTGTTTTAAAAGATATATTACAAGTTTGTAACAATTTCTCTCTTCAGACAGACTTTCTGACAACTGATTTATGCTTCTGCAGCTGTATGTCACCTGAACCTGTGCACTAGGGGGCAGTGTGGCACATTTCCAAAAAACAAACAAAACAACAACAAACATTTAAATAAGATATTAATATTAAATGGCAGATATATTTCTACTACTGCACTGCACGGTTTGCATTCTGATCGGATAGGTATTGTTGATTACTTTTCTAAAACTGCTGCTTTGACAGTAGCTTCAAAGCTTTTTATTACTTCTGCCCAAAACATAGATTTTGTGGTGGTGTCGTAATCAAAAGCATTTATTTACTTGCTTGTTTGTTTGTTTGTCCATCTGTCTTTGAAGAAATACCTGACTACACCCATGTAAGAATTCCTACTAAACTTCTTGGGGACACAACCCTACAAAGTGCTGGGGATGATAACATTTTGGAATATCAATGTCAGAGATAAAGGTCAGAACAAGACCACAAAGCTTGGAAGAACATTTGCTTGAAAATGAGCACAAATGGATGTGCTGTTAGTATGGAACACTAATGTATGAAATTTTACAAATGAACCAATTACTTTCAACCTTGATTAATCTTCAAAGGCTGAACTCCATCCCTTTCATAAATCCTTCAAATGAGAGAGATTGTTTTTTTTTTATCTTTGCTAATTTGGTCATATCTACATATCTGAGAACACCTCATAAGATGACCACATGGGTAATTATAACCAGTGCACGTATAGGGCACTGGGATGTGAATGTGCTTCAGCGATGCATGAGTTCGTTCAGCTATGCAGATTACATGACCCATGCCTGGCCAGATGACCCTCAAATGACCCACGCCTGGTCATCCTGAGATTCTTCAGTGTGGTGCTGAATAGCTGAAACCCCGAGCCTTCATCTTTCACTGTAGATAATGGGACCGTGACACGGAGCGTGGGCGTCTCATAGGGAGTCATCCTTATGTGTGTTAGTGTTTGACAAACATCACTTTGAATGGAATGTATTATTATTATTATTATTATTATTATTATTATTATTATTATTATTATTACTGCTGTTGTGTTATTTTTCATTATTCTTTTCCTGCACAGCCTCATATGACTCACTGCTTAGTTCGAGAAGCTTTGTTGAATTTTCTCTGAACTGTCATCTTTTACATCCACATGGATGCAAAATAAAGTAAAGCTTTGAATCCGTATTCAGAATTTAAATGGTGAGTTCCACAGCTGATAAACCCTCAACTCACAGCAATCAAGAATTTGTCGTCATTCTCATTCTGTATCTCAGCTTGTAATGAGCCAACGGGTCATTTCCTCTCTCCTGGTTCCTCGTCATTTCCCTGATGAAAAGAGAGTGAATAAATGGTGTTTCTAAGCAGCACAATCACTCATTTTATCTTAAAATGTAAAATATTTTTTGTTAGTGGGAGTGGCTACAATAGGAGGTGCTAGAACTTTATTATTGTTTTTTATGATACATCATTATTCATTTTCTTAGGTGTTTAATTCTAATTAGGGCTACGGGGAGTCTGGCGCCCATCTCAGCCCTCTCTGGGCAAGGGCGGGGTACAACCCGGACAGCTTGCCAGGCCAATGCAGGACCAAGACACACAACTATTCACACTCTAAAAAAATGTACATTTAAAATTTTTAATTTAAATAAAATGTATCTGGCGGCACGGTGGTACAGTGGCTGACATGTTTGCCTCACAGCAAAGGCCTGGGTTTGATTTGCGGGCACAGCATTTTTGTGTGGAGTTTGCATGCTCTTTCCGTGCTTGTGTATGTTTTCTCTGGGCATTCTAGTTTCCTCTCACAGTCCAAAAACATGCACAGTAGTCTAATTATCCGTTACAAATCAGCCCTGGGGGTGAGTGTGAATGGATGTATGTTTTGGCCCTGGGATGGCCGAGTGAGCTGTCCAGTGTGCACCCCGCCTTCACCCTGAGTCAGCTGAGATGGGCACCTTAAAATGATTTAGAATTAAACGGTTCATAAAAACGAATGCATGAATAATAATAATTATAATAATAATAATAATAATAGTGCAAAATAATTAGCCACACTTAGCAACTTTTGTTGGGTCAGGTATACGTGGATTTTTAGGCCAACCAGTCGCCTTCATACACTCAAATAGTGTGGATTTTAGATGGTTCGTCCAGGATATTCGTGGACGGGTTCTTTGCCTCCCCTGGGGCAAGTCCCATTTCCAGTTTGGCAGGTTTGATTACCGGAGGGAGGCTGACTGGGCTGCGGAAGTGAAAGATTTTAATTTTTTTATTGTTCAGTAACCCAGTAGTAAACCAGCTTCAGGGGGTCAGCTCTAACTGGGTGATGTACGTTTAGTTAAGGGAAAATCCCCTATCCAGGCCCACCACGCGGAGGCGTACATCATCAGGCCCAATAATAATAATAATAATAATAATAATAATAATAATAATAATAATAATAGTGCAAAATAATTAACCACACTTTATTATTTTCTCTTAAATGAGATCCTTTAATTGTTCCATCCTGAGAGTTTCATTGCTGTGCAGTATTTTTCTAGATATTAGATTTAAAAATTTTAGCCTTCCATTGAAGCTTTTAGCTTTCATAATAGCATAAAAGCCGAAAAGTCAGCATCTCATCTTTCACACACTCATTAAATGTTTGTGTGCAGCTTGCAAAACTGGCAGTTGTGTATGACTTGCAGCTTCAGTGCATAAAACCTAGCCTCGCCTCCGGGATGGCTCCTTGGCATGGATTTGGGTCTAATTTAGCACATGCTGGATCAGACGGGCCGTTTAGCGCCGAGTGATGTAGCGGCGTCCAGGCTGTGAATAATGCATGACTGGAGCAAGTGACACTCTTTGGCTGAGTCAGGAGACTGAGCAGTGCCTTGGATAAATGATTGTGGAGTCTCGTTCTGCTTCACCCAGTTGTTTTTCTACATTTTCCACTATTAGTTAATGTGTTTGCGTAACTTATTTCTAACACAAGGCCAACATCTAAATCTATATTTGATTTCGGATAAAATGCTGCATTCTGGTATTTTATCATTTCAACCTCTGACTAGGAAAATCAAACTCGGAATTCCTGCTCAAGACTCTCTACATCTGAACTCAGAGTTCAGACTCACAGTTTACAGAATCAACAATAAACAAGGAAGCTTTTGATGACTTATATGTTGACATAGTTTATTTCAATCAGTCAGCATCACTGACTTTTTAGTTTTCTGTTTTGAGAATAAAATATACATCACTTTTCAAGGTTATCTCGTTAGCTTGTTGCTAACAAACAATGAACATTGAGGCATCCATGTTTTCCTCACTTTGTAGGGTAAATACTTAGAAGGCATTAATAGAATAATTTGGACCCTAAACATCCCACATCTGAGATTTAACCAATGGGGCATCAGAGGAAAAAGTGGGCATGGCCTAGATGGCAGTTCTAGGTTTTAAACCATTCCCCACCCTTACCTGCATCTCTCTAGTTCGTAACCGGTCTCAAGTAAAACATTGTGTAGAACTTTTACACCTGGCATGAATATAACCCCTAGGTCACATGATTTTCTATCACATTTCTGCTAACCCCAGTCCCAATTTCTAGTCTTAAATTTTACAAAAAAAATGTATAAAACTAAAATAGAAAGACTTTGTGTGCCTGCCATCCCTGGTATACTGCACCACACACTTGCTCCGAGTTTGCTTCAATTTCTGAAGATTTTAGTTTTTTATAGACAAAGCTATTGGAGTGGCAGATAGACAGCGAAAAGAAGAAGAAGAAGATAACAAAAAAGAAGTCATAGCAACATTTGCAGTGATTGACAGCCACTCTTTTCATTTTCAATGACGGCCCTCCCACTTTCCTTGCAAATCTGAGCAGAACGATTGAAAGGCTTTAGGGTAGAGGTGGGCATTTGGTGTGCAAAGCCTGCAGGAGGGGCGTCTTTTGTGATGAAATGCTGAGCACTCTGTAGAAAAGGGTGGTAGGCTGCCGGATCCCCCGTTGCCATGGTGACTTTTGTGCCTGACTGAGCGGCTGCTGTGTGTGACAAGGAGGTGGTGGAGGACTGTGTCTCACACCAGTGCAGTGCAGTCGGCAGTAGACACTACCTTGATCCGGTCCTCGGAATCTGTGGAAGTTGCAGGACGAATGTCTCCGCTTATTGCCTCGTGGTGCTGTTGTTGAACTTGAGCAACTCTGCAGTTGGAATTCTGTTAAACTAGCTTGATGTGTTCTTCGTAAGAAGTCAGACTCCAATTTTTTGTGGATTTGTGTGGAATAGCATGTTTCTTTACCCTTCCTTCGAGAACATTTTCATTGGAGATGCTTGAAACCCAGCCGCCAATAATGTAAGTAGAAAAAGGGATTGATCGGTTTGTGTTTGCTGTAAGTTCGAAATATTCCTCAGAGTGAAGGAAGTTCGCAGATTACAAAAAGGAACTATAGATATATTTATTTCTCACCTCCGAATGATGATTTAGGACTGAACTTTGTACATTAAGTTTTTTTTTTTTTTTTTTGTTTTTTTTTTTTTTTTTTGGATGGAGATACTATCAGGACACAAATATCCTCAGAGGCTGGATCAATACCGTGTCCCATTATGCAGTCATGTGCATATAGCCAAAGAATCAGGCAGCCATCGATCTTTTAGAGCTTGCTAGTAATTAAAGCAGGTTCACATCTAACAAATACCATCACAGCCCTTGATTGAAGTTCAAATTTTCTCATTGTGCCGAGATTAAGTAGCTGTGGGGGCCACGCCGCTCTAAAATACGACAAATTCTAGAAAGGAATGCAAAAGTTTCTTGAAGGTTTGGGAGATCTTCAGAGTATTCTGCTTGGTTATGAAGAAAATGGTTCATATCAGAGGCTCATGGCCAACCTGCCAAAAATAATTGATCAGCTCTCGCGATGTCCAGAGATCTGATTTAGAGCTATATTTCGTTCAGGAAAGCCTTTCTCTTGTTTGTGAGCAGAAACCATCTCAAATCTATGTGCAAAATACCATGCTAAAGAAATCATACTGACACTGATGCTGTACATGTCTTCAAGAGACATCAAATAAGATTGAATTTCAAGTTTCAGGTTTCAAGGAACATCAACACAGAACAGGTAACAATGGAACATAACACAGAATGAAATTCTTGGACTCAGAACCCCCTCAATATTGTATATAAGAAACCGATATTGCACGTAAAGCAAGAACAAGTACTGCACAGAAAGAAAGCATTTAGATAAATCTAAAGTAATAAAATAAATAAAAGTATAAGCTAAAAGAAGTTGATATATATATATATATATATATATATATATATATATATATATATATATATATATATATATATATATATATCCAAACGAAAAATTCAGGTTACGAAACACATTTTCCTAAAATTTTTGTCTCTGGATACGAAACAAGCTCACGTTACGAAAGCGCCATCTTAAAAATTCAAACACGCCATTCAAACATTAAAACAATGCACGAGCTGCTCTCCTATCAATGGCGTTCAAATACCCCACCCCGCTGGCCTCCCATTGGCTAAGAGGGATGACGCAGCTCCCGCCCATTGAGCCGCATTTTACATGTAAAATGTGTGATTCGTTCCAAGCCCTCCAATACTACCCCCTAAACCCTTTAAAAATGATAAAAGCACACCTTTTAAGACCTCTTTCTGCTTCAATATCGTACCGATGGTAGACGGGTTTGGCCAGATTCCTTTGCGATATCACTCGAGCCTGTTTCTTCTTCTTACTTACACCGGGAGTCACACATGCGCGCACGCACACGCACACACACACACACACACACACACACACACACACACACACACACACACACACACACACACACCCACACACACACACTCCCATAATGCTTTTCGTGTAAAAGACAGAGTTACTGTTCTTTCATGCTTTATTTCTTGAGTCAGGCTTTTAACCTTCCATAAACATTTGTAAGATTGCAACTCTGCTAAGAAGACATGGACAACACACGGGTGTGCACGCGCGCACGCACACACACACACACACACACACACACACACACACGGGCGTGTGACTTCTGATGCCGGAAATACGACTTTCTCCTGAAGAAATGACAGTTTCCTCTGAAGTGCCTGAAAAGGAATAATTATCTAAACTGTTGTAAAGCTGTAGTATTGGAGTCTTTTTCAAATATTATTCCAGTACAGAGCCCAAGTTAAGGTTTAGAATGTTTGTGTGTGTCTGCTTTTCCCCGCTCTTGCTGAGGGGCATGGCTGAGCTGCTCGGACTGAATGCAGTTCATACTTGAATTAAGCAATATCATTTACTCTCTATAAACACAAACCGCACACTCACCTCAATTAAAGCATGCTTTTTAAGTCCATCCCCTTTGAATGTGAGGCGTTTGTTACAGGTGACACACGGAGCTTGATCTTTTAAATGCGCAAGTGCACTTGCTCACTTGATAAGCCGGATAAGCAGCGTTTCGTCTCACAAGCTCTGATTGCCAAAGTTGTTTCAAAGGAATGAAGTGTTAGCCCCTCTCTCCCAGGCTGGAGTGGTTGTAACATGAGGAAAATTTAACTTGTGGATGGGATATGGGAGGGACAAATTGAAAAGAAAATGCATGGATGGGGGTTCTTTCTTTTCATCCATCCATTTTTTTTCCCTCATTGACTACACTTCATTTTTGTCCCAGTTGAAATGAATAGAGTTTAAGAATCAAAGTCTTCCTACTCGGACACGCCACATCAAAAAGCCACCAAATTTAATACGTTACCTCAGGACAACTCCCCTGACCAACACATTAAACCAGCACTGACCTGCACTCGTCTTTTATTACTTTTCATCCATCCGCTATTTTTCCCCATTGGTGGCAATTCATTTTTGGTCCCATTAAAACTAATGGAGTTTCAGTATCAAAATCATCCTGATGGTTCACGGCTCATAACAGAAACACTAAACTTCATTTCCAAGCCCAGACAAACTTACCCGGCATTTGCATCTATCTGTCATTGTCTTTTATTTTTGCACTGCAGCACAATCACATTGACATTTTTTTGCATCTCTAGATAAAGATTCACATTCAACAGCACTGTTGCCAAAGTGATTATTTTTGCATCACAGCAAGTTGAATTATGCAAATCAAGGCCATGTACAGTATTGAGAAATCCCGTTTTGTTTTTCCAACCCCTGCAGAAAGTCTTCATTTGTTTTTATTTTTTTTTCTTGCATTTCTTTTGGTGGTGGTTGCGAAGCCAGGTCAAATTCCACATCCTCCTCAGAGGACCACGGATGTCAAGTGAACTCCGAGAGATAATCTTACCAGCAGGTCTACCCCAGACTCTCTGTCCAACACGGCATTGGAAATTACATAACAGAAATCAAAAATTACAGATCTCCTTGGAGTTTCTCCTGCTTATTCCTATATACAGGGATCCCTCGCTCCATCACGCTTCAATTCATGCAGCTTCAGTGCATCGTGTTTTGTTTTTTGAATTAAAAAATAAGGAAATTACGGCAGAATTGGGGGAAAAGTTCAGGGAAATGCCACAGAACAAGGCCAATTATGCAAAAAAAGAAAAAACAACAACCCAAAATCTCCCATCAAAACTACTTACATTTTTATGTGAGATGCGCATCTGTGTGCACACGCATAACTTCACCAATAATTACAGGGGGTAGTGTGTGTGTGTGTGTGTGTGTGTGTGTGTGTGTGTGTGTGTGTGTGTGTGTGTGTGTGTGTATGTATGTGTGTATTTATATTTTATTTACATCTTTTGCATTATTTTTTAATGTTTCGATTTTATTATAAGAATTTATACCATTGAATATGTATTTTTTTGATATTATATACACATATACATACATGTATATACATGTATGTATATGTCAGTCTTGTGTCGATCCTACTTCGCGGAACTCGGCGGTCGCAGGGGGGGATCTCGGTCCCAATTAACCACGGAAAGTGAGGTATCCCTGTGTGCATATATATATATATATATATATATATATATATATATATATATATATATACACTCACACACACACACACACATACATATATACACACACACACTCACACACACACACACACACACACACACACACACACACACACACACACACACACACACAGCCCCCCATAATTATTGGTGAAGTTGTGTTCTTTAGCTTCTAATATTTTTTTTCCCCTAAAAATATAGGACCACAATGAAAAAAGAGTAAAATCAATCTTTTAATTTAAGTGCATTTATTTATTGGGGAAAATCCCACATTAAGAAATAACTCCTGTACATCAACTCATGTGTGCCACAGTTATTAGCAGCTCTGATGTTCATAGTTTGTACGACCGCCTTTTACCAACAAAGCAGCATCTAATCTTCTCCTGCGATGTTTCCTAAGGTGGAATACAGGAAGAAGGATCATGGTTCATTCCCCTCTGTACAATCTCTCTATATCGTCCAGCGACCTGAGTCCTCCCCTCTGCACTCTTGTCTTTAGCTCAATCCGCAGGATTTCGGTGCAGTTGAGGCCTGAGGACTGAGATGGCCATGGGAGGAGCTTGATTCTTGATTCTGTGTCTGATGAACCATTTCTGTGTAGATTTAGCCACATGTTTAGGGTCATTATCTTGCTGAAAGACCCAGTGATGGCTCATCTTCAGCTTTTGGGCAGAGGACACTTAGTGTTTTGTTGCCAGAAAGATCTTTCTTGGTCTCATCTGACCAAAGCACACGGTCACAGTTGAGGTCACAGTACAACTTAGTGTAGTGTACTCCAGGTGTTTGCATTTATAATTGTGAGTGAGAAAAGGTTTTTTTTTCCGTTCATGACGCCCAAACAGTTGTTGGCATGTAGATGGCACCTGATGGTTGTTTTAGAGAGTTTATGACCCCAATATGCTGCCATATGTTGCAATTCTTTAACAATGAGCTTTGGAGAACTTTTTATTTCGCTTACCGTCCTCCTCACTGTGTGTGGTGGCAAAATAACTTCCTGTCCATGTCCCAGCTTGTTTACCACTGTTCCAGTTGTCTCAAACTTCTTAATGGTTCCTCTGACAGTAGATATGGGCAGATGCAGGTGATACAGATACAGTTTTCTTGTAGCCATTGCCTGACCTGTCAGTTTTGACACACATCTGCCTTACTTGAATGGCGTGTTCCTTTGTCTTTCCCATGTTGAAGGGTGGATAACAGAAATGGCCTCTGTGTCACATCATATTTATACCCCAGGGAAAAAGGAAATTATGAGTTACTAATTAAATATGACACTCTGATCAATTTTGTAAACTACTGTAGAAATGACAAAAATATTTCACCTACCTTATTTCCTTTCCGGGCCATAAGGCGCACTGGATTATAAGGTGCCATGTCAATGGATGACGCTTGAACGGGCTCTGACCACACAGAAGACGCAACGGATTATATGGTGCATTAAGCGAAACAAAGTCAGCAAAGTCAAACTTGATTGAACTCTCTCAATAACTCTCAACATTGTTCAGTTGCAACTCATAAAATATAAAATTATACACTTCACAATAACTCTCAATATTGTTCAGTTGTAACAATATGAAACAATAAACTCACTTTTTTTCAATTCATTCCTCTTCCACAAATCCATCAAATTCTTCACCTTCAGTGTCTGAGTTTAACAGTTGCATGAGTTCAACATAAAGCCCGGATCCCTCTATTATTTTTTATTATTATATTATATTATATTATTGTATTTCATTATCTATTATTCCCTTGCACATGGAGTCAGATCAATAGAGAGGAGATTAGAAGTCTTCCTGGGTCGAGACCTTCTCTCAGCCACGCCCTCTTAAAGAGGCAACACTTTAGTATTGTGTTCATTACAGAATAGAGGTCATTACTCTTAAGCTGCTGTATCAGTGTAACTTTAAATTCAAGAAGGTTAATCCTCGGTCTCAGATGGACACCTGTAGCAGTGCTTCATCTTAAAATTTGGACATAAATCCCGGATTCCTCTCACTTACGACCTGTTAACACCAATATCTAGCGGTTGGAGTTCTTTGCTTAATCCACTGGAATGATGGTAAGCTCTGAATTAGTTTGTTTCACTTGGGTTTTGACAGTGTCAGTGAGATTGAGCCGCGCAGCTGCATCCTCACACAAGACAGACCTGGTTATAAGGCGCGCTGTCAGTTTTTGTGGATGAAAGGCTTTTGGGTGCGCCTTATGGTCCGAAAGATAGGTTAGGGGTGCCAATAATTGTGGAACCGGTGATTTTGTGTGTGTGTGTGTGTGTGTGTGTGTGTGTGTGTGAGTGTATGTATATATATATATATATATATATATATATATATATATATATATATATATATATATATATATATATATATATATATATACTTTTTCCTTAGTCAGGAATTTTTTTTCACCCTTATAGTTCACCTGAGTCCAAGGTTACATTTTTCACCAATTTTCAGAGTGAGAGTAGCATATATATATATATATACATACATATATGTGTGTCTGTGTGTGTGTGTGTGTCCTATATGTCAGACTTGCAGAAAAGTGTGTGTGTGTGTGTGTGTGTGTGTGTGTGTGTGTATAGTGATCTCTTGCTACTTTGCGCTTCAAGTCATGTGGCTTCAGTGCATTGTGGTTAAAAAAAAAAAATAAAAAAATATTCATCGAATAAAAAAAAAAAGGAAATTAAGAAAGATGGGGGGGTTAAGAAAAATGCCACAAAAACAAGGCCAATTATGCAAAAAAAAAACCCAAACAAACAAAAACAACCCAAAATTTCCCAACAAAACTGGATACATTGTTGCATTGGTGTGTGCACGTGCAGCGCGTATGTATGTGTGTCGTCTTCTTCTCATGCAATACCATCTGTATGTGTGTATTTATATTTTATTTATATCTTATGTTATTTTTTAATGTTTAATTGTTATTATAAGCATTTATAGCCATCATATTTCAGTGCACTACACTTACTTGAATATAATATTATAACGACAGAGGCACTTATCGAGTGTAATGTACCGCCACCCTGCAGCCTGGGTAATGTTGCAAATAGGCCCGATATGCTAAAGGTTATAATTCCCCATGTGCATGTCTGACTGTTCCAGTATGTGGATGTGACCAAATCAAGCAATAACTTTCTTTGTTGAAGGATTTCTAAGATGGCTGGGGTTTGACCTCTCAAGGTCACTTAAGATCAAAGGTTAAGGCCTCCTCTGAAAGTTCACACATGGTTTTGTACTCGTTTTCCGTACAAACGGCACATAGTTTTGCACTTGTTTCAAAGTTTGTGACCTTGCTTTGACCTTGGTCTTTCATCTTGACATTCCAAAATTAAATCATGCCTGGGACTCAGGATATGGTAGTGTCCTCAGTGAGTTTTTCACAGGGTGATCATGATTTTGTTCACAGACAAACTGAAAGTCAATCACCAGTGATTACAATGCCACCACCAAAACTTCATTTTGGATGAAGGAGATTATGCAGCTGATTCGAAGGAGATTAGCCTTGTGGTTGGTTTGTGTATAAAGTGCCTGGTCTGGGTAGTTTTTGCAGAATTTTGTTCAGACACCAGTGAAGAAAGAAGCAGAGTAGCAGTTAAATATTGTGCCGTGATCTAACACTGTCGCACCCAGCAGTCTTTGATGCTTCTCTAATGTTCTTTTTGGCGTTGGTTTGCATGTTGATTGCTATAAGAACTCTCTCTCTCTCTCTCTCTCTCTCTCTCTCTCTCTCTCTCTCTCTCTCTCTCTCTCATGCTGGATCAGGAGCTGCAGTTTGAGAGACTGACTCGAGAGCTGGAGGCTGAGCGCCAAATCGTCGCCACCCAACTGGAGCGATGCAAACGAGGATCTGAGAGCAGTAACACCATGAGCAACATAAGGTAAGGTCTCATATACATTTGCTCATAAACGTGTGTGTGTGTGTGTGTGTGTGTGTGTGTGTGTGTGTGTGTGTGTGTGTGTGTGTGTGTGTGTGTGTGTGTGTGTGTGTGTGTGTGTGCACACGAGATATTTCTTTTACTTATTTTGAACAATTCAGTTTCAGTGGAGTGACACCTTCTTTGGGATTCTAAAATGCTTCTTTCCAGTGTGCGTGCATGCATACGTGCGTGCGTGCGTGCGTGCGTGGGTTTGTGCGTGTGTGTGTGTGTGTGTGTGTGTGTGTGTGTTCTACCTGAGCATGGTTTCCACATGAAAGGAGCAGGTCTGTGAGTTTGCCAGCCTCCCTGAGCCACATTGACATTTTCTGCATGAAGAACTAGCAGCTGCGTCTCCACACACACACACACACACACACACACACACACACACACACACACACACACACACACACACACACACACACACACACACACACACACACACACTCACTATGGTCACACTTCTGCGTTGCTGGGATATTGGTAGCTGTGGGTGGAGCTACAATATCAGCTTGACTTAGTCTATAATATGGAAAATAGAAGGGCAGGGTCACTGCAAATAGCGTAGCTTTAACTTTAACTATTTGAAATAGATAACTTAGCAAGAAAACACAAAATTTGTAAGTTTAAAGGGTAGAGACTATTAAATAACTGCTATAATATAAGTGAGAACAGGAACTAACATTCCTTCATTAAGTTTCTAAGCCACTTAATCTTAATTAGGGTTGCGAGGAGGCTGGTACCCATCTCAGCAGACTCTGGGCGTGGGTGTGCTATACCTTCAACAGCTCACCAGGTCACCTCAGGGCCAACACTCTTACAACCATTCACACTCACACTCACACCTAGGGGTGATTTGGAAAAGCCTATCAACCTCCTGTGCTCCACACAGAAACGGCCAGGCTGGGAATCGAACCCAGGGCCTTCTTGCTGTTTGGCGGATGTGCTAACCACGACCATTGTTCCACCAAAGAACTAATGCCTCGTGTAATAATAAATGCAACTATGAGCGGATAAAAACATGAGGTATTTTTATTAGAAGTACTCATCCAGGTAATCTATGCATAACTTTAGCCGCTTGTTTTGTGTGTGTGTGTGTGTGTGTGTGTGTGTGTGTGTGTGTGTGTGTGTGTGTGTGTGTGTGTGTGTGTGTGTGTGTGTGTGTGTGTGTTTAATTTGCTTTTGAAGATAATAAGCTTATCATGTTTAAAGAAACTGCAAAGATGCGTAAACTCTTCCATAAAGTTCTGACACTGGGAACTCCTTTCATAAATGAAATAAAATAAATTCCGTAAATAAGCACATCCTTACAGCAAAGTCCTTTGTTCCTCTGAATAAACGGTTACTATAGAACGCTAATGCAGCAGAATCCATGGAATAGATCATTAATTCAAAGAAAACTCTCACTCACTCTCAATTTTATGAGGGTCATGGCGCCTATTTCAGCCAGCAGTGGGTGAATGTGGGGTATACCCTAAAGACTTCAGACCATTGCATGGCAACACACACACACACACACACACACACACACACACACACACACACACACACACACATACACACAGAGTTATTCATACATACAATCACATTTAGAGGCAACAGCCAGTTAGCCTAGTGTCCATCTCTTTGGAATGTGGAAGGAAACAAGTGTACCCGGAGGAAACCCACACAAGCAGGGGCAGAATATGCAAACTTCAAATGCTCAATCACATGAATCAAATCCAGGACCTTGTTTTTGTGTGGCAGATGTGCTAACCACTCTATGCCACCACAAATGAAAATCCATCACTTTTATTGATTACTTAGTTCAGTGCTTCTCAAATAGTGGGGCAGTATGATGCCTTGGGGGGGTCGTGGTGTGATGCCGGCAGGATGGGGGGTAATGACCCTGAGGGACATTCTTTTCTGGAATAGTGCTCAAGAATTAAGTGCAATTTGCACCTCCACTCTACTAGTTGGCAGTGGCGCTCTCATTGTAGCTCTATGGTGTAGCAGTTTTTCGCACGAGCAAACGATATGAAGTGCAGTAAAAAAAAAAACCTCAAACAACAACGAAAAAATTCTAACAGGAACGAAGAGAAAGGTGGAGAGAGACAGCGATATTAAGACATAAATACAGTGATACCTCTGCTCACAAACATAATTGGTTCCCAGAAAGTGTGTGTAAGGCGAAAAGTTCGTCTTCCGAACATTTATTTCCCATAAGAAACCTTTAAAATGAGAATAATCCGTTCCCAGGTCCCCATAAAACATAATTTTCTACTAAATAAGCCTTAAAACTACACAAAAATATACCTTATTTTATGTATAATAAATGTGCTATTGTATTGTAATTAAAGAAATAAACTGTACTGTATAATAAAGTGGTTTTATTTACCTTTGTGATGGTAGTTGATGGCTTGATGGAATGGAGTGGGAGGAGGAGGGAGGGAGGGACTTACTGTTTGGAAGGAGTGTTTGGAAACGCCTACTGTTTGGAAACACCCTTAGCCACACACGCACCCTTAATAGCTTCCTTGTTCTTAAGGATGGGAGCAATGGTAGACTTAGCGTACTGGTACTGGGACGCTGAGTCACACAAACGCACACCTCGTTCGTGTTTTTCAATGATCTCCGCCTGTGGTGGGGTCTTTTTCGGTCCTATAATAGCAAAAGTACACTCAATATGGTCCAAAATGTCGAGCAAACACAAACCACTTCCGCACTCAAAGAAAGGGGGTGACGAACTGTGACGCCGTGAGCGTGTGTCAGCTTCTCGTGGTCGCCACCGTGGCGCTGTTCGACCGTGTGGTTTGATTCGTCCGCCGAAAACTAGTTCGTCAGCAGAGACTATATGCTCGCAAATTTAATGTTCTTGAGGCGAAAAGTTCGTGAGCTTAAGCGTTCGTCAGCGGAGGTTTTACTGTACGTTGAATGAGTTTAAATAAGGATGTATTTTTTTTAAATTTCAGGCACATTGGTGCACTTTAAATCTTTTCAATTACAGATTACAAAATAATGTTAATGAAGTTTTTCTTTATTGTACATTGAACTATATTTCTTTCGTTTTTTGTTTTTAATGTTAATAAAGATAGAATGTTATGCAGAGGTGTACTAATAACTATTTTATAGACAAATAATACTATTTATATTCGCTCATGGGACGGTGTGTGGGGGGGCGTGAAATGGTTTTTTTTCTTCCTAGAGGGGGTGCCACAGAAAATAATTGAGAAGCACTGATTTAGTTATACAGTAATCCCCCTTATTTTGTGGTTAATGGGGACCAGCCCCCCGAAATGCGAAAAACCATGAAATGACTTCTACCACTTCTTAAGGGCACCCACCTATATAAAATTTATATAGAAGTTAATTTTAAAGTGCTCCATGGATGTTAATGTCATACAGGCAACGTGTATTGATATATAAATAAATTAGTCACCTTATAATGGCAATAAATATATATATATATATATATATATATATATATATATATATATATAGATACTGAATAACAAATCCACGGCCACGTCGAGAAGGAGAATCACTGGTGGCACTGGTGCTTGGTTTGGGGCTCCTCAGCACCTCCAGAGCCTTTGCTTTAGTACATATCATTATAGTGTCCAAACTCACAGGTGTTTAACTCTCTCGCCCTCCCTCTCTCTCTCTCTCTCCAACTGCACGCGTTGGTGAGGGGCGTGGCTGTTACCCACAAGCGAAATCCAGAGAGTGCACCTGAAGCCACTCAGCCACCAGCGCGCTATAAATAGCTCTATGCTCGACCAGTTTTCGTGTTATACACTCCCAGTGATTTTGGTTTTTGTTTTTCCCTCACCACTACGGTGAACATGATTTTTCCCGCACCCCAGTGCTTCCTCTGAGCTCAATAAAAGTCAATAAAATAAATAAAATATTCCTCTTTATGAGGGAGGAAACATGTGTTGCATGCTGGGAAATATAATCTCGACCAATCAGCTTGCTTCAGAGAACACTCAAGTCAAGCAGGAGAACAGAGCATGTTGGGTAGTGTAGTTGAATGTAGTGCGCATGAATTTTGAATAATCTCTCTCTCTCTCTCTCTCACACACACTCTCTCTCTCTCTCTATCTCTTTAATTTTTTAATTATCCGATGGGAAATCCCGCGATATTGCGGGGAAGCGAAGTAGGAAACGCGAAGTGGCGGGGGATTACTGTATATATGTACAGATTGGTGATTCACTAAATTATCTGTATTTTGATAATATTCATAAATTTCACGATTCAGCCCAAATTTCAACTTTTTACTTGTACTGGATCTCATGAAGTTATGCTTTGTTTAGGCAGTGGTGCAAGCTTATGATAAGCATGAACTAGCCACAGGTGCACTAAGGCATGTGAGCCCCCTTTGATTCTCTCCGTCTGCAAACATGCAAACACAAAAACATGTTTTTGGGGTTTTTGTCTTTAAACATAATTTTCATAGCATAATGTACAGTATACTGTTATTCATATTATTATTGTAAAAATGCCAGAAAAAAATGTAATTTTAAAAAATATATTGCCCAGCAGTATAGATATAAAGGGTTCAAAGGGTGAGGAAGGATTTATACTGATCTTAATATTGCAATATCTGTATTATGCTTTTGTGTGTGTGTGTGTGTGTGTGTGTGTGTGTGTGTGTGTCTGTCTCTGTGTGTGTGTGTGTGTGTGTGTGTGTGTGTGTGTGTGTGTGTGTGTGTGTGTGTGTGTGTGTGTGTGTGTGTGTGTGTGTGTGTGTGTGTGTGTGTGTGTGTGTGTGTGTGTGTGTGTGAAACAACACCCTCACTGTGTCACTGGCTTCTTAATAATCAGGAAATGTCCTCAGTTGTGAGTTTGAGCTTCACTTCCTGACTAAAATGTCATTTCAGATCTTCAGGAATCAATAGTCATTAACCACGATTAGCTGTTGTCCACATCGTCCTTGGTTGTTAATTAGATTTAGCTATTAGCGCCACGGCTTTACTTGTGACACTTAGAGTTTTTCTATAGGAGCGAGCGAGCAAGAGGGAGAAAAAGCACGCAAGAGAGGTGGGGTATGCTGTCTTTTAAAGGTCTATTAATTAGTTCAGAGGAGTGTTGATGGTCTCTCTCTCTCTCTCTCTCTCTCTCTCTCTCTCTCTCTCTCTCTCTCTCTCTCTCTCACACACACACACACACCCACACACACACACACACATACAGAGAGAGATTGACCCCCCACACACACACACACACACTCAAATACATTTTCATCTTAAAATTCCAGGCTTGGCAGAAGGCTGACTGTTTCACGTCGCATCTTTTAAACAAGCAGAATAATGATGTTCAATTATTAAGAAGTTCTGCAGTGCAGTGACACTTGAGTCCCACTCAGAAATGTGTGTGTGTGTGTGTGTGTAATGACACAGAAATGTACAGCGGTGTCCCTGCCTCCATCTCTCTCCTCACTCACACACACTTGCCCTGCAGAAGAGATCATTCTCACAGCCCTCGAATGAAAAACTGGGGCTGAAGCCTGCAGGGAGCCTGGATGATAAGTCACTCCACGCTGGCAGGAGGGGAAAAAAAAAGCCTCAGTGTCTCAAGGTTCCTGTCGAGATCTAGCGACGAGACGGCACGATAACGCTGAACGGTTCTGTAATATTGATTTACCCTTTTTAATTTACTCAAACTGGACCCGAGCTCGGGAAATTCAATTCACCTGGTCTCAGAACAGGGAAAGTGCTTGCTCAGGATTTTTGGCACAGTTGTGCTGATTCTGTGCTAAAACAAACACAATATTCACAAATTAGGGAAAGTGTGTGTGTGTGTGTGTGTGTGTGTGTGTGTGTGTGTGTGTGTGTGTGTGTGTGTGTTTATATAATGTTTGGCTCTTCAATCTTGTCTGCTGAAAAAATTTTGGTGACTTTATTTCAAAGCCCTTTATCACATATTCATGTATATTGTGTAAATCTTTAATAAAGTAATAATAGAGGATTTATAAGGCTCATATCAAAATCTGTGAGATGACAGAAAGGTTTATGAAGTGTATCACTTTGTTCTTACACCAGTGACAGAAAAGTATTAATGATATCTCTGCCTGTTATTATTATTATTATTATTTTAAACTTTGTTGAGTTCAGACTTTCTGCTTTCTCTTTGTTCAAAACCCACCCATCTCAGCCATATTCACACTGTGTATGGAAAATTGTGTGGCTGTTGAAAGAACTTGAACTACATAGTAGGAAAGCGGGGAAAGAGAGTAGGACACGGTACGGTCTCTGTGGACGTGGTTGAACTTAAGTCATTTTTTTTTTAAAAGTACTGACGACAGTAGAAAGTAATCTTTATTCATCATTCATTCATATTCTGAACCGCTTAATCCGAGTTAGGGTCGCAGAGAGGCTGGTACCCATCTCAGCCGACTCGGGGAAATGACAGAGTACACCCTGGATAGCTCACCAGGCCATCGTGGGGCCAACACTCACACATAGCAGTGATTTAGATCAGGGAATTCACCCACTGTGCCTGTTTTTGGACTGTGGGGGAAAAACCAGAGTACCTGAAGCACAAGTAGAACGTGCAAACTCCGCACAGAAAGGCCTGAGCTGGGAATCAATCCCAACTCTTTCTGTGAGGCAGACGTGCTAACCACTGCGCCACTGTGTTGCCTAGAAAGTAACAACATAACTAAAACTTTGTCGAGACTTCACTGGTTAGTATGAGCGCTTGGTAGAATTGTTGAATGCAGATGCAGACACAAGAAAACTTGCAGAAAGACCACAGCTACTTACAAGCAATGCATGGAGGGAGTGAAAAATGTGGGGGAACATGTGATACATCTGATTGGCATAATAAGAGTACATTAGATTGTAGTGTGATTATCGGCGTGGTAAGAAATTAGTGGAAATGAATACGTTAGACACGGCGAGAATCTGGTTTCAACATAGTAAAGCTATAGGATGAGCTTCATAGTCTTTGAATATCTGCAATATATTTGCTATTCAAATGCTTTAGCTAGCTAGTTAGCTAGCAGTCACCAGCAGCTGGGCTAGCCAACTCGGCTATTGCTACAGATTGTTTATTAGCAGCCTCACTAATGTATGATATAGCATGATTCAGTTATATTAGCGAGCAATGTTGTGCATTCAGGGGAGGCACTGCCTCCTCTGTCCATCTTGAAAAGAAAAAGGTTAATCATAAAACATAAAAATGTTAATATTTGCCAGCTGATATGTATTACAAACCCCGTCACAGTTCAAATCCAAACTGTGCTGATATTCGATGCAAATAGTGTGTCACTGTTCCGCGATATATATATCGCAAACAAAATTATTCAAACACTCAGATTATATTCTCTGCCTTTTCAGAATGTGGATGGTGTATTAACTGTATTTCTGTAACGTGTTTAGATCGCAGAGCAATCTCATAAAACCCAGTAAAAAAGTTACTCAGTGAGGAGAACAGTACCCCTGACTCATGGCAGGGGGTGCTTGTGAACCTAAAGATTCTTGTGCGACATGCAAACTTCTTTGTTTGTTTATATTTCCTTTATACTTCGCCTTATCAACATGGAACATTACATTTGAAACTCCAAAAATTCGCAAATCTGGATTTTCAACCAAAACAAGAGGTAATAACTGCTATACATTTACATTGCACTACATACCTAGCACTCGTATACACACACACACACACACACACACACACACACACACACACACACACACACTTACTAGTGAACATCCAGGGACAGGACATTGAGACAGTGGACAGTTTCAAGTACCTGGGTGTTCACCTTAACAATAAACTGGACTGGTCCCACAACACCAACGCCCTGTACAAGAAGGGCCAGAGTCGCCTCCACCTTCTGAGGAGACTCAGGTCCTTTGGAGTATGCAGACCTCTGCTCAGGACTTTTTATGACTCTGTGGTAGCCTCTGCAATCTTTTATGCTGCCATCTGCTGGGCCCGGGCAGCACAGAGCGGGACAGGAAGAGACTGAACAAGCTGGTCAGGATGGCCAGCTCTGTCCTCGGCTGCCCACTGGACTCTGTGGAGGAGGTGAGTGAGAGGAGGATGGTAGCAAAGCTCACATCCATCATGGACAACAGCTCTCACCCACTGCACCAGACTGTAGAGGAACTGAGCAGCTCCTTCAGTGGACGACTGAGACATCCTCAGTGCAGGAAGGAGCGCTACCGCAGGTCGTTCATTCCCACCGCTGTCAGACTGTACAACGCCACTTTGTAACTGTCTGTGAAAATACCGGTTATGTGCAATAAAAACCCCGTGCACTTTAATCAACCACATCTACCCCACTGTGAACCATATCAACCCATCTACTCCGCCCTCAGATACATTACACTTTAATATAGGCCAGTCTATAAAGTTGCTCCATTCCTTTCTTTTATTGTTTAGTAATTTATACTATTTATGTATCTATTTATTTATTTACTTATATAATATATATGTATGTGTGTATGTTTGTACTTGTATCTATTTTTGCACCCCCTACTGATAGTACCTCAAGAGCCTGTAACAGTGAATTTCTCCATTGTGAGATTAATAAAGCTGTATCTTATCTTATCTTATCTTATCTTATTTACATTCTACTGTTCATCATGTTGATAATGCTACACATATCACTCACTGACAGGATTCATTCTGTATCTGTTTATATACCTTTAGTAACTTCTCATTTCAGATTTACATATAGATATATTTATCCAGGATCAATTAGTTATCAGAATACTTAATTGATTTGGAATTTATTCCAACATTTTAACCTCAAATGAAATATGTGTCACATGTTATCAAACACAACGCTTTGTCTGTAAAGAATATAATTTATTTTGAAACGTACTAAAAGTTCTAAAATGGAAGGAAACACGATATGGGTTTGCAGTACATCAAACATCAAACATCTTACTAACTGTGTGGACAGTTGTGTCATTGCTTCTCTCTTTGATATTGATTTGTTGTCTGTTCTGAATCAAATGATGAATAATATACTCTTATGAGTTCATTTGTTTTTGTAAATCTGACTCTAAAAGAGTCAATGCCTCACCAGCTATCAACCTCACCACACGTCACTGTTAGCAAGCTAGTTTGTTAGGCTTCAACATCAGTTCACTTATTTATTCATCATCATCACCATCATCATCATCTTCTTCTGCTTTTTCCGGGGTCAGGTTGCGGGGGTAGTAACTGAAGCAATGAGGTCCAGACGTCCCTCTCCCAAGCCGCTTCCTCCAGCTCTTCCAAGGGGACACCAAGGCGTTCCCAGACAAGCCAAGAGACATAGTCCCTCCAGCGTGTTCTCGGTGGACCCTGGGGTCTCTACCCAATTGGACATCCCCGAAACACCACACCAGGGAGGCATTTGGGAGGCATTCTGACCAGATGCCCAAGCCACCTCAACTGGGCCCTCTCAATGCAGAGGAACAGCGGTTCTACTCCGAGCTCTCCCGGGATGGCAGAGCTTCTCATCTTATCTCTAAGGAAGAGCCCCACCACGCAGCGAAGGAAGCTCATTTCAGTCGCTTGTATCCGCGATCTTGTTCTTTCGGTCACTACCTCGTGACCATAGGTGAGGGTTGGAACATAGATCGACTGGTAAATTGAGAGCTTTGCCATGTGGCTCAGCTCCCTCTTCACCACGACGGACTGGTACAAGCTCTGCTTTATAGCAGAGGCTGTAGAAATCCATCTGTCAATCTCCCACTCCATTCTTCCCTCACTCATGAACAAAACCCCAAGATTCTTGAACTCCTTCACTTGGGGCAGGACCTCATTCCCGACCCAGAGGGTGTATTCCACCCTTGTCCGACTGAGAACTATGGCCTCAGACTTGGAGGTGCTGATTCTCACTCAACTGCGAATCGCTCTAATGAGAGCTGAAGGTCCTTTTGGCAACATCATCTGCAAATTGCAGAGTCGAGATCAGATGGCCACCAAACCAGAACCCCTCAACGCCTCAGCAGCGCCTAGAAATTCTGTCCATAAAAATTATGAGCAGAATCGGTGATAAAGGACAGCCTTGGCGGACTCCAACCTTCACTGGAAATGAATTCGACCTGTTGTTACCAATATGGACCAAACTCTGGCTCCGCTGATACAGCGATCGAATGGCCCATAACAATCGGTCCGTATCGCCGTACTCCCAGAGCACGCCCCACAAGATAGTCAGAGGGACATGGTCAAAAGCCTTCTCCAAATCCACAAAACACATGTGGATAGATTGGGCAAACTCCTATGCCCCTCCAAGATCCTGTGACGTGTATAGAGTCGGTCAAGAGTGCTATGGCCAGGACGAAAACCACATTGTTCCTCCTGGATCCGAGGATCCTCCTCTCCAGTACCCCTATATAGACTTTCCCAGGTAGGCTGAGGAGTGTGATTCCCTGATAATGGGAACACCCCCTTAGTCCCCCTTTTTAAAAAGGGTGACTACCACCCCGGTTTGCCAATCTAGAGGTACAGCCCCTAATGACTTCGCGATGTTGCAGAGACGTGTCAACGAAGACAGTCCTACAGCATCCAGAGCCCTTAGATATTCAGGGCAGATCTCATCCACCCCTGGAGCCTGACCACCGAGGAGCTTTTTGACAACTTCAGTGACCTCCACTCCAGTGATGGGAAGACCCTAGCCCAAACCCCCAGGGTCTTCCTCCTCCATGGAGTGCATGTTGGTGGGATTGTGGACATCCTCAAAGAATTCCTTCTACCTTAAGTCAACCTCCCCAGTCGAGGTGAGCAGCTCCCCACCTCCAATTTAAACAATGTTTGTGGAGAACTGCTTCTCCCTCCTGGGGCATCGAATGGTGGTCTGGAACCTTTGTGAGGCCAACTGATAATCACTCTCCAGGCCCTCACCGAACTCCCCCCATTCTGGAGATTTTGCATCTGCGACAACTTCGGCTACAGCATGTCTGGCCTGTCGTTACCTGTCTGCTGCCTCGGAAGTCCCTCAGGCCAATAAGACCCAATAGACCTCCTTTTTCAGCTGGACAGGCCCCATCACCACAGGTGTCCACCACAGGTTTTGGGGGTTACAACCACGACAAGCACTGATGACCTTCCGGCCACAGCTATGGGCTGCCGTTTTGGCAATGGAGGCATGAAACATGGCCCATTTGAATCCCATGTCACCTGCTTCCTCTGAGACGTGGTTGTAGCTCTGCCGGAGGTGGGAGTTGAAAGCTTTTCGGACAGGAGACTCCACCAAACGTTCCCAGCATACCCTAATTACACGCTTGGACCTACCAGGTCTGGAAGGCAGCCTCCATCGGCATCGAAGCCAGCTCACCACCAGGATTACACCATTCCTGTGGAATCTTGATTTTTCATGTACTGCGCCTTCTGACTTTCCATCAAGCCATCAAGATGGAGCAGAATCTTGTGTGTGTGTGTGTGTGTGTGTGTGTGTGTGTGTGTGTGTGTGTGTGTCTGTGTGTGTGTGTGTGTGTGTGTGTCAATGCCATAAATGTAAAATATGTCGAGAAGCTGATGCTCATGATCGTCTCTGGTTAATATTATGAATATTCTCCTCACACTGTAGCCTTGACACAAACCACACACACACCCCGTCATTCTTTTCACTTCCTCCCCTGAGGGTTGGCGCCACTCTACCATGTTTTCCCAGGTTCCCTTCAGCAGATTCTTTCCTGCTCTTACATTTCCCATTTTACAGAGCTGGTGCCAGCGTTTGAGCTGTAAGAATTTCTCTTATGGGGGGGCTGAATTATTCAGAGTGAGGGAGCAAGTGAGTAGCGGAGGTTTGGCATAGAAGGCTAATGTTTTTTCCTTGTGGCTGAAAAGTTATGGTTAAATCCCATAATCTGCCAGAAAGAAGATACTGGAACAAAACATAGTTTAGCCATGAGCCATATCCAGGTAAATAAACTGGGGTATGACATTTCGTAAACCATGAAGGGAAGATTTCAATTTCTATGAGATATTTGTTGATCATTTGAGGAAGGAGTCTCCAGTGTCAGAATAAAGATGGAATTTATTCTTTCCTAACGTGACAACCTGCAATGGGATTTTTCATATTAACTAAGAAGGAGAGAGACAGATCAAGAAAGAGCAAGAAAGATGGACAGAGAGAGAGAGTAAAAGAGACAGTCAGTGAGACACGTTGCTTAACAGATGAACCATCACATCGTTCTGTTATTAGAAAGATGGAATGCTCGCGATGGAAGAGAACTTTAAAACAGAAGTGTGTTTTAATCCTAAGTAATGCACGTGTAATCTTTGTGTCAGGAGTGAGAGATTACTATGAAGATGTTCTGGTTTTAAAAATAATCCTGAATGTTAGATGTGATAAATGTGCAGCGTGTCTCATTCCGAATGAATATGAATCAGTGAATCCTGCTCCAGTTTTTGAAGCATGTGTCTTAAAGCAGGTGTGTGTTTTAGTCTCTGTCTCTCTGTTTAGTTTCAGTTCAGCATGATGAAGCGGCAAGAGGGCAAATGTAATCAAAACATGAGCAAAGCAACGAATTAGTCACTGAAGCGGAATATACTTCGACAAGTGAATCAGGATGTTATGAGGAGACTGATACCTAATATAGACTCAGCTCTATATAATATATACTCATCTCTACATATGTACTCAACTCTACATGATATATACTCAGTTCTGTATAACATTTACTCAGCTCTATATAATATATACTCAACTATATATCTACTCAGGTCTATATAATATATACAGTACTCAGTTCTGTATAATATATACTCAGCTCTACATATGTATTCAGCTCTATATAATATATACTCAGATTTATGTAATATATACTGAGCTCTGGGGCAGTGGTGGTCTAGTGGTATAAGGCACTGGATCGCTGATCCAAAGGTTGGGGGTTCGAGTCCCACTCTCCACAAGGTTGTCACACACACACACCCCCCCCCCCCCGCCCCCACCCCAGTGCAGCTCACTTGGTTATCAAAGGCCGGCCATGTCTCTCACTGTCTATGGAACCATTGCTGACTTTCGACAAGAGTAGGCTGCAAAGCCGTCAGCGTGTTTCCACCCTGTGATGGCCTGGCGAGCTGTCCAGGGTGTTCTCTGCCCTCGCCTGGAGTTGGCTGGGATGGGCATCAGCCTTCCCGCGACCCTAAATAGGATGAAGCGGTTACAGAAAATGATACTCAGCTCTATATGATATGTACTCAGCTCTACGCAATATATACTCAGCTCTACATAGTATATACTCAGCTCTATATAATATGTACTCAGCTCTATTTAATATCTACTCAGCTGTATATGATATATACTCAACTCTATAGAGTATCAAGGTATAAAATTGTAGACCCCATTAAGCTCACTTTAAAAATGACTCTAATATTTACATGTATATATTCAAGGGAAGAAATGGGACCAATAACTCATCTTTGATTTGTTCACAGTATATCAGAAATAAAATATTCATAATAATGAACATATATTAGATACAGGTCCTACAATGGCCTGGTGAGCTGTTCAGGGTGAACCCCGCCCTCCCACAGAGACAGCTGAGATTGACGCCCACCTCCCCGCGACCCTAATTAGTATTACGCGGTTCATAAAATGAGTGAATGAATATTAGAGACAGCCGTTATCAGATTCGGTTTTAGAGACAATTTGTGAACATATTACCAAATCAGCAACAACAACAGTAACAACAAAAACAAAGCTTCTCACACCTTTTAGGAGCAGCTTGGAAAATAGCTTGTTGTCATGGCAACAAGCCAGCGATTACTCTTCCAATGCCCTGATGCTTTTAGATAATACATAAAAACAAATAAAAATTAAATAGTCAGGTAAATAAACAAACATACAAAAGTAAGTCCTGGGTTTTTGTCTCAGAGACGTGTGTGTTTGTGCATGTGCACTTGTGTGTGTGTGTGTGTGTGTGTGTGTGTGTGTGAAAAAGAGAGAGAGAGAGAGAGAGAGAGAGAGAGAGAGCAGGGTTATCTTCACGCTCTTATTCTTGCACTAATATTCCCTATGATTATAACGAAATCGTTGGCATTCAGCTGTAATGTGGTGTAAAACGCATCTCTGGAATCCATTACATTCCGAGAGGGAGGGAGGGGAGATGTAAATCGAGTTTTAATGTTATATATGAAGCTCTTTTAAAGGTTGGTTTTTCATCCTAAATGCTTTACAACTGTGTTGCTGAACCTTAGCAGTGAGGATTTACATTTGGTCAGGAAATATTACAGGAAACTTTTTTTAGCTCGTGGCCTTGGATCAGAATGAAGAAATGAATCAGTCAACCAAACAAACAAGCAAACACAACCTAAATGTCATTTCTATCACTTCTGTCTACAACTTTGAAACAGAAGTGACATGTTTATCCCACCCCCTGCTCTATGTAAACAAACCTGACTGTAGCGTAGTGAATTAGGAATTTAAAATTTGGGGTTCTTTTTTCAGACAAAACACAGAACATTTTTCCAGCCTGACCTCAAACCGGAGCGTCAGCGGTTCCCAGTGGTGATAAAGGAAGAGATCTGACCCAAACGCCAACAGTCCTACTGATTTAATTGATAGAGATGGTGTTTTTAAAGTGCGATTTCTCTGATAGTCAGAAGTAGCAACGTCCCATCACTGAGCAACAGCAAACACCACATAAAGCACCAACCGCTTTCTTATGAAATAACTGAAGTAACTTCCGAGTCATTTATTCAGGGTTGGAAAATAAACACAGCCAGAAACACACTGTGACAAACCATGTTTACTGATAATGCCTGGAAATAACAGGGGGGGGATTCATGAATGTAATTGAGAGCGTTGAACTGGTGAATGCAAAAAAGAAACACTTGATTATGGGAACAGTTTTTTTTTCTCGATATTTAATTGTATTGACACCCCTGACACGATGAAAGAGATAATGCAGGCCAACCAGTCATTATTGGGAATTAAACCCAAACAAAGGGGACAAATGCTGATGCGTTCAAGGTACATTATCATATATATTTATGTTGCTGCTTACAAACCCTCTATTTAAACTACTTAAAAAATCATCCAGGTGATGGAAGGACCCCAGACAGTGCTGAGGGGTCAGCTGGAGGTCAGGTGAATCCTTTCAATAGGAAACAGTATCCAAACACAGCCTACCTAAGGTAAAAAAATAGCAAAGAAAAATTGATTTTATGTTTAAGAGAAAGAGGGATGATGAGCAAGTTAAGGAACAGAGAGCGGAAAGTGCACAGGAAGCAATTGGAGCAGGGAGGAGATGCAGTCGACCAGAGACGGGCCATGAATGGCTGACAATGTTATTAGACCAGAACACAACTGTAGGCTGTATGTTTTTTTTTTTTTTTTTTTTTTTGTGTGTGTGTGTGTGTGTGTGTGTGTGTGTGTGTGTGTGTGTGTGTGTTTTACATTTATTGTCATCATCATCATCATCATCTTCCACTTGATCCAGAATCAGGTCGCAGGGGCAGTAACCTAAGCAAAGAGGTCCAGACATCCCTCTCCCCCGCTACTTTCTCCGAGAGACATAGTCCCTCCATCATGTTCTAGGTCGACCCCGGGGTCTCATCCCGGTTGGACATGCCCGAAACACCACACCAGGGAGGAGGCGTTTGGGAGGCATCCTGACTAGATGCCCGAGCCACCTCTCAATGCGGAGGAGCAGCAGATCTACTCCGAGCTCTGCCCGGATGGTAGAGCTTCTCACCTTATCTATAAGGGAGAACCCCACCACCCAGCGAAGGAAGCTTATTTCAGCCGCTTGTATTCGTGATCTTGTTCTTTCGGTCTCTACCCAAAGCTTTACAATTACACAACTTTCAAATCACCCCGACCCAAACCCACCCCAGTCCTGGCTGCTGTAGCTCCACAAAATTTGTTCGATTTTGTGAGCAATTGTTTCTAATATGCGTATGCATGAAGATGTAAAGTCAGGCATTTTGGAATTCACCAACCACTGCTTGATATCTTTATATTTTCATCGTTTGAACTCATCCTCACCCTGCGTGCCTTCAGCCCAGACCGTGTGTGTGTGTGTGTGTGTGTGTGTGTGTGTGTGTGTGTGTGTGTGTGTGTGTGTGTGTGTGTGTTTGTGTTTGTGTTCAACATGGTGTGTTTCCCCAGAACATCTGCTCTCGCAGCGGGCTGCGGGCCGCATGTTTCCCCGTTGCTCTGCTCTTGTCTCTAAACACTGACAGTGTGCGAGGACATAAAGACCAAATCATACGTTAGCTCTATATTTCCGCCTCCCCACCGTTCCATCACTTTCGACCAAATGCCTACAATTTATTATTTAAATTGGATAATGGTTGGACTGTTGAACTCTCCTGTGTTGCATTTCAGCTGCCTGAAAAATGAGTGATGAAATTCTGTTTGCTAAACGGCAAAAGAAAAAGAAACAACAACAAAAAAAAACAACTACAAAAAAGAAAAAGCTACTGGCATACATACAGCAGGCAGTGATGGTATTTAGAATTTATTTTATTTGTAATATTTTTCAATGGTTATGGAAGCAGTGTCTGAGTAGGAGTAAAAAATATCACCGTGTGTGGTGTCTGTGTGTGTACTCTTGAAATTATCATAAGTGTCACTTATCTCCTCTCTGGAGTGTTGACTCGCAGTACACTTGGAAACCTTCCACTACACCATATAAATATATATATATATATATATATATATGCTGCCAAAGTATTCACTCACACATCCCAGTACAGTCGGCCCCGAACCCACGAAATGAATCCGTTCCAGAACAGTCTTCGTAACGCGGGATTTTGTAAGTAGGGGTCGCATCTTGCATGTTGAACGCCTAATTCGTTACAAGGCTCCAGTCTTTGGACTGGATAAACCCCATAAACCCTTTAAAAATGATAAAAGTGCACCAATTTTGTATGATATATGTGTTAAAAGTAAAAGAAAATTTATTTATTAAACAATTTTAACATTTTATTAACATATTTATTGATTAAACCATTATTAAACATTTTTATTAACACACACACACACTCCCATGCACACACTCATATGCACACACACACACACACACACACACGCACACACACACTCACACCTCTCTCTCTCTCTCTCTCTCTCTCTCTCTCTCTCTCTCTCGCGCGCGCGCGGGCTGTGGGCCACGCCCACAAGACGTTAAATTCAAAGCGCATTCCCTGCTTGACAAAGTCAACTTTAACTTGATCTTGAGGGATCAAAATTCCAGATGAGCTCAAATGCTTCCACATTTATTTATTAAACATTTACTGAATTAAACAACTCAAAAAACTAAACTAAAAACTAAAGAATACAGGTGTATGATTTTTAGCTTCAATTCAATTCAGTTTTATTTGTATACAGCTTTTTACCATTAACATTGTCACAAAGCAGCGTTATACAATAAAACAATGAAAGTAGGTGTTTAAAATGTATAAAGTGATTTAAACATTTCATATTACCCCTATATATCCTTAATGAGCAAAACACTCGCAAAGAACAACTAATTCAGTGGTTGCGAGGAAGAAATCTTGAGAAGAACCAGACTGAAGAGAAACCCAACTTCATTTGGGTGAAACCATAAAAATACTAAACATTCACTGTATATATGAAATTCATTAAAGTAAAAAAAAGTCTGGTTGGTTATATGACGACTGCAAGTCCTAAATAATTATGCGAAAAGAGTCCGCATCACCAACAGTGAAAAGTTATGTTCGTAGTCTGTTAGTGCACATCTGGGTCCATCTAGGTCTTCATCAGCAAGAAGATAGATCTTCCAAGATGAGGACTCCAGTCAGCATCAGCACACCAGGACAAACCACAGGAGTCGGGAAGCAGAAGCATCAGGAACACCGGTATTCCAGAAGGAGAACGTGTAACTCAACAAAAAAAGAGAGAGATAGAGAGAGAGAGAGAGAGAGAGAGAGGTTGTGATGTGCATTCATAATAGTGTGCAGCATGCAGATTGCTTCTACAAACATTTATGAAAGAGTTTGTCGCTCCCAGGAGTTCAGTGAATTGAATTCTAGCCACTGGGCTCAAGAGTAGTAGAAACATGTTCTCTGGAGTGACGAATCAAGCTTCTCCATCAGGCAATCTGATGGATGAGTCATGGTTTGGCGGTTGCTAGGACAGCGGCACTTCCCTGTCTGCATTGCGCCAAGTGTAAAGTTTGGTGGAGGGATGGATTATGGTGTGAGGTTGTCTTCAGGAGCTTGGTGTGTGTGTGTGTGTGTGTGTGTGTGTGTGTGTGTGTGTGTGTGTGTGTATATATATATATATATATATATATATATATATATATATATATATATATATATATATATATATATATATATATATATATAAAATGTGTGTGTTTATCCATTCGTTCATTTTCTGAACCACTGAATCCTAATTAGGGGGCCAGTGACATAGTGGTTATGGTGCTGGGCTCATGATTGGGAGGTTGTGTGTTCAAATCCCAGTTAGACCCCCACTGAGCTAAAACCCCTGGGGGCAAGGTCTTAACTACAAGTGTGCCTCTGTTCACCCAGCAGTATAACTGGGTACCAGTAAAAAGTATACTGGTAAGGTAACCTGGATGGGACCCTAGTCCAGGGTCCCATCCAGGAGGAGTTGTACGCCTAGTTGCTTCATGCTATAGAAACCAGGGATAAGCACCGGGATGATGAGCCTCTATATCTTGGGTGTAAAAAGCCCAGAGGACTTCATTCAGTTCATTTTCTGTACTCGCTTAATCCTAATTTGGGTCGCAGGGAGGCTGGTGCCCATCCCAGCCAACTTCGGGCAAGGGCAGAATACACCCTGGACAGCTTGCCAGGCCATTGCAGGGCGGAAACACGCTTCCGGCTATGCAGCTACTCTTGTCGAAAGTCAACAATGGTTCTTTTACATGAACCTCACACCATAAACAGTGAGAGACATGGCCAGCCTTTGATAACCCAGTTACCGGCACTGGGGGGGACAGTGACAACCTGCTGAGAATGGGGCTTGAACCCCCTATGTATGTATGCTGCATGTATCTTTTTTTTTTTCATTGCAGTACCGGTGTGTGTGTGTGTGTGTGTGTGTGTGTGTGTGTGTGTGTATATATATATATATATATATTTGTGTGTGTGCGTATGTACCACCAGGCCACGCCTGCCCCAATAATCAAACTACAAAAAAATCCTGATAAATATGATACAATATTCTATATTATTAACTTGTATAACTTACCATCTGTCAGCGATGTTGAATTCTTGACTCTGATTCCTCACGACAGGTGTGCAGATTTATATATGATGTTTTGTATTAAATGTACACTCACTGTGTCAGATTTCAGTGTATTTATGATAAGAAATGGACCGTGGTGTTTTTTACTGTGTTATCATTGTTGTATAATCACCTGTAAATACTAGTGTTAGTGTTTTCTGAAGCTTAGAGTGAGCTCTGTATTTCTAAATGGGGTGGAACCTTTTGCACGTTGCCACCATGTTGTGTCACTACATTAATCCAGAACAGACAAATGTCTGGAGGGTGTCTACTGTGTACTGTGCTATCATCAGTGGCAGCATGTGTCTGAGAAGAAAAGAAAGAAAAACGAAAGAATAAGAAGTACATTGTAGGAATCTGACGGCCACCACATGCTCTAATACAGTGGCCTCCAACCCCTGGGCCGCAGTCAATTGGAACTGGGCCGCACAAGAAATAATTATTTATTTCTGTTTTATTTATTATCTTAGTCTGAACGATCTTTTCTTTTTGAAAGAACTTTTATTTTGAAAATGAGCGTATTCTCTCAGCTACATGTCCGTCATTTGAGCGCTAAAATGTAACCCACAAGGGGACAGCACATGAACAGAGGCGAGTTGGACATGTTTCAAACAATAGCAGGGATTTCGGGTGAGACTGAGCCTGAGCCTTCATTCTCCCAGCTGGTGCCCCATCACCTGTGGTTTTTTTTTGGTTTGTTTTTTTAAAAAGAGTTGAAGCTCGATTAAAAATGTAACACTTAATCCTGATTAGGGATGCTGGTGCACATCTCAGCCGACACTGGGCAAGGGCGGGGTATTATATTTACAACATAACCCCCCCCTCCACCCCGGGGGCACGGTAAAATTGTCAAGCGTTGACCAGTCC
Source organism: Plotosus lineatus (assembly GCA_024760905.1). NCBI lineage: Eukaryota > Metazoa > Chordata > Actinopteri > Siluriformes > Plotosidae > Plotosus > Plotosus lineatus. The sequence continues at coordinate 20,792,672 of CM045734.1, read as the reverse complement.
GCGGTGATAAAAAGGTTGGGAACCACTGCTCTAATAAACACTTGCAAAGGAGGGGTCCAGGATGAAGGGGAGGAACAATCTCTTTGATTGAATCATGGGTCCTACATAATGGAACGTTAACACACTTATTATGAAGCACGATCTATTCTATAGGAACAGCTTATTTACAGGAACTTGATGTTCCTCACACAATTCAATGTAATTGTTGTTTGGTCAAGTAACAGATGTTTACAGCTCCTAAAACATAAATGATCAGTAACTGACATGTTTCATGGACCTTTGCACATCGTTAAATGTAACTATGAATGAAAAGCACTTCCATTACTCACAGCAATCATCCATCAGGATTGTGGTGAAAGCTGGAGTCAATCATCAGACTATTAGGGCACTAACACTGGTGCTCAGTAGAAGTAGAATGTTGACTTAATACGAAGAAACCAGAGTTCCCAGAGGAAATCCATGTAAGAACAGGAAGAATATGCAAAGTCTACACAGAAACACTCTGCCAAAATTCAACACAGAACCTTCTTGTAAGGCAGGGGTTAGGAACCTTTTTGACTAAGAGAGCCAAAAAAAATAAATAAATAAATCTAATCCTCTGAGAGCCAGATATATTTTTAATACTGAGACCAACAATTTGAGAGTATAATAAGACTCTGAATTTATTTTAAACAACATTGTTATAATGAAGTTACTTATTAATAAGAAAAGTACTTTTTACTATTAATGCAACTTCTGGTGCTGTCTGGTGTTGCTGATGGCTTTGTAGTCTGCTTGATACGTGCTGAGGTTCAGCTTCATGCAGGCGTTTAGGCTTCCATCTATTACACGTGACCGCAAGTTGGTCTTGATGCTTTTCAGGTGTGAGAAGAACTGCTTGCGTGCGCATGTGGAGCCAAACATGGTCAATACAACAGGACTCACACGCTGCAGTGTTTATGTGACAGGAAGCGTGTCCCAAGTTTTGGCGATCAGTTGGTCTGCAGGTTGAAGTTTTTTCATTCTGTCCGTTTGCGTTTTGCTTGCCAGCTCTGCTTGGCTTCTTGCACATGAGCTGATCACAACGAGGGAAATTTACCTCTTTACCCAAAAACAACTCACGCAGGCTGTTGCATATAACCCAATAAAATTACAGTTTCAAGGTATCGGGCCCGCCCACACACTGGAGTACAGAAAGGATTGGCTCTCTGCTGCGCGCCACAGTGACAAGTAGCATTGAAAATAGATGTATAGATTGAAATGCGTGAGATTTATTTATATTTTTCTTTTATTTGATGGCTTTTTTTCTGTATTTTTATTTAAAGGACAGAGGAATGATGTATTAGTTATTCTGTTAAGAAAGGCCACCTGATTTATCTGAAAGCCAGATGCAGTCATCAAAAGAGACACATCTGGCTCACGAGCCATAGGTTCCCGACCCCGGTTGTAAGGTGACAGTGAGTCATCATACCACTCGAACAATACCACACATCATTCTTTATATAATTCGAATGATACTCCATTATTTTTGCTCCACTGCACCACTCTGTTGTTGGTTATTTTCCGATTGTGGAACTAAACAGAGTGTTTTATTCCTTACATGAGCAGAAAACTGGATGTACTGAATAGGATCAAAAAAGAGAAGTAGTTCAGATTTCCCTCTTTACAACGGGGTAATAAGCTACCCAGGGGTGCAGCATGTAAAGGAATGAAACATCATTACCTGTGCTTAAAAAGAGACATTATGGAGAGAATTGTATCATCAGAATTGCTTCACGTTAGCTGTTGTAAATACAATGAGTTACAATCAAATGTGGGTCAGGACGGGCGCTAAAGAAAACCGTGATGACTGAATATGATAAAAATAAAATAGCATGCTGCATGTCTCTGGAGTTTAAAGAACCTGTGCTTGGGTTATCTCTCGACTGCCGCTGAGTAGGAACGTGAACCAAATTTAAAAAGGAAAATTTCACTTTAGGAAATATTAGTGATTACAGAAATAATAAACTTCTCTGAATATCTTTAAAAATTTTCCAGCTTTACTTTTGAGTGTTACAATATGCTAATACTGGAGACTCCTTCCATAAATGCAATTAAAAAAAAAGCATGCGACAGACAGACAGACAGACAGAGAGACAGACAGACAGACAGACAGACAGACAGACAGACGTAATAAATAAGTTTTAAAAAAAGCAAGGAACAATGCAACACTGAATGGGCACTGCATTTGAAGCACCCAAAAACCTCACAACTAGGTGGCTCTGGACCTCTGGCTGCTTGGTTGGAACTCAGAGTCGGCCCAGGAGAGGCCTTCAGCGATGAAGGACTGACTGTTATACTTAGCATAAGAATCAGCACAGAACTCAATGTGGAACCCAGCTGTGGTGTGGATGACCTCATCGACAGTGTAGAGGAACCCTGAGGCGTAGGAATACTCAGAGATGCGAGCTGTACAAGGGAGGTCACTCTGCCGGCCTCTTGTTTTTTGTTCTGGAAGAGAAGCTGCCCTGTCAGCCTCTGGTGTGATCTCTGGAACGGAGGTCACAAGGTTGGCCTTTTGTATGAAATTTGTAAGGTAGGCCACACTGTCGACCTCTGAAGCCAGCTGTAGAATGAAAGTCGCCCTGTTGGCCTCTTACACGAGCTCTTGAGCTGAGGCTAACCTGTCGGATATGGACGAGAATACGGAGACAAGGCCGCCCTGTCAGCCTTCGGTGGGAACACTGAAGAGGAGGCCACCCTGTTGGCACACTGGGAGGGAAGCCGGCCTGTGAGCTTACCACAACCTCTTGGATGTTGTCCTCCCTACATGGCTACCAGTACCTGTCCCCAGGGAGCTGTAGAATACACTGGGATAAAGTGTAGGCACTTAAGCAACTCATTAAGGGACTATACAACTGCTCTCCAAACAGTTGGAGAACCAATCAGAGACCTTAAATCTGCCACTGACTTTCATTCACTAAAAATACACAAACACTGTTGAAGTTACACACAAGTTTGTGGTTCTCAGTTTGGATGGTTAAAAGTAGAGGCAATATTTTCACCTGAGGGATTAATACAGTATAGCGGAAAAAAAAAAAAAAATAGCACTAGCGTAAGTCACTCTGGATAAAAGCGTCAGCGAAATGTTGTAAATATACTCAGCAGTCAAGCATAAATGTGTGTCTGAATGTCTGAAAGCGTTTGAAGACGTTGCTCTCTTCCTGTAGTCCTGCGGGCTCTGCCAGTGATCTGGGTATAAATGCTCGCTTTCGGTCGCTGCTTTTTGTGTTCATGTTCTGCCCTTTCTGTTCAGACTTGGGTTTGAATACTCACCTTTTGCATGTCACCATGTTTGACTCTCTTGCTGCTGCAAAATTGTCACATGATCCGCCCTCCGAAAATGATGTCACAGGTTTTTATAAGTACAAAGCTCGAAATTCTAGTCAGTAAACTGTTATCCATAAAGTTTTTTGTTTACATTGCTTATCTTGTAATCGGACAGAATAAATTATGATTTCTTGCACTTCAAAGTGTTTTGAGCATTGATAATAGTCAGAAATGCATATATTTGGTTCATTTTAACACATACAATGTTGCAGATTTGTGTGTGTGTGTGTGTGTGTGTGTGTGTGTGTGTGTGTGTGGGTGTGTGTGTGTGTGTGTGTGTGTGTATGTGTACGTGTATGTGTGTGGGACATGCCTTTAAAAAGTAAGAAAGAATGCACAAATGGCTAAAGTCCATGAAGAGAAAAGAGAGAATAAAAATAAATAAATAATATTAGGAATGAAAGAAGGAGAATGAAAAAAGATAGATAGCTAGACAGCTAAAATTAAGTACTTTAATATTTTAAAAAATAATTATGAACTAAAAAGGAAATTAATCACAAAATAAAATAATAATTATGTAATAATTAATTAAATAATAATTCATTCACTTTCTGAACCGCTTAATCCTATTTAGGGTCACGGGAAGGCTGGCGCCCATCCCAGCCGAATCTGGACGAGGGCAGAAAACACCCTGGACGGCTCGCCAGGCCATCGCAGGGCAGAAACACACTGACAGCTTTGCAGCTCCTCTTGTGGAAAGTCAGCAATGGTTCTTTTACATGAACCTCACACCATAGACAGTGAGAGACATGGCCGGCCTTTGATAAGCCAGTTAGCTGCACTGGGGGGACAGTGACAACCTGTGGAGAGTGGGGCTTGAACCCCAACCAGGCCACCACCACCCCTAATAAAAGTAAAAAATATTAAACTCAAATAGTGCAGTGTAGTTCATATTTGTTGAATAAAATTTTGGACAAGGTTGTTTTCTGAAGAAAGGATTAAATAAATGATCTTTCGTTATTTTTGAATAATTTAATCCTAATGAGGGTCGTGGGAAGGCTGTCACCCATCACAGCTGATTCTGGGCAAGGGTAAGGTACACCCTGAACAGCTCTGCAGACCGTTACAGTGATTTGATTAATGAAATATTTATTAAATAATAAGTTGAGAAATCAGCTTGGGTCTGTGTGTGGGATGAAACATTTCACCGCGACACAGTGACCCCGGATTATAAAACAAGACGTTAAACATTCTGGGCTAAGTGGGGACAAGTCCAGTATTCAGACAAGAGCCTCCAAACATCCAATTATCATGTAATTATAAAGTGAAGGAGTGCATGGTGCACAGTGAGGGAACCTGACTGCTCAGTCAGCTCTGTACTGTATTTAAAGCAATCATTTACACACTGAAGCACGGGGATGGCGTGAAGCCAGACTGAGTCGAGTGCTCTTCTTCAGGAGAAGTGAGGAGTGTCTCTGTGAAAGAGAAGAGCATAAGGAGGAAAGAAAATGAACTTGCATGAAGATGAAATTCAAGAAGGAAGGCAGAAAAAAAATTAAAAGTTGACAGACATAAAAAATAATATGGAGAGAGTGCAGACAGCAGGTGGACAGACAGTCATATAGAAAAGGGATAACTAGAATGACCAAGAAAGAAAATAAGTAAGTACTGGTGAAAGACAGAGAAAATAGTCAAAGAAAAAGTATGAGGAGAAAGGTAGTAAAAGACAGAAAGAGAGACAAATTGACATGTTGACAAACTGACAAAACAACAATTGAATGGGTGGACAGAAAATCAGAGAGAGAGAGAGAGAGAGAGAGAGAGAGAGAGAGAATAGCTGGATAGACAAGTGGTCAGAACATGCGATACCAACATATGCAAGTGGTTGAAGTGACAGACAGGAAAGCAGACAGACCAGAGACATATGGTCAGAAGACAGAATGGTGAGCAGACAGAGAACTGAAACACACAGACTGGCAGACACACAACTGAGCAAAAAGAGACAGATGGTTAGGCACAAAAGACAGATAGAGAGACGGACAGAGAAGCAGATCGAGAGAGCAAGAGAGAGATAAAGTTTGGAGATGAGACGGACAGATAAGCATTCAAACAATAAACCGAGACAGTAAAGGGACAGATGACAGACACGTATAGAGAGACAAATGATTAAAGCAGAGAGGCAGATTTCCAAAGGACAGAAAGACAGCCGAGTTGCCATACAGATAGACAGACAGTCAAGCAGAGAACCTGACAGTTTGAGAAGAAGCGAAACAGATGGTCAGAGAGATAGACAGATCAACAGACAGAGAGATGGACAAATGAAAGTAGACAAATGTGATGGTGGACTAACAAAGAAAAACATACATAAACAAATGAAAAAGAGAGACATAAATAGACAAAAACAGATAAAAAGATTGAAAATACAGAGTCAGAAGAGTCCGACAATGGTGGTTTAGTGGTATAGGCTGCTGGATCACTGATCCTATGGTGGGGGGTTCGAGTTCCACTCTCCACAAGGTTGTCACTGTCCTTCCCCAGTGCAGCCAACTGGGTTATTAAAGGCCGGCCATGTCTCTCATTGTCTATGGTGAGAGGTTCATGTAAAAGAACCATTGCTGACTTTCAACAAGAGGAGCCGCAAAGCCATCAGCGTGTTTCCGCCCTGCGATGGCCTGGCGAGCTGTCCAGGGTGTACTCTGCACTCGCCCGGAATCGGCTGGGATAGGAACCAGCCTCCCCACGACCCTAATTATGATTAAGCGGTTACAGAAAATGAACTGAACTCAGAGTCAGAAGAGGAAAGAGACCAAAGAGGAGAAAGGACAAACAGACAGACAGCTAGATATGCGGGCAGACGAGAAGAAAAAAGAAATAAAAAAGATAAAGCTCAAAGGAGACAAGAAGAAACAGGACGATAGGCAACTGGACAGATGTACGAGGACAAGACATGACAGAAGTGCAGAAGAGAAAAGGATAAAGCAGCACAGGTGGATAGATATATGGGGAGAGAGAGAGAGAGGGAGAGAGAGAGAGAGAGAGAGAGAGAGAGAGAATAATAATATATTAATAAATCCAGCATCATATCACAGGATTTGCTTAACCAATCAACAATCATAAGGTCATCCCAAACTTATTACTGAGTAATTAATCTGGCCTATTTGTAAGCACGCACGCACGCACGTGCGCGCGCACACACACACACACACACACACACACACACACACACACACACACACACTCACACACACACACACACACACACACACACACAAAATAAAGGTCACTAGCCACACTGGACCAAGGACAGTGTGCCGTAAGCATCATAAATGTCACTCAGTACTAATTAGCTACGGCAAGCTCAGAGTGGAAGTAATTCTGTCTCCACTCCATTTTACTCAGGGTTCTGCAGCGATGAAACACTGATCTCTTATGAAACACTTATGAAATACAGTCATAAGTCCTGCTTGCTAATCCGTTACCGATTAATAAAGCCTAATCTGCGAGAAACTATAAACTAATCTGGCAAGATTTCTGAAAGGATTTTAAAATACATGCCTTTTTTTTTTTTCAGACTATAAGGCTCACTTAAAATCCTTCAATCTTCTCGGAACTTGGCCGTGCGCCTTATGATCCAGTGTTGTCTTATGTATTGACAGCCCGCGCCACTTGATGGATTGTCGGAGCATCACGGCTACTATAATCAGGTGACTCACTGAGTAATACCTGAGTGGCTGAGAGAAGGTTACGTCACGAGACCGGAATACGTTTTCCGCCTAATCTCCATCTCTATTGATCTGCGACTCCATGCGCACCCATCTCACTGATACCGTCAAAACCCAAGTGAAGCGAACTAATTCAGAGTTTACCATCATTCCGGGTGGATTAACCAAAGAACTCCAACCGTTTGATATTGGTGTCAACAGTTCGTAAATTAGAGGGATTCAGGCTTTACATTGAACTCGCGCAACTGTTAAACTCAGATACTGAAGACGAAGATGTTGATGGATTCGTGGAAGAGAAATGAGCTGAAAAAGTGAGTTTATTGTTTTATATTGTTACAACTGAACAGTGTTAAGAGTTATTGTGAGAGTTGAAACAAGTTTGACTTCTCTGACTTTTGTTTTGCTTAATGCGCCTTATAATCCAGTGCAAGTTATGTGTGAAAATGGCTCATTCATTGTTCTTGCGTGTTATAGTCTGGTGTGTCTTACAGCCTGCAAAATAGTGGTATATATTTATACATATTCTTTCCAATTTGCTACTCCAGTTACAGAGATTATCACAGAGAATTACACAGATCCCTCGCTACATTGCGCTTCAATTCATGCGGCTTCAGTGCATCTTGTTTTTTTTTTTTGTTTTTTTTTTAAATGTTCATTGAATTAAAAAATAAGGAAATTAAGGAAGAATAGGGAAAAAGTCAAGGAAAATGCTGCAATGGTTCTTTTACATGAACCTCTCACCATAGACAGTGAGCGACATGGTCGGCCTTTGATAACCCAGTTAGCTGCACTGAGGGGGGAAGTGACAACCTTGTGGACAGTGGGTCTCGAACCCCCAACCTTGGAATCAGCGATCCAGGGCCCTTTACCACCAGGCCACCACTGCCCATAAATTTTGAATTTTGAATTGTTATTATAAGCATTTATAGGATTGAATATGTATTTATTGATATTATATACACATGTACATATACGTTCGTCAGGGGGGGGGGGGGGTTGATCCTACTTCGCGGAATTCGGCGGTCGTGGGGGGATCTCGGTCCCAATTAACCACGGAAAGTGAGGGATCCCCGTATTGCGTTATAATTATATTTCAAGCAAATCACGTGTGCTGTTAGCTTGCTGTCTGTCTGTCTTCTTTCGGCTTTTTTCCTTTTACCCGGGAGTCGCCACAGCGAATCATCTGATTCGCACGTTTGATTTGGCAGAGGTTTTTACGTCGGATGCCCTTCCTGTCACAACCCTTTTCAGCAAGGGACAGAAACACGCTGACGACTTTGCAGCTACTCTTTACGAAAGTCAGCAATGGTTCTTTTACATGCCTCTCACCATAGACAGTGACAGACATGGCCCGCCTTTGATAACCCAGTTAGCTGCACTGGGGGGACAGTGACAACCTTGTGGAGAGTGGGACTCGATCCCCCAACCTTTGGATCAGCGATCCAGCGCCCTATACCACTAGACCACCACTGCCAAAGTGGTAGACCACCACTGCCCACTGTTAGCTTGCTACAGCGTTTGATTGAACCACAAAGAAGTCCACAGTTCAGAACTACGGCACTCACAGATTAATTACTACACTGCTCTCTTATATAAATTGACGAATGTATTAAAGCACCACTATCAACACGTTGTCACTGTCCCCCCAGTGCAGCTAACTGGGTTATTAAAGGCCGGTGATGTCTCTCACTGTCTATGGTGAGAAGTTCATGTGAAAGAACCATTGCTGACTTTCGTCAAGAGTAGCTGCATAGCCGTGAGCATGTTTCTGCCATGATGGCCTGGCGTGCTGTCCAGAATGAACTCTGCCCTTGCCCAGAGGCGGCTGAGATGGGCGCCAGCCTTCTCGCGACTCTAATTAGGATTAAGCGGGTCAGAAAATTAATGAATGTATTCATGGCTGTATCTTTTTAAATATTTAACCATGCTTAAACACTGAACATTTAATGTTGAGCTTCAGTCAACTCAACTCGCACTGAGCCACAAACACAATAACAAGCTTACACAGCAGCATCATTATCTGCATGTTAGTTTTAATGTTAAACAGAAAACATACCCGACCCATGAGAACACTTTCATTTCGGCAAGATTTCACTGTTATTTCCTGCACCCATATCACTGATGCAATAATCATAGGACTCCCGAGACCGGTAGGCTTTCATCTGCTCTGATGAAACGCCGTCCGCAGTTAATTAACAATATCTGCAAACTGTACACTCAGCCATATTTTGTCCAATAACTTCATCTTCTAGAGGCTGTAAGGGTCAATTACATCACTTAAAGCTATTTTCTTACAATATCTCTACGGTGCAGCATGGAAAAGTTGCACTACTTGGCTCTGCTGACTTACGCATGCGCAAAATCCTGTTCTGTATATAGTAACATCTGGTTTACGCAAATTAGCGCAATTAGCCTTATGTGCAGATCTTTTTGGATTGTGAGAGGAAACAATAAGTGTATTTGTGTTTGCAAAAAAAAAACAACAAAAAAAAAAACCCAGATCTAGGGAAAAAGAAATTGCGTGTAAGAGGGAAAAAAAAACCCACTGCCATGGCATTAGCCGAAGTGAGGATTTCATCTCCAGAGGCTTCACTTGTGCGGTGATGAATTTTCAGAACCAGTGCTACAGACCTCTAGCACGATTTAGGGGGATGTAAGAAGGAAAGGAGGACTGAGAGAGAAAAAAAAAAGAGACAGAGGGCAGGGAAAAGTAAGTCTGAAAAGAGCAAGAGAGAGCTCAGCAATGCCTGTGGACTTTCTATTCAAATTATTCGCTGACATTTTCCACTTGCTCCCACTGGGCTTTGGATGAAGATAATGATCTGCTCCTCTGGGTTCGTTACTCTAGTGGCTACACACATCTCTCTCTCTCTCTCTCTCTCTCTCTCTCTCTCTCTCTCTCTCTCTCTCTCTTTCTCTCTAAATCTTCCGAATGAGCTCATTAGGGATTTTATATATTTCTTAATTTGTAAGTGCACAGAAAGAATCCAAATGCATAATTACACACTCGCTCTCTCACTCATCTGCCGAAATGCTTAATCCTACTAGTGTTGCAGGGAGGCTCAAGCCTATCTCAGCCGACTCTGGGTAAATGCATTATACACCCTGAACAGCTCTCCAGTCCATTACTGGGTAAAACACACATCCGTTCACCTTCACATCTCGGGTCAATTTATAGCTGTGAATTAGCCTATTGCACATGTCTTTGGACTGTGGGAGGAAACCGGGATACCCAGAGTCAAATCCACACATGCACAGGGAGAAGATGCGAATTCCACACAGAAATGCCATCTCTGAGACTGAGCCTTGAAGCCATGACCTTCTCGCTATGAGGCAGACATGCTAAAAACATCTGTGTATATAATTAGCTTCAAAAAACGTAATGGTAACAACAAAGCGCTCAATATCTAAAAGTAAAGCCACAATAAAATATTACAACCATCATTTCTTCATTCATTCATTTTCTGAAACACTTCATCCTTATTAGGGTCACGGGGAAGCCTGAGTCCATCTCAGCCGACTCAGGGTGACGGCAAAGTCCATCGCAGGGCCAACACTCACACAACTATTCACACCTAGGGGAGATTTGGAACAGCCAATGAACCGACTGTGCATGTTTTTGGACTGTGGGAGGAAACCGGAGCACCTGGAGGAATCCCACACAAGCACGGGGAGAACATGCAAGCTCCACATAGAAACGGCCGAGTCGGGACTCGCCACTGTGCCACCACGCAATCATTATTTTAGACCAAAATATTCAATTTAAATGGAAAATCCTGTTAAATTCATTTGCTATAGAACATTACTTCATTCATTCATTTTCTTAGAACCATAATCTTAGTTATGGCTACAGGGAGACTGTTGCCCATCTCAGCCAACTCATCAGATTGCTGAATATTCTGGACCGCTTACCAGGCCATCACCGGGACAACACACATACAACCATTCACACACCCTCTGACACCTAGGGGCTCGTTCGAGCAGCCAATTATCTTACTGTGCATGTTTCTGACTGTGGGAAGAAACCAGAGGACCTGAAGGACACCCATACCAGGACAAACTCCACCCAGAAACTCCCAACCCATGGATGTGCTAACCACTGTGCCACCGTTCCACCCTGTTATACAACAGATATGATAATCTTGTAAGAGAGAAATCCATCATGAATTCTTTAAAGTTTTGTTCTTTCCCTGAATGAATGGTATTTTCTCCAAATGATTACCAGCCATATGAAGGAGTGCTGAGACCAGAGGCATGTTATAAATGAAAGAAGAGACGATAAAAGTTAATCAAGCAACTAATATTATGTCAAAATCAATTTTCAAGACCTGAAAGGCGACAACTCTGAAAGGAATTTAGTGTTGATATAATAATTTAAAAAATAATTTCCATCCCATTTCATACACACAGTTTTCAGTGATTTCAGTGGTTTGGTAGAAAGGCAGCCGTTTAAAAAAATTCAAACTTTTGATGGTACGGTGTAGCGGTTGGCATGTCCACCTCACAGCAAGAAGGTCCTGGGCTTGATTCCCAGCCTCGGTGCATCTGTGTGGAGTGTGCATGTTCTCCACATGCTTGCATGGGTTTCCCCCGGGGGTA
>CM045734.1:20733563-20776063 GCA_024760905.1 Plotosus lineatus | reverse complement strand
TGAGTGGGTAGTGATTAATGTGAGAACTGAATGAGTGTTGCGGTGTGAAGAGTAACGAGTGATGAGTGAGGAGTGATGACTGGATCCGTTAGTTATTTATTTTTATTTCAGTTGAAATACACGGGCAGTACAAGATCACAGCATGGGGATCAGTTTAAAAGTTAATGAACCAGATGAACAATGCCGGATTTAAAACACCTTGCAGAAAAATCTGTATCCAGTGGAAGTTCTTGAAACAGATCAACTGCAACACCAGGAGAAACAAACCAACTGGACATAAATCCTGGTTCTTTCCCAAACTTTAAAATATGGCAGAGTTTTATTTTTGTACTGCATGTCTTATACCCTGAGACTCTTCGTTGTATAAAAGGTTAATGCGAGTTGATCCAAAGTAGCACAAAAACAAGGCGTGCAAATATCAACCTGGAGACCGCTGGTTCGAAATCCAGGTTGATGCCGCAGCCATTCATGACCAGGAGCCTTTTGGAGTTAAATAACCCTCGTGGAAGGGAGGGATTGCATACTCCTCATTCCCTGTCACTCACAGCAATCACCAGCCAATCATTGGTCTCTATGAGCCTATTGATAGGAGCGGGTGGATAGCATTTTCCCGCCGAGTGTATTAAATCACCTCCAAATACGCACGCACAGCAGAGGCAGGTGGCAGCATCACATCTCACTTGCACCCCTCCTGGTTGGTGGAGGTTATGAGATAGGGAAGGCAACACTTTATGGGGCAGCACAATGGTGTAGTGGTTAACACTTCTGCCACACAAACAGAATGTCCTGGGTTCAAGTCACAGGCTCAGGTGTTTCTGTGTGGAGTCTTCATGTCCTTGTGTGGGTTTTCACCGGGTACTCCGGTTTTCTCCCGCTGTCCAATGACATGCATATTAATCTTATTGGCTGTTTCAAATTGACCTTGGGTGGCAGGGTAAGTAAGAATGGTTGTGTCTGTGTTGGTCCTACTATGGTACATTGAGACATTCATGGTGTGCCCCAGCTTTGCCGAAAGCTGGCTGGGAAGGAATCAACATCCCCACGACTCTAATTGCCATAAGCGGTTTGGGAAATGAGTCCAGGATTGAGAGTGTTTGTTCAGTTTATTTTCTGTAACCGCTTAGTCCTAACTAGGGTCACTGGGGAGGCTGGCGCCCATATATATATATATATATATATATATACCGTGTTACCCTTGTGTTAAGATGTCGTCTCTGTGATCTTTGTGTTTACACTGTTTGCGGACTTTTGTAACCCTAAGCAAATATGGTTGGTCGGAAGTGTAAGCCTACTAGCATGGGTGCAAGTCTCATATAATTCATAAGATGAATTAACTATCTGCTTGGATCGGCGCAATCTACCATGCATACTCAGTGAAGCAAAGAGAGTTGTAAAATGAATGAAATCCAGAATCCAGAAAAGAAAGAGAACTCTCTGCTCTGCTGGTGATTCACATCAGTGCAGGCAGAGTACTAAATGAGTTCAACGGACCCTTGCTCACTTGAAAGACTGGAAGTCCGTATAACCCTCCTTCAAGCACAGCAAGTAAACTACTTTCGGTGTTGAGCGCCTCACATATTGTAAGCGTTGATTGGCTGTTTTAAGCTTCATGTAAAGTGAGTCGGCTCAGCTTCATGTAAAGTGACCATCCGTCAACCAGCGGAACCATTTACAAGCAGAAAGATCACATCATAGAGAATGTTAAAAGTTATACTTGTACTGTATTTGATATTTTATGAGTGAATTTGATTAAAATTTATCAATTTGAAATTATTTTTGCTTGAATTTAATTTATTTGAAATTAATATTGATTTTTTTTTCTATTTGACATTATTTTACAATGTTCTGTTTATAATAATTGATTTAGGGTGTTTTATGAGATACGGTAATGGTATTTATGGATGTATAGTACAGTATGAACGTCATACGTCACTGGAACATACAGTAACAACTTACGTTTTTTTTTCACCTTATGTTCGGCCATCCGGAACCAATTAAAAACGTTAGTCGGGGAGCATCTGTACAGTGGAGACTATAATGTTACAACTAAAGATAGAGGGCGTGACAGAGAGAGAACACGTCTCTGTTTCTTTAAAAATAATAATCGTACTAATAAAATAACATGCATCATTCTTTTTCTTAGGGCAGTGGTGGCCTGGTGGTCAAAGGTGCTGGATCACTGATCCCAAGGTTGGGGGTTCAAGCCCCACCCTCAATGGTTGTCACTGTCCCCCAAGTGCAGCTAACTAGTGTATCAAAGGCCGGCCATGCCTCTCATTGTCTATGGTGAGAGGTTCATTTAAAAAAAATATTGCTCCCTTTTGACCAGAGGAGCTGCATCGCCCTCTGCATGTTTCTGCCCTGCGATGACCTGGCGAGCCATCCAGGGTGTACCCTGCCCTTGCCCCGAGTCGACTGAGATGAGCTGAAAATCAACTATATTGCCAACTATCGTACCAGGATCGGACATACATTAGCCAGTACATTGATTCCTGTGCTTGCATACTGGGACAAGAAGTAAAGGGCGTTGTCGATCTCGATCGTCACGTGGAATCATACTCTGTGTTTCCCTTCTTCAATTCATTCTTAAATCACTGTACATTCTCATTACTAATTACCCACTATTGTTATGGTTCCTTTTTTCTCCCCTTTTTGGTCATGTGATGTCATCTTGGACGGTTTGCACTACCTAGGTCCCGAGTGCTAATCTCGGGTTTGGTGATGGCAGAGCTTCTCAATGTGCTTGCATGAGATTCCTCCAGATACTTCAGTTTCCTCCGATAGTCCAAAATCATGCACATTAGGCTAATTGCCTATTCCAAATTGCCCCTAGGTGTGAGTGTGAGTTTGAACAGTTGTGTGTGTTGACCATGCAATAGTCTAGCTAGCTGTTCAGGGTGTGTTCTGCCTTCTCCCAGTGTTGGCTGAGATAGGTTCCAGCCTGCCAGAAACCCTAGTAAGATTACTCAGCTTAGAAAATGAATTTAAAATGAAAATATATTCTTGGCTGTGATGGCCTGGCAAACTATCTGGGTTGTACCTTGCCCTCGCCCGGAGTCAGCTGAGATGGGCGCCAGTCTTCCAGTGACCCTCATTAGGACTAAGCGGTTCAAAAAATGAATGGATGAATAAATATGCTCTTGGAGGAAAAAACAGGATGGTGCACTTGTAACAAAGTCAGTTAACCTGTGAACCATGCCTACTTACAGTATGCGCCAGTCGGTGTGAACCATTTGTTTTCATTGGGGGATGAAGCCTCAGTTTCATTATTATTAGTGACAGATGGAAAATATGACATTTTGACTCATTCCTTTTTGTCAGTATTAGATAAGTTATTGAAATAAATGGCTAAAAATATACAATTATGTCGAAGTTTATAAGGTTCCCACGTTGGTGGAATGTTTCACTCATCATCTTTCTATCCTGCCTCAGGTTGTGCTCTATAATTCACTGTAAAGACCAGCTGTACATTCGTACTGTAAAATTCTGCAGTGCATATTCTAAGCATTTCCATTAAACTCGTTTTTGCACCACTGAAAAAGTCTTTATTTGAGCTCCCTGTCTTAAAAATATCCGAAGCCTTGTCAGGGGTAAGAGCTCTGAGGCATGTGTGAAATCAGCACAGCGTGGGGTAAAGTGGTCATTCCCTTTGGACATGAGGAGACTACGAGGCAGATAGGAGGAAATGAGGAGAAAACCATGCTCTTTCTTCCCAGCAGGGCTACGGGGGCTGAGATAGACTCAACGAACCATCAGGTAAAGCAAAATTGGGACTAAGGGCAAGGGGACAGGGCAGGAGGGGAGGCAAGGAGATGAGGTGTGTGGTGTTATTAGATGGGGGCATCTGCACCATTTGCACACTTTAAGTGTTTCAACTATTGACACACATCATAAAAAACCTACACGCATGAAACAAAGCAAATGGGAAAACTATAAAATGCCAGAAACGAAGCAGCTGAAATAATCAGAAAGACTTCAGGATGAGCCGTTTATTAATTTGTTTGAAAAACCATTTACTCCTACTAGGGTCACAGAGAGGCCAATACCTATCTCAGCCCACACTGGATAAAAGAGAGGTACACCCTAAACAGCTCCCCAGATCATTGCATGGCCAACACACTATCTTCCAGATCCCGGGGCTTTAAAATGTAGCTACAGTGGTACCTTGTCTAATGAGTGTCCTCATAACGAATTTTCCATGATACGAGCTTCGATTGCACCAAAAATCTGCTCCATCCAAGGCGCAAAAACTCATGTTATGAGCTGTTCTCGAAATGGCTTTTCTGGGCCGATTAGCCTCATATTCTTTCACTTGAATTCCTCCGCACTCCAAGAATGCCTTGTGCAGTGCTTCTCAATCATTTTCTGTGACACCCTCTATATAGGAAGAACCCCCCCCCCCCCCCCCGTGCCTCGTGCGACTATAAATAGTGTTTACTGAACTCCATATCGTTTGCTCGGTGCTTTTTCCCTCCACCGTAGCACGACAACAAGAGCTCCACTGCCAACGACTGTACAGGATGTGCAATTACACTTAATTCTAGTACAGTATGGCCAAAAAGCCTGTTCCCCAGGGTCATACACTCCCCCCGTCATCCCACCACAAGCCCCACTATTTGAGAAGCACTGGCCTTGTGGGAGCTCATTACACTGGTATCTGTAGCCTGCACACGCACAAAATCCTCCTCCTCCTCCTCCTCCTCCTCCTCCTCTGCTCCGCACTACCTCCTGTCTGACCACGTCAGATCTTAGCCGCAGTCTATGATTGGAAGGCTTAGTTGACTCATTGTTTATTCTTGTTATATTATTATCTATTATTAATTATGATTAATGTTAATGTATATGTATTATGAAATCTTTGTTGTTTTTACATGTTTATCTTTAATATATTAGGTCAAATATATGTGTTTGTGGCAGGTTATATGAGTTTGGGAGGGGGTTGGAACGGATTAAGTGGTTTTCCGCTATTTCTTATAGCAATAATTGTTTCATCGAATGAACTTGCTGGATTATGAGTTTGCGCTTGGAACAGATTAAATTCGTTAGACAAGGTACCACTGTATAAACGTGTTCTTAAAAATTCTTAAACTATTTATTTAAATAGCTATAGCTGAGAGTGTGTGTAAAGATCTGTAATACAGTCGGCCCCCTACCTACAAAATTAATCCATTCCAGAGCCCTTTTCATATTGCGGGAATTTTGTAAGTAGGGGCCGCATATTGCATATTAAACACCTAATTTGTTCCAAGGCTCCAGTCTTTGGACTGGATAAACCCCATAAACCCTTTAAAAATGATAAAAGTACACCAATTTTTTATGAAATATGTGTTAAAAGTAAAAGAAAATTATTTATTAAACAATTTAAACATTTTATGAACATATTAAACAATTTTATTAACATATTTATTAATTAAACCATTATTAAACATTTTTTATTAAAACACACACACACACACACACACACAAACACACACACACACACACACACCTCTCTCTCTCTCTCTCTCTCTCTCTCTCTCACATGCTGCGGGACACGCCCACAAGACGTGGAACTCAAAGGGCATTCCCTGCTTGACAAACTCAACTTTAATTTGACTCCTTGAGGGATCGGAATTCCAGATAAGCTCAAATGCGCCCACATTTATTAAACATTTACTGAATTAGACAACTTAAAAAACTAAACTAAAAACTAAAGCGTTATTACTTTTCTCTCTCTCTCTCGCCCTCTCTCTCTCTCTCTCTCTCTCTCTGTCTCTCTCATGTGCACTGCGGGCCACGCCCACAAGACATGAATTCAAAGCGCATTCCCTGCTTGACAAACTCAACTTTAATTTGATTCCTTAAGGGATCGGAATTCCAGATGAGCTCAAATGCACCCACATTTATTAAACATTTACTGAATTAGACAACTTAAAAAACTAAACTAAAAACTAAAGATTGAAGCTTCATTCTGTCTCTATCTGGGAGGCCAGCGGAGCGGGATGTTGAGAGACAGCCAATGAGAGAGCAACTCGCGTGTCGTGTGAAATTTTGATTGGTGCATTTGAATTTCTTTTCGTAAGAGGGGGTTGTTTTCATATCCCGGGGACGGAAACTTAGGAAAATGATCTTCGTAACATGGGGATTTCGTACACAGGGGTCCTCGTAAGTTGGGGGACGACTGTATAAGGGGAATAAAACAGGTTTGAAGGATTGAGACTCGGCTTCATCACTACATGCTGATTACAAGAACGACTCAGATACAAGAATTTTATCATTTAATCCGAACTCTATGTCTATTGGGTACATGACTGTGGAGTTGACGGCGTGTCTGGAGTCTTGTATGGAGTCTTGTATGGTGTCATGTCTGGAAGTATGTCTGAAGTTGTGTCTGGAGTTGTGTCTGAAGGTACAGTGGCAATTTTGCTATTGCGTTGCCTCGCTTTCTGTAATGTTAATATTTTTTTCTTGGAGTTTATGTAATGGACCTACACAAAAGTCCATCAACCCAAGAACACCAACCCCACGATGAATCATGGTGGGGAAGTGTCATGCTGTGGGGATGTTTGTCATTAGCATGGCGTGAGGAACTGGTCGGAATCGAGGGGATGAGCGATGGTGCTATATGCAGGCAACGTCTTTAGAAAAAGAAATTGGCTAGAGGTCCAAAGCTCATAGAGCCTGGCTTTAAACATTTATTTTGTCCCCAAGTTGTAATTCAACAAAATAGAAAAAACACCACGGGGGATGAACACTTTTGCAAGCGCCTGTATGTCTGGTGTGCCTGGAGTCGTACCTTGAGTCTTGTCTGGAATCATGTTTTGAAGGTCTGTCTGGAGGTGTGTCTGGAGACTTTTTGAAGGTGTATCTGGGACCTTTCCGGGGTTGTACCTTCAGAGAGATCCGTGTTAAGATCGTGGAAAATTCCTGTAAAACCCGACTGTATCGTGTAGTGACATTTAACAAATCCCTCATTTCCGAATTGTCTTGACTTCTCTTTCAAATAGTTACATCAGAAAGATCCACCATCAAGAAGGGGGAAAAAAAAAGCTATCCAGATGTAGAGTGTGGTATTTTGAATACACTTCTGAACACGGCATATTTGTTCTTGCAGCACAGGTAGACTTGGGAGGAGATTAGCATCAGTAGAAATGACTTTAAAGTAAATGGAGAAGTCATACAAGTTCAGAACTCAGTCATTAACTGCTGATCCTTCAGGAACGTTGCTCAGGTGCAGTCACAGTTCAGATCATCCACAAAGAACAATGTAAGAAGGAGAAGAGTGATGAGTAGAGGAGACGGGTGTTGAAAGGAAGAGGAGAGATATGGATAGATGGCTTACTGGGAGATATACAGGAAGAAGTGAGTAAGAACAAGAAAGAAAAACAAGGACCACAAGAAGGCAAGAGCAAAAAAGAAAAGAACGCCATGGAGGGAATGTGAGCAAGAAACAAAAAGGAAGAAGGAAGGTGACATCAAGGAAAACAAAAAGTATAGAAAAATAAATAAATTGATGAGACAACAATGTAAAAGAAAACAAAAGAGCAATCACATGAAAAAAGATAACATAAAAGGCTAGAATGTAAAAAAAAGAAAGAAATTGTTTTTAAACAAAAGAAGGAAGAAAAAAAAAGAAAGAAAATAATAATGAATGAATGCAGTCTGATGTGAACTGGGTCTAAATGAACGTGTGCTTCTCTGAGTCATGTGTTTTTCAAATGGTTTGGACTTTCTCACACACACACACACACACACACACACACACACACACACACACACACACACACATACACCGAGATAATTGGTCTCTGCGGAGGCGCTGGGGGAAGATCCTCACATTGTGGCTAAGTGAGAAGGATAACGATAAAACAGGGTTACAAACGCTTGGCTGCGGCTTTGGAACATACGCACACTATGGTTTAACCCTATGACCTCATGACATCGACTGACACACAAGTCCAAAAACACCTCTTGGTGTTGCCAGTGTGACATCGCGTGGTATGCGCTCGCAAGAAAATGGCTGCTTGCTCCTCCTGCATGAATATGACTGCGCCTCACCTTTTTTATTTGTATCAGGATGCATCTCTAAACTTTTTCGTTTTACCTCATTTTTAATAATTTTAGGTTTGTCTGTGCTTTAAGGGTTTGAGTGCCCTTATCCTGGGCTTTTTACACCCGAGCCCAGTGGCTCATCAGGCCGGTGTTTATCCCCGGTTTCCATAGCGTGAAGCGACCAGGACTTCATCTCCTCCTGGTTGCGACGCTAGTCCATAGCAGGTTACCTTCCCAGTATATTTTTACGGGTACCCATTTATACTGATGGGTGAACAGAGGCACACTTGTGGTTAATACCCCCATTTCACTGGACTACGGCATACAAGGAGTGTAGCGGAAAGGTGCGTAATGCAGTCTACGGAAAAGCGTCGGAAATTTTACACAGAAAACGAGTGAAATCCTACGGAAAAGTGGAAATTCTTATACCCCCATTTCACTGGACTACGGCATGAAAGCATCGTAGCGGGAAGGTGCGGAACGCAGTCTACAGAAGAGCTTCGCATTTTTGCACGGAAAATGGGTGAAAATCCTTGAAATTCTTACACTCTCGGAACGTTCACAGCATGTGCGGAACCAGTACGGCAAAGTACGCCAAAGTGATCCCACGGAACACTCACAGAATTTTTTTCCGTGATCGTGCTTTTGAACATGTTCAAAAGCACGTTCACGGAATATTTTGGCCTCCCGAAAGCATACGGAAGTGGAGGAAGACTTGAGGAATAACTACGGAACAACTACGAAATAACTACGGAATAACTACGGAACTACGGAACTATGGTTACATGGAAGATGAGGGAATAATTGCGGAACGCTTGCGGATGACAACATTTTTGCTTCCGTAAGTCTGCCGTGCTCCAGTGAAATGGGGGTATAAGACCATGCCCAGGGGCCTTACCACATGGGGGTCTAACTGGGATTTGAGCACACACCCTCCCAATCATGAGCCCAGCAAGTATGCCACCGGCTATTATGCTGTAGTTTATTCAGTGGTGGTGGTGTGAGCATGTGCAGTGGATTTAGTCAGAGATCCATGTAGCACATACTGTAGAGTACATATGTAAAAGTCACAGAATACACTACACTGCTGATGTGATGGTAATGTTACTGCAGAGACTCGACTCAACTGGGTTATGAGGTGAGACAAACGTGATGAGGAGCATGGTGGCGTACTGGGGAGTACGTCCGTCCCACATGAGGAAAGTCCTGGGCTCAACTCCCAGCTCGGAGAGGGCGTTTTTGTGTGAAGTTTGCATATTCTCCTTATACATGTCTAAGTTTCCTCCAGGTACTCTGGTTTCCTCCCATCGTCTAAATACATGCACTGTCTGTTCAGGGTGCAACCCACCTTTACCCAGTGTTGGCTGAGATAGGCAGACTTAATCGGGTGAAGCAGTTTGGAAAGTGAGTGGGCATGAAAGTCAAAGCTTTGGAAGAAGCTCTGTTTGAGAGAGTGAACAGAGGAGATGATGACTGAGCTGGAACCACTAAAGCGCAGCTGCATTGGTGTTTTTTTTTGTTTTTTTTTAAATCGCATTTAATGATGTTATCAGTCCAAGCAGTGACTGCAAACTTTCGATTTACAGATTCATCTCTTTTGATTTTACTCAAAAGCACACAGATATATAGACATAAACACCACACACACACACACACACACACACACACACACACACACACACACACACACACACACACCAAAATTGTGATATTTTATGCATTATCACAAGATATATATTCAGCTAAAAATGCTGAAAACAGCATGAAAAGTCAAGGATTGATCCTGTTACTATAATACTGTGTTTGCAAACACACACACACACACACACACACACACACACACACACACACACACACAGAGTGAGAGAGGGAGAGAGGGACAGAGAGCGAGAGAGAGAGATTCAAGCCAACACCATAATACACAATCTATAGTCATGTGAAAAAATTATGGCACCCCATTAAATAGTGAAATCTTTGTTTACACAATGTCCAATGTTGTTTTTATTTATTTATGGAGAAGAAAATGATTTAATTATAACATCATAGATAAACGTATTTTTACTCATCAAGCAACATATGGTGCTGCGGTGGCTTTGTGGTTAAGGAGATGGGTTACTGATCCAAAGATCAATTTTTCAGTCCCCACTGTCACCACTGTTGGGCCCTTGAGCAAGGCCCTTAACTCTCACCTGCTCAGTTGAATAGAACTAACAATTCTTAGCAACTCTGGATGATAGCGTCTACCAAATGCTATAAACATAATATGAACAACTTTGTGTATTTCGAGGGAAAAAAATAGGACCCCAACATATGATCAGATGTATCAGGTGGACATTATCAGAACGTTGTTACCCAGCAGTTTGAAGAAGGCTTGCCCTATTTAAACCTCAGACATTTAGTTTGGTGCCCCTGTCTGTTGAAGTGAGACTGAGCACCATGGTTACATCCAAAGAGCTGTCTGAGCCCCTCAAAAAGAAGATTGTGGCTGCCTATGAGTCTGGTAAGGGATTTAAAACGATCTCAAAAGAATTTGACATCAGCTACTCCACCATCCGGAAAATTGTTTACAACTGGAGGACATTCAAAACAACTGCCACCATGCCCAGATCTGGCCATCAAAGCAAATTCACCCCAGAGCAGACCGCAAGATGATAATAGAAGTCATCAAAAGTCCTAAAATCTCATGGGAGCTACAGCAGGCTCTCGCTACTGTCAATGTGAAAGCACATGACTCTACTATCAGAAAGAGACGACACAAGTTTGACCTTCATGGGACATGGCAAGGAGGAAACCTTTGCTATCTAAAACGATCATTAAGGCCAGATGGAAGTTTGATAGAGAGAACACAGAAAAAGACCAAGTCTTCTGGAATTATTTGAACATCAGAACAGAAGACAATACAGAATACAGCATTCCAGGGAAAGAACCTCATACCAACTGTGACACATGGAGGTGGAAGTGCCATGGTTTGTGGATGCTTTGCTGCAGCAGGACCTGGCCAGCTCACCATCATGGAAACTACCATGAATTCTACTGTGTATCAGCAGGTGCCTGAAAAACATATGAAACCATCTGTAAAAATAAAGTAATAAAAAAATAATAAATTAATTAAATATCTAGCAGATCTGGACACTGCAACATATCAATGACCCAAAACATACCAGTAAATCCACTAAGCACTGGTAGAAAACTAAGAAGTGGAGAGTCCTGGAATGTGCCAGTGAAAACCTCTCAAACATCTCCAAGCTGCCAAAGAATTCTGCATTGAGGACTGGGGCAAACTTCCCTCAGATCGATGTCCGAGACTGGCAGATGTCTCCGAGAAGCGTCTCACTGAAGCTATATCAGCCAAATTAGTGAGGTGGTTAGGGTGTCCTATTTTTTTCCTACATTGAAAAACGCATTGTTGTTCATATCATTTGGTTCGATGTGTAAAAATGTGCACATTTATATTGTTTAATTACAGCAAAGTCACTTTCATTTTCAGAAATAAATTAAAAACAAGATTGAACATTGTTAACATTTCTTAATAAAGAGTTGACCATTTCATGGGGTGTCCTAATTTTTTTTCGTGTGTGTGTGTGTGTGTGTGTGTGTGTGTGTGTGTGTGCGCTGCTGCTGCTGCTGCTGCTATACAGCTGTGTGTGTGAATCCATATTCTGCATGAGTGCTCACACCTGGTCCTGAGGGGATTGGAAATGAGCACCCGGTTGAACCATAGCAGGAGGAGATGAAGGACATGAATTCTCTGTGTGTGTGTGTGTGTGTGTGTGTGTGTGTGTGTGTGTGTGTGTGTGTGTGTGTGGGCTGATTAACTTGACGAAACAGGCAATAGAAATCAATCCTTACTTTATAATGATGTGAAACATTTTTTTGTAATTAGGAGGGCTGATTGTGCCTCATCATATTTATAAATAAATACAAACAAATAAATGAATAAATAATGGCGACGACTGTATATGATTCATATCTACCCTCAGGCCTCAGGTTTTCTCTAAACTTACACAGTAGCCATGGTAACTATGTCATTATTTGCATGTTTAAAGCCAGATTTTTGTTGCATATACAGCACTGTCTTCAGAGACTTTTATTTTGTCCTACTCCAGTATTATTGATCCAATAACTCCATTTTATTTCTTTAATTTTATTAACATTCTCCAAGCACACAACTTCGTTAACTTCACGTCTGCCTTTGTCTTTCTCACTTTTTTCTTTTTTTTTTCAGGCTTTTCTTTTTTTCTGTTTATATTTTTAGCATAAACAGAATGGCATTAGCCTGCTTTCTGCACCAACGTGACGTTAGTCTGGTTTACGCAGAGTTAGAACGTGAGTGGTATAATTATATATTATATATTTCAGGCTTAATTCAAATTGGTCATGTGATGTCAAAAAAAAAAAAAAAAAGAACAATGCAAAACCTACAGAATTTGGAGTAAGCCTGATGACATCACTTAGTTTTATATCATTCAAGATGGTGGGCTCATGCAGGTCATGTATACATAGTTATGCTAATTTGTTTATTTATTATTTTTTTTACTCTGATCTCGGATGTAGTACGTGTAGGATTTACGCTCTGCGTCTATGTGTGTTTTTGTGTAGCTTCTCCTCCTGTTATTCTTAGATGTTTGTGATTTTATTCCCCTGCCCCATTATTTGTAGCTTATTGTAAAAACTCTTTTATTTAAAGGTGTATCAATACACACATTCCGTAATCTCTCCATTAATCCTTTTGCCAAAGGGAAGAGTGGCGGTCCTTTAATTGAGCCTCTGAGCGATGGAAAGTGTTCATTGATTTCTGTCTCTGTACTTGTTGAAAGATTTAACTCTGTTGTCCCCCTGAGGGACAGTCAAGCCTTCTTTTGCCTCTTCAACGTAACACAAATATTATCACCATCATGATCATCTTCATCATCATGATTATCATAATCATTACCGTCATCACCTCCCCTATCATCATCATC
Organism: Plotosus lineatus; assembly: GCA_024760905.1. Taxonomy (NCBI): domain Eukaryota; kingdom Metazoa; phylum Chordata; class Actinopteri; order Siluriformes; family Plotosidae; genus Plotosus; species Plotosus lineatus. Next base: position 20,763,071 of record CM045734.1, on the reverse strand, counting down.
ATCATCATCATTATTATTATTATCATAATCATTATTATTATCATAATCATTACCGTCATCACCTCCACTATTATCATCAGCATGACCATCATCATCATCATCACCAAAGCACCATCTTCATCACCGCCGTCCTCATGCCTGAAAAAAAGAGCAGCCCCTCCGCTTCACCTGGAGATGCCCCGAGGCTGCGACTCGCCAGTTGGGCGTCATGGTGGTCTCGTGGTTTGCATGTCCACCTCACAGTAAAAAAGTCCTGGGTTTGATTCCCAGCTCAGGCGTTTCTCTGTGGAGTTTGCATGTTCTCCCTGTGCTTGTGTGGGCTTCCCCTGGGTACTCCGGTTTCCTCCCACAGTCCAAACATGCACAGTAGGTTAATTGGCTGTTCCTAATCACCCGTAGGTGTGAGTGTGAGTATGAATGGTTCTGTGAGTGTTGACCCCGCGATAGCCTATCGAGCTGCCCAGGGTGTACCCTGCCTTTACCCGGCATGGGCTGAGATGGACGTCAGCCTCCCTGTGGCCTAATTAGGATTAAGCGGTTAAGAAAATGAATGAACGAATGATCACCGCCATCATCACTATCGTCATCATCATCATCATCATCATCATCATCACCACTACAGTACCACCATCGTTTCCATCACCATTATCTTCATCATCATTAATTATCAAGATTATTATGGTGGCAAAGTGTTCAGTGGGGAGGCACGTCTGCCTCACAGCAAGAAGGCCTGGGTTCAATTTCCAGCCTGGGTGTTTCTGTGTGGAGGGTGCATGATTCCCTGTGCTTGTGTGGGTTTCCCCCGGGTACTCCGGTTTCCTCCCACAGTCCAAAAACATGCACAGTAGGTTAATTTCCTGTGAGTATGAATGGTTGCGTGCGTGTTCTTATATAATAAACAAAAGTCTAAAAGCGAACTCGTGGATGTTTTTATTTGGGTGAGCATATGGTGGGTAGTAAAAGTAGGTTCACGCCATACAAGAAGATCTTTAAAGTGTTTTTGAACGGGTCTCATTGTTGAGAATCTGTGCCTCATCGAAGTAAAATAAAAAATAACGTTTGCTTCATTCATTATTGAGTTTGGTTTTCTTTAATGCTGAAGATAATTAAACAAAAGCAGAGTGAGAGAGAGCGAGAGAGAGAGAGAGAGAGAGAGAGAGAGAGAGATGTAATTATTTCCGTCTTTCTATGTAAAGAATATTTCACCAATAGGGCTATTCAGTACATCACTCAGTGAAACATAAGAAATTAAAGGCAACTGAAAAGTTCCTCATCTCCGTTAAGCTGCAAAGGAAACGTAAATAAACAGAGTAGAGGAAACCCTCACCAAGTTTCTGAAGAAATGATAAAAATCACCTAATCATTGAGGTGGGCAGCCTGGTGGTAATGGTGCTAAATCACTGATCCTAAGGTTGGGGGTTCAAGCTCCACCCTCAACAGGTTGCTACTGTCCCCAGTGCAGCTAACTGGGTTATCAAAGGCCGGCCATGTCTCTCACTGTCTATGGTGTGAGGTGTAACAGAACCATTGCTGACTTTCAACAAGAGGAGCTGCAAAGTCGCCGGCGTGTTTCTGCCCTGCGATGGCCTGGCGAGCTGTCCAGGGTGCATTCTTCCCTCGCCCAGAGTCGGCTGAGATGGGCGGCCAGCCTCCTTGCAACCCTAATTAGGATTAATCGGTTACAGAAAATGAACGAATGCATCAAGATTATCATCATCACTTTTTCCATCATCATTGTTGTTGCTTTTATTGTCGTTGTCACGTCATTGATGTCTTAAAGTCTCGTTGTTCCTCCTCATTGTCGTCGTCATTCTTGTCATTGTCATTATGTCCTCCGCCTCCTCCACCTTCCCATCATTGTTATCATCGTCATTGTTATTTTTGTTGTTGTTGTCATCAACAGCATTATCATCACCATCATCACTCTTATCATCTTCATCGTTGTTGTGTTTGTCACTGACATAATCAGCATGATCATCATCATCCTCATCACTGTTTTCAGTGATATAGCCGTGGTCATTTTGGTCCTGCTCATTATGATCATCATCTTCAGCGTCATCACTAACCCTAATGCTTCAATGTTTAGAGAAACAATGAGAAGAATTTTTAGAGACAGATGAGCGATTTCCTTTCGGCGTTTTCCTTTTTCAGGGGTCGCCACAGCGAATGATTCACATGTTTGATTTGGCATAGGTTCTTACGTCGGAGGCCCTTCCTGACACAACCCTTCAGCAAGGGGCAGAAACACACTGATGGCTTTGCAGCTACTCTTTACGAAAGTCAGCAATAGTTCTTTTACATGAACCTCTCTCCATAGACAGTGAGAGACATGGCCGACCTTTGATAACCCAGTTAGCTGCACTGGGGGGGGGGGGGGGGCAGTGACAACCTTGTGGAGAGTCGGACTCGAACCCCCAACTTTCATGAATTGTGTCTGCATGGATTTATTCCTGACTCCACCTTTGTCCTGTCAATTGCCACAATATGATTGTATTGAGCTTTTTTTTTTTTTTTAATTGGGATTACTATACCTGCCCTGTGTCACTTTTTCATTCTTTTTTTTAATTGTACGAAAGCTTCCCATTTGTATTTCTACATTTCGGAGCATCATTTCCCATTTGACGTGAGTTAATCCAGGTTTCCGACTCTTTTATTATTGTTGTTGTTCCTAACTATCTCTCAGATCTTACCGACTTACACATGTACTGATATTTCCTGCGGACTCTCGGATATGGGTAACTCCGCTTCATCACACCACTCTGATGTTGATTATTTTTCTGTAGCAGAGAATTCTGCGTTGTGGTTTTATTGTTTTCTTAAAAAAAAATGAAGCCAAGTTCATTTAATATAAAATGCTTCATGTAATGCTTCATGTAATGCTTCCTGACACGTTAAAGGGAAATAATCAGAAACCAAGCAAGCATTCCTTGTGGTTTTTTACATGCTCATCAAGTCTGAAATCATTTTAAGAATAAACATCCTCTCCCAAACTGACTAAATGTACATAATTAGACATTTGGTCATAAAAAAAAAATAAAAAAAAAATAAATTAAAAAAAAACGAAGCTTGGCAAAGACGCAACTGAGCTGCTGTTGTAGCATCTGTTGACTCCGGGACGGTTCTCTGGAATCTCACGACTGGTTTGTGCTCGAACGATGCTGTTGAGTAAGACTGTCTTTATGCCAGTAAAGCTTTACTGAAGCCGGAGCTGGTACTGATGAGTCTTGGTGCGTTTTCTTCTGCAGATGAGTGAAACCTTTCTGGGAAAACATCATTAGTGTTCGCCTGGAAACTCAAGCACAGACTTTACACAATGTGGCAGAGATGTAGAAGTGCGTTGGTGTGCAGTTACTTCGTTTGCTCAGCTGCTCATTTAGTGGAGATGAAGAAGACAAGATTCAGTAAACATGCTGCGTCAATGTGACACTGAAGTCGGTGCTGGTGTGTGTGTGTGTGTGTGTGTGTGTGTGTGTGTGTGTGTGTGTGTGCGTGTGTGTGTGCATATAGATATATTTTTTTTAATCTCAAAGTTATGGTTGTTTGAATTTCATCTCATCACATTTTTTGAACTGCTTCAACCTAATTAGGCTTGTGGGGAGGCTTGCCCCCATCTCAGCTCTGTGTGTGAGCAGGGTACACCCTGGACAGCTCACCAGACCATTGCAGGGTGGAAACACGCTGACGGCTATCCAGCTACTCTTTAGGAAAGTCAGCAATGGTTCTTTTACAGCCTCACACCATAGACAGTGCAAGACATGGCCAACCTTTGATAACCCAGTTAATTCACTGGGGAGACAGCAGTGACAACCCATTCACAGTGAGGCTTCAACCCCTGACCTGGAGATCAATTATCCAGCAGAGTATCCCTGGGCCACCACTGCCCGTGCTCAAACTTCTTCTTCATCATCATCATCATCACTATTATCCGCGTGTTTCTGTTCCTTGCTAAAAAGGTTCTGACGTAAAAAACTATGCCAAATCAAATGTGCAAATCAGATGATTCGCTGTGATGACTCTCGAGAACGGGAAAAAGCCAAAAAGAAAAGAAGGAGAAGAATCTGGGGTCGGGTCATGGGGGCAGCAATGTAAGCAATGGGGTCCAGATATCCCTCTGCCCATCCACTTCCTCCAGCTCTTCCAGGGGGACACCGAGGCCTTCCCAGACCAGCCGAGAGACATAATTCCTCCAGTATGTTCTAGGTCAACTTTGGGGTCTCTTCCCGGTTGGACATGCCTGAAAAACCTCACCAGGGAGGCATTTGGGAGGCATTCGAACCAGATACTTGAGTCACGTCGACTGGCTCTTGTCAATACAGAGGACCAATTGTTCTACTCTGAGTTCCTCCTAGATGGCTACGCTTCTCATCACTAAGGGTGAGCCCCGCCCATAGTGCAAAGGAAACTCATTTCAGCTGCTTGTATCCATGATGTTGTTATTTCGGTCACTACCCAAAGCTCGTGACCATAGGTGAGGCTTGGAATGGAGATTGATTGGTAAATTGAGAGCTTTGCCTTGCAGCCCAGCTCCCTCCACCACGACGGAACGGTACAGGCTCTGCTTTACAGCAGAGGCTGCAGCAATCTGACTGCCTCACTCAAGACCCCAAGATACTTGAACTGCTCCACTTGGGGCAGGACCTCATTCCAGAGCAGGAGGGTGCATCCCACCCTTTTCCGGGTGAGAACCACGGTTTGAGATGTGGATGTGCTGATTCTCATCCCGGCCTCTTCACACTCGACTGTGAATCACTCCAATGAGAGCTGCAGGTCTCGGATTGTTAAGCCAAAAGGAACAGTCACCCGCAAAAAGCAGACGAGATCCGATGGCCATCAAAGCAGAACCCCTCAACACTGCGGCTGCGCCTAGAAATTCTGTCCATAAAAATTATGAACAGAATTGGTGACTAAGGAAAACCTTGGCGAACTCCAACCCTCACCAGAAATGAATTCGACGTTTTGTTACCGATGCGGCCCACAAGATAGCCCGAGGGACACGGTCAGTGAAGTTCATACTGATTTTTTTAATTTATTTTTTGGTATGTTTAAAGTTTGACTGGTAGGGGTGGGGTGGGCGTATTCATACTTTAGACAGACAAAAAATAAATAAATAAATAAAATGCAGTATGGATTTCCATGTACGGTGTGGAGTCAGGATGCAGTAAAAGGACAAAGTAACGACAGCATTGGTGTAGTAACAGCAGACGTAAAACCCAGTTGGTGGACCTGTTGAATGTAATTATTATTCATTTTCTGTAACCGCTTAATCCTATTTAGGGTCACGGGGAGGCTGGCGCCCATCCCAGCCGACTCCAGGTGAGGGCAGAGTACAACACCCTGGATGGCTCGCCAGGCCATCGAAAGGCAGAAACATGCTGACGACTATGCAGCTGCTCTTGTCAAAAGTCAGCAATGGTTCTTTTCCATGAACAGTGACAACCCGTGGAGAGTGAGACTCGAACCCCCAACCTTAGGATCAGCGATCCAGCACCTTTACCACCAGGCCACCAATGCCTGTGAATGTAATTATAGAAATGTGAAAATGTGCAGAATAAATGAGGCGTGTGGAATTTATACGAACCTTACAGACATGAGACGGGAATGCTTTTTTCTTTTCTTTTTTTCTTTCTTTCTTTTTTTTTATGTTTGCGTATGAAAGAAGTTCCAAAGTTGCTAAGTAGTGCAGAATGGTGCCAAGTCATTCTATTATTATTATTATTATTATCATTATTATTATTATTATTATTATTATTCCTGACAAATCCGTTACAAATCTGGGGTATGAAGTGAAAAAAGATTTGTCAGTAAATAAATGAGTAGAAAAATAAATTACTCCTGTAATTAAACACATCCACCCACACCAATCTACACAAACACAAACACACACACACACACACACACACACACACACACACACACACACACACACACACACACACATTGTTCGTATGGCTTGTCTGGAAAGTAACAGCTCAAGATTAGACGTTGGTTGATCCCCAGGGACCCATTAACGGATCCCACTTTGTAAAAGCCACAGCTCCAGCACCACCCCAATTGGTTCCTCTTTCTCTCTCTCTTTCTCTGTGTGTGTGTGTGTGTGTGTGTGTGTGAGAGAGAGAGAGAGAGAGAGAGAGAGAGAGAGAGAGAAATAGTGACTTATTAGGGTATTTGGTCTTGTTCGGGCTGTGATGAGTTCAGTTCCAGTTGCCCATTTTTCTCCATAAGAGAAATTCAGCAGAGATGTCTCCAGCTCTTTTACACCCAACACAATTTGTGTGTGTGTGTGTGTGTGTGTGTGTGTGTGTGTGTGTGTGTGTGTGTGTGTGTGTGTGTGTGTGTCAGCAGATACGTGTGTATTTTTATTTCCATAAATACATTTTTTGAAGAAACTAGATTTTTTTAGCTTCTCATGTCATTGTGTATGTATTTGTAGGAGTTTCAATTTTAGAGCCAAAATTTGAGGGAGGAAATGATTTAAATTGATCACGGTTTAATTTGTGGGAGTCAATTTACTGCTAATTGCTGCACTAAAATGCATGTCTTCAAAGCTGCATAGTGCAGCATTATTTATTAATTCAGCCATTTATATTTTCATTCATTCATATATTACACAAATTTAAATTTTCTCTTCAAAATACACTGTTGGGGTGGCACAGTAGCATAGTGCTTAAAACGTCTACTGCACAGCCAGAAGATCCTGAGTTCGCGTGTTGGGCTTGGTGATTGCATTTTTGTGTGGAGTTTTCATGTTGTCTCTGTGCTTGCATGGGGTTTTTCTGGGTACTCCGGTTTTCTTCCACAATCCCAAGCCATGCACATGAGGTTAACTGGATGTTCCAAATTGGCCCTTTTGGTAAGTGTGAAGAAGTGTGCGTGTGCGTGTGCGTGTGTATGTTTCACTGTGATGGATTGGCAAGCTCATATTCAAGGTTTACCCTGCCTTCGAAAATAAACAAATAAATAAATATATATATATATATATATATATATATATATATATATATATATATATACCCACCCACCCCACACACACACACACACACACACACACACACACACACTCTCTCTCTCTCTCTCTCTCTCTCTCTCTCTCTCACACACACACACACACACACACACACACACACACACACACAAAATGACAGCCAGAGAAAGAATATGTTCATTTGCTCAGAAACAAACAGCAGCTTTGTGGAATCAGATGGACACCTGTGCACACTGAAGTAATGTTTCTGGTGTTTTTTTTTTGTTCCTTGTCCGACAACATTAATCATTATTTGTTGGTTAATGAACCTTGATATGAACTTCACTTGACAAGTCATGCATAGCGAGATTACACAAATAAATAACCTTATAAATCAAGATCTAACAAAGCTATTGATTACGGTTATAAACTAATGTTAACAAGTCTGTGTGTGTGTGTGTGTGTGTGTGTGTGTGTGTGTGTGTGTGTGTGATTGTGTGTTTTCCGTGGTACTGTGAGCCACTCAAAATTCTTCTCCAATTTGGAGGTTATGTTTTTATATCGGTTTGCATGTTTTTAGTCAGGGTTATTTTCAGACAACAAAGTTTCCATTAGATTTTATAGATGAGATTCTTCAGCACTGTGAGACAGTTTTTTTTAAATGTGGTATTAGAACTGGTATAGCAGGGGATGCCATAATTTTTTCCTTGGCTTGGTGGAGGTTTGCGATCTCTGAATTCTTATGCAGAATTATTATATAAATAGTTTAAAGCACACCTGATCAAATCCCAAATGACGTACTCAGAGCCTACACTCCTGATGTCATATATAGCGGTGTATGTCGTGGACGCTGGACGGGTAGAAAATACTTTCTCCATTGTGAGAAAAGTAAAAGTATGTTCTCATCACCAAGCTGAAGTGACGCTTTTCCAATTGTCTGTGTTAATGTAACACTGATTTTTAATCTGAGCCCCTAATATATACAGTATGTGAGGTCCATTGAATTTGCATATTGGCAAATTAAAAACAAAAATAAGTTCTGTAAAACTCATAGGTTTGAATCAAAAATAAAGATGAATATCATTTTATCATCATCATTTAAATATTTCTGGGGAGTGGTAGGCCGGTGATAAAGTGCTGGATTACTGATCCCGAGGTCAGTGGCTCAATCCCCACTATCACTGGGTTGTCACTGCTGTCCCCCCAGTGCAGCTAACTGGGTTATTAAAGGCCGTCCATGTCTCTCACTGTCTATGGTCGGAGGCTGTAAAACAACCATTGGATTGTTCTAATTAGGATTAAGTGGTTCAGAAAATAAATAAAAACATCTTCAGTCGGCCCTCTACTTACGAAATTAATCCGTTCCAGCGCCTTTTTCGGAACCTGGAGTTTTCGTAAGTAGAGGTGCATTTTACATGTAAAACGCGTGATTCGTTCCAAGGCTCCCAAGACTACCCCATAAACCCTTTAAAAATGATAAAAGTACACCAATTTTGGATGAAATATGTATTAAAAGTAAAAGAAAATTATTTACCTGTTTTTAAATCTCTCGAACCACCCATGCGACGCTGTAAACTCCGGGGGTTGCTGGTCTGAAGAACCCTCACCCCATCCTCCTTCACGAGGTCCTTAAATATGGCGGTTGTTTTTTCCAAAATAATCGCCTCCGTCATGTATCTCCGCTTTTAATGCCTCCTTCTGCTTCAATATCGTTCCGAAATAATCGCCTCCATCACTGTATCTCCACTTTTAAGATCTCCTTCTGCTTCAATATCGTCCTGATTGTCGAGGAGTTTCGGCCATACTCCTTTGCGATTTCGCTCAACCGCATCCCACTTTTGTATTTTTTATTATCTCCTGCTTCACTTCGATTGATAACGGAGCCCGCTTCTTCTGTTCGGTGTCACCGAGAATCACTTTCTTGGGGTCCATGATGGATAAATGGATAACGAAATATAACGCTGCAATGATCAGTCTCAAAAAAACTCACAAGCCAACACTCCTGTTCAACTTTCCTTCCAAACAGGAAGTATGGGTTCAGGAAGGGGAACAGTTCAGCTCCCTCCTGGCCAATGGGAGGCCAGCGGGGCGGGATGTTGGGAGACAGCCAATGAGAGAGCAACTCGCACATTGTTTGGCTGTTTAAATGGCGGGCTGTAATGTTTGAATGGCGCATTTGAATTTCTGAATGGCGCATTTGGCGCTTTCCGTAAGAAGAGGTTGTTTCGTATCGAGAGAACGAAAATTTAGGAAAATGTTTTTCATAACCTGGATTTTTCGTATTCAGAGGTTTTCTTAAGTTGAGGGCAGACTGTATTTTATTTTATTTAAAAATTATATTTTATTTTATTAATAAAGTTTATATGTGCATTATATTTTATTACGTTTCTATTCTGTTATTTTATGGCTTAAAACAAGTAACAGTTTAGAGGGAAGATAAGAGTAGATGAAGTTCCCTTCACTCAGACTTCATTCCGGTTGGATACCACCATGAGATATATCAAATCTAAAGCATTTTAGAAGATTAGTCCATGCATTCATTCTTTTTTCTGAACCGCTTAATCCTAATTAGGGTCGCGGCTAGGCTGGCGCCCCTCTCAGTCAACTCGAGGATGAGGGCGGGGTGCACCCTGGACAGCTCACCAGGCCATCGCAGCATTTTAGCAGATTGCAACCTCGAAAATGCAAGTCAAAACCACCTGATTATTAAATTATGTATATCTTTATTATAATGGGATGGTTTGAAAGACTTTCCTTTGATTTTCCTTTAAGATCAGAGCCTTGATGAGGTGCCAGCTGTCCACTTCAATTTTAAGATTCAAGTTTTTAAATTTTAATTGTCATGTACAGGGAATAACGGAACATCATTATTGGCAAGGAAAGTATTGGACTCAGCGATTTCTCCATAATAGTATATTAATAAAAGAATTAAAAGTAAAAAATAAAACCTACTGTATACAAGGATCCCTCGCTACTCTGTGCTTGAATTTGTGTGGTTTCAGTGCATTGTTTTTTTTTTTGTTTTTTTTTTTAATATTCATCGAATTAAAAAATAAGGAAATTAAGGAAGAATAGGGGGGAAACTTAAGGGAAATGCCTCAAAAACAAGGCCAATTATGCAAAAAAAAAAACAAAACAAAAAAAAACCCTCAACCAACACAAAACAAAAAAAATCCCAAAATCTTTCATCAAAACTAGTTACACTGTTGTGAGGTGCGCATCTGAGTGTGTGCGTGTCTGTGTGTGTGTTTATTTCTATTTTATTTACACATTATGCATTATTTTTAATGTTTAATTGTTATTATAAGTATTTATAGCATTGAATATGTTCAGTTCAGTTCATTTTCTGTAACCGCTTCATCCTAATTAGGGTCGCGGGGAGGCTGGTGCCCATCCCAGCCAACTCAGGGCGAGGGCAGAGTACACCCTGGACAGCTCGCCAGGCCATCGCAGGGCGGAAACACGCTGACGGCTTTTCAGCCTACTCTTGTCGAAAGCCAGCAATGGTTCTTTTACATGCCTCACACCATAGACAGTGAGAGACATGGCTGGCCTTTGATAACCCAGTTAGCTGCACTGGGGGGGACAGTGACAACCTTGTGGAGAGTGGGACTCGAACCCCCAACCTTTGGATCAGCGATCCGGCGCCTTATACCACTAGACCACCACTGCCCGGCATTGAATATGTATTTATTATTATTAATTATGATTATTATTATTATATACACATATACATGTACATATACGTCAGTCGGGGGGTTTATCCCACTTCACAGATTTCGATGGCTCCGTAGGGATCTCGGTCCCAATTAACTGCAGAAAGTGAGCGATCCCTATATATATATATATAAGAAATAAAATATAACATTTAAATATAGAAGTTGTAAATCATATATAAATAGTATAAATACAGAGCACTAAAAATGTAATTTTGAATCTTTTCAGAGTTCTCTTTAATTCACTGAATTGCTATTGTGATGAACGATGTGTGGTTTAAGACGCTTTCATGGAAAGTTTTTCACTGCCAGATGTAACCACCAGGGATAATAAAGAACTCAGGTAACTTTAAGTAATGGCACCTTATTAAAGCCATACAACATCACAAAGGAATATTAATGTGAATGTACAAATTACTGTCAGTATCTTCATCATTCATCCGTGACAGTTTTGACTCTGAGAGCTTCGTCTTACCCACTCCAGTTTTCTGGCACAGCTAACTCCAATCGACACTATCGGACAGAAGTTAAGCCCATCTTATTTACTCCAGAACAAATATACAAACATATAACTTTCCTTTACTTTACACGCTACAGTATGTGCAGACCAACACAGTCTTCCACTAATTCTTATTGAATCAATTATATGTGTTAAAGATATTCAGCAGGATTGTTTTTCCTCTGTATTAATCCTGGATTATTTGTTTGTTAAATCCTGACATGCTGATTTACAAAGACATGGAATGTGCGACTAAATCAAATTGATATAACTGAAGAAATATTGAGAATAATGGAAGTAAACATGACTGTGTGGAGAGACTGTTTTGCGAGAGGGTGTGTTGGGATGAGCTGGGGTGGGATGGGGTATTATGTGGTACAATGTTGATATCCATTGCCTCATTGATTGAGAAAGAAGAGCTTAGAATTACCCAAGACATTCCTGTATGGGATACTAAAGAGGTGACTGTGTATGCTCAAATCTGACTGGTCACATGTTTACAATAATGCGTAAGTGTTACTGTAGTAGCAGTTCACTTGTATGTCTGAATAGACTGATAGAAACATTCATCATCATCATCATCATCATCATCATCATCATCATCATCATCATCATCATCACCAAACACATGTTTAACTCGATACATATTTAAACAACATCCAGAATCCATGTGCAAAGTAGACGAATTCATGAAATTGGTTTGAAACCTATAATCAAGACAAAGTGTCAGGGGCATGTGTCAACCAGCATGCAGGTTGTTGCAGTTGATCCTGCCTTTCTACCTTTAACTCTCTATTTCTTACTTACTTTAACTTTTTTCTGATAATTATTATTTTATTTTTTATATGTAGCTGCCCTCTCAATATGTGGGTTGAGAGAGTTTTTTTTTTACTGTTTATTGCTGCGAAACTTTTACTTTCCTGGACTGCAGTGCAGCAACTACAGGGATTAGCAAGAAGACTTACCAGCTGAAATCTCGAGAAAAACACACCGTGGATGCACAGGTGGGGGACAAAAGAGGTGAAGGAAGGAGGTGGCAAGACAACAGAGGCTTACAGAGAAAGAAGGTACAAGCCGAGTCTCCTGTCTATTCTAATGGGGAACGTGAGCTCACTTGGAAATAAAATGGACGACCTGACAGCGATATCTTGGAGTCAGAGGAAGTATCGAGAGTGTACTTTAATGTTCTACATGGAGACAGGGCTACATCAGGATATTCCTGATGACAACGTAGCCATCACAGGCTCTAACACTGGTTGGGCGTACAGAGACTGCCCCACGAACAGTAAGCGGAAAAGAGGGGAGCTCGCCATTCTCGTCAATAACCAGTGGTATAACCCTGCCCACATAACCATCAAAGAACAAGAGTTGTGAACCTGACATTGAACTTTGTTTTGTTGGACTCAGACCATATTATTTGCCAATGGAATCTTCCCATATCATCTTAGTGGCTGTTTATGTTCCTCCTTCTGCCAACTCCACAGTGGCTTGTGATACTGTTCGTTCCACCATAGGCCGGTTACAGACAGAACAACCGAGTGCTTTCATTGTGATCTCGTGTGACTTCAAACATGTCACTATGTGCAAGACACTACCAAGCTTTGTGCAGTATGTGGACTGTCCCATCAGAGTGGAGAGAACTTTATATGTATGCTAACACTAAGGATGCCTATGGTTCTCCATCCCCTTCCCCTCTGGGAAGATCAGACCACAACTTATTTTACCTCTCTTTCTGCTCTGTCCCTGTTGTGAAGAGGCTGCCTGTGATTAGAAGGACTGTTAGGAGATGGTTGGAAGAGGTCATGGAGGAACTCCAATACACATTTCAAATCACAGATTGACTTGTGCTCTATGAGCTACACAGTGATGACATTTATGGTCTTACTAAATGCATTTCATATTACGGTACATTCATTCCTGCACCAACATCATTGTCCCAGCTCTGATGGGTTTTTGTTTTGTTACCAAAATAACAAATGGTGAGGGACTAAAAACATGACATCCCTCCTTAATGACAAGTAGAAAGCATAGGGTTTGCAACAGGGAGGAGGTGAGAACGATCCAAAGTTCACTGAGAGTCAAGATGAAAGAGGTGAATTGCAATTATAGGAGAAAGTGGAGTGGAATATGAGAGAGGTTTGGAGTGGAATGAAGCCAATCACTGGTTTCAGGCCATCCAGCAGCATAGGAGTTGAGAGCAGTGGGGACGGGGTCACTGAGTTGAGTATGTACACTGCGGCTGCTGCACAGCACCCCTTTAACTTTTTAGGAGCAAGCCTGCACCCCCTCCCTCTCCTCACTGTCCCTCTGCCTTCTGTGACAGATCTGACACCCCTCTCCCACGTGTCAGCTTCACTTATAGTCAGGTTGAGAAACAACTGAAAAGACTCCTCTCAGACAAGGCAGCAGGACCAGACAGGGTGAGCCCCCGTACCCTTAAAGCCTCTGCCCTCAGCCCTGTGGAGTCTTACACTGCATCTTCACAATGAGTCTGAGTCTACAGAGGATTCGATTGCAGTGGAAGACGTCATGCCTTGTTCCTGTATCAAAGATTACACATTCCAGTGGCCCCCTGGATTACAGGTGGCACTGACTTCACATGTCATGAAGGCCCTCAAGTGACTAATACTGGACTAATGCAACTCCAACCCATCTTTAAACAACATATGGACCCCCTTGAGTTTGCCCACAAGCCTTGTCTCACAGTTGACGTGCCATCATCTACCTGCTTAATAGTGTCTACACCCACCTGGACCGGCCGTGAGCACTATAAGGGTCATGGTTTTCTATTTCCAGTGCATTCAATACCATCAGTCCGACTCTCCTGGGTGAGAAGCTGACATTGATGCAGGTTGACGCCTGGACTGTGGACTACCTGACCGGAAGACCAGAGTATTTCACCTGCAGCACTGCATGTTGGACATGGCAGTCAGCAACATAGGAGTGCCACACGGTATCGTCCTCTACCTTTTCCACCTCACCCTCGACACAATGGACTTCAGAGACCTGCTGTCTTCAGATGTTTTCTGATAACGCTATTGTAGTTGGATATATCAGTGGAGGGGATTAGACGGAATACTGGGCTGTGGTGGACTCATTCGTCACATGGTGTGAGCATAATCATGTGTAGCTTAATGTGACAAAGACTAAGGAACTGATTGTGGATTTTTTTGGAGATCACCATTTTTTGGAAAACACCAGCGAACCCTGTATCCTTCCAGGATGTAAATGTTGAAATGGTGGGGGATTACAGATACCATGGAGTTCATATTGACAGTAAACTGCACTGAGTTAAGAAAACTACCACACTTTACAAGAAGGGCCAGAGCCGTTTCTATTTTTTGAAGATGTTGAGGCTGTTTAACACCTGTCCGACACAACTCAGAATGTTCTATCAGTGTATTGTGGCCAGCGCTGTCCACTATACTGTTGCAGGCTGAGGGCTGCAGACATTAACAGACTGAACAAACTGCAAAACCAGTTTGTGGGGATGGAACTGAACTCTCTGACGGTGGTGTCAGAGAGGCTAATGCTGTCCTAAATTAAAACAATATTGAACAACACCTCCCACTCGCTTTGCAACCTGTTGTAAGTCACAGGAGCCGTTCAGTGAGAGACTGATATCACTGAAATGCTCAACTGAAAAACACAGGAAGTCATTCTTACCTATAAACATTAAACTTGACAAAACTCCCCCATATAGCGACAACATCCACTGTTATTTACATTCTACTTTTTATCATATAATACTGTACATATCACACACTGACAGGATTCAACCTCCATCTGTTCATATAGATATTAATAACTAATAGTTTCAGAGTTACACACACACACACACACACACACACACACACACACACATATATATATATATATATATATATATATATATATATATATATATATATATATATATATATATATATATATATATATATATATATATATATATATATATATATATATATATATATATATATATATATATATATATATATGTATCTTCTTTTCTTTTTGGCTTTTCCCTTCAGGGGTCGCCACAGCAAACCATCTGCCTCCATCTCACCTCTGTATCTTCTATTCTTACTCCAACTACCTTCATGTCCTCCTTCACCACACCCATAAATCTTCTCTTTGGTCTTCCTCTTGGCCTTCTGCCTGGTAGTTCCAACCTCAGCATCCTACTACCAATATACTCACTATCCCCCCTCTGTACATGTCCAAACCATCTCAATCTAGCCTCTCTGACTTTGTCTCCAAACTGTCTGACATGTGCCACCCCTTTGATGTGGTCATTCCTGATCCTATCCACCCTCGTTACTCCCAAAGAGAACCTCAACATTTTCATCTCTGCTACCTCCAGCTCTGCCTCCTGTCTTTTCCCCAGGGCCACTGTTTCTAAACCATACACCATCGCTGGCCTTACCACCGTACACTTTTCCTTTCATTCTTGCCGATACGCTCCTATCACACATCACACCGGACACTTTTCTCCAACCATTCCAACCTGCCTGCACACGCTTCTTCACCTTTTTCCACACCCTCCATTGCTCTGGATTATTGAGCCTAAGTGCTTAAAATCATCCACCTTCTTTATCTCTGCTCCCTCTAACCTCACCGTTCCTCTTGGGTCCTTGTCGTTCACACACATGTATTCTGTCTTACTGAGGCGAACCTTCATTCCTCTCCGTTCCAGGGCATACCTCCACCTCTCTAGATTTTCCTGCACTTGTTCTCTGCTCTCACTACAGATCACAATGTCATCTGCAAACATTATAGTCCATGGACATTCTTGTCTAACCTCGTCTGTCAGCCTGTCCATCACCATAGCAAACAAGAAGGGGCTCAGAGCTGACCCTTGATGCAGTCCTACCTCCAACTTGAACTCTTCTGTCACACCGACAGCACAACTCACCACTGTCTTACATCTCTCATACATGTCCTGCACCACTCTAACATACTTCTCTGCCACTCCAGACTTCCTCATGCAATACCACAGTTCCACTCTCGGCACCCTGTCATATGCTTTCTCCAGATCCACAAAGGCACAATGCAGCTCCTTCTGACCTTCTCTGTACTTCTCTATTAACATCCTCAAGGCAAACACTGCATCTGTGATACTCTTTCCTGGCATGAAACCAAACTGTTGTTCACAAATTCTGATCTCTGCCCTTAGTCTAGCTTCCACTATTCTTTCCCATAACTTCATCATATGGCTCATCAACTTTATCCCTCTGTAGTTGCCACAACTCTGCACATCTCCCTTGTTCTTAAAAATGGGCACAAGCACAATTCGCCTACTCTCACTCGCTCAGACCTTGTGAATGTTCTTGTCAGAAAATCTACGGCTACCCCTCCTAGACACTTCCATACCTCCACCGGTATGTTATCAGGACCAACTGCCTTTCCACTCTTCATCCTCTTCAATGCCCTCCTCACTTCACCCTTCCTAATCTTTGCTGCTTCCTGGTCCTCAACAGTCACCTCTTCTACTCTTTTTTTCTCTCTCATTTTCCTCATTCATCAGCTCTTCAAAGTACTGTCTCCATCTTCCCGGCACACTTCTGTCATCAGTCAACACGTTTCCCACTCTGTCCTTAATCACTCTAACTTGCTGCACATCCTTCCCATCTCCATTTCTCTGCTTTGCCAACCTGTATAAATCATTTTCTCCATCCTTACTGTCCAACCTAGAATACAAGTCATCATATGCCCTCTGTTTGGGCTTTGACACCGCTACCTTCGCCTTATGCTGTGTCTCCCTGTACTCCAGTTTACTCTCTTCGGTCCTCTCTATGTCCCATTTCTTCTTATCTAACCTCTTCTTGTGTACACACCCCTGCACTTCCTCATTCCACCACCAAGTCTCCGTTTCTACTGTCCTTCCAGAGGACACGCCAAGTACTCTCCTACCGGTCTCCCTGATCACATTAGCTGTAGTTGTCCAGTCATCTGGAAGCACTTCCTGAACACCCAAAACCTGTTTCAACTCCTCCTTGAAGACAACACAACACTCTTCCTTTTTCAGCTTCCACCACTTTATCTTCTGCTCTGCCTTTGCTTTCTTCACCTTTCTTACCATCAGCATCATCCTGCACACCACTGTCACCCACTACTACTTTGCAGTCACGGACTTCCTTCAAATTACATCGCCTACACAAGATGTAGTCTACCTGTGTGCTCCTACCTCCGCTTTTATAAGTCACCCTATGCTCCTCTCTCTTCTGGAAGAAAGTATTTACCATAGCCATCAATCCTTTTTGAAAAATCTATCAACATCTGTCCTGTGTTCATATCCTGGATACCAAACCTGCCCATCACTTCCTCGTCCCCTCTGTTGCCTGCATCAACATGTCTGTTGAAGTCTGCCCCAATGACCACTCTTTCACCTCTGGGGGTATTTTGCATCACTTCATCTAACTCACTCCAGAATCTCTCTCCTTCTCTTCTAGCTCACACCCTGCCTGTGGGGCATAAGCACTAATGACATTGAGCATCACACCTTCAATTTCTAACTGGAGACTCATCACTCTGTCTGACACTCTTTTCACTTATAGAACATTCCTGACAAACTCCTCCTTCAAGATGAGTCCGACTCCATTTCTCTTCCCATCCACACCATGAAAAAACAGCTTAAACTCTGCTCTTAAGCTTCTAGCCTTGTTAATTTCCACCTGGTCTCCTGAACACACAGTATGTCCACCTTCCTTCTCTGCATCATGTCTCTACATGTAGCTCTCTACCTTTTTCTGTCATAGTTCCAACATTCAAAGTCCCTATTCTCAGTCCTAAACTTATGCTTTTCCTCTTCTCTCTCTGCCTACGGACACGCCTCCCACCTCTCCTTCTTCGACCTTTCCTTCTTCGACCAACAGTAGTCCAACTTCCACCAGCACCCTGTTGGTTGGGAGCACTGATGGCGGCCGTTGTTAAACCGGGCCTCGACCGATCCGATATGAAATTTGTCTTTACGGTTTGCATTTTGTATTCTGGCAAAAGTTTTACACCGGATGACCTTCCTGTCGCAACCCACTGCATTTACCCGGGCTTAGGACCGGTGTAAGGGCGGACACTTGTTTGTGCCCCCCCCCCACACACACACACCTGCTTCATCAGCTTCTGTTTGGCTGCTTTCCCACAGATGTGAATCAAAACTGTGAATAATCCTCCACCTCCGAATTGCAGTGATTACGCCTCTCTATGCGAGCCACAATCCATGAAATATGCCGTTTCTCACATCCTCACCTCAGGCAGAACACCGCTTTCTGCTTGCTCCTGCTCCTCAACTGCATGGAGTGTAGATGCTGAAACCGAAATGCTGTCACATTCTGTGTTATGAAAGGAGTGAAGATCTGAAACTCTGTGCTGGCGAATGAGACATGAGCAACATTTGTGAGTGGCAGATAAGATGTCAAATTCACGACCAGGTTCCTTGTGAAGGGGATCGGTTTGCTTTATTACAGTGCTTCTCAATTATTTTCTGTGGCGCTCCCTCTAGGAAGAAAACATGTTTCAGCCCCACGACACGAGCGACTATAAATCGTATTATTTGTATATAAATTTTTTATTAGTACACCTCTGCATAACATTGTATCTTTACAAACATTAAAAACAAAAAAGAAAGAAATATAGTTCAAGTTACAATCAAAAAAACGTCAATGACATTTTTAAATCTGAAACAAAAAGATTTAAAGTGCACCAATGTGCCTGAAATAAATAAATAAATAAATATATATATATATATATATATATATATATATATATATATATATATATATATATATATATATATATATATATATATATATGTATATATATATATATATATATATGTATATATATATATATATATATATATATATTTTTTTTTATTTATTTATTTAAACTCAGTTAAATTATTTATGTTCTAATATCTTCTCTCTCCACCTTTCTCTTCGTTCCTGTTAGAAATTTTTTCGTGTTGTTTCTTGTAGGGTTGTTTACTGCACTTCATATCGGTTGCTTGTGCGAAAAACCGCTACATCAGAGTGTGACAATAAGAGTGCCACTGCCAACTAGTGGAATGGAGGTGCAATTACACTTAATTCTCGTACACTATTCCAGAAAAGCATGTTCTCCAGGGTCAAAAGCATCCCCCTGGCATCACACCGTGGCCCCCCTGGTATCATACCACGCCCCTCAAGGGGGGTGTGCCCCACTACTTGAGAAGCACTGCTTTATTAGTGAAATGGAGTTACACTATTAAAGTCAGCAGAGCTTTGTAGCTAAAAATAGGCATCACGTAGATGAACCTTGTATGCACGAAATAAGACTTTGTGGGTGAAATAAATTAAATGTGTAGACTGTTAATGAATGAGAAAATGTTTGAGATGATCTGTATAGTTTTTAATAGAGTTAAAGCATTGATGGATGGAATTTTTGTGAACCATGAGATGCAAGGAAATCTTCAGGGGAGAATGATTGAAGAAATATAATGTTGCATTCTGGGATATACAGTCTTCCTCCCACTTACCCGTCCACTTCTAAACCTACTCTTCTTTCATTCCGCTCTGTAGTCACCAGGCTTGTATACGTTATGTTTAT
Source organism: Plotosus lineatus (assembly GCA_024760905.1). Taxonomy (NCBI): domain Eukaryota; kingdom Metazoa; phylum Chordata; class Actinopteri; order Siluriformes; family Plotosidae; genus Plotosus; species Plotosus lineatus. The sequence goes on along the minus strand of CM045734.1, from coordinate 20,743,309 downwards.
ATCCTTTTACCTCTCCAATGTAATTGGTCAGAAAGTGTATTATTTTCTAATCATAACTCAGAGTCTTTCTCGCTGTAATACATGAACTACAGGTTCATATTAAATGGGACATCTCAGCCTTCTCAGACTCCTCTCTGCCAAGTGGCAGTCATAGTCTAATGGTTAGCGTGGCAGATTTGGGACTCATAGGTCCCTGGTTTGATTCCCGAACCAGCAGGAAGAAATGTGTGGCAGTGGGGGGTGAGCTGCTCCTTCCCTTCTTGCACATTCATGGCTGAAGTGGCCTTGAGTAAGGCACCTGACCCCCAACTGCTCTCCGGGTGCCCCAATTTGATGCATCCTACTGTCTGTACTCACTTTGAAATTATTTAAATGCAGGAGTCAACATTTCTTTTGCAGAATTAATGCAGTGTAAAATAAATAATTAAATAAATAATTAAATAAATAATTAAATAAATAATTAAATAATTAAATAAATGATTTCCAATGCACCAAAATAGCTGTAACTATTTGGTGACATTGATTTTGTAATTTTCCTACAGTCATTCTGTTGAAATGGCTGGGACACTGAGCCATCTGGCACACACGGGTGTGAAAGAACAAAAAGATCAGATATATTTAATTCAAAGCTTCCATATAGGACACGTAGAAATTTTTCGAAGAGGCCGTGAACAATGAATTTGTGGAGGTTTGGCTGCTACGAGAGCAAGCACATAGCATTCATTCATTCATTTTCTGTAACCATTTAATCATAATTAGGGTCGTGGGGTGGCTGACGCCCATCCCGCCCGACTCCAGGCGATGGCAGAGTACACCCTGGACCGTTCGCCAGGCCATTGCAGGGTGGAAACACGCTGACAGGTATGCAGCCTACGCTTATCTAAAGTCAGCAATGGTTCTTTTACATGAACCTCACACCATAGACAGTGACAGACATGGCCGACCTTTGATAACCCAGTTAGCTACACTGAGGCTAGCACATAGCGGTCAAAATAAAAACAACAGATTGGATTCTGTAAATCATGAGCCTGGGTTTTTAGTGTTCTAGTTCTATTATGGTATCTTTTTCATCATAACAGCTTTTACACAGTGGATGGGCATGATATAAAATAATAATTTGATTTTTCGTTTACTTGATGAGTGACTTTTTGGTTGTTGGTGTTTGTTGTTGTCTAATTAACACTTGTCGACGGACTCCCTAATGTTTCTACACTTTCCAACATTCATTCATTCATTCATTTTCTGCACCAGTTAATCCTAATTTGGGTCGTGGGGAGGCTGCTGCCCATTTCAGCCGAATGGCGAGAGAAGAGTGCACCCTGAACAGCTCTCCAGGCCATCACAGCACTTTGTACCAGTCACAGTTTAATCTGGTGAAAGATGAGCCGCTTATTGATCTTTAGCATAAGAGCGAAAAGGATCTTACCGCGAACAGGAACTTAGCATGTTGATGTTCCTAGCAATGCTGAGCAAAGAAAGCATGACGTGGCAACCTTTATTTAATTTAGCATAATGCAATGACTGGAGAGTTGATGGAGATCACTCTAGACTGTGATGTTTAACAAAAATGTTCTGCTTTAGAGTAAGGATCGAAGACAGGGTGAGATGTTTTTACAGTACGATGATACGTCCAGACAGAAAAAAAATGAATGCGTCATGGAGTCTCCAGTCCCTATCGCATAATTTGTCTGCAATGTTTTTCACTTCAGTCGTTTGCTGTCGATTATGTGTGCATTTGTTCCACACAAGAACCAATCCGTCAGCTCGGGTTTCATTACAGAGACGGCGGGGCTGTGCATTATTTAAGTCGAGGACGTCGCTTGTGTAAACAAAGGCGTTGAGAAAATCTATTTCGTAACGACATTTGTCTGAAAGTAATGTGATGAAAAAGAAACGGCGTTGTTTTTTTTTCTACGGAAATCAGCGTAAAATTACACAGCACACCTGAGTGATCCACAGGTATTACCGGGGCATGTAACAGGTCTTCACACATTGTGCAGTGTGTTTCTAAGCCACATATTTGTGTCATTTTCCTTCGATAAGACTAAGGACTGTTTTTTTTTTTTTTTTATCACTTCCGATGCACCACTTTCTTTACGTTTAATTCTGACCTTGGCAGTGTCCGTCCTCTCAGGACTGACCTGAATGTAATCATGGTCGTCTGCCGTTTGTTACATCTCGACCTCTTAGTCCTTGAGCAGCGTGCTGTAAATACAGGCTGTCAACCCAATGCCACTCCCTCTCTTCTCTCTGTGCTGCATTTTCGCCTCGAGGCCGGATGTTAAACTCAGCTGCAGGATGAAGTGAATGAATAAATGATTGTGATTACCTGACAAAGGCGAAGAAATTGGAGGGCGTGCAGTATAGATGTTCTGGTTAACAGTATAGGTTGTATTATCTTTACAAACACACACACACACACACACACACACACACCTACACACACACACACACACACACACACACACAAACACACACACTTGATGTACTCCACTCACTCGTGATAAATAGGCTTTTGTGAGAAACACATGTTCAGGCACAATAATTTTCATATGCAATTTGTCAAGCTGGGGTACACTGACTTTGTGTGTGTGTGTGTGTGTGTGTGTGTGTGTGTGTGTGTGTGTGTGTGTGTGTGTGTGTGTGTGTGTGTGTGTTTTGCCTCAAGGCGTGAGGGCAGGCTATTCTTCTTTTTGAAACTTATTGTAGTTATTATATTACAATTATATGTTTATTATACAATTATATGTTTATTATTGTTCTTATACGATTATGATATGTTTATTCTTCTTACCTTTCGGCTGTTCCATTCAAGGGGTCACCACAGCGAATCATCTGCCTCCATCTCACCCTATCCTCTGCATCTTCTTCTCTTACACCAACTGCCTTCATGTCCTCCTTCACCACGTCCATGAATCGTCTCTTTGGGCTTCCTCTAGGCCTTCTGCCTGGTAGTTCCAACCTCAGCATCCTACTACCAATATACTCACTATCCCTCCTCTGTACATGTCCAAACCATCTCAATCTAACCTCTCTGACTTTGTCTCCAAAACGACTTACATGTGCTGTCCCTCTGATGTGCTCATTCCTGATCCTATCCATCCTCGTTACTCCCAAAGAGAACCTCAACATTTTCATCTCTGCTACCTCCAGCTCTGCCTCCTGTCTTTTCCCCAGGGCCACTGTTTCTAAACCATACAACATCGCTGTCCTCAACACCGTCTTGTACACTTTTCCCTTCATTCTTGCCGATACCTTCCTATCACACATCACACCGGACACTTTTCTCCAACCATTCCATCCTGCCTGCACACGCTTCTTCACCTCTTTTCCACACTCTCCACTGCTCTGGTTAAAATACTCCACCTTCGTTATCTCTGCTCCCTGTAACCTCACTGTTCCTGTTGGGTCCCTGTGATTCACACACATGTATTCTATTTTACTGAGGCTAACCTTCATTCATCTCCTTTCCAGGGCATACCTCCACCTCTCTGGATTTTCCTGCACTTGTTCTCTGGCAGTCCTACCTCCACCTTGAACTCTTCAGTCACACCAATAGAACACCTCACCACTGTCTTACATCTCTCATACATGTCCTGCACCACTCTAACATACTTCTCTGCCACTCCAGACTTCCTCATGCAATACCACAGTTCCTCTCTTGGCACCCTGTCGTATGCTTTCTCCAGATCCACAAAGGCACAATGCAGCTCCTTCTGACCTTCTCTGTACTTCTCTATTAACATCCTCAAGGCAAACACTGCATCTGTGGTGCTCTTTCTTGGCATGAAACCAAACTGTTGTTCACAAATGCTGACCTCTGCCCTTAGTCTAGCTTCCACTATTCTTTCCCATAACTTGATTGTATTGCTCATCAACTTTACCCCTCTGTAGTTGCCACAACTCTGCACGTCTCCCTTGTTCTTAAAAATGGGCACCATCACACTTCTCTTCCATTCCTCAGGCATCCTCTCACTCGTTAAGACCTTGTTGAATGTTCTTGTCAGGAAATCCACTGTTACCTCTCCTAGACACTTCCATACCTCCACCGGTATGTCATCAGGACCAACTGCCTTTCCACTCTTCATCCTCTTCAATGCCCTCCTTACTTCACCCTTACTAATCTTTGCTACTTCCTGGTCCTCAACAGTCACCTCTTCTTCTTTATTATAGTTATTATACAATTATAAGTTTATTATAGTTATTATATGATTACAATATGTTTATTATAGTTATTATACAATTGTATGTTATTATAGTTATTATACAATATGTTTATTAGTTATTATTACTGCAATATGGTTTTTGAAGTTTTTGGAGTTGTGAAAACTTTCAATACTTTTTAATTTTAATTAGTTGTTTTAAAAACTTTAGAACTTTAGTTCATTTTACCAGTACAATAATAGTTTTACTTTCCATTTTATTCATTTTATTTTGAGGCAATCAACGAGGCACCCATTAAAAAGGCACATCATTATTGTTTTTGTTTTGTCATTGTTTCTGTCGTGGTTGCTGTTTTTTTCTACATTAAACAAATGATGCTTCTTAATTTATTTATCACTGCCCTAACCATCAGCATGCTTTCGCATTTCATATGTATGATACATCAGGACTCATCCGCTTGTGTTCTTGCCTTCAGGCACTTTATGTTACACCTGATTCAAAGAAATTAATATTTTTTATATTATTTCAAGTGCAGCTTATTGATTCAGGTATAAGACTTCAAGGTTTAAAATTTGATCCGCGTTTTTCCTGAATGTTGTAGTCCTGCTTTGATTCAAGTTTTCACTGAAAATCCAATGCTGGCGACAAGTTTCAGTGGAAGTGTGATTACTCAGTGCAGCTTATAAGCACTGCGACTCATGTTTGTGTGTGTGCGTGCGTGTGTGTGTGTGTATGTGTGTGTGTGTGTGTGTGTGTGTGTGTGTGTGTGTGTCCTCAGTGGCATGTGGTACTGTTTCTTGAACACTGTGTGGTTTACACCATGATGTGTTGCATAACAGTCATAATGCTGAACAGATAACAGCTTCTGTGTGCTCTGTTCTCTGCCGTTTACCTCAGCCGAACGTTCCGTTCTATTCCATCATCCTCTGCGTATATATTCCCAAACAAATTTATCAGAGCACCTGTCATAAATGTAAGCAATACATTTACTTATTTTCCAAAGTTCTTTATACTATTAGGGTGTCCTTTACCAATCAGAAGCTGGACCCATGACCTCGCTGCTGTGAGAGAAGGCATGCTCACCACTATGCCACTGTGCCACCCTGCTTAAGCGTAAGACCTACACATTTTAGAATGATTGGCTATTCCAGATTGCCCCATGTGAGTATGTGTGTGAATGGTTGTGTGTGTTCTGCTACTTCCATGGACTAGTGAGCTGTTCAGGGTGTACTATGACTACGCTCAGAGGCTGCAGGATGAATGAATTGTGTTCATATTAAAATATGTTTTCAACTTCAATGTATGATATGCTTCACAGTTTTCAGAAAATCCCTGGTATAAAAGTATTGGAGGGCGGCACGGTGGTGCAGCGGTCAGCACAGCCGCCTCAAATCAGAGGGTCCTGGGATTGACTCCCAGCTTGGGTGTTTCTGTGTGGAGTTTGCATGTTCTTCTCGGCACGGGTGGGTTTCCTCCTGGTACTCCGGTTTCCTCCCACAGTTCAAAAACATGCACAGTAGGATAGTTCACTGTGCCAAATCGCCCGTAAGTGTGAATGGGAGTATGAATGTTTGTGTGAGTTTTGGCCCTGCGATGACCTGGTGAGCTGCCCAGGGTGTACCCCACCCTCGACCAGAGTCAGCTGAGATGTGCACCAGCCTCCCTGCGACCCTAATTAGGATTAAGCGTTTCTGAAAATGAATGAATGAATAAAAATATTGGCACCCTCATCATTAGATATACCTGGGATTCAAAAGCACTTTGAGGTTCTGTCTGTGACAGAGTTATTAATATCCAGTGTAGGCAACCAGGACACACGCAGGTAAAAAAAAAAAAAAAATGGTGTGCAGTGATCACAACCATGAATAAATCCCAACAGTTGACAGCCATCTGTAGCAAGGAAGCAAGCAAACTCCTGCAGGACATATTGTCTCATCATGTCAGTCAAAGCAACATTAGCCAATTGTAGCAGGCTGTATGTAGAAGAGGGGGAATAGTGCAAACCCTTGAGTCTATAAATGCAATCGTGTGTTTATCATATTCCCTCATGGATCGTAACTTATCCACTATAGGTTTTATTCATTTATTTATTTAATACTTTTGCCAGAGTCTTGAACAAATCAGGTGAACACATCACATTCATCAACAGCAACTTCTCATCAGAATCAGAACGAGAATACTTCACTGATACCAGAGGAAATTGTGTGCACACAGTTGCTCCATACCAAGTAAGAGTGAGATAGAGATAAAGTCGTCTCAATAAAGAACAATTACAAATATTGGGATCCCTCACTTTCCGCGGTTAATTGGGACCAAGTTTCTCCTGTGACCATCGAATTCCGCGATGTAGGATCAACCTCCCAGTCCCCTCTGACCAACGTATACGTACATGTATACTGCCCTCCCAAGCCAGACCGCAGTATCTGCAAAATCATGAAACTGAGGACTTGGGGGTCGCATGCCTTTTTGCAGATACTGCACATTGTCATAGGCATTTTCTCAGTATCTAGAGGTCTTTCATAGTTAATATTTATATCACTAGGTGGAGCTGATTGCACTTAGTCAGAAAAACATAAAAGGCCAATTTGGCTAAAATTGCAGATACTGCGGTCTGGCTTGGGAGGGCAGTATATGTGTATATAATATAAATAAATACATATGCAACGCTATAAATGCTTATAATAACAATTAAACATTCAAAAATAATGCATAAGATGTAAATACAATATAAATACACACACATACAGACGCGCGTATGCACTCAGATGCGCACCTCACATAAAAATGTAAGTAGTTTTGATGGGAGGTTTTGGGTTGTTTTTGTTTTGTGTTTGTTTGTGGAGTTTTTTGGTATTTTGTTTGTTTTTTTTTTTGCATAATTGGCCTTGTTTTTTTTTTACAACATTTTCCTTACCTTTTCTCCCTACTCTTCCATAATTTCCTTATTTTTTTAATTCGATGAATATTTTTTAAAAATTACCCTCGATGCACTGAAGCCACATGAATTGAAGCCTGAAGTAGCGAGGGATCCCTGTGTATACATACATACATACATACATATATATATACACAAAACAAAAATAAAAGGACAGGACAAAGACTTTCTATTGAAACTCCATTTATCACTACAGATCTGTTTCGAGGGGTGGTGAAACCATCCCCTCTCTTCAGGTGATTATAGAAGATTATAGAAGATTCTTCTATAATCACCTGAAGAGAGGGGATGGTTTCACCACCCCTCGAAACAGATCTGTAGTGATAAATGGAGTTTCAATAGAAAGTCTTTGTCCTGTCCTTTTATTTTTGTTTATTTGCTCTACCAAAAAGTATTGAGCACTCTCCTACGGAAGGATCTACTCAGAAAATCCTCTACATATATATATATATATATATATATGTATATATATATATATATATATATATATATATATATATATACATATATACAAATATACAAACAAAAACAAAAACAACAAAAAAAAAATATATATATATATATATATATGTATAATATAGCACAATGTAAGAAACTAGAAGTTATTAATAACTATATAAACAGATAGAGATTGAATCCTGTCAATGAGTGATATGTACAGTATTATCAACATGTGGGGCGCTCCACCGAATGTAGGCGCTTGTTGCAAATGACGTATGGTGCTTGTGAGGCAAAGCGCGGCTTATCCAGACTTTCGATCTTTCAAGTGAGCAAGTGAAGGTTGAGTACTAAACAAGTATTCAACGCGAACTTGCTCACTTGAAAGATCGGTAGTCCGGATAAGCCGCGTTTTGTTTCACAAGCACCATACGTCACGCACGACAAGCGCCTACATCCGGTTTAACGCCTCACATATGATAAACAGTAGAATGTAAATATATAACAGTGGGTGTTGTTGCTATATGGAGGAGTTTTGTACAGGTTACTGTTCACAGGTAGGAATGATTTCCTGTGATGTTCAGTAGAGCATTTATGTGGTATCGGACAGCATCTGCCTCTCCAACACCACTGTCAGAGAGTCCAGTTCCATCCCTAAAACTTTACCAGCCCTGCAGATCAATTTGTTCAGTCTGTTAGTGTCTGCGTCGCTCAGCCTGCTGCCCCCAGCACGCAACAGCATAGAGGATAGCACTGGCCACAACAGACTCGCATAGCATCCTGAGCAGTGTCCGACAGATGTTAAACAACCTTACACAACCTCCTCATCCTCCTGCTCAAAAATAAATAAATAAAAGAAAAAGAAAAAGAGATGGCTCTGGCCCTTCTTTGTGTCTTTTCTCTCTTGGTGTATGTTCCTGTTTCATTAGCAGTCATGTTTCCTTTCTTTTGGTTCCAGAGCTCAGCTTGGTGCTATTATATTGTCTGGTGCTGATGTCTCTGTTTAAGATTATAAAGATCATTCTGTTGCAGCTGTTAGCATTCACAGATGCCAATAGTTTGGTGATTTGGGTTCAAATCCCCATCAGAAACTCACTGTGATAAAACCCCTGAGCAGAGCCTCAAACATAACTGTACTTCTGTCCACCCAGTGGTATGAATGAGTACCAGTAACATACTGTGAAAATAACCTGTGCTTGACTAGTGTCCCATCCAGGAGGAGTTGAAATTACAGTCACTTAATGCTACAGAAACCAGGATCAACTCCAGCACTGATGAATCGGGCATAGGTGTAAAAGCCCAATAGATTATCAAGAGGGTGCCAATAATTTTCACTGATTGGCTGTATGTGGATTGTAATTTGTGTAATTTCTCTTTTTTTCTGTTACAGTTCAACAGATGAACATCTTCACTGGGACGCTGAAGGTAATGATTTCCATCAGTGCTTTTTTTTTTTTTTTCTTTACTTGAGATCTTTAAAATAAAACCAATTTTCTCAGAGACACATTGAAATCTCTCCGATGGCGGCTTGATTTTTAATGAGACTGACATTACGTCTCCTCTGTGGCTGGCCGTCACTCTGACAGCCATGCGGGTTGTGTTTGAAATGTATTAGACGCCGGGTGAGATTGATATCGTGATTTTTTTGGACGCTTGACAGCTGAACATTAGCATTAACATAAGATTTAACATATATATGGAAACAAGGAAAAATGTGGGTTTTTTTAACTTTCAAATGATCTTTAAACTATTAATGTCATAAAAGATTCCTTCAATCATAATTATATATACATATATATGTATATATATGTATATATATATATATATATATATATATATATATGTATGTATATATATATATATATATACATACACACACACACAAACACACACACACACCCACACACACACACACACACACACACAGTGGTACCTCACCTTACGAAAGACCCAACAAACGAAAAATCCAGGTTACAAAACGCATTTACCTAAAATTTCCATCTCTGGATACGAAACAAATTCACATTACGAAATGCAACATCTCAAAAATTCAAACAATGCACAAGTTGCTCTCCCATTGGCGCTCTCCCAACATCCCACCCTGTTGGCCTCCCATTGGCTATCTCCCCACATCTCGCCCCGCTGGCCTCCCATTGGCTAGGATGGAGCTGCATCTCCATAATATCCATGATGCAGCTCCAGCCCATTG
>CM045734.1:20626063-20721063 GCA_024760905.1 Plotosus lineatus | reverse complement strand
TAATAAAGTCGTTTTATTTACCTTTGTGATGGTAGTTGACGGCTTGATGGAATGGAGTGGGAGGAGGAGGGAGGGCGTTAATGTTTGGAAGGAGTGTTTGGAAACGCCTACCGTTTGGAAACACCTTTAGCCACACGCGCACCCTTAATAGCTTCCTTGTTCCTTGTACTGGTACTGGGATGCTAAGTCACACAAACGCACACGGTGGGGTCTTTTTCGGTCCCATAATAGCAAAAGTACACTCAATATGGTCCAAAATGTCTATCAAACACAAACCATTTCCGCACTCAAAGAAAGGGGGTGCCCACCATGGCCACCATGGCGCTGTTCGACCGCGTGGTTTGGTTCGTCCGCCGAAAACTAGTCCGTCAGCAGAGACTATATGCTCGCAAATTTAATGTTCTTGAGGCGAAAAGTTCGTGAGCTTAAGCGTTCGTCAGCGGAGGTTTTATTGTATTCCTATATCAGGCATGTTTTTGGTTTCGGTCACTGCGCCCTATATACAGGTGCAAGTTCAGCAGATAATCAACATGCTAACATGCTAAAGCTAAGCGCTAGCACTTATTCCTCAAGTCTGTTTCTTCCTTTGGAACAGAGTTTATTTCCCACTTGGATAAAGGAATTTTCTGTTTTGACTCAAGTGCAATTAGCTGTAGAGAACTGATGATGGTGATGATGATGATGATGATTATTATTATTATTATTATTATTATTATTATTATTGTATTAATGTAGATTTTATGAATGAAAACCGTCAGTGTGATGACTGCTACTTGTCACTTTAGTGTCTTTTGAGAAAGTATAAAAAAATTGAAATGTGAATATTGTGAGCATAGACGTGGAGAGAGCCAGCTCTAAAATCTCGTCCTTTCATTTCTGATGTTCTCAATGTCTACAGAACTTGAGTGAGAAGAGGGATGTTGATTTTTTTCAGAGAGGAAAGTAAAGCTTAGTTGAGCTGTGCTAGCAGGGGGCGAAAATAAAATACGTGCACGCTATCAAGCTCGGCGCTGTTGGTCATTTCCTGCGTTACATTTTCACCCAAGTATCCATGATAGCGATAGAGCGAGATAAACATTGTTGCCTGGAAACAATGGAATTACCAGTCCCACGGTGTTCAGTAACAACTTTAAAACCACTGTGAGATATGAGACTGGAAGAACTTAATAATATTAAATGTTTCATGACACGTCAAGACAAGGTCTTTTATGCCTTATGATATATGGGGGCGACTTTGGTGATGTAGTGGTTAGCACGTCCGCCTCACTGCAAGAAGGTTCTGGGTCCAATTCCCAGCTCGGGCATTTCTATGTGGAGTTTGCATGTTCTCCCTGTGCTTGTGTGGGTTTCCTCCAGGTACTCTGGTTTCCTCCCACAGCCCATAAATATGCGCAGTGGGTTAATTGCCTGTTCCAAATCATCCCTAGGTGTGTCTGTGTCAATGGTTGTGTGAGTGTCTGCCCTTCGATGACCTGGTCCAAGGTGTACCGCGCCCTCACCGAGAGTCAACTAAGATGGGCGTCAACCTCCCAGTGACCCTAATTTGTATTAAGTGGTTCAGTAAATGAATGAACGAAGGCCATACGGGCTCTGAACACAGAATGAGCGGATGTTATTCATTTGAAAAACCTGCTTTCTACTACTCTTGCACTATGTTGCACGCAGGAAATTTCTTCTTAATCGTGTGTGATGGGTGTAGTTAGTCGTAATTTTTCATCTGAGGGGGTAATAGCATGAGAGGTTGCGATAGAAAAGAAAATTACACTTTTTGGGGGGAATTTTTTGTGAATTTTGAAATTTGTGTCAAGCTGTTTGGTGATGCCAAATGCAGGAAATTATTTTATTTTTATTTATGGGCCCGGCCGGTGGTGTCGTGGTTATACCATCCAGGAGGAGTTGAACTCTTGGTAGCTTCACGCAACGGAAACCGGGAATAAGCACCGGCCTGATGAGCCACGAGGCTCACGTGTAAAAACCCAACAGATTGACCTCACAAAAAAACCCATATATTACACGAAAGTAAAAAAAAAAAAAAAAAAAAAAAAGTGCATATCAGTCGTGAGTCCACTTTTTCATATCATTGGAAACAAAATACAATGATGACAATGTATGCCGGATACCAGCAAGTCTCAAACTTTGGTGAAACGTTGAGATCTCCAGCTTGTTACTTTTATTTCAGAATGAAAAACGAATAATTTGCGAGCAAAATTACATCTTTGAGAACTTCATGTGGATTGTTTGAGAAGAATTTAAGGCCACTCCGCATCCCACATCAGAGCTTTGTTTTCCCAACATTCCCAGAAATTTCAAACATGTCCAAAGGTTTTCTGTGATGGATTTATTAACCAGTTGTCCAAACATCAGTTTGAGAATAAAAAAGCGACAGCTGCGAATTCCCATTCCCGTCAGTCTTTTTTTTTTTTTAAATCACACCTCTAGTGAGTTCACCCCCTTAATGACTGAATGGAGCTAACGTGCAACAGGTCGACACCGTCACATAACAAACAGGAGTGGAGAAAGCGTTATAGTGACAAGTCATACGGTTTGGTAAACTAAACAAAAACGCATAAGGAACCGCAACATGCTCTGAGAGCACAGAGTCGATGATTATAAGGGTCATGACGAATCCAGATCCAGTTACATGAATGAAGGTTGCCTTCTTTTCCTTTCAGCTGTTCCATTTTTTTTCTCAGGGGTCACTACAGCGAATCATCACGTGTTTGATTTGGCATAGGTTTTTACGTCGGATGGCCTTCCTCACACAACCCTTTAGCAAGGGGCAGAAACACGCTGACGGCTTTGCAGCTACTCTTTACTCTAGTCAGCAATGGTGCTTTTACATGAACCTCTCACCATAGACAGCGAGAGACATGGCCAACCTTTGATAACCCAGTTAGCTGCACTGGGGGGACAGTGACAACCTTGTGGAGAGTGGGACTCGAACCCCCAACCTTAGGATGAATGATCCAGCACCTTCAACCACCAGTCCACCACTGCCCTTACATGAATGAAGGTTGTGAGGTTTGAATAATCCACATCTTCACATCACATCTTTTGGTAGATTGAAGGAAACTGGAAAACTGGTAGTTCCCTGAGATGAGGATTGAACCAGGAACCTGGAGATCTGATTTATAATGAGATCCGATTGTTTTCAGATTATACGTCTCACATCACTGGACTGCTGTCTGGTGTTTACAGAGCAACCATCAAACCTCCAACACGCCCCTCGGTAACATGTTGATTATTGTGTTTATACCAATTGCAGAATGGTGTCAAATAAACAAAGGAACCTAAACAAAACACGGTATTTGATTTGTCCAAGCAGTCGTTTCACATGAACGGAGAAAGAAAATGCACAACAAATCAGTTTCATTATCTCTCAGCCTTGTGTGTCGGGCTAATAAGAGCCACGGATTAGCGTGATGGGCATCCAGCATCATCGCGCCATGGTGCCCTTTTCTTCTGAAGGAAAAACGGGTCCTTTTATGGGTTCAGTCGATCTGATTGAGAGGGATTGCTACAATAAGCCGGAGTACAAAGTTTAAAGCTGAACACTTTAGTTTGGATTCGGCTCCTGGTGAATTAAAGGTGAAATTCTGGAGGCTGGCATCACCATACAACTACCAACGCTTTGGTTCGGTTTAGTTTTTTAAACATATGTTTGTTTTGTTTTGGCAAATTCGACTTCACCCCCCTGCTTCTTCTCCCTCACCTTCCAGGCTCATTTTGCCATCTTTTTCTCTCTCGTTCTCTCTCACACGTTCTCTTTCTAGCTCTCTTGCTTTCTCACTACTTTCTTCCTCCTCTTCTGATAAATTATGCATGCCAGTTCTGCCAGGCTGTGGCTTGCATTGCTGCCTTGCTGAATCTCTCTCTCTCTCTCTCTCTCTCTCTCTCTCTCTGGTGGTGCACACAGGACCAAGCCTGCTCTCTCAGAGCTCGCTGCAGCTCGGCTCTAACTCCTCCGGATATCACAGCACCCAGGCGCCAGCTCCGAACGACGCCCAGGTCTCAGCATCTCCGCAGCTGCAGCAGCCCGGAGGAGCGGTGCACAACTACAACCAGGTCGGTCTTCCTTTCTTTTACTCTTTCATTGTTCTTTTTGTTTTCTTTGCTTCTCGGGTGCATTGTTGTCCTGTATCTTCTCCAATGCTATTTTGCTCTATCCCACTCTCTCTCTCTCTCTCTCTCTCTCTCTCTCTCTCTCTCTCGTGTTCTCACTCAAAAGCTCTTCTCTATCCTTAGGCAGGAGTGGTAGCACGGCTGGGAATCAGCACTCAATAACCAACTGCTTCCCTGCAGCTCAGATTTCCAATTTTATACCAGTGGAAAAAATCACTGCTGCTAAATTGAAAGTCATATAATGAGTTTTACACATTGTGCTGTATTATTATTATTATTATTATTATTATTATGAGGGTGCGGCATGGTGGTGTAGTGGTTAGCACATCCACCTAACAGCAGGTAGGTCCTGGGTTCGAGTGCTGGGCTCAGTGAGGGCGTTTCTATGTGGAGTTTGTATATTCCCCTCATGCTTGCGTGGGTTTTTTCTGGGTTCTCTGGTTTCCTCCAATAGTCCAAAGGCATGCACATTAGACTCTGTCTTTACCCAGCCACCTCTTGATTCTAATACGATTAAGTCGTTCAGAAAATGAATGAATAAATAATCTATGATTATTATTATTACGATTATTATTTTTTTTAATTATTCTTTTTATGTTTGGTGTCCCAAAAATCTTTACATATGCACTCTATGTAAGGAATTCTACGCAGGGTGTCTGAGGTAACCTGGACATACAGTATTTCAGTTTGTTACCTTGTTTACATTTTTTGTTTGTTTGTTTGTTTTATGGACTCACCCTCCTTTTGTTTAATTTAATATAAATTAGAATTTTGTAAGAAAGTGTTCACAATATTTTGTCTCTTTTTTGTATTAATTGGCCTGAAAACTCAGATACTGATTTGTGCTGTGTTTTGTTTGAAGCAGAATAGAACCAAAAATGATAAAATATACATGATAAAAAATGAGGGCTGTTAGGGAAAATTACAGTCGCTAGAATGTATTTAATATTTTAATCCCATGCAAAATAAAAATTTTAAAAATGTATTTTTTTAAAGTTGCATTTTTTTCTTGATCATTTTTTTGCAAGTGTAGTATTAAAGTAATTCCCGAGTTCCTGTACACTCGTTCAAATGAAAATTCCCCAAAGAATCTGATGAAAGTTGTTGTTATTTTTTTTTGATGATGACAGAAATACTGTGATTCATTTCATACTAAAAAAAAAAGCTCACGGTCAGAAATCATAACAATTCGAGTTACTTATGCTTATCTCATGAACCATAAATAGAAATCAAAATTTGTTTTCTGTAACCGCTTAATCCCAATTAGGGTTTCATGGAGGCTGTCGCCCATCTCAGCCCACTCCGGGCAAGGGCAGAGTACACCTTAGATAGCTCACCAGGCCATCGCAGGGCAGAAACACGCTGACGGCTTTGCAGCTACTCTTGCTGAAAGTCAGCAATGGTTGTTTTGCATGAACCTCTCACCACAGACAGTGAGAGACATGGCCGGCCTTTGATAACCCAGTTAGCTGCACTGGGGGGGCAGTGACAGCCCGTTGAGAGTGGAATTCGAACCCCCAACCTTAGGATCAGTGATCCAGCACCTTTACCACCAGACCACCACTGCCCAACTGAAATCATAATTTTAAAACAAATTAAATTAGTTCCCCAGAAAATCTTTAGCCTATAACATGCCCCATAACACACATATGACTCTCTACACCCCATGACTTTGGTTTCTGTGGCTACATACAGATGTTTAGATGACCGAAGCGAGGACTGTCCTCTGCATTTACTTCCACCAATGATGGTTTTAATTTGGCACTGCTTTGTTTCTTACCAATAAGCTTATGTTTTACCCTCAGCTCATGGATGTGTTTATTAGCAAGATAACGCAAAAGGTCATGCAGAGATCTTCATGAATTTTTTACTGGAGGCGGGGCTTCAGAAATGAAAGGCTGCATTAGATTTTGGAGATGATATGGATCCGATTCTCAATCCAGAAATTTTTTCAAGGATTTATAATTGTGAGATTGTACAAATTTTGACATTTTGGCTGTATGAAAGATCACTGGGCTGGATGGAGGTTTGTGCTCTCTCATGATTGATTGCTTGTTTGTTTGTTTGGTTGTTGAGGATTCTTTTTTAGGGCTGGGGTACCGCCCAAGTATGCATCACTAATTGAATTCTGGTTCCAGGACGTTTTGATTCTTTAGTACTATAAGTTTTGGGAGTGTGCTATTGAAGCAGGCCCAGCAGGGCTGCTGTGTATTTTCAGATTTTTTTTGCCAAGACCTTTGAATTTCGTTCCGATCTCCTCGTCTGTCTACAATGTAACTAGTTTTGATGAGAGGTTTTGGGTTGTTTTTTGTTTGTTTAGGGTTTTTTTTTAATTAATTAGCCTTGTTTTTGCAGCATTTTCCTTAACTGTTTCCCCTATTCTTCCTTAATTTTCTTATTTTTTTAATTTGACGAATATTTAAAAAAAAAAACATGATGCACTGAAGCTGCATGAATTGAAGCCTGAAGTAGCGAAGGATACCTGTATTCCCCCAGTGCAGCTAACTGGGTTATCAAAGGCTGTCCATGGTGTGAGGTTCATGTAAAAGAACCATAACTGACTTTTGACAAGAGTAGCTGCATAGCCGTCAGCGTGTTTCTGCCCAGTGATGGCCTGGCTAGCTGTCCAAGGTGTACTCTGCTCTCACACAGAGTCGGCTGAGATGGGCACCAGCCCCCAAACGCGACCCTAATTAGGATTGAGCAGTACAGAAAATTAATGAATGAAGTTCAAACTTCTTCAAGTTAGACAGAGCATGTCATCGCGTGTCATCGAGTGCCCATAACACGTAAGCATGTGTGTAAACAACATAGTTCAGTAAACATGTGTGTTTTCGCCACAACTCATTGTTCAACCATCAAAGCCTAGAATCCCTGATTGTGACATACTTTTGATATTTTTTATATTTTATTGATATTATACATGCATTATTATGAATGCAGCCGTGAGGGGGGCACAAACAAGTGTCCGCCGTCACGCCAGTCCCAAGCCCGGATAAATGCAGAGGGTTGCGACAGGAAGGGCATCCGGCATAAAACTTTTGCCAGAATACAAAATGCAAACCGTAAAGACAAATTTCATACCGGATCGGTCGAGGCCCAGGTTAACAACGACCGCCATCAGTGCTGTTAACCAACAGGGTGATGGTGGAAATTGGACTACTGTTGGTCGAAGAAGGAAAGGTCAAAGAAGGAGGAGAGGTGGGAGACGTGTCCGTAGGCAGAGAGAGAAGAGGATAAGCATGAGTCTAGGACTGAGAGCAGGGACTTTGTATGTCGAAACTATAACAAGAATAGGTAGAGAGCTGGCTGACATGATGCAGAGGAGGGAGGTGGATATACTGTGTGTTCAGGAGACCAGGTGAAAAGGTAGCAAGCCTAGAAGCTTAGGAGTGGGGTTTAAGCTGTTTTTTTTCATGGTGTGGATGGGAAGAGAAATGGAGTAGGAGTCATCTTGAAGGAGGGGTTGGTCAGGAATGTTCTAGAAGTGAAAAGAGTGTCAGACAGGGTGATGAGTCTCAAGTTAGAAATTGAAGGTGTGATGTTCAATGTTGTTAGTGCTTATGCCCCACAGGCAGGATGTGATCTAGAAGAGAAGGAGAGATTCTGGAGTGAGTTAGATGAAGTGACGCAGAGTACCCCCAGAGATGAAAGAGTGGTCATTGGTGCAAACTTCATGTCAATGGACATGTTGGGGCAGACAACAGAGAGGACGAGGAAGTGATGGGCAGGTTTGTTATCCAGGACAGGAACACAGAAGGACAAATGTTGATAGATTTTGCAAAAAGTATGAAAATGGCTGTGGTGAATACTTTCTTCCAGAAGAGAGAGGAGCATAAGGTGACTTATAAAAGTGAAGGTAGGAGCACACAGGTAGACTACATCTTGTGTAGGCGATGTAATTTGAAGGAAGCCAGTGACTGCAAAGTTGTAGTTGGTGAGAATGTTGCCAAACAGCATGGGATGGTGGTGTGCAGGATGATGCTGATGGTAAGAAAGGTGAAGAAGGCAAAGGCAGAGCAGAAGACAAAGTGGTGGAAGCTGAAAAAGGAAGAGTGTCATGTTGTCTTCAAGGAGGAGTTGAAACAGGTTTTGGGTGGTCAAGAAGTGCTTGCAGATGACTGGACAACTACAGCTAATTTGATCAGGGAGACAGATAAGAGAGTACTTGGTGTGTCCTCTGAAAGGACAGTAGATAAGGAGACTTGGTGGTGGAATGAGGAAGTGCAGGAGTGTGTACAAAGGAAGAGGTTAGCTAGGAAGAAATGGGACAGAGAGGACCGAAGACAGTAAACAGGAGTACAGGGAGACACCGCGTAATGCGAAGGTAGCGGTGTCAAAGGCCAAACAGTATGATGACTTGTATGCTAGGTTGGACAGTAAGGAGGGAGAAAATGATTTATACAGGTTGGCACAGCAGAGAAATAGGGATGGGAAGGACTTGCAGCAAGTTAGAGTGATTAAGGACAGGGTGGGAAATGTATTGACTGATGACAGAAGTGTGCTGGGAAGATGGAAAGAGTACTTTGAAGAGCTGAGGAATTAGGAAAATGAGAGAGAAAAAAGAGTAGAAGAGGTGACTTTGGACCAGAAAGTAGCAAAGATTGGTAAGGGTGAAGTGAGGAGGGCATTGAAGAGTATGAGTTGTGGAAAGGCAGTTGGCCCTGATGACAAACATGGAGGTATGGAAGTGTCTAGGAAAGGAAGCAGTAAATTTCCTGACAAGAACATTCAACAAGGTTTTAGAGAGTGAGAAGATGCCAGAGAAATGGAGGAGAAGTGTGCTTGTGCCCATTTTTAAGAACAAGGGAGATGTGCAGAGTTGTGGCAACTACAAAGGGATAAAGTTGATGAGCCATATGATGAAGTTATGGGAAAGAATAGTGGAAGCTAGACTAAGGGCAGAGGTCAGCATTTGTGAACAAGAGTTTGATTTCATGCCAAGAAAGAGCACCACAGTTGCAGTGTTTGCTTTGAGGATGTTAATAGAGCAGTACAGAGAAAGTCAGAAGGAGCTGCATCGTGCCTTTGTGGAGATGCAGAAAGCATATGATAGGGTGCCGAGAGAGGAACTGTGGTATTGCATGAGGAAGTCTGGAGTGGCAGAGAAGTATGTTCGAGTGGTGCAGGACATGTCTGAGAGATGTAAGACAGTGGTGAGGTGTGCTGTCGGTGTGACAGAAGAGTTCAAGGTGGAGGTGGGACTGCATCAAGGGCCAGCTCTGAGCCCCTTCCTGTTTACTATGGTGATGGACAGGCTGACAGACGAGGTTAGACAAGATTCACCATGGATTGACTATGATGTTTCTGCAGAAAACATTGTGAACTGTAGTGAGAGCAGAGAAGAAGTGCAGGAAAATCTAGAGAGGTGGAGGTATGCCCTGGAAAGGAGGGGAATGAAGGCTAGCCTCAGTAAAACAGAATACATGTTTGTGAACGAAAAGGACCCAAGAGGAACGGTGAGGTTACAGGGAGCAGAGATAAAGAAGGTGGAGGATTTTAAGTACTTAGGCTCAACAATCCAGAGCAATGGAGAGTGTGGAAAACAGGTGAAGAAGCGTGTGCAGGCAGGTTGGAATGGTTGGAGAAAAGTATCCGGTATGATGTGTGATAGGAAGGCATCAGCAAGAATGAAAGGAAAAGTGTACAAGACGGTGTTGAGGCCAGCGATGTTGTATGGTTTAGAAACAGTGGCCCTGGGGAAAAGACAGGAAGCAGTGCTGGAGGTAACAGAGATGAAAATGTTGAGGTTCTCTTTGGGAGTAATGAGGATGGATAGGATCAGGAATGAGTACATCAGAGGGACAGCACATGTAAGAAGTTTTGGAGACAAAGTCAGAGAGGCTAGATTGAGATGGTTTGGACATGTACAGAGGAGAGATAGTGAGTATATTGGTAGTAGGATGCT
Organism: Plotosus lineatus; assembly: GCA_024760905.1. Classification (NCBI taxonomy): domain Eukaryota; kingdom Metazoa; phylum Chordata; class Actinopteri; order Siluriformes; family Plotosidae; genus Plotosus; species Plotosus lineatus. Next base: position 20,711,033 of record CM045734.1, on the reverse strand, counting down.
GAGGTTGGAACTACCAGGCAGAAGGCCTAGAGGAAGACCAAAGAGCCGATTTATGGATGTGGTGAAGGAGGACATGAAGGTAGTTGGAGTAAGAGTAGAAGATATAGAGGATACAGTGAGATGGAGGCGGATGGTTTGCTGTGGCAACCCTTGAAGGGAAAAGCAGAAAAGGAAAAGAAGAAGAAGAAGAAGAAGAAGAAGAAGAAGAAGACGATTATACACATAAAGCTAGCTAAGAGTGTTAGTCATATTTTGCACTTTATTTATTCATTCATTCATTTTCTGTAACTGCTTAAATCTAATTAGAGTTGCAGGGAGGCTGGGCGTAAACGTGTTGACGGCTATGCAGCTCCTCTTGTTGAAAGTCAGCAATAGTTCTTTTACATGAACCTCACACTATGGACAGTGAGAGACATGACCGGCGTTTGATAACCCAGTTAGGTGCACTGGGGGACTTTATTTAAAGCTAAATGAATACAAACAGGATGTTTTTTATTTACATTTTAATTTCTGACATAAAAAGTGGAAAAGCCAAAATGTAATCAAACCAAGCCGGTTCATCTCAGTTCATCTTGCTCACCGACCAAACGCGCATTTTAATGTCTCGAAGACTTCATAGCGCTCCTACTGATGAGCTGTTAATCACCAGAAACCCTGCAGCACCATGAAGTTCCTTAAACCGCATTTACTTAATAAAAGCGTGGAAGCGTTGTGTTCCTGGTGGAACAGTTCATTACAAAAATGCACCGTGCCCATTTACACGCAAACATCTCGCCCTGCCGTGTGCACTGCTAATTATCTCCTTATTTGTGCCGCATGCAAATCAGAGAGGTGCTGCTGAGGAGAAAAACATGGGGAAGCTGATGTACACTGCCTTGTTCCCGCCCTCCTTCACTCCCCATTCTGTCGCTCCCTCCCTCCTTCATTCCCTCACTCCCTTTCTCACTTGCTTCCTCATTTAAATCCTCCCTTGCTCCCTCCCTCCTTCGTTCTTCCACGCACTGTTTTCCTCCCTTTTTCACCCATTTCCTGCCTCACTTACTCGGCCCTTCATTGCCTTGCTCACTTGATCCCGCCCATCCTCTGTCTGTGAGTGAGTCTCTCATTTATGGCGTAGAGTAGCACTTTTGATGAAAGGCGCTGGCCATCGTTTCTCCTCATGTTATGTTGTGTGCAAGAGAGATAGATAGAGAGAGAGAAAGAGAGAGAGAGAGAGAGAGAGAGAGAGAGAGAGAGAGAGAGATTGCTGTATAAAGAAAAGCATTCATTTCCTGTGGCACTTCTCTCATTTTAAATAGACAGTTTTTCAGTAAATAATAAAAAAAAGGTGAAAGAAAAAGTTTTCTTCAGGAAATGTTATTATTCGATCGGTGCACATTAATATTCCACTGCCCTCGATGTTCTATTTCTCCATCTCATTCTTTTATTTTTCACTTTCCCCGTCTGCCTGCTTTTCTCTCTCTCTGTCTCTCATTCTCTTTCTCTCTCTATAATTATCACGATGCCTCTCTCTGTCTCTCTTCCTTGTTTTCTTTCGCTCTCTGTCCAGCTATCTAATTATGCTTATCTCAAAAAACAAAACAAACAAAAACAAACAAACGCAAAAGAGAACCTCACTTGGGTTCTTCGTAGAACATCCAAAGTCTCCTTAAAAGGGACGAGTGTAGAAACCTTTAGATTGCTGGATGGAAATCATGCTCTTCAGCCGTCCGCCTATCCATCAGCAGGTGTGTGTGTGTGTGTGTGTGTGTGTGTGTGTGTGTGTGTGTATCGGTCTACATAGCTTTTTTTCTGTCACAGTGCATCACTTCAGTGCTCTCTTGCTCAGATATTTATACCACTGCAAACCTCGGGTTCAGCAAATAATTCATCTACATGTGGAACGTTGACTTGGTTCTATCGTTCCTGCTCGTCTCTGCTGTTGCGAAAAAGAAAATGGAGTGAAGCAGAACAAGAGCCTGCCATGTTGTTTAATGTGTTTACATCAAGTTAAAAAAACACAACACACTTTTCGTTTTTTTTTAGCTTGTATTTTAATTTAGTGCAAACACACACACGCTCTCTCTCTCTCTCTCTCTCTCTCTCTCTCTTTCTCTCTCACTCTCTTTCTTTTTCTTCAAGTCATGCAAGCAGAGAGACAGATCTTTTTTGCAGAAATGTTTAAATGAAGATTTAAAAAAAGCAGATCAGAACTTCATAAATAAAAGAATCCACCCAGAGTTGGGTCTCATGGCTTCTTCAGAGGAATAAATGCGAAAGTTATGTTCTACTTGAATCATTCAGGACCACTCAGAATAGAGAGAGAGAGAGAGAGAGAGAGAGAGAGAGAGAGAGAGAGAGAGTATGGGAGAGAGAAACAGAGAGTGGTAGAGACAGACAGAGTGGGGAGAGAGAGGGAGAGAATGAGAGGAAGAGAGACAAAGGTACAGAAAGACAGAGAGTGAGACAGAGAGACAGACAAAGAGAGACAGAGATCAGGAATGAGAGAGAGAGATAGTGAGAGACAGAGAGAGAGAGAGAGAGAGAGAGAGAGAGAGACAGATCAGGAATGAGAGAGAGAGAGAGAGACAGAGCAAGATAGTGAGAGAGAGAGAGAGAGAGAGAGAGAGAGAGAGAGAGAGAGACAAAGAGAGACAGAGATCGGGAATGAGACAGAGGGCCAGAGAGAGAGAGAGAGAGAGAGAGAGAGACAAAGAGAGACAGAGATCGGGAATGAGACAGAGGGCCAGAGAGAGAGAGAGAGAGAGAGAGAGAGAGAGAGACAAAGAGTGACAGAGAGAGAGAGAGAGAGAGAGAGAGAGAGAGAGAGAGACAAAGACAAAGAGAGACAGAGATCAGGAATGAGAGAGAGAGAGAGACAAAGACAAAGAGAGACAGAGATCAGGAATGAGAGAGAGGGAGAGACAGAGCGAGATAGCCAGAGAGAGAGAGAGAGAGAGAGAGAGACAAAGAGAGACAGAGATTGGGAATGAGAAAGAGAGAGCGAGAGAGAGAGAGAGAGAGACAGAGAGAGAGAGAGTGAGTGTGTCTCTTTCGATCAAAAGATTTTGAGTGAGTTTCTCATCAGAGACGGTCTGGGACTTTCACCAAACAGTGTTGAATTGTGCAGTATTTTCGAGCGAACCCAGAATTGCTAATCCGTAAATAATAATAAATTGTGAAGTTATAAATACTCTTCTTCTTGTTCTTCATACAGTATAAATAAATCCGTGAGAAAATGAAGCGAGCGCATTTAATTCAGATCCTAATGGCTGTATATCCGTTTGTTCCTCTGGAGGAAATCTTAAGTTTTATGTTTTTACTCGTCGTACTTTTCCTTCTTGGAGGTTTCTGATAAAAGATCTGATCCAAGCAGAACGTTCGCAGCGCAATCTGACTTTCTCTCTCTGTTTGTTTGGTTTTTTTCTCAGCAGTAATGAAATCTTTGCCTTTCGGAACACTTGCTGCTTCACGCTGCTCTAAATGTCGGGTTTGTTTTGTAGTCGAATTCTACAGAAGCTTCAGCTCCATGATACAGTTTCAGAATCATGACCTTCCTCCTCATCCTCCTCATCCGAATCTTTTCTCTCCTTTTCCTTATCTTTCTTCCCCTCCTTCTACTCCTTCTTTCTCTCATGCTTATCGTTCTCCTCCTCCTCCTCCTCATCATCATCACCCTTGTCCTTCCACCTTCTTCTCTTCATTATCATCATTACCTTTCTCGTTCTTCTTCTTCTCCTCCTCTCCTTTCTTCTTCTTCTTCTTCTTCTTATTTTCCTCCTCCTCTTTTCCTTCTCGTCCTCCTTCATTCTCGCTCTCCTTCTACTCCACTTTCTACTTCTACTCCTTCTAGCTCCCCTCTTCGTCCTTCTACTTTCCCTCCTCCACATTCTGGCTCTCCTACTACTACTACTTCTCCTCCTCCTCCTTATAGCTTTTTCTTTTAATGCTTTTTCTTCATCTCCTTCTCCTCATCTTAGTTCTCGATCCATACTTTATTACTGGTGTGAGCTTCCTGTTCATCTCACTGCTTTTAAATGGTTTCTCTGTTTATTTATTTATTTATCTATTTTTACTCCATTACAGCTTGTATACTTCTTCATTTTAATAAGAATCATCATCTGAATTATTCACCTTATAACCAGTGTTATAAAGTGGACCGGCTGGGATTTTTGTGTCACACTTAATATATTGTACTTTAGACAAAACTTAGCAATGTTGCTTAGCAACTAAACTATTACCTAGTTGGAAAGTTGTTTATTGTAAATATTCGTTCATTCATTTTCTGAACCGCTTAATCCTAATTTGTGTCACGGGCAGTGCTGTCGTGGTAAAAAAAAAAAAAAAAAAAGTGGGTATACTATGAGACTGCTACGGCAGCCAGGAGGGTGTGTTTTAACATTTCCATGCTGTAGATAACATTTGGCGACCATTTGCAGCATGTAATAAGATGAAATACATATATATGGGGCAGTGGTGGTCTTGTGAATAGGGCGCAGGATCACTGATCCTAAGGTTGGGGGTTTGAGTCCCCACGAGGTTGTCACTGCCCCCCCCCCCAACCCAGTGCAGCTAACTAGGTTATCAAAGGCGGGCCATGTCTCTCACTGTCTATGGTGTGAAACATGTAAAAGAACCATTGATGACTTTTGTAAAGAGTAGCTGCAAAGCCGTCAGCGTGTTTCTGCCCCTTGCTAAAAGGGTTGTGACAGGAAGGGCATCCGACGTAAAAACCTGAAAAAAAAAAAAAATAATATATATATATATATATATATATATATATATATATATATATATATATATATATATATATATATATCTCCATGCCAAACTTGAACTTTTCAAGTCTGCAATTAACTGGCTGTACAAACACCTGCTGATGTTCACATAAACCTGGAACATACACAATGTGATAATTAACAAGTACAACCACAAGATGTACATGTGGTACTATTATACCAAGTCAAGTATTACTAAGTATTTCTATAATTAAAATTATCTACATTTGTATTTAATACATTTAATATTTAATAAGCTATTGACATTCAGAAAATGCAAAACTACTTAGTTATTAAAATAAAAATTCTAAACATCAGAAAAAACCTACTTATAAGAATTTAATGTATTAAACTTTGGCACAAACATGAACACTGAAATAGAACTGCATATTGAGCAAAATAAGCTATTTATACATATTAAATACACAAAACAAAAATGCAGCCGTGAGGGTGGGTGGGGCACAAAACAGTGTCTCTCCCTCACGCCGGTCCCAAGCCCGGATAAATGCAGAGGGTAACGTCAGGAAGGGCATCCGGCATAAAACAAATGCCAAATAAAATATGCGAATCACAAGAAAGAATGACATACCGGATCGGTCGAGGCCCGGGTTAACAACGACCGCCATCAGTACTGTCAACCAACAGGGTGCTGATGGAAATTGGACTACTGTTGGTCGAAGACATCGAAGAAGGAGAGGTGGGAGGCATGTCCATTGCCAGAGAGAGAAGAGGAAAGGCATGAGTCTAGGACTGAAAGTAGGGACGTTGAATGTTGGAACTATGACAGGAAAAGGTAGAGAGCTGGCTGACATGATGCAGAGGAGGAAGGTGGACATACTGTGTGTTCAGGAGACCAGATGGAAAGGTCGCAAGGCTAGAAGCATAGGAGCAGGGTTTAAGCTGTTTTATCACGGTGTGGATGGGAAGAGAAATGGAGTCAGAGTCATCTTGAAGGAGGAGTTTGTCAGGAATGTTCTAGAAGTGAAAAGAGTGTCAGACAGAGTGATGAGTCTCAAGTTAGAAATTGAAGGTGTGATGGTCAATGTTGTTAGTGCTTATGCCCCACAGACAGGATGTGAGCGAGAAGAGAAGGAGAGATTCTGGAGGGAGTTAGATGAAGTGATGCAGAGTACCCCCAGAGGTGAAAGAGTAGTCATTGGGGCAGACTTCAATGGACATGTTGGTGCAGGAAACAGAGGGGACGAGGAAGTGATGAGTAGGTTTGATATCCAGGACAGGAACGCAGAAGGACGGATGTTGGTAGATTTTGCAAAAAGGATGGAAATGGCTGTGGTGAATACTTTCTTCCAGAAGAGAGAGGAGCATAGGGTGACTTATAAAAGTGGAGGTAGGAGCACACAGGTAGACTGCATCTTGTGCAGGCGATGTAATTTAAAGGAAGTCAGTGACTGCAAAGTAGTAGCGGGTGAGAGTGTTGCCAAACAGCATAGGATGGTGGTGTGCAGGATGATGCTGATGGTGAGGAAGGTGAAGAAGGCAAAGGTAGAACAGTAGACAAAGTGGTGGAAGCTGAAAAAGGAAGTGTGTTGTGTTGTCTTCAAGGAGGAGTTGAAACAGGCTTTGGGTGGTCAGGAAGTGCTTCCAGATGACTGGACAACTACAGCTAAGGTGATCAGGGAGACAGGTAGGAGAATACTTGGTGTGTCATCTGGAAGGAAAGTAGATAAGGAGACTTGGTGGTGGATTGAGGAAGTGCAGGAGTGTGTACAAAGGAAGAGGTTAGCTAGGAAGAAGTGGGACATTGAGAAAACCGAAGAGAGTAAACAGGAGTACAGGGAGACACAGCATAAGGCAAAGGTAGCAGTTTCAAAGGCCAAACAGAGGGCGTATGATGACTTGTATGCTCGGTTGGAAAGTAAGGAGGGAGAAAATGATTTACACAGGTTGGCACAGCAGAGAAATAGAGATGGGAAGCACATGCCGCAAGTTAGATTGATAAAGGACAGAGAGGGAAATGTATTGACTGATGACAGAAGTGTGCTGGGAAGATGGAAAGAGTACTTTGAAGAGCTGATGAATGAGGAAAATGTGTGAGAAAAAAAGAGTAGAAGGGGTGACCGTTGAGGACCAGGAAGTAGCAAAGATTAGTAAGGGTGAAGTGAGGAGGGCATAGAAGAGGATGAAGAATGGAAAGGCAGTTGGTCCTGATGGCATACTGGTGGAGGTATGGAAGTGTCTAGGAGAGGTAGCAGTAGATTTTCTGACAAGAACATTCAACAAGGTACTAGAGAGTGAGAGGATGCCAGAGGAATGGAGGAGAAGCGTGCTGGTGCCCATTTTTAAGAACAAGGGAGACGTGCAGAGTTGTGGCAACTACAGAGGGATCAAGTTGATGAGCCATACGATGAAGTTATGGGAAAGAATAGTGGAAGCTAGACTAAGGACAGAGGTCAGCATTTGTGAACAACAGTTTGGTTTCATGCCAAGAAAGAGCACCACAGATGCAGTGTTTGCCTTGAGGATGTTAATGGCGAAGTACAGAGAAGGTCAGATGGAGCTGCATTGTGCCTTTGTGGATCTGGAGAAAGCATATGACAGGGTGCCGAGAGAAAAATTGGTATTGCATGAGGAAGTCTGGAGTGACAGAGATGAAAATGTTGAGGTTCTCTTTGGGAGTAACGAGGATGGATAGGATCAGAAATGAGCACATCAGAGGGACAGCACATGTAAGATGTTTTGGAGACAAAGTCAGAGAGGCTAGATTGTTCGACCTTCATGTCCTCCTTCACGTCGTTGGTGTAAGAGAAGATGCAAAGGATAGGGTGAGATGGAGGCAGATGATTCGCTGTGGCGACCCCTGAAGGGAAAAGCCGAAAGGAAAAGAAGAAGAAATACACAAAACAAACTAGAATTTTAATTAAAATTAGAATCGTGTAAGTGTATCTAGTGTTTTTATTAGCATATTGTGAAGCCTTCATCATTAATTCCTGCATATTAAATTTTTAAGGCGGGATTAAAGGTGGAGCATCATCCGCGCATGTGCACAACTGTGTCATGCACGACTACACCTCACCAGACCTGTGAGCTTATCAGCAGTCGATTGATCTATTTATATAGAATAATATTAACATATTTATTAACATTTATACATATTAATGCCATCATAGCGATGCCCATAGGCGTACTGGGCACTTCTACACATATAACACTTACAGTGACACTGCCGGCTCGGGAAAGTACATCAAACTTTCGAACTTTACAATAATAACATGCAATATCATTTATCATATAAATCACATTAATATGATCATTATGCTGGAGAGAAGTGGAATGTAATTTACCGGAATCTGGACTGATTTGGAGCATGTTGAGCCTGAGGCTGAGTCCGCAAGTTGTGTGACGTCATTTTTTTTCAAAGTCGAGATATTATTGTCGCTTTAAGCAAAAAAAAAAAAAAACATGCATGGTTCATGTGCCTTGTTCGAGATCAGGTTCATGGGAGCGCTTTTTTCTTTTGCTAATTTTAAAATAGATGTTTATAAGCAAAAATCCAGATGTAGTAGGTCGGTAAACTTCTTAGCAATTAGCAACATGAACCGTGGTTTTGTTTTTAGCGGGAATTTCCGAATCCTATATAAAAACAAATTCTATTAACTGAAGGCCTTCGTGACGATCGACACTGCCCAATCATGGCATGGCTCTTATTATACCGGGCTCTCCACACACTGAATGATTGCAGATAGAGTATGGACACACGATTGTGACAGGATTACAAGCCAGGACAAGTGACAAAGCAATATTGAAAAGAAAAAAAAAAAAAAACAAAAAAAAAAAAACAAACACACTTAAAGGATCTCAAAGGGCAAAATAAATGTGTACACGCTACTTCTTCTTCTTTTCCTTTCGGCTTTTTCCCTTTCTCGGGAGTCGCCACAGTGAATCATCTGATTCGTACATTTGATTTGGCATAGGTTTTTACGTCGGATGCCCTTCCTGTCACAACCCTTTAGCAAGGGGCAGAAACACCCTGATGGCTTTGCAGCTCCTCTTTACGAAAGTCAGCAATTGTTCTTTTACATGAACCTCTCACCATAGACAGTGAGAGACATGGCCGGCCTTTGATAACCCAGTTAGCTGCACTGGTGGGACAGCAGGGACAACTGTTGACCGTAGGGTTTATCGTGCTTTATCTTATTTTTATAGATAGCTGTAATAACGTCACATGACTCTGGAGATCGCGAGCTGGTTTGCAAGAATCTGTTTCCTGTTGTTCACCTGAAATTTGACCTTCGAGTTTTTGTTGTCACATAATCAAGATTGCGCTTTTAAAGTAATGATGTTGCTGTTTAGCTTTTTTTTTTTTTAATCAACACTCATGGAATGATTTTAAGTCATGGATAGTGCATGTACAATGCTCTTATTTTGATCGAGACCCCAATTATGATCCTCTACAATCTCTTTACAGGTAACATCCAGCCGTGCAGCTCAGCCCCAGAGCCATGGCGCTGAACCCCAGCAGGCGTGTCCAGCCTCGGGAATCTATTACTCCAGCTCCACGTTGCCTACTCCTCGTCTCAACTCTCCCCTGAGCTCCATGCAGTCCTCTGGCACAACCACCGGTTCGGCCACCAAGCTCCAGCGTCTGGGCTCGGCCTCGGATGCTCCTGCATACGCCACCACCCAGCGTTTGCATTCGTCTTCCTCGTCCTCCTCACCCAAGCCCTCTCCTGCAAGGCTTGCCAAGTCCTATAGCAGCAGTTCCCCTATTAACGCGGTGGGAGCTGGCGGGACAGCCTCTGGTTCACCCATCCGCCTGGCATCACCATCCAACAATGCCTCACCGCTGCACCAGCAGCTCAGTGTGGGTAGCTACGCTACACTCTCGCCCACCAAGAGGCTGGTGCACTCTTCAGAGCAGTACAAGATTTCACACGAGCTATACGCCACCGCTACGCTGCAGAGGCCTGGCAGTCTTGCCGGTGAGTGCCAACCATGTTATGATCTGGTAGGCGGTGTGTCTGGAGTGCTTGTCTAGCTGTTTCCGTTTTGGCATCGTTCTCTGAGCTCCATGGCTGCTTTTCAACATGCTGTCTTTTGTTTTACGTCGATGAACTCGATCACCGTCTTTCGCATTACAGATTAAAGCTTTTTAAAGAGAACAGCAGTGTTCAATTAACCCAAACCTGTTCCAATATGTGGGAATGGATTACCTCAACTTCTCATATCTTGTATGAGCATGTTATAGGAAATTGATTTGGATGTCACACTGTGTTGTGCTATTATTGGAAAATAATTGACATCCATGCCATAAACTATTTCATTCCTCTGTATAAAGCAGTGTGTCTCAAATAGTGGGGCGCGGTATGATGCCGGGGGGGATGCGGTGTGATGCCGGGGGGGGGTTAGTATGACCCTGGGTAACGTGCTTTTCTGGAATTGTGTATGAGAATTAAGTGTAATTGCACCTCCACTCCACTAGTTGGGAGTGGCGCTCTCATTGTCGCGCTATGGTGTAGCATTTTTTCGCACGAGCAAACGATATGAAGTGTGGTAAACAGCCCCTCAAGAAACAACACAGAAATTTTTCTAACAGGAAGGAAAAGAAAGGTGGAGAGAGATATTAAGACATAAATAAGTTGAATGAGTTTAAATAAGGATGTATTTTTATAATTTCAGGCACATTGGTGCACTTTAAATCTTTTCAATTACAGATTAAAAAAACAATGTTAATGAAGTTTTTCTTTATTTTAAGTTGAACTGTATTTCTTTCTTTTTTGTTTTTAATGTTAATAAAGATACAATGTTATGCAGAAGTGTACTAATAACTATTTTATAGGCAAATAATACTATTTATAGTCGCTTGCAGGGCGATGAGAGGGGGCGTGAAATGTTTTTTTCTTCCTAAAGGGGGCGCCACAGAAAATAATTGAGAAGCACTGGTATAAAGCGATATATAACTGCTATTAACTATGTAGCTGGGGCGGCATAATGGTGCAGAAGTTAGCACATCTCACACCAAGAAGGTCCAAGGTTCAATTCCTCGGCTCGGGCGCTACTGCGTTGGCTTTGTATATTCTCCCCATGCATGCAGAGGCACATTAAGCTAACTGGCTGTTCCAAATCACCCCTAGGTGTGAGTGTGGGTGTGGATGATTGTATGTGTGTGTTAACTCTGCAATGGCAGTTCAGGGGGTAACCAACCTTCATTCAGAGTCAGCTGGGATAGGCACCAGCTACCCTGTGGCCCTAATTAGGACTAAGGGGCTTAGAAAATGAATGATTGAATGAATGAGCTATGATGATGTACCCAACACGGCTGCTACATGTAACCTGCAGTCATTTGGCATGTTGCCGTGCATACCCTCAGAAAATAATGGAAAACATCCAGGTGGTGAAATACCAATGGAAGTAATGGAGACAGGGTGGAACAGTGGTGTAGTGGTTAGCACGTCTGCCTCACAGCAAGAATGTTCTGGGTTAAAGTCCCGGCTCTGTGTTGAGGTTGTGTGTTCTTCCTCATGCTTGCGTAGGTTTCTTCTGGGGGTTCCAATGTCCTCCTACAATCGAAAGACATGCACATTAGGCTAATTGGCTGTTTCAAATTGCTCTTGGGTGTGACTGTGAGTGGTTGTCTGTGTGTTGCCCTACGACGGTCTGCTGTAACCTGCCTTTACCCAGCATTGGTTGAGATCCCACATGACCTGAGGATCAAGCGGCTCAGCAAAATGAATGAATGATTGAATGAATGGTGGAAGTAGTGTCGTTCATGGAGCTGAAAATACTTGTACTTCAGAGCAGTCAATACCAGAGTACCTGTGAGGAGTTCGCCAGTTTCCTGGCACGTGTGTGGTCTCCTCCCACAGTCCAAAGACATGCACATTCAGCTAATTTTCAGCTCATAATAGCTCCTAGGAGTAGTGGTATAGGGTGCAGGATCGCTGATCCTAAGGTTGGGGGTTCAAGTCCCCACAGGGTTGTCACTGTCCCACCAGTGCAGCTAACTGGGTTATCAAAGGCGGGCCATGTCTCTCACTGTCTATGGTGAGAGGTTCATGTAAAACAACCATTGCTGACTTTCGTAAAGAGTAGCTGCAAAGCCGTCAGCGTGTTTCTGTCCCTTGCTAAAGGGTTGTGACAGGAAGGGCATCCAATGTAAAAACCTCTGCCAAATCAAAACGAGCGAATCAGATGATTCACTGTGGTGACCCCTGAGAAAGGGAAAAAGCCGAAAGGAAGAAAGAAATAGCTCCTAGGAGTGAAAGTGACTGTGTGTGTGTGTGTGTGTGTGTGTGTGTGTGTGTGTGTGTGTGTGTGTGTGTGTGTGTGTGTGTGTGTGTGTGTTTACCTGCATATGGTCTAGTTCGCTGTTCAGTGTCCATCCTGCCTTCGTCCTGTGTCAGCTGTGATAGGTTCTGGCTTTCTTGTGACCCTTTATATGCGGATTAAGCTGTACTACACATGAATGGGTGGTATAAATATCATACGTAAGGAATTAGAATTGTTTCAAATGGGGTCCCTGCAAGCATGAAGGTAAAGGTTTATAAAGCCATAGCGCGGTCAACTGTAAAAAGAAGGCGGAGCTGAAATTGATAGAGATTTGGACGCCGCAGTTTCCTCCGAATTCTGCAATTTCAGCGCGGAATTAGAAATGAATGTGTTACAAAGGCGGCGCCAATAGGAGTGTTTTGGGATAAAGTGAGAGAGGGTGGAGTGGGATGGTTTGTGTTGAGGAGGGATAAAGGGTACATGGGTAGGGAAATGTTGAGCATGAAACTGTCTGCTCGGAGGAGAAGACGAAGGCCAGAGAGGAGCGTACCGGATGAGATGGGGGAGGACATGCGGGTGATCGGCGTGGTGGCGAGGGATGCCGAGGAAAGGCTGGAATGGGAGCGGCTGAAAGAAAAGTGATAAGAAAAGAAGAAGAGATCCCCAATAGGATCAAGATTTTCACCATCCGTCCACCTGTTCTTACACTTGTTCACACTTTTGGGGAAAAAAAAAAAAATCCCCACTTACAGTGAAATAATAAATAATTCCTGCTACAGTTCTTTTTTCTCAGCGCTCCACTTTGATTTGCACTGACATTCAGAACACTCGAAATTTCCAGCGTCAAAGTGAATTTATCAACGGCTGTTCAGTTAAATGAGGAAAAAACCCCTGAGATCCTGGTGTACAAACAGAGTCGTGTAGCGACGAACACATTCAGTTTTTATTGCCTGAAGTCGGAGCAGGATGGAGTTGAGCAGAGGGAGCACGACTTCTTTACTATGCATGTTTCTTCTTCTCTTTTTGCATGGTTGATTGTGCTTCATTGGGGGGGGGGGGGGGGGGGGGCCTTGGGGAGCAACCCTGATTGCAATCCGTGAGTGGAGAGATAAGATGGCCTCCTTTGAAAAGGTTCAGTCCTTTTTTTTATTATTATTATGAAGGTTGTTTTGCTTTGGTGGATGTTTAGAAGGACATCAAAGAAGGGTGCTGGAGCTTTGAGCGAGCTCTGATGTATGTTTTTGTCCCCTTCTTCAACTCGTCTCATTTTTTTCTCTATTAATATTCAAACAGAGTCATTAAAATACTTATTATTATTATTATTATTATTATTATTATTATTGTTGTGATTGTTGTTATTGTTGTTATTTACTGGGCTTCATTTTAAACAAGCACTGTTTGATTTTTAGTTATTTATTTTATTTATTTATTTATTTATTTATTTATTTTCAGAGGTTGAAAAACGTCAAGCATCATTCAATGGAATTCAGCTCAGAATCATCACTCGGTCGTTTTCACAATCAGACGACACACGATTCTGTGGGCAGTGCTGCAGTTACTCGTGGGAAGCTCACGCAATCGTCAGAAACAGTTTTTCAGACGAGTTTAGACACAAACATGAGCATTAGGAGCTGTGGAACGCTTCCAGAACAGTTGGAGTTGTAATGATCGCATAAATCACGCCCGATTTGATTAACAAAACGGCTTCCAGTTGCATTGTTCAGCAAATTCCAAAGTAATGCTTGATACAAAGCATCATATTGTGTCTGATTCCTCCAGAACCAAACTTTTGTATTTATATGTGTTTATTTATTTATATTTACTTTTTTTTTTTTTAATTTAGCAGATTAGCATTATTGGGTCATGCATGCAACGCTCTAATGTGTCCATGTGGGGTCCCTAAAGTGGGGGCAGTCGGGTTGGGACCAAAAGCTTGCTGGTTTAATTCCCGACCCCACAGGAAAAATGTGTGTGTGTGTGTGTGTGTGTGTGTGTGTGTGTGTGTGTGTGTGTGTGTGGTGGGGGGGGGGCTGCCCCTTCCCTTCCCTTCCTCCAGGTTCATGGCTGAAGTACCCTTGAGCAAGGAACTTGACCTTCAACTGCTCTCTGAGCTCCCCAATGTGTGTTTCAGCCCACTTCCCCAAGTGTGTGTGTGTGTGTGTGTGTGTGTGTGTGTGTGTGTAAGTGTGTGTGTGTGTGTGTGTGTTTCCATTGTTTACCTGTGTGCACTCACTTTGGATGGAATAAATGCAGAGGCAATAATTTCCCTTGCGGAATTTATATGCAACGCTCTAATGTGTCCATGTGGGGTCCCTAAAGTGGGGCCAGTCGGGTTGGGACCAAAAGCTCGCTGGTTTAATTCCCGACCCCACAGGAAAAATGTGTGTGTGTGTGTGTGTGTGTGTGCGTGTGGGGGGGGGGGGGGCTGCCCCTTCCCTTCTCTTCCTCCAGGTTCATGGCTGAAGTGCCCTTGAGCAAGGAACTTGACCTTCAATTGCTCTCTGAGCTCCCCAATGTGTGTTTCAGCCCACTTCCCCAAGTGTGTGTGTGTGTGTGTGTGTGTGTGTGTGTGTGTGTGTGTGTGTGTTTCCATTGTTTACCTGTGTGCACTCACTTTGGATGGAATAAATGCAGAGGCAATAATTTCCCTTGCGGAATTTATACAGTATCTCAAAGTCAAAGCAAAAGAAGCAATAAATTGAGTGTGATGTATATCAGGATCATCTCAACTCTCATTGTGCTCCATTGACATCCTGCCTTTCTCCAGGCCTCATTGCTTTATTGCCATAGGCATGCTGAAGCATTTAAAGGGTCTCAGTTGCACATTTCCTCAAGAATGTAACTTCTGAAGTTGTCAGTGTCAGGCTTTATGGTATACCTGCATATAAAACTTTTTAACGCACTCTGTATTTACGTAAGTGGGGCCGGTAGTATAGTGGTTAGGGTGCTGCGCTCATGATCGGGAGGTTGTGTGTTCGGATCCCAGTCAGACCCTCACTGTGTTAAGACCCCTGTGCAAGATCTTAACCACAAGTGTGCCTCTGCTCACCCAGCAGTATAAATGCGTACCAGTAAAAACATACTGGGAAGGTTTACTGTTCGAGGTCGACCCCGGGGTGTCTTCCTGGTTGGACATGCCTGAAACACCACACCAGGGAGGCGTTCGGGAGGCATTCACACCAGATGCCCAAGCCATGTCGAGAGACTGTCTCTCGGCTTGTCTGATTACGCCTCGGTGTCCTCCCAGAAGAGCTGGAGGAAGTGGCTGGGGAGAGGATTGTCTGGTCCTCTTTGCTTAGGTTGCTGCCCCCGCAACCCGACCCCGGAAAAAGCGGAAGACGATGAATGAATGAATAACCTGCGATAGAATAGCGTCCCATTCAAGGGGAGTTAGAAATCCTGGCTGCTTCACAAAAACTACTAGTTGACTAGTTTTGCTACAGAAACTGGGAATAAGCACCGGCCTGATGAGCCACTAGGCTCGGGTGTAAAAAGCCCAAAGGACTTTACCTTTATCTGTATTTATGTAGCCTTGAATACCGTTCCATGACTGTGTGTGTGTGTGTGTGTGTGTGTGTGTGTGTGTGTGTGTGTGTGTGTGTGTGTGTGCGCGCCTGTTTAAAATCATAATATACACTTCACCATGACATATTCTGTTTAGATCAGTCAGTCAGAGAGTAGCACTTAACTAAGTGCTGCTCTGTAGTACCGAATGGAGTTCCTACAGAGAAAATGCGTCCAGGTTCAAGTTCAAGATAAGTTCCTTCAGATCTGACGGTGCTCTTTTCTTCGCAGGACTCTATTCAAATCAGATGATGTAAGTCATGTACAGCTAAATGACACTGTATGTATGTATATGTATATATATGCCACGCATCCAATTATTTAAAAATCTGAATGTCATAATACGGAGCCAGCAGCATGAAAATGTGTTTAAATGTAATGTGATAAACTGATCTGATGGTATTTCTCCTCATTATAATCTCAACTCTTTCTTTTAGATTTGTTTCTGTGTTTGGCATCACAATACATTTTCTATAGCCCAAGTGCAATCTTACGCCAATCACTGTGATTGGAAAAATAGTGCCCCTAATCTCGCCTTTTAATTTATCGTCAAAGGCAAGTCGCATCCAATAGATGAGAAAATGAAAATAGAGAAAAATAGTAATCCTGATGTTAAACATGATAATCAGGTAATTTCCTACAAAGGCCTGAAAGCGAAGTAGCAATACACTTAGGCGTGAGACACCGGATCGAAACATGCCTCTGATTCAGAGCCTGAGGTATTGATGTGAGTGACATTGATTTCAGATTAATAGAACCTGGCACACAGGAGTCCCTTCAATAAAACCCACTGAGTAACACCTAGGACGCAAAAATCAAACGCGCAGAGAAAGGTCGCTTCTGATTCGGCTGGTGTCAATACAAAGAGATCTTTGAAATCGCCCACGCAATTCCGAATCATCTTATCATCTTTTGTTTTAATGGTCAGATTCGAACAGGACATCGTGTCACAATGTCACCACTGACTTCTGGATCCTGATTTGGTAAGATCATGTGGATTGGTTTGGTGTGTAAAGTCCTTTTCACAGACTACCTGCAGGTTTTTTTTTTTTTTTTTTTTTTTTTTTTAACCTTGGCTTTGACAAATGGGACGGGTATATTTTTGAGTGAGGTGGATATAACAGTTGCTTAGTTCACGTATAAAATGTGTGTTGTAGATCAGTGTTTCCCAACCTTTTTGGGCCAAGGCACACTTTCACATTAGAAAAATCACGAGGCACACCACGGAACAAAAATGATACTGCCCTCTAGCAGAACAGCACTGTTACTACACGCTAAGTGAAATTGGTTAATCTTCCGGGGTACACCTGATGATTTCTCACGGCACACTAATGTGCCGCGGAACAGGGGTTGGGAAACACTGCTGTAGATCAATCATGGGGCAGATACTGTGGGTCAGGTCTGTAACTCAACTTGTACAACGTTCATATGAAAGTAATGTTATTCCTGTGATACTCAGGTAACGTAAGATATGTACTGTACATGATCAATCCATCCTTGATGTCATTCATTCATTTTCTGTAACCGCTTAATCCTAATTAGGATCGCAAAGAGGCTAGCGCCCATCCCAGCCAACTTTGGGAGAGGGCAGATTACATCCTGGACAGCCGCCTGGCCATCGCAGAACAGAAACATACTGGCGCCTATGCAGCTACTCTGGTTGAAAGTTAGCAATGGTTTTGCATGAACCTCACACCAGAGACAATGCCTATTTATTTCCCTATTGAGATGGTGAGGAAACTGGAGCCTATATCAGCCAACTCTGTGTGAAGGTGGGGTTGATCCTGAACAGCCAGCCGTCCATTGCATGGCCAACACAGGCCCAATCATTCACACACTAACACCAAGGGGCAATTTGTCACAGAAAATTTTGCTTTATTGCTCATCTCTTTAACTGAGGTTTGAGCATAGGACCGTGGTGCTGTTGAAGCAGATGTGCTGGGCTTCACTACACCACCTTGCCCTCCAGTATAATACTATACAGTGATTGACTACATTTGTAAGAAACTAATTGATTAGTTAAAATTACAGATTTTTTTTTTTTTGTATTACCAGGGATTGGTTAATTTTTTATGAATTGCTGCAGTCACAATACAGTAATCCCCCTTACTGCGCAGTTAATGGGGACCAGACCACCCCCCCCACACGCATGAAATGCGAAAAACCGCGAAATTACTTCTGCCACTTTTTAAGGACACCCACCCACCTATACATTATATAAAATTTATATAGAAGTTAATTTTAAAGTGTTCTATGCGTGTTAATGTCACACAGGCAATGTGTATTAATATATAAACAAATTATACACCTTATAATGACAATAAATATATAAAAATACTGTATAACAAACCTTATAAATAACAAATCTATGGCCACGTTGAGAAGGAGAATGACTGGCGCCACTGGTACTTGTTTGGGGCTTGTCAGCGCCTCCAGAGGCTTTGCTTTAGTACATCAAATGTTCGTGTCTAAACACACAGGCGTTTAACTCTTTCTCTCTCCTTATACACTGCATGTGCTGGTGAGAGGTGTGGCCGTTACCCGCAGGCGAAATCCAGAGAGCGCACCTGAATTCACTTAGCCATCAATGTGCTATAAATAGCTCCGTGCTCGACCAGTTTCCGTGTTGATACTCTCCCAGTGATTTTGGTTTTTGTTTTTTCCTCATTACTACGGTGAACATGATTTTTCCTGCACCCTAGTACTTCCACTGAGCTCAATAAAAGTCATTGTTTCATGAAGGAGGAAAGGTGTGTTGGATGCTGGGAAATATAATCTCGACCAATCAGCTTGCTGGATTCACAGCCAATCAGAGAACACTCAAGTCAAGCAGGAGAACAGAGCATGTTGGGTAGCGTAGTTGAATGTACATGTAGTGCTGTACTGCTTGTGAATTTTGAATAATCTTTAATTTTTTTTTTTTTTTTCCGATGGAAAATCCCACGATATTGCGGGGACGCGAAGTAGGAAACACGAATTGGCGTTAGATTACTGTATTGTGATTTCCCAGAGAGACCGGGATAGTGTTGTGGGTTTAATATCGGGAAGCAAAAGACTGCTTGGGACTATATGGTATGGATTACTATGGTTCTGAGCGCATCAGATACCCCGATTTTTTTGTATGTCAATCATAACACAGCCAACACACAGTTTCATACATGAGGGGAAAATATTAACCCTGTTCAAAACTCCATGACAAGGTTCTGCGATGGCATTTTTTTTTTCACACACCTGGGGAGCTTTTATATGACACGTCCACAACTGTTTACTACAATTTTCTATCGTGGTCCTGATGCATACCTTTGTGAAATGTGCTTGACTCAGGACTAATCATTTCTGTTATGAGCTTGAATTGTTGCGATGTTCATTCAGCATACGTATATAGAAGTACAGGTTGATTATTTTCCTACAACCGCACAACACTTAGCATTTTATTCTTCACTTAAAATACCATTGTTGCTATAATACAATTCTACTCGCTTCCTCTTAGACCGACCTTGTTTTCCATTCCAGCAACTTAAACCATGTACAGACTACTCGATGCTCCTGGGCTGTTCTTGCACGCTCTTCAGTCAGCATCTACAGCCAAGCCCTGCCATGTCTCCGAGTTGAGTTTAAGTGGAGCTGAAGGCACTTTAATGTAAAATTGGGGGATTAAATGGTGGAGGAACCCTTGTAGAGTACACGGTATGTCTTTAACAACTTTCCGGCTCAGATGACCTGCTTTAGATGATGGCTAGGAAAAAGGTAGAGGCTTTTAAGCTCCAGTGATATTAAACTAAGCTGACTGAGAAGCATTTCTGTCATCCAGGTCACCTTTCGGAGATGGTAATTCAAGAGGTTGGAGGTCGAAGTGGCTTGTTGGGTTCCAAGGTGTCGGCATTGGGTATAATGAAGTGGATAAAGCAAAAACTTCGGAAGGGATTTCATGCTGCTCGGTGCTTTTGCATGGGTACCAGATGCTTTTGTCCATACTTGGCAAAGTTCCAAGTTTCCCAAAAGTCTCTGTAAAACATTGCATTATTATTTCGTTGTGCTGATGAATCACAGAGTATTCCCATCCACTGAGAATAACATGCTAAATAAAGTAGACATCAGCACAAACATGTAGTGGGGGAAAAAAGAGAGAGAGGCACAATCTGCCGTGAGCGAAAAACTTGAACACTAAATCTCGCTTGCGAACAATTTACGCTATAAATGACGACTGTGCAAATTTATAGTGCTGAAAAAGGTCTGCGTGTTCTCTTGAAATGAAGGCAGTTTATTCTCTGAAAGGAATTGATGCTCCCATTAGCAGATTTTATTTCTTGTTACTGTCCTGTTGTTAGATATACACTATGTAGGTTTGCTTAATAATACAGCAGAACAATGCATTACTGTCACTCCCAGCTTTTTAGCCATTTACTGCGAGAGCGCAGCAAAGGGTGGCACGACTGTTATTTATTCCTGCATATAAGAAAAGTAAATAAATAGATGTGCCATTTAAATGTGTTCACTTTAATCTGAAGCAAGTGAGGCTGGATACAGTTCTTTAAAGGTTTAGGATGAAAGTCTGGTCTATTTCCCCCAGCAGAAACGCCTGAAATAAACATCTGAAAGCCTGCAATGTTCTTGTTCTTTTAGAACAATGGGAGGTTCTGAGCTGCTTGCAGGCTGTCCTTTAAATAGTGGGTAGAGTTTCTTTGATGGAAAGTGTGAGTTTGCAGTTTTGATGTCATCTTATTTGAGGGAATGAAGGTAATAGTAGTAGTGAAAAGTATGAATTGAGTGATCGCCAAGTTTAAAATGATAGTTGATGCAAACCCCGAGATTCCAATAAAGGATGGGGTATGGAAATCGGTTGTAGGGAAATGGAAACCAATAGACAAGACGTGGGGGGGAAAAAAAACATGGGGAAATTGTAAACCAGCCAACAGAGATGTGAACCAACCAACAAGAAATTGGGCCTGACATATAGGAAGAGAAAACGCCCAGACCAGATATGACATTTATTTGAGAAGCAAAGGAAATCCTTCATTCATTTAGTTTCTATTCTATTTCAGGCAAACAAAGCCCAAAGGTTACACTAAGTAACAAAATTTCACTTTTGTTTTGGTTTTGGGTTAAAACCAACATTTCCCAATTCTTCACAACCAAACCAAAGAGAAAAGAGTGTTCTTGATTTCTAAAGTTTGGTTTTGTGGTCAGGACAATAAATTTGCAAATTGACCAGTTTTCCTATTTATTGAGTGTCACTACTAATTTCTGGACAAATTAAGTCCATTTGTCAGCGTTGTGGTCATTATATGTTCTTCCATGGCTGGGATGGGCTCCAACCTCTCCACAACCCTAGTTAGGATTGAGTGGTTACAAAAAATGAATGAATGAATGAATGAATAAATATTTTTTTTGTGATCACTTCAAAAGGATTCAAATATCATTTCAAACATAATACAATGGTGACAAAGCAATTAGTTCAGTTCATTTTCTGTAACCGCTTCATCCTAATTAGGGTCGCGGGGAGGCTGGTGCCCATCCCAGCCAACTCAGGGCGAGGGCAGAGTACACCCTGGACAGCTCGCCAGGCCATCGCAGGGCGGAAACATGCTGACGGCTTTGCAGCCTACTCTTGTCGAAAGTCAGCAATGGTTCTTTTACATGCCTCACACCATAGACAGTGAGAGACATGGCCGGCCTTTGATAACCCAGTTAGCTGCACTGGGAGGACAGTGACAACCTTGTGGACAGTGGGATTCGAACCCCCAACTTTTGGATCAGCGAGCCGGCGCCTTATACCACTAAACCACCACTGCCCCCAAAGCAATTATATTTATGAAAACCGTCCTCGTGTTTACAGATTGAGCAAGATTTGTGATCTTGTGAGCAAGATCCAGAAATGTGTAGAATACCAAAGAATGTTCAAAAGTGAAATCTTGTATTTTCATTGGACCACAATTCAAGAAAATCATAGCGTGCCCTGAATTTCCACAGAAACTAACTGCAAAGGAACAGGAGCCATGGTGACATGGTCTTGTTGATGTTGTCTATGAGTTTCTGAGCAACCACAAGGCTGACAGTTAGGTGGAACTGGTTGAGACTTTGAGAAGAAATGTCATTGAAGCTCCATATTCTGACAACTCCTTGACAACTTCATAGAAAACATGGGGACATATGTAGAGGAACATGTGGAGTGCTTCCACCAAGAACTAATGGATTTGAACACAGATATCAGGGATCTTACAAGGAAAACATGATGGGGGGGGGTTATATTTTGGAACTGATCAGGGAAAGTGATTTGTTGCATATTTGCAAATCAAGGAGAACTGTTTATTTTTTAACTTTGGGAAATTGCTTTCAAATGTTTGAAAGTAGACCTTGCTGCAGTTAAGTTCGGTATTTTAGTTTTATTGTATCAGGAAAAAAGTCAGAACATTGTCAAAAATAGCTGGGGTGATATAAAATTGTTGCACGGCCCACAAAACAAGTTTGGCATGAAAAATTGTCTTTTTCGATTGTTTTGCAATACTAAATGTAGTTGGCAAAAGACACTGCCAGGAAGAACAATCATGTCACACAGTGTTATCAAAGCAGGCTTGTGACCAGAAGGTTGCTGGTTCATTTCCCAGGACTGGCAGGAAAACATCCATGGCTGAAGTACCCTTAGACAAGGCCCTTAACTCTGTATGTCTGCATGCATGTTTGCGACCCATTGTTCCCATCTGTAGTGGTTGTATGTGCTCACTACTATTGTATAAGAATGGTTTAATGCAGAGGAAAAATTCACTTCTCACTGTACACAATGACGTATGCAGTCATAGAGATGTAATCTATATCTTTTTGGGTAAACTCAAGCCAATCCCAGCTGACAGTGTGTGAGACAGGTGGCATACACTAAGGACTGGTCACAAGTATTTGGCAGCCCTAAAAAAGAGAGATATACTTGTGGTCCCACTTGCGCAGATTTAAGAGGACCAGTTCCACATATCTTTAAATTGTAGGAGAAAACCAGAGCACCTGGAGAAAACTTGTGCAGGCACTTGGTGAACATGCAAACCACACACAGGAAGGTTTGACTAAGAAGTTCAAAACATGAACCCACCTGCCGTGAAGTGACAATGCTAACAACTTCATCAAAGTGCCTCTGCAGTTAGGAACCATTCATTCATTTATTCATTTTAATTTAAGCCTATTTAACGTTAGTCCTACACATAATCCTAATTAGGCTCGCGAGGAGGCTGGCACCGATCTCAGTCAACTCTAGGACAGGGCAGGGTACACCATACACAGCTCTCCAGACCATTTCAGGGTAGAAACACACTGACGGCAATTCAATGGCCTACTGTTTATGAATGACAGCAATGGTCCTTTTACATGCTTCTTACCGCAGACAGTAGAAGACATGGCTGGCCTTTGATAAGGCAGTTTGCTGCACTGAGGGGAATTAGGAACAGAATGAAGAAAAATGGGAAGAAGCTAGAAAAGAGGTGAAATAGCTGACTGAAAGGGTTTTGCTGAAGGGCTCAGTGGTGGAAATAGGACGAGTTCCCAATATTCATTATGTTCTGCATTGGATCAGCAAACAATGCTTCATCTCGAGGTTTCCAGGTCTGGATTCTGGATCCAACATGGCTCACTGTCTCTATTGAAAATGGCTGGTTAATCATGGTGACTAATGAGGAACCACAAATCGTGACTAGAGGACAGTTCTGGCTATTGGGTTCTTTTTTTTTTTTTTTTTTTAATTTACTATCTTGATTCTGCTGCATTCTGCAGTTTTTCAGTTTTCAGCCACCTCTATCGCTCAGATCTGTTTTTGAATTCGTCTTAATGAATATGTAGTAGTTCGACATTCTGCAGCTTTAAAACTCCTGTGAATTCTTGTTTCTTGTACATGGTGTTTCATCATGTTGTGAATAATGTGGATGGAGAGTGTTGATGTTGTTCCTCTAGCAGCCTCAGAAGCAAGGAAGCTACTCTCAGGGAACATTTTGCTTATGTACCGTGGGAGGTGCATGTAAGACGAGAGCTTTCCTTCTAAATCTACCTGGACAAAGCGGTTAGCTGCCAAATTGCGTGTGGAAAAGTTATCTAGTGAGAGGTGACCTCTGAGAAAAGCTTGCTTAATCACACCTCAAGACTCTGTGTGTTTTGTCTTTATTTATTTGTATGACTGTCTGTCTTTACAAAAAATCTACCTGGACAAAGTGCTTATCCTTCAAACTAGCTTTGAAGAAGTTGCCCAGTGAGAGTTGCCCTTCAAGAAGAACTCACTTCATCCCATATTTTAGATTTTCTTTCTGTCTTTATTCATCCAGATGACTGTCTTTTTCTGACTTTTCTTAAATCTTCCTGGGCAAAAGGCTCAGCTACAAATACTGCCTCTAAAACAATTCCTAAAGCCATGTTACTCAATGGGAGTCCAGGGCCCTGAGGCATTTCTGAAGTATTTTGCAATGTAATGCAAACTGAAATTTATCTATTAATTCAATCATTTTCTAAGCTGCTTAATCCTTAATAGGGTCAAGGGGAGGCTGACGTGGCTCTTAGACGACTCCAGGCGAAGGTGGGGTACACCCTGAACTGCACGCTGGAACATTTCAGAGCCAACACACACAACCATTCACACTCACATTCACTGTAAACTGAAATGTAATGATACATATCATTAAAATGCTATAAAATGTTCACAGATCCTTGTACCTGATATTCCAAGTAAGTCTTTAAAAAGGCTTCAACTATCTTCCTCTCTATCGACTACTTCTTACTCGATGTTTAGCATTCGTGTTAACAGCTCAAGAGGGCATCCAAACATGTATTTCTTTGCCTGGCTCACTGTCATGCTGTTTCTCAGGCTCTTCTGAGTTTAAAAGCAGCTGCTCTACAGAGTGGAACATTTAAGACGGCGCCCTCCAGATGGTGAATAGTTTTACTGAGCTTTCTGGAAACCCCGTAAGGATCTCTTGCCAGCCTTGGAGGAATTGGGTTAGCACGTAGAGGCAGTCGCCTGGCTGACACTGATAAGGTGATTACAGGGAAAGCCCACTCTAACTGCAGCTTCTTATTGTGTGAGCATTTGCACAATTACATTATAGCGAGAAGAGGCAGAACATCTGACACTGATCTAGCCATCTGCAGAGCTGGAACAAGGTTTACAAGTTGGTGTGGTGCAATGTACACACACACACACACACACACACACACACACACACACACCTCTTGGCACAGGAGTGTTTCAAGGGTGTATTGTGAGTCCGACTTCATTGTGTTTGTGAGGAGCTGGATATCAATGTGTCAATTGAATCTCCTTGAAATAGTTGGAGTCTTTGTATGCATTTATTTTTTTATCCATACAGAAAAGTGGGTACTGTGTGCTGTGGATTTGCCCTTGTGAAAAAGTTCAATCCATGTAAGATGAAGTGAAAATGCCAGTATATATTTCCTTCTCCAGCGTCAATGCTTCAAACACCTACTGGTTTTATCTAGTCTTCGGTTTCCTGAGAACCATTGTCTGCTTGTTTTATTAGTAGTGAAAGTATTTTTCATATTTTTCAATGATTTATACAAGTGCTGATGATAGTTGGTATTCTGAGGCAGTTTGTATTTGTCCTTGGAATATATTTATACTTAAGTTCAATACTTTTGGTCACGCATGTAAGAACTATGAAAAACTGTGATTCGTTTGAAAACGATGGCCTAGCTTCTCTTCAAATGAGTGTGGGTGTTACCGATAGCAGGCACTGCACAGTATGATAGGTCAAACTTGACCTAGTACTTGCTTTCTCATGTTTTTTAATCATTTGTTGTGATCTTAGTATATGACATGGAGTAGTCAAGTGTATCCATCTCAACCATCAAAAATGTGGTTTAGATTATTCCTAATATTTTGTACACTGTACTTGTACATTATACCACGTCACACATGTTGCACAGTAAGTATACAACAGGTCCAAGGAATAATTGGGCAAATTCCTAGGACAGCTGTGGGGAAATTGTTTGAAACTGACCTGATGTGCAATGGAAAATGGCATTGTTTTGAACCGTTCTATCTTGTAGTTAATTCTTGACATCAGGTTGCAAAGCCCTACAACGTCCTATGGCTATGTTATGATAGAATATGAATTGCATTTTGATAAAGATGTCAACTGTTGCATGAGCAATGAAAATCAGTTTATCATTTCTTTCTTTAGCAGCAGTTATGGAAAGAAAGTGCACAAAAGTCAATTAGTGAACTATACTAAGCTATACATGTACACACACACACACACACACACACACACACACACACACACACACACACATAATATATATATGTACATATGTGTGTGTGTGTATGTATATATATATATATATATATATATATATATATAGTGTATATGTGTATGTGTATATATATATATATATATATATATATATACATACATGTGTGTGTGTATATGTGGATAGGTATATAGGTGTATATGGGATGTATGTATATGTGTCTATAAATATACCTATATGTACACATAAAGACACAGATACATACGCCCCATATACACCTATATACCTCTCCTTATACTTGCGCTATATATAGACTTATACATATATTCACACCTATGCACACATACACAGAAGGGTGAATGATATACATCGAGTAACAGGTAAAGCTTTGAATTATAAGGCGTATGTTGTTAAAATTAAAATGTTATGATGTTCGGAACTTGCTTTAAACTTGAGTAGTGCACGCGAAACTTAAATATGAGTATCGTACTGTCCAGGAAGACGGTCTGAATGATGATTATTAAGTCATTGTGTGTGGTGGTGGTGTTGGTGGTGGTGTTGGTGGTGGTGGGAGGGTTACACATTTAACAGCTTTTAGGTAAAAGCTGTTCTTGAGTCTGTTAGTTTTTGTTTTTAGTGTCCTGTGCCTTTTTCCGGAGGGGAGAGGGGAGAAAATGGGGTATCCAGGCTGTGTTGGATCCCTCATAATGCCTCTGACTCTCCTCTAAAGTCTGTCCATGTAAATGCTACTGAGGGAGGGTAGTGTAGTTCCAATTACCTGCTCTGCCATCTTCACCCATAGCAAGGCCTACCTGTCCTCTGCAGTACAGCTACTTTACCACACTGTACAGCGGTAGGTCAGGAGGCCTACCAGAGCGATAAAAGTTCATCAGTAGGGGTTGGGGTAGATGGGCTTGTCGAGCTTTCCGAGGAAGTATATCCTTAGTTGTGCTTCACCCACCTGGTTTGTGATGTTTTTGGAGCAGGTGAAGTGAGCAGAGATGTGGACTCCAAAAAACTTGAAGCACCCCATCTTCTTTACCTCCTCTCCATCAATGTAGAGGGCTGAGTGCTCAGTTTGTTTATATCTCCTAAAGTTTATCATCATCATCTTGGTTTTGGATGTATTTAGTTCCAATTCTTATTATCACACCATTGCCGCAGATGCCTCCTTCCTGTAGGCTGACTCGTTGTTATCCGTAATCAAACCCATGACGGTTATGTCATCGGTGACTTTGGCAATGGTGCTGCTGGTATGAGTGGGGGAACAGTCATGTGTGAAGAGGGAGAAGAGGAGGGGGCTGAGAACACTCCCCTGTGGGGCTCTAGTGTTAGTAGAGCAGAGGGAACGTGTTCTCCTATCCTGATGTTCTGAGGTCCTGAGGTCTGTTGCTGAGAAAGTCCAGTATACAGGTGCACAGTGAGCTCCCTAGAACCAGATAGCACAACTTCTGAACCAATTTATGTGTTTGGACTGTGTTAAAAGCAGAGGTAAAGTCTATGAGCAGCGTCTTCACATAGGCGTTTACTGCTGTCCAGGTGTGTGAGGCATTGATGGCATCCCCTGTTGACAACAATCACATCATTTTCAAATGTAAATTGTATGATTTCACTTACAGACCTTACTAATTTTATTTCCCATGACAGATGGACAACATGTACTTTATATGTGAACTGAAGTATGCAAATTTCAAATCTGCCATACCAAAATCTACATCAGAACTTTAATTTCATACAACAAACAAATCACATGTTGTTTATTAAGGGAACTAAGCAAGGTACTGGGATTGAAAAACAGACTGCATGTGTTGTTGGTGGTACAGCATGTAGCATTACCACTTCACAGCTATCGGCTTGCCAGTTCAATCTAGAGCTTGAGTTACTGTCTAGAATTTTGCATATTGTTTTCAATGTGTCTGAAAATAAATATTGGAACATTGACTGGCAGCTGTATTCCTATGATTGTGACCGTGAACAAGGGTAAAGGCTTCTGGAAGATCCATCCTTCATAAATCCCACTTTAGGTTGTGCATGAGCTTGACCTAACCCCTTCAGATTTTGCTATGGGGGAAAGGTGGGGTTCTTCCATCCAAGGAATTTAGCAAGATATGCAGTAGATCCGACTTTAAACTTGTGAAACTGATGCACGGTTTGGAATGACCTTGTCACTATGTGAAAGCAAATGATGACACCTTCCCAAAACCGTCCCAGAATTAATCCTAGTTGTGGACTCATTGATAAAATTTTAGACACAAAGCTTTTGTGTAACAGAACAAAACTTTGCTTACATTGTGTACAAACAGTACTGACTGCATGTGATGTTCATTCATTTTCTGTAACCACTTAATCATAATTAGGGTCGTGGGGAGGCTGGCGCCCATCCTAGCCAACTCTGGATGAGGGCAGAGTACACCCTGGACAGCTCGACAGAGCGTCACAGGGCAAAAACACGCTGACGGCTATGCAGCTACTCTTGTCGAAAGTCAGCAATGGTTCTTTTACATGAACCTCTCACTATAGACAGTGAGAGACATGGCCGGCCTTTGATAACCCAGTTAGCTGCACTGGGGAGACAGTGACAACCCGTGGATAGTGGGGCTTGAACCCCCAACCTTAAGATCAGTGATCCAGCACCTTTTACCACCAGGCCACCACTGCCATTGCATGTGATGTTTTTGTTTTTAAACGCTATACTGTAACACTTCTGATTACTTCTAAAGATCTTAGTAAGAACCTGCTGAATTCATATTGAATCTTGTTTGTTAATTAGGATTAGCTTTAATATAGAGTCTTAGCATATCGGATAATATTTTGTGGTAGGGTGGAGTAATGGTTAGCACATCTAACTATCAGCAAGAAGGTTTTGGGTTGGGAGTCCTAGGCTGGTGCGTCGCTGTGAAGAGTTTACATGTATCTTGATGCTTGTGTGGGTTTCCTCTGGGTAGTCCGGTTTTTTCTTACAGTCCAAAAACCTGCACATTCGGCTGGCTCAAATTTCTCGTAGGTGTGAGAGTGAATGCGAATGGTTGTGTGTTGGCCCTACATTTGCCTGGCGAGTAGTTTGGGGTGAACTCCGCCTTTAACCATTGTTTGCTGTGATGGGTTCCAGCCTCTCCAGAAAGTCTAATAGGATTATGTGGTTCGGCTAATGAGTGAGTAAGTGATCAGATTGTGTACATATTTAAATTCACCCAAAATTAGATTTTGGTGTGGGTATTGTGTTCTCCAGAATGTGTTTGCTGTTTGAGTTGATTTTATTTTTGAATCTCAAGGTCAAAAGTCAAGGTCAGCACAAGGTCACCCAGTTTTTTTAGGTCGAGATTTTCAAGCTTACAATTGCCATTGATTATATCTAAGAAACAAAACTATGTGGATGGCAGATCATGTACCAAGCACACAATTATATACAGTGATACCTCACCTGACGAAATTAATCCGTTCCAGAGTTTCTTAACCTGGATTTTTCGTGAATCGAACCGCATTTTACATGTAAAATGTGTGATTCATTCCAAGGCCCCCAATACTACCCTCAAAACCCTTTAAAAAGTATAAAAGCATACCTTTTAAGACCTCCTTCTGCTTCAATATCCTACCGATGGTGGATGGGTTTGGCCATATTCCTTTGCGATATCACTCAACCGCATACCATGGGCCCGCTTCTTCTTTTCACTCGCACCGGAAATCACACGTGTGTGTGTGTGTGTGTGTGTGTTGTACATGTCTTCTTAGCAGAGTTATAATCTTACAAATGTTTATGGAAGGTTTAAAGCCAGAAAAGCATTATGGGAGATGCAGCTCTATAATAGTCAATGGGAGGGAGTTGCGTCATCCCTCCTAGCCAATGGGAGGCCAGCGGGGTGGGATGTTGGGAGATAGCCAATGGGAGGCCAGCAGTGCTGGATGTTGGGACATGGAGTCAGTAGGAGAGCAAGTCGTGCATTGTTTGAATGTATGAATGGCACGTTTCGTAAGGAGAACGTGTTTCGTATACAGAGACAAAAAATTTAGGAAGATGTTTTTCATAAGCTGGATTTTTTGTATTCTGGGACTATTATAAAGTGAGGTACCACTGTACTTACCTCTGTCTTTGGGTGACTTCTGAATTTTTAAAAGTAAAAATCAAGGTCACAGGATTTTGAGCGCAAATAAGTTATTTGACTTAATTACTGTGATTGTGGTAAGCATGCTTTCATCATAAAACACTAAAAGGAAACCATATATAGACTTTTTAAACGACATCATTATCGTTAATCTTGAATGCTCTTGAAAGGTCAAAATCGGGTTGAATGATTTTAAACTCATAACTTCGAAAGGCTTGCTGATTGATATACTGTTCTTCTAGAACACTAATGGGAAACCATAAAAGGAGTTACATATTGTAAAATAAGCGCATGAGTAATTAAAACTAGTTGCCATTAAAGCCTATTTGCTATATGATCCCTGCTGCATGATGCAGGCACTTTGCACTTTACGGGTGTCCCATTTAGTCTTAAACATTATTTATTCAATTTTGGAATAAATATGACCCAATGAGAAACTACTCAGCAAGAGGATGTGCTCTTACAACAGCAGTTTTTCAACACGCATTTCACAATCACCTGATCACATTACTCAACTTTATCCCAACTCACACCCAAGGAAGTCACAGGAACTCTGACCTGACACATTACTTTCCCCCCCTCCAGGATCTCGGAGCTCATACAGCAGTCAGCACAGCCATGCGGGCTCTGATTTGAGACCCCTTCAATCTCCTGACCATCACATCGAACCCATCTATGAGGACCGGGTTTACCAAAAAGGCCCAATGAGGAGCCTGAGTCAGAGTCAAGCCGAGCCCCCTGCTCCAGGACACACTGGGACCTACCGAACCAACACTGGTAGGTTCATCTGTAAATGTGATTCAATCCCTGCCTGAGAAATCGTTCTTCTCATTTCCACTAGAGCATCACATCCTTTCTAATCCATTATGACGTTGCTCAAAGCCAAGTGGTGACCTCTTGAGAACAAGGCTGTAAATATGAGTGCCGAAAGGGATTTGGCTGAGTGATGCTTCTGTGATGTCCTGACCTCAATGAAATATCTCACAACAATGCTTTCGGTTTGATCTTAGGTCAGGTAAAGCATGCTAATCCAATTAGATGCTAATTATTGAGCTTTGTGTTTAAATACTGTCACACTTAAAATAATTAAAAGGTAATTGAAGTGACTTTTCTACAAGATGCGAAATCTGAATGCATTATTTAATTATGGTTTCAAGGGCAACCCATGGGAAGTTGAACTTTTGAACTAGTAAGCCAATGTAAGTATAATTATTGCAGTTAAGAGGTAAACACTGTATATTATGTATATTAAGTTTTGTAGAAGTCCAGACAAAAGAGCAGATTTAATAAAAAGATAACATTTTGCTCATATGGGTTTCCTCCAGGGCAACAAAGCCAATGTGTACAGAATAACGCCATCAGAGCGGTTCTACAATACAAAAAAAATCAACGCTAAAGTTAATGTTTAATTATTTTCACTATGAAAGTACACCACGCACTGTTTTATTCTTTTTCAACAGCAACATGTCCAAAATTACAGTTTTTCTATCTATAAATGCCATACTTCCGCGCAGGCAAGATGGAGAGCAACCTGGGGATGCGAGTGCAGATAAAACTTGTTAGTGTCAATATAGTTGTGAATATAATTGACAAGATAAATGTCCATGAAAACAGGACTCACTTCAAACTTCTTTCTTCTTTTCCTTTTGACTTTTCCCTTTTTCAGTGGTCGTCACAGTGAATCTCCTGATTCGGATGTTTGATTTGGCATAGGTTTTTACGTCAGATGCCCTTCCTGACACAACCCTTTAGCAAGGGGCAAGAAACATGCTGACGGCTATGCAGCTACTCTTTATGAAAGTCAGAAATGTTTTTTTTTTTTTTTTTACATCAACCGCTCACCATAGACAGTGAGAGACATGGCCGGCCTTTGATAACCCAGTTAGCGGCACTGGGGGGAACCGTGACAACCTTGTGGAAAAGTCATAATATGGACGAGGTTCATGATCAGTTTATCAAACAGTTTCATCCAAGGCAGATCCAAACCCAGGACCTGTGCAGGATCTCAGGGACACAGAATATGTGTTTTTCTGTTTTGTTTGTTTATTTGTAGGAATTTATCATCGCTACGACAGAAGTAACCAGGGTAGGTTTTGGCTGAGGTGGATTTTAAAGTTGTGGATCCATGTTCACATATAAAATATAAAGTATGTCTGTCATCGGAAAAAAATAGGTCAGGTTTATCAGATTTTTATACGAAAGTGACACAATGTGGTGGCCCGGTGGTAAAGGTGCTGGATCGCTGATCCTAAGGTTGGGGGGGTTCAAGCCCCATTCTCAACAGGTTGTCGCTGTCCCCTCAGTGCCGCTAACTGGGTTATCAAAGGCCGGCCATGTCTCTCACTGTCTATGGTGAGAGGTTCATGTAAAAGAACCATTGCTGACTTTTGACAAGAGTAGCTGCCTATCCGTCAGCATGTTTTTGCCCTGCAATGGCCTGGCGAGTTATCCAGGGAGTACTCTGCCCTCATCCAGAGTTGGCTGAGGTGGGCGCCAGCCTCCCCGCGACCCTAATTAGAGTTAAGCAGATCAGAAAATGAATGAATGAATATTATATTCACAATATACACAATATGATATTCCTGTGACACACGGTTGATGTATGATGGTCGTGCGCTCAAATTAAACATAAAATTGTGGTACTATACATACACTATACACATACGTTAAGGACATACCACAGCATAAATGTAAAATAATCTTTTTTCAGACCTACTGTAAGAAAACCATACGATTCTGAGTCCGTCAGATGATGTGAAAGTTGTACGTATCAAAATATATAGTAACACAGCCATAGGACGACATAGGGTATTGCACAACAGACCTGGGAAATGGATCTGACATTGAGGGTTACAGGACGAAAGAATACTGAACATGTTAAAGTCACTAGCAATGGTTTACAACGGCGTTTTCCATGACATTACACGTGAGTTTCGTCAACGCAATTCTTCTAATTTTTTGTCATCGAACTGTATGTCTGTTATGCAATGTATGTTCGTGGAATTTTAGCATTACAAATAAAGTGCTGGCACAGAGCACAGAATCCACAGAGCCACAGTGGACTAACCCAGTGGTCCCCAACCTTTTTATAACCACAGACCGGTCAACACTTGGCAAATTTACCGCGGGGGGGGGGGGGGTTGTATTGTAAATATAACATTTATATAAATTTGTTTATTTAAATTATTATTAATATATAAATTAATGAATATATAATTAATTATTATTAATATACACATTTATTATTTTATTTTTTTTTTATTTATTTATTTTTTTTTCCAACTGCTGAAATAAAGTTGGTTGGGAAGTAGAGCTTGAACTTTTCTTAAAAAAAAAACAGGTGATGGTGCACCAGCTGGGAGAATGAAGGCTAAGGCTCAGTCTCACCCAAAATCCCCACTAATGTTTGAAACATGCCCAGCACGCCTCTGTTCATGTGCTGTCCCCTTGTGGGTTACATTTCAGCCAATGACGTTCTACATCATTGATTTTAGTGCTCAAATAACTGACATATAACCAAGAGAATCCGGTCATTTTTCAAAATAAAAGACTTTTTCAAAATTAAAGATCGTTCATACTCATATAATAAATAATATGGAAATACAGTGATACCTCTGCTCACGAACATAATTGGTTCCCAGAAAGTGTGTGTAAGGTGAAAAGTTCGTCTTTCGAACATTTATTTCCCATAAGAAACCATTAAAATGAGAATAATCCGTTCCCAGGTCCCCATAAAACAATTTTCTACTAAATAAGCCTTAAAACTACACAAAAATATACCTTATTTTATGTATAATAAATGTGCTATTGTATTGTAATTAAAGAAATAAACTGTACTGTATAATAAAGTCGTTTTATTTACCTTTGTGATGGTAGTTGATGGCTTGATGGAATGGAGTGGGAGGAGGAGGGAGGGAGGGACTTACTGTTTGGAAGGAGAGTTTGGAAACGCCTACTGTTTGGAAACACCCTTAGCCACACACGCACCCTTAATAGCTTCCTTGTTCTTAAGGATGGGAGCAATGGTAGACTTAGCGTATTGGTACTGGGACGCTGAGTCACACAAACGCACACCTCGTTCGTGTTTTTCAATGATCTCCGCCTGTGGTGGGGTCTTTTTCGGTCTCATAATAGCAAAAGTACACTCAATATGGTCCAAAATGTCTATCAAACACAAACCACTTCCGCATTCAAAGAAAGGGGGTGACGAACTGTGACGCCGTGAGCGTGCGTCAGCTTCTCGTGGCCGCCACCGTGGCGCTGTTCGACCGCGTGGTTAGATTCATCCGCCCAAAACTAGTTCGTCAGCAGAGACTATATGCTCGCAAATTTAATGTTCTTGAGGCGAAAAGTTCGTGAGCTTAAGCGTTCGTCAGCGGAGGTTTTACTGTAATTAATTATTTCTTCTAACTGGTACTAATTGAGCCATGGACTGTTACCGGTCCGCGGACCGGTGGTTGGGGACCACTGGACGAACTCACAAAAGCTGAAAAATGGGATAAGGTCGTACTTTGAAAGACGTAGATCTTCCTTATAATCTTAAAGCATATTGTGGGCATTATGCCTAATGTTTTTTTTTTTTTCCTTTGCAAAAACTTTCATGATTTTTTTTTTTTTTCCTCAAAACCAGCTTTTTTGTTGGTCACTCAACTCTGGTTTCCAGCCCTTCAAATATTAAATGCACACAGCAGGTTTCAATGGAGAGCAACTCCTACCGTTGTTTTTCTCTCATGATGTACCCAAGTGTATTCTCATGACCTTTGTAAAGCGGATCTCATGATGTGCAGTCAGAAACTCACTTCTCTCTCAGTATTGATGCTTTGCTTAATGACCCGCTAACAGGACCAGAATGATTTCCACCGTTCCACATGCTCTCTCACTCGTGTGTTTATTTCATTAGCTCACACTCTTAGAAAGACGACGTGAATGAAGGTGTGAGCACAGGCGGAAACGGTATGCAGGAGGTCACTCGTGCATGACTCTGAGTTTAGTTACAAACTAAACGTTTCTAAATTACGACTTTAAGCCTTGAGATTTCTATAGTATATGAGGGCATGTTTTATGAATGTGAAATGTATAATGCATGAGGTTCCAGTAAGCGTTTGCGGAGTAGACTCGGGTACTCGTGACAATGAGATTATTTGTCATAAGATTATTTATCAAAGGGAATTTTTCCCTCCAAATCCGGCGCTCATTAAGCCTGTATTATTCCCATTTAGACTGGGTCATTTTTAATCTGATTAAAGCGATACATCTTCAGGAATTCTGCAATTATATATTTCCACTGAGACCAGCATCGTTCTATCAATCATTCCACTGATCTTTGAAATTAATTTGAAGTTTAAGCCATTAAAGTTTATGAGAGTTTTCTGTCTTCCTGAGGAAAATGTGACTCTCAAGCACAGTCAACTTTAGCTTTGGCATTAATTCAGATTTTATGAAATGCACAGAAATAAATCTTTGGTCTCTGACATTTGCAGGTCAGACTGTTAATCATAACAATAACCAGCTTTGGTATGTTAAATCGGAGAAACATGTCACCGAACATCAAACAAATACCCGTCATTAAAAATACTGAATTTGATTTTAAATTTGAAAAAAGATTTTCAAACAATTTCCTCTTTTTTAATCCATTTCTGAAACTGTTGTTCTTTAATTATTAATTACTGGCTTACAGATTTTGCTTCATTGTTCATTCTTCATTCTATATCCTGCTTGTCATTTTATTTATTCATTTGTTTTGCTGAAAAATGTTACAGAAAAAGTTTTATATAATTTTCTGCCCCCAAAGGATAAAATTCAAAGTCTGAACAGTTTTTAAATATTAAATACATTTCTTTGTATATAGCTGTTTTCAACTCCATATCCTCCTGAGAGAAAAAAAAATTGCATCCCTAGTGGTTTCTGGATAAGAAAAAAAATGTTATTCTCAAATTGAAGAAAAAAAAAATGAAACAAATTATACAAAGCCGTCTGTTCTTAGGAATCTGGAGAAATTTAGCTTTTTAAAAAGCTTTATTTGACGTCACAACTATCACCAAGGCAGCAGTGGCCTGGTGGTATAGGTGCTGGATCACTGATCCTAATGTTGGGGGTTCGAGTCCCACTCTCCACAAGGTTGTCACTGCTGTCCCCCCCCAGTGCCGTTAACTGGGTTATCAAAGGCCGGCCATGTCTCTCACTGTCTATGATGAGAGGTTCATGTAAAAGGGCCATTGCTGACGTTCGACAAGAGTAGCTACATAGCCATCAGCGTGTTTCTGCCCTGCGATGGCCTGGCGTGCTGTCCAAAGTGTACTCTGCCCTCACCCAGTATTGACTGAGGTGGGTGCCAGCCTCCCTGCGACCCTAGTTAGCATGAAGTGGTTCAGAAAATGAATGAATGAATGAATGAACTATTCCCAAGCAGCTTATGTTTCTTTGGTGGTTAGATCCTGAATTTAAATCTTGACTGTAATGTGGATCATTTCCTAAATAGAATGGAGTCTTCCATGGTAAACGTTCCAACCTGGGAGACTCCATCAGATTTCAGAAATGATCCGCATTAAATTTAAGATCCAGAAATTTTGTAAAGATTGTTTGAAATCGTCACTTTGGAGCACTTTGGTTCAGAAAGGAAATCGTACGACTTGGATGAGATTTGTGCACTACAAGTGCTTTTGTTTCTAAATATACGATTATATGTTACTACCATATAGAGAAATGCAGAGGTGTAGTTTTAACTCTGAGCATTTTTTTTTTTTTATTCTGGCTGTAACTTAGTGTAACTTAGTGTGGTGCCACTTTTGAAGCACAAACGTGCCAATACGACGAACAAATAAACTAAGGACTTTTTTTTTTTGAGATATTACACACCTGAATCACACATGAATCACATGACGTTTGTTTTGTTTTGAGTGGGGGTCATTTTTCAAAAGATATGTATGTTGGGCTTTTTACACCCGAGCCTAGTGGCTCATCAGGTTTAAATAGCGTGAAGCGACCAGGAGTTGAACTCCTCCTGGATGGGACGCTAGTCCATCTCAGGTTACCTTCCCGTGTATATTTTTACTGGTACCCATTTATACTGCTGGGTGAACAGAGACACACTTGTAGTTGAGACTTTACCCAGAGGTCTAAGCACAGTGGGGGTCTCACTGGGATTTGAACACACAACCTCCTGATCATGAGATCACTATAACCACTACCCCACCGGCCCCACAAAAGATATGTACAGTCAACTTTAATCTCTGGTGCTCACACAACTGCACAGTTACATCAGTGATGAAGTGGAAAGTTAAAAAGTAATACGACGAGTCAGCTGATGGTCAAGGAAATTCAAGGAGGTTAAAGACTCGTCAGGATCCGAGGACCTCAACAGAACCGTAATGAGTGAATTTCAGGTTCCAGTACATCAAATGTTTATGAGACCCAAATCACTTTGTTATTTCAGGAGTTGGGCATTTCGATAGTACTGTAGTAAAATTCAGCCTTTCTCTGACATTGTTTTCATGCTGACATAATAATCCAATGAAAATCTTCCGATCAGGGAACATTAAAGCCCCAACTCATGATGTGCGAGTCGTCCTTTATATGTAAACACTTTCAGGTTTTTACACAAAGCAGCAGGAATTCATATTCAAATTCAATTTAAATTCTCATTCAAAGTAGCAGTGAGACGATTTTATTCTAGCATTATGGATGTGTTCAGGCAGTTTGCATATCGGGTCATGTGATCTCTTGCAAAGACTGTAGATGAGCATTTAAAATCAAAACACAATTATGTAGCGTTTATAAGGATGTGAAAAACAAATGAGAATCACACAGAAAAACTTTCATAATATCACGTAATACAATAAATATACATTCGATTGTTTGCTTACTTTAAAAAAGATCACCGTACATTAGAGAAGGGAGCGTGTTTCTGCCTTCCCTTGTTTCATTACGCCCATTATGCTGCCTTTTTCCCAGTGTAATTTATCGTCCTTCATTCCTCTACAGATTATTACCGGCTCTGTTCTGTGCCCCAGCTTTAGATAAGTAACCACGCCGAACTAAAATCACCTCTCATGGTGTTTTCCTCCTTCATCAGCATCCCTGTGAAAGGACTCGCAGTTTTCTCTGAAATCTCTGTCAAGTTTAGCTTTCCTCACTGTATGCTGAGCGGCGCAATGACAGCAGTGCTGCTGAGAACATTCTGGAAAAGTCTCATTTTTGTAAATAAAAGAAGGATTAACCTGACCCTGGGGGAAGAGCCCTCAAGTTATTAATTCAAACTCTCACATGCAGAGATTGAGAGAGAGAGAGAGAGAGAGAGAGAGAGAGCAAACTTGAGTGTTTGCCTTTTTGTGCAACCATTTCATCAAAGACGACTGATATGGCACACCACTTATTTCAAAGGAAGGCTTTTTACATAAACCCATTAAACCATCTCTCTCTCTCTCTCTCTCTCTCTCTCTCTCTCTCTCTCTCTCTCTCTATATATATATATATATATATATATATATATATATATATATATATACACTTAAGTCTATCTCACCACATACTGGTCGAAGGCAGAAAACAACCCTTATCAGCGCATCAGCTTATCGTAGGACAACACACACATGAGCACTCACATTCACATCTAGGGCAGCGCTTTTCAATTAGAGTTATGTATGATAATGGTATGATTACAGGAGGAGCGCGTCTGACCCTGCAGAACATGCTTTTCTGCAATTGTGTACGAGAATTAAGTGTAATTGCACCTCCACTCCACTAGTTGGCGCTCTCATTGTCACACTATGGTGTAGCGTTTTTTTTTCGCACGAGCAAACGATATGAAGTGTAGTAAACAACCCCTCAAACATGCAAAAATTTCCAAAAGGAACGAAGAGAAAAATGGAGATATTAAGACATAAATAAGTTGAATGAGTTCAAATAAGGATTTATTTATTTATTTATTTCAGGCACATTGGTGCACTTTAAATCTTTTCAATTACAGATTAAAAAAACTATGTTAATGAAGTTTTATTGTAAGTTGAACTATATTTCTATATTTCTTTATTTTTTGTTTTCAATGTTAATAAAGATACAATGGCATGCAGAATGGTACCAATAACTGTTTTATAGTACTATTTATAGTCACTTGCTGGGGAGGGTTTTTTTTTTTTTTTCTTCCTACCGGGGGCACCACAGAAAACAATTGAGAAGCACTGATCTGGGGCAATTTAAAACAGCCAGTTAGCCTAATGTGAATGTCTTTGGACTGTGGGAGGAAACTCACACAGACATGGTGAGAACATCCATGATCCACACAGAAAGGCCCTCACTGAGCCATCTCTACAGCACCATGTTGCCTTCTCTCCATTGGTCTCTCTCCTTTGCCCCCTTTTCTTTCTTTGTTCTAAACGTTAAATGACACAGTCAAAGCCAGAGTTGACAGGAATTAAAGAGCCGCTTCAGAAGAGACGGTGATAGAGTAAAAAGACCTCGCTTTAGCTTTTCGGGTTTGAAATAGCCCTTGAAGTTAGAAGAGAAAAATATCTGGTTATAGAAATTTCAACAAGAAACGTAGTTCAGGATGTAATTAGGGTCTGCTGGGAACGTTTGGTGGAGTCTCCTGTCCGAGAGGCCTTTAACTCTTACCTCCAGCAGAGCTACAACCACATTCCGGAGGAGGCGGGGGACATGGAATCCAAATGGGTCATGTTTCGTGTCTCCATTGCTGAGATGGCAGCCCATGGCTGTGGCCGGAAAGTCGTCGGTGCTTGTCATGGCGGTAATCCCCGAACACCTGTGGTGAAGGGGGCCATCCAGCTAAAAAAGGAGGCCTATTGGGCCTTATTAGCCTGTGGGACTCCTGAGGCAGCAAACAGGTACCGGCAGGCCAAATGTGCTGCAACCGAGGATGTTGCAGATGCAAAATCTCGAGCGTGGGAGGACTTCGGTGAGGGCCTGGAGAGTGATTATCAGTTGGCCTCAAAAAGGTTCTGGACCACCATCTGGCGCCTCAGGAGGGGGAAGCAGTTCTCCACAAACACTGTTTACAGTGCAGGTGGGGAGCTGCTCACCTCGACTGGGGATGCCGTCGAGAGGTGGAGGGAATACTTTGAGGATCTCCTCAAGCCCACCAACACGCCCTCCATGGAGGAGGAAGACCCTGGGGGTTTGGGCGGGGATCTGCCTATCACTGGAGTGAAGGTCACTGAGGTAGTTAAAAAGCTCCTTGGTGGTCAGGCTCCAGGGTTGGATGAGATCTCAGGGCTCTGGATGATGTAGGACTGTCTTGGTTGACACGTCTCTGCAACATCACATGGTCATCGGGGGCAGTAACTCTGGATTGGCAAACCGGGGTGGTAGTCCCCCATTTTAAAAAGGGGGACCGAAGGGTGTGTTCCAATTATCGGGGAATCACACTCCTTAGCCTACCTGGGAAAGTCTATGCAGGGGTACTGGAGAGGAGGATCCGACCGATAGTTGAACCTCGAATCCAGGAGAAACAATGTGGTTTCAACTCTATACGCTCCACAGGATCTTGGAGGGGGCATGGGAGTTTGCCCAATCCGTCCATGTGCTTTTTGGATTTGAAGAAGGCTTTCGACTGTGTCCCCCAGACTATCTTGTGAGGCGTGCTCCAGGAGTATGGCGTTCCGGACCCGTTGCTACGGGCCATTCGGTAGCTGTATCACCGAAGACAGAGTTTGGTCCATATTGGTAACAACAGGTTGGAGTCCTCCAAGGCTGTCCTTTGTCACTGATTCTGTTCATAATTTTTATGGACAGAATTTCTAGGCGCAGCTGAGGTGTTGAGGAGTTCTGGTTTGGTGGCCATCGGATCTTGTCTCTGCTTTTTGCTGATGATGTTGTCCTTTTTGCTCCATCAAGCCAGGACCTCCAGCTCTCATTGGAGCGATTCGAAGTTGAGTGCGAAGCGGCCGAGATGAAAATCAGCACCTCCAAGTCTGAGGTCATGGTTCTCAGTCGGACAAGGGTGGAATGCAGCCACTGCTGTTAAACAGAGCCTGCACCGGTCCGTTGTGGTGAAGAAGGAGCTGAGCAGTAAGGTGAAGCTCTCAATTTACCAGTCGATCTATGTTCCATCCCTCACCTATGGTCATGAGCTTTGGGTAGTGGCTGAAAGAACAAGATCTCGGATACAAGCGGCTGAAATGGGCTTCCTTTGTCGGGTGGCGGGGCTCTCCCTTAGAGATAAGGTGAGAAGCTCTACCATTAGGGAAGAGCTCGGAGTAGATCCACTGCTCCTCCACACCTCAACTGGTCCCTCTCAATGTGGAGGAGCAGTGGAGTAGATCCACTGCTCCTCCACATTGAGAGGGACCAGTTGAGGTGGCTTGGGTATCTAGTCAGAATGCATCCCAAACGCCTCCCTGGTGTGGTGTTTCGGGCATGTCCAACCGGGCAGAGACCCCGGGGTCAACCTAGAACACACTGGAGGGACTATGTCTCTCGGCTTGTCTGGGAACACCTCGGTGCCCCCCAAAGAAGAGCTGGAGGAAGTGGTGGGAGAGAGAGATATCTGGACCTCTTTGCTTAGGTTGCTGCCCCTGTGACCCGATTCTGGATCAAGCAGAAGAAGATGATGATGATGATGATGATGATGATGATGATGATGATGATGATGACGACGTAGTTCAGGAGCCTTTCCAGATTCAGTACATGGAAAATGTTTTGTTTAGAGCCATTGTTTGGCTGATTTAAAGAGTTCGGGTACTGATCATCCTTTTAGAACAAATTGTAATTGTATGTAATACATTTAAGCAATACAGGTGCTTGTTTTAACATAGCTGACTATAAAAACATAAAAACTGTAATTTTATCCTCTGAATTACTAGTGGGACTGAACCAATGGTTTGCAGTTTTTTTTTGTTTGTTTTTTTTTTTTTTTCCTGGAAGAGGCATGAACTCATTAGTCTGTTTTGTTTGGCAAGTAAACAGGTAAAAAAAACTGTATTCAAGACCAACGATGGCTAGCGATTTGGAGGAAGTGGGTGTAATTAGTTACTGATTTGAACCAGAGAGGGAGGAGAACTATGGAAGTTGAATTTATTCCTCCAATGGCTGCTGCGGTGAAAACTTGGCAAATGTTCTTCACAAAGTTCCTTGGTTCATGATGTCTACCTATTATTATGAGGAATTTATCATGCAGCTATCTCTCGCTATGAGTGCAGTCACAAAAACTTAGTGGAACATCCTTTCCTTTACAAAATTTACTGCAGTGGAAATAGACCTCCTCAGCTAACTTTGTAAACACTGGGCTGAATTCCGTTTTGAATATTTTATGGAATTTTGCCTTGAACAATAATTGAAGGAACAAACTAAAGGCTGGGCAGTGGTGGCCTGGTGTTATAGGGCGCCGGATTGCTGATCCAAAGGTTGGGGGTTTGAGTCTCACTCTTCACCAAGGTTGTCACTGTCCCCTCCACAGTGCAGCTAACTGGGTTATCAAAGGCCTGCCATGTCTCTCACTGCCTATGGTGTGTGGTTCATGTAAAAGAACCATTGCTGACTTTCAACAAGAGTAGCTTCAAAGTCGTCAGCGTGTTTTCGCCCTGCGATGGCCTGGCGAGTTGTCCAGGGTGTACTCTGCCCTCGCCCAGAGTCGGCTGGGATGGGTGCCAGCCTCCCTGTGACCCTAATTAGGATTAAGCGGTTACAGAAAATTAACTGAACTGAACTTTCCTGTGTGTTCCTAGGGTTACCAGGACCTCTTGTTTTTGGAATCGCTGCTTAAAAAAAGGCTCTGGGTGGTTTATTTCTATATTTATTTACGCAGCGAAATGTTTCATTATGTACTTTTTTAATGCATGTATATTTGTTTTGGAGATATCACGCCTCTTTTATATGCTGATCTTTCAAAGCAGGCTAATTACTCGTTCCATGCAAACAGGTAATTTGTGAAGATCAGCAGAAATACCTGATGAGAAGCTTTCACTCATATGATTAGCGAGTCTGGATTAAAAGCAGAGCAGTGGACATGTTATGTAGCGTGTAAAGTGATCCTGTAGAATTAAAATTTTTTTTCCTTAAAGTGAAAATGAGTCAAAGCCTCAATAAGTTTTGTGTGACTGCCTGATTAATATCTTACATATAACATTACGATAAAAGTCCCGTAGGACTGAGCTGTGAAAAATTATTCAGAAGATTTTAGCTCTGAATGTCTCATTAAATTATGTACAGGACTGTAAATTACATAAATAGAAATTAAGAACATATCAACTATCAGTCACAAATTTATTTATTTTTTTTTTTTGGATTACAGGCAGGGTCGATATTTTTTCATGCCTGACACATTTTTGTTTGAAGTAATGAAATTCTGAGACAAACTTCAAGGTAAAATCTATTTGTGTGCACATTGCTTCATGATAACTGCCACGAAAACTCTGTAATTGTATTCATCAACATTTGTAAAGCTGTTTGACTGTGGAATAAATCCTGACCACACCCGTGCACTGATTTTCACCACACTTGGTGTGGACCTTATCTGAGTCCCCGCAATGATTTCATTTTGGGATGTCAAGGTCAAAGTCAGAGCAAGGTCGCAAATGTTTAGTGATACTGCGGACATGCCATTACTATGGAACAATAATAAGATACCACATACTGTATGGACTTTCATATGGGACCAGGATCTTTGACCTTTGAGTTACTTTGAAATATGAGGCCCCACCCCTCTCACTGTGGGGCCGGTGGCGTAGTGGTTAGGGTGCTGCACTCATGATCGGGAGGTTGCGAGTTCGAATCCCACGGAGACCCTCACTGTGCTAAGACCCCTGGGCAAGGTCTCAACCACAAGTGTGCCTCTGTTCACCCAGCAGTATAAATGGGTACCAGTAAAAATATACTGGGAAGGTAACCTGCGATGGACTAGCGTCCCTTCCAGGGGGAGTTGAACTCCTGGTCGCTTCACGCTATGGAAACCGGGGATAAGCACCGGCCTGATGAGCCACGAGGCTCGGGTGTAAAAACCCAACAGACTTACCTTACCCCTCTCACTAAATCTTCAATTGCATAGTTATTTTTTGCTAATTTTGTCACATCCATGTA
The DNA here is from genome assembly GCA_024760905.1 of Plotosus lineatus. Lineage (NCBI taxonomy): Eukaryota > Metazoa > Chordata > Actinopteri > Siluriformes > Plotosidae > Plotosus > Plotosus lineatus. The sequence continues at coordinate 20,667,121 of CM045734.1, read as the reverse complement.
ATATAGAACATAAAAAATAAGCACTCAGTGAATGTTTGTACTAATGGTTGCTATTGTGCATGCAGAGGGACCTTACTCTCGATTACACTATGTGCAACATACTAGTTCATACCAATTTTGTTCCTGGTTGCCCCACCCCCCACTTATTCTTCCTAATTTAGTCCGGCTCATGGGCTGTTCTTAAGCATTAGATAAGATAAGATAAGATAAGATAAGATACAGCTTTATTAATCTCACAATGGAGAAATTCACTGTTACAGGCTCTTGAGGTACTATCAGTAGGGGGTGCAAAAATAGATACAAGTACGAACATACACACATACATATATATTATATAAGTAAATAAATAAATAGATACATAAATAGTATAAATTACTAAACAATAAAAGAAAAGAAAAGAATGGAGCAACTTTATAGATTGGCCTATATTAAAGTGTAATGTATCTGAGTGCAGAGTAGATGGGTTGATATGGTTCACAGTCAGTGGGGTAGATGTGGCTGATTAAAGTACACGGGGTTTTTATTGCACATAACCGGTATTTTCACAGACAGTTACAAAGTGGCGTTGTACAGTCTGATAGCGGTGGGAATGAACGACCTGCGGTAGCGCTCCTTCCTGCACTGAGGATGCCTCAGTCGTACACTGAAGGAGCTGCTTAGCTCCTCGACAGTCTGGTGCAGTGGGTGAGAGCTGTTGGACAGGATGGATGTGAGCTTTGCTACCATCCTCCTCTCACTCACCTCCTCCACAGAGTCCAGTGGGCAGCCGAGGACAGAGCTGGCCCTCCTGACCAGCTTGTTCAGTCTCTTTCTGTCCCGCTCTGTGCTGCCCGGGGCCCAGCAGATGGCAGCGTAGAGGATTGCAGAGGCTACCACAGAGTCATAAAATGTCCTGAGCTGAGGTGTGCATATGCCGTAGGACCTGAGTCTCCTCAGAAGGTGGAGGCGACTCTGGCCCTTCTTGTACAGGGCGTTGGTGTTGTGGGACCAGTCCAGTTTATTGTTAAGGTGAACACCCAGGTACTTGAAACTGTCCACTGTCTCAATGTCCTGTCCCTGGATGTTCACTAGTAAATGTGTGTGTGTGTGTGTGTTTGAGTGCTTCTCCTGAAGTCGACCACCATCTCCTTCGTCTTCCTAGTGTTCAAGCACAGGTGGTTGCGCTCACACCAGTCCACGAAGTCGACGATGACCGACCGGTACTCCAGCTCGTTCCCCTCTGACACACGGCCCACGATGGCGGAGTCGTCCGAGAACTTCTGGAGGTGGCAGCTGTTTGTGTTATATATGAAGTCCGAGGTATAGATGTTAAAAAGGAAGGGTGAGAGGGCGGTGCCCTGCGGTGCCCCGTGCTACAGACTACCACCTTTGACTTACAGCGCGCAGCCGCACGTGCACTGTGGACGGTTAGTAAGGTAGTCAATAATCCAGGCAGCAAGATGCCCGTCCACTCCCACGTCCTCCAGCTTCCCCGCAGGCGCGCTGGCCTGATGGTGTTGAAGGCGCTGGAGAAGTCAAAGAACATGACCCTCACAGCGCTGCCGGCGATCTCCAGGTGGGTGAGTGCCCGCTGCAGAAGGTAGATGACGGCGTCTTCTACTCCGATGTTGGGCCTGTAGGCAAACTGCAGCGGGTCTAGGGTGGGGCTCACCATAGAGCGGAGGTGTTCAAGGAGGAGCCTTTCCATGATCTTAATGAGGTGGGAGGTCAGGGCGACAGGTCTGTAGTGGGCTGGTTCCTTCGCTTGTGCTGTTTTGGGAACCGGAACCACACAGGAGGTCTTCCAGAGGACTGGAACCTTCTCCAGGCTGAGGCTCAGGTTGTACAGGTAGCATAGTACCACACAGAGCTGGTCTGCGCAGGTCCTCAGCAGCCTGGGACTGATGCCATCAGGTCCTTCAGATTTCCTCTGATTTAGTCGCCTCAGCTGTCTCCTCACCTGGTCTGATGTGAGGGAGAAGGGGGGCTGGGGTGGGCTGCAGAGGGAGGGGATGTGTCTGTCGGGCTGTAGCAGTCAAGTGAAGTTGGCCTGGGGAGGGGAGGTGTCAGCTGGTCTGGAGACGTGTGAAGAGGGGAGGGGAACGGGAGGGGTGCAGAGGGGGAGGGGAGAATCAAACCTGTTGAAGTAGCAGTTTAGTTCATCCGCCCAGCGCTGGTCACCATCAGCTGTCCCTCTGACACTCTGCCCAAATCCAGACATGGTCTTTAGTCCTCTCCAGACGTCCCGCACGTTGTTCTGAGCCAGCTTCTCCTCCATCTTCTTCCCATAGTCCTTCTTTGCCCTCCTGATCCTCCACTGGAGCTCACGCTGGACCTTCTTCTGCTCCTCTCTGTCCCCCGAGATGAAAGCCCTCTTTTTCTGGTTCAGGAGGACTTTGAGCTCAGGGGTGACCCATGGGTGGTTGTTGGAGAAGCACCGTACTCTCCGTGTTGGCACGGTGCTGTCCACGCAGAAGTTCATGTAGTCGGTGATACAGTGTGTGAGGCCGTCGATGTCATCACCAAAGGAGTTACAGAGCATGCTCCAGTCTGTGGTCTGGAAACAGTCTCTAAGCCTCTCGTTGGTCTCCTCGGTCCACACTTTCACAGACCTCTTCTGTGCAGGTTCCTTTCGCACCCTGGGTGTGTATTGGGGGAGCAGGTAGACCAGGTTGTGGTCTGATCGTCCCAGTGGGGGGAGGGGGGAGGAGCTGTAAGCGTCCTTCACATTTGCATACAGTAAGTCCAGTGTTTTATTGTCTCTTGTGGCGCACTTCACGTATTGCGTGAACGTCGGAAGAGAGGCGGAGAGAGGGGCGTGGTTAAAGTCCCCGCTGATCAGAATCATGGCGCGGGGGTGACGAGTCTGTGTCTGATTAACGGCGCTGTGTAGACGCTCACACGCGGCCGCCGCATCAGCCGAGGGCGGAATGTACACGCAAAACACAATCACGTGTGAAAACTCCTTCTTCTTCTTCTTCTTTTCCTTTCGGCTTTTCCCTTCAGGGGTCGCCACAGCGAATCATCTGCCTCCATCTCACCCTATCCTTTGCATCTTCTTCTCTTACACCAACGACCTTCATGTCTTCCTTCACCACATCCATGAATCGTCTCTTTGGTCTTCCTCTAGGCCTTTTGCCTGGTAGTTCCAGCCTCAGCATCCTATTACCAATATACTCACTATCCCTCCTCTGTACATGTCCAAACCATCTCAATCTAGCCTCTCTGACTTTGTCTCCAAAACGTCTTACATGTGCTGTCCCTCTGATGTGCTCATTCCTAATCCTATCCATCCTCGTTACTCCCAAAGAGAACCTCAACATTTTCATCTCTGCTACCTCCAACTCTGACTCCTGTCTTTTCCCCAGGGCCACTGTTTCTAACCCATACAGCATCGTTGGCCTCAACACCCCTTGTACACTTTTCCTTTCATTTTTGCCGATACCCTCCTATCACACATCACACCGGACACTTTTCTCCAACCATTCCAACCTGCCTGCACACGCTTCTTGACCTCTTTTCCACACTCTCCATTGCTCTGGATTGTTGAGCCTAAGTACTTAAAATCCTCCACCTTTCTTATCTCTGCTCCCTGTAATCTCACCGTTCCTCTTGGTCCTTGGCATTCATGCACATCTATTCTGTCTTACTGAGGCTAATCTTCATTCCCCTCCTTTCCAGGGCATACCTCCACCTCTCTAGATTTTCCTGCACTTGTTCTCTGCTCTCACTACAGATTACAATGTCATCTGCAAACATCATAGTCCATGGGGAATCTTGTCTAACCTCGCCTGTCAGCCTGTCCATCACCATAGCGAACAAGAAGGGGCTGAGAGCTGACCCTTGATGCAGTCCCACCTCCACCTTGAACTCTTCTGTCACAATCGACAGCACACCTCACCACTGTCTTACATCTCTCATACATGTCCTGCACCACTCTAACATACTTCTCTGCCACTCCAGACTTCCTCATGCAATACCACAGTTCTTCTCTCGGCACCCTGTCATATGCTTTCTCCAGATCCACAAAGGCACAATGCAGCTCCGTCTGACCTTCTCTGTACTTCTCTATTAACATCCTCAAGGCAAACACTGCATCTGTGGTGCTCTTTCTGGGCATGAAACCAAACTGTTGTTCACAAATGCTGACTTCTGCCCTTAGTCTAGCTTCCACTATTCTTTCCCATAACTTCATCGTATGGCTCATCAACTTTATCCTCTGTAGTTGCCACAACTCTGCACGTGCCTCCCTTGTTCTTAAAAATGGGCACCAGCACACTTCTCCTCCATTCCTCTGGCATCCTCTCACTCTCTAAGACCTTGTTAAATGTTCTTGTCAGAAAATCTACTGCTACCTCTCCTAGGCACTTCCATACCTCCACCGTGATGTCATCAGGACCAACTGCCTTTCCATTCTTCATCCTCTTCAATGCCCTCCTCACTTCACCCTTACTAATCTTTGCTACTTCCTGGTCCTCAACAGTCACCTCTTCTCCTCTTTTTTCTCTCTCATTTTCCTCATTCATCAGCTCTTCAAAGTACTCTTTCCGTCTTACCAGCACACTTCTGTCATCAGTCAATACATTCCCTCTCTGTCCTTTATCAATCTAACTTGCTGCATGTCCTTCCCATCTCTATTTCTCTGCTGTGCTAACCTGTATAACTCATTTTCTCCTCTACTTTCCAACCGAGCATACAAGTCATCAAACGCGCTCTGTTTGGCCTTTGACACTGCTACCTTTGCCTTGCCTTACGCTGCGTCTCCCTGTACTCCTGTTTACTCTTCTTCGGTTTTGTCAATGTCCCACTTCTTCTTAGCTAATCTCTTCCTTTGTACACACTCCTGCACTTCCTCATTCCACCACCAAGTCTCCTTATCTACTTTCCTTCCAGATGACACACCAAGTATTCTCCTACCTGTGTCCCTGATCACATTCGCTGTAGTTGTCCAGTCATCTGGAAGCACTTCCTGACCACCCAAAGCCTGTTTCAACTCCTCCTTGAAGACAACCCGACACTCTTCCTTTTTCAACTTCCACCACTTTGTCTTCTGCTCTGCCTTTGCCTTCTTCACCTTCCTCACCATCAGCATCATCCTGCACACCACCATCCTATGCTGTTTGGCAACACTCTCACCCGCTACTACTTTGCAGTCACTGACTTCCTTTAAATTACATCGCCTGCACAAGATGTAGTCTACCTGTGTGCTCCTACCTCCACTTTTATAAGTCACCCTATGCTCTCTCTCTTCTGGAAGAAAGTATTCACCACAGCCATTTCCATCCTTTTGCAAAATCTACCAACATCTGTCCTTCATGCTTCCTGTCCTGGATACCAAACCTACCCATCACTTCCCTCGTCCCTCTGTTTCCTGCACCAACATGTCCATTGAAGTCTGCCCCAATAACCACTCTTTCACCTCTGGGGTACTCTGCATCACTTCATCTAACTCCTCCAGAATCTCTCCTTCTCTTCTCGCTCACATCCTGTCTGTGGGGCATAAGCACTAACAACATTGACCATCACACCTTTAATTTCTAACTTGAGACTCATCACTCTGTCTGACACTCTTTTCACTTCTAGAACATTCCTGGCAAACTCCTCCTTCAAGATGACTCCGACTCCATTTCTCTTCCCATCCACACCGTGATAAAACAGCTTAAACCCTGCTCCTATGCTTCTAGCCTTGCGACCTTTCCACCTGGTCTCCTGAACACACAGTATGTCCACCTTCCTCCTCTGCATCATGTCAGCCAGCTCTCTACCTTTTCCTGTCATAGTTCCCAACATTCAAAGTCCCTACTTTCAGTCCTAGGCTCATGCCTCTTCTCTTCTCTCTCTGGCAACGGACACGCCTCCGCCTCCTTCTTCGACGTCTTCGACCAACAGTAGTCCAATTTCCATCAGCACCCTGTTGGTTGACGGCACTGATGGCGGCCGTTGTTAACCCGGCCTCGACCGATCCGGTATGTCATTCTTTCTGTGATTCGCATAGTTTATTTGGCATTTGTTTTACGCCGGATGCCCTTCCTGACGCAACCCTCTGCATTTATCCGGGCTTGGGACCGGCGTGAGGGAGAGACACTGGTTTGTGCCCCCCCCTCACGGCTGCATTACGTGTGAAAACTCCCTCGGTAGATAATATGGCCGCGCGCTTAACGCGAGCAGCTCTAGGTCCCGCGTGCACAGCTGCTCCTTCACGTGCACGTTTGCCGGGTGGCACCATCGTTCATTCACATAGACCGCCACACCCCCTCCTTTCTTCTTACCGCTCTCCGTTACACTCCGATCTGCACGCGCGAGTGTAAATCCGTGAAGAGAAACCACAGAGTCCGGTGTGAGTTCATTCAGCCACGTCTCCGAGAAACACATGAGGCTGCAGTCCCGGTACTGCCTCTGCTGCCGGGTCAGCGCCGCCAGCTCCTCCGTCTTGTTGGCGATCGCGCGGACATTTCCCATGATGACAGAGGGAACACATGTCCTCCGCGTCTTTCGTCCCCCTCTGCAGCCTCTCCTTTTCCTCCGTATTTCCAAAGGAACAACGGGCTTTTCGCGTGAAGGAGGCGAGGCGGGCGCGCAGGCGAGGAGGGTCTCACGTGTGTAAGACCTGCGTTGCTCAGAGCCGCCGGTGAATGAGATTCCTGACGCCGATCCAAAAAGTGAAAATAAAAGTGCACAGAAGAACAAAAGCATCATGAAAGTATGTTTTCCAGATGCAGGATTGAAGAAAGAAAAAGAAAATTTGAAAAAAGATAAAGAAACACGCCTATATACAATAGAAAAGAGAAAAAAAAGAAAAATAAACTGAAGAGCTCCTGTAACTGGCTGCAGGTCACCCGGCGCCACCTTATCTGTTCCCTATCAAATGACAGCGCCCAACCAGGGAGGTCAAAGGCTACCATATGCTTCTTTTGAAGCACATCATGCTAGGCAAACACAGTTTTTGAAACATTTGCCTGTGGATATTAGGTACGGTGTTACACACTAAGGGGATGCTCTTATGCATCAGCTCACAGGCACCCAAGATTGTCTAATGTTGCTGTGATTGGCAGGATAGAGAGCACATGCCATCCCTCCACAACCCCATCCCTAGGAGCCCGGACAATCATGTTTTCTTCAGCCCCCGGCCACAGTCGATTGTGGCATTACTGGGATTTGATTTTACAATCTCCTAGTATCGAGAAAACGCTTTTCTGCTGCGCCACACGGGAGCCCCAAAACCTCTGAAATAACCAAGTTAATGAGAATCCGAAGAAGCAGGTCAGGGAGAAGAAAAAAAATTAGTGCTAAACACCCACACCATAAAGAACACGCCAGACTAAAGTCAGTGATCCAGAGCCTATACTCCTTCAGCATTACGAGGGATTTGGGAATCTTTCACTGCAAGTATGTCTTTATTGTAAATCATGTGCAAGCATGCGGTAAAAATAAGACATGGTTTGAGAAGTTTACGTTCTTGGAGCACCGGTGCTATTTTAAATGGAAATATTGATAGGTATGCTTGCTTGTAGCGGCCCATTGTAATTACAACGATCAGGTTCACTACGCATCGTCTTTTCAAGAAAGCTTCAAAGCCAGGTATAATAGCTGCCTTATGAAACCTAATTCCAAAAAAAGTATTTTTTGGAGTACTAGCAGAGAATCCAGATGTTGCTTGAAAATGTCATGGTATTTCATAGAGTCACGATACCATGCACCCCAACAGAGTTCCCAGGGATTTTGAAGGAAAAAAGATCCGCAACCTCACAAAACCACTGCCATTTTCCTTTTCATTATATACAAAGCACATGAGGGCAGTTGTGGCCTGGTGGTAAAGGTGCTGGATCACTGATCCCAAGGTTGGGGGTTCAATCCCCATTCTGAACGAACTGTCACTATCCCCCCGGTTATCGAAGTAATCAAAGGCTGGCCATGTCTCTCACTGTCTATGGTGTGAGGTTCATGTAAAACAACCTGCTGACTTTTATCAAGAGTAGCTGCACAGCCGTTAGCATGTTTCTGCCCTGCGATGGCCTGGCGAGCTCTCCAGGGTGTACTCTGCCCTCGCCTGAAGTCGGCTGAGATGGATTAGGCGGTTACAGAAAATGAATGAATGACAAATCAGATAATCTTTATATTTTCTGATACCAAAGCCATTGTTTTACTTGAAATCGATTCTCTGTTACCTGAGAAATGTTGAGGAAAAAAAAAGTTTGCCACAGAGCAGGAGCTCGGTTTCTATAGGGCTGCATTAGGGCTCTTGTCAGTTTCCTGCATCTGAAACTCACTTCATCTTCCTGGAGCATATGAGAGATTCATATATAAAGGTTGAGCTGTTTGATTGAATGAATTGATTTATCATTATCAGATAAGATTTGATATTTAGCCATGATCGAAGGACTTGGAATGACTTGGAATGACCAAAAATGGGATAAGATGCAGAAAGCATGAGACAGACGGAGTCTTCATGATGTTTACCTACTGATTCATGTATATGCATGAGATATCTGCATGCTGAGATTATCAGACTCACAGCGAATTGAAAAGGTTCAAAACATTCAGCAAGTCATATCTCTGCAACTAACAGAGTCATCAGGAATAGGAGAACAGCAGTCTGGCAATACTCCAACAGTGTAATTGCAGGAAACGTTGTAGTTCAGTCACGTCTTCTTTCCCGTCACATCTCTGGAATTGTATACCCGAAGCCCAGTGGACCAATTAGGGCTGTAAAAGTGAAAGCACAATTACAAGACTTTACTGAACCTTATTGAAAATGGTGGCGTTATCTGCAAATGACCTTCAAATCGACGACAACAGAAACTGACAGAACGTTCACAGAGCGCGGTGTAAATGTGAGATGACTCAGAAGGCGTGTTAATTAAGAAGCTACAGGGTCAAAACAAACCACTCTTCTGCTATGAGTCGGATAGGACATGATAGACAAGCTACCATGCTTAAACGCCTCTGCATGAGATTATTCCGAGTCTGCTGACTTGTCAGGAAGATGAAAGAGATTACAAACACGTACACTGCTGCCTCTTGACCTTACACAGAGCAATTTTCTTGTCGTTGAAGCAGATAAGAGTGGTATTTCTCCTGATTTAAGCTTTGGCTCCGCTCTGAAAGCTTTTTTTCTGTTGTTCTTTTTTTTTTTTTTTTTTTGTACCCTGATGTTTATGTCCTTTGTTTAGCTCCATCTTTTTATATTTACTTTTCTCATTTCATCATCATCATCATCATCATCATCATCATCCACTTCTTCTTGGGTCGGGTCGCAAGGGCAACAACCTAAGCAATGCTCTCCTCATTTCTTGGTCCATATTTTACATCACAGAATTGAGTCATTGTGGCCTGTTTATAATGAAAATGTTTTAACAGGAAAGGCAGTGGTGGCTTGGTGGTAAAGGTGCTGGATCACAGATCCCAAAGTTGGGGGTTCAAGCCCCACTCTGAACGGGTTGTCACTGTCCCCCCCAGTTATCAAAGGCCGGACATGTCACACACCCTCTATGGTACGAGGTATAAAAGAACCATTGCTGACTTTTGTCAAGAGTAGCTGCATAGCAGTCAGCGTGTTTCTGCCCTACAATTGTCTGGCGAGCTGGCCAGGGTATACTCTTCCCTCGCCCAGAGTCCCCTGAAATGGGCACCAGCATCCCTGTTACCCTAATTAGGATTCAGTGGTTCAGAAAATAAATGAATGATAAATTCAACAGGAAAAAATGTCTATTATTACTGCTGGAACTACTGAAGATGAGGATCTGGGTGTTGTCCGTGGAGTGTTGTGTGTGGTTCTGTGCAGGGACAGTATGGATTGAGTGTGTTGGGCGTGGCAAACATCACAGATTTAATAGTTTAATTGAGTTTGAAGGCCAGTGAAGGGTCATTATTGCAGGAACATTCCAGATAATCACAGCAAAGGCAAGAGTTTGTTTATAATAAGAAATAAGTATAAGTAAGAAACTTCCTATAGACTTTGCCTGGTGCTCTAATGAGGCGAAAAGCAAACAAACACTTCAAACTACAATTACTCCTCTCGTTATTTATTAACATTAACACATTTATATTATATGAAGACCTAACACTATGCAAGTGCACATACATTCAAGTTAAGCATGCAATCTGATTGTTGTGTGTCATGGAATAAATAACAGATACAGGGATCCCTCACTTTCCACGGTTAATTGGGACCGAGACCCCCGCTGCGATCGCCGATTTCCGCGGAGTAGGATCGACCTCCCTGACTGATGTATACGTACATGTATATGTGTTTATAATATCAATAAATACAGATTCAACACTATAAATGCTTATAATAACAATGAAACTTTCAAAAATAATGCATAAGATGTAAATAAAATATAAAGGCCCACACACATTCAGATGCGCATCTCACATTAAAGTGTAAGTAGTTTTGTTGGGGGGTTTTGGGTTGTGTTTTTGTTTTTATTTGTTTGGGGTTTGTTTGCATAATTGGCCTTGTTTTGTGGCATTTTCCTTAATTTTTTCCCCTACTTTTCTGTAATTTCCTTTTTTTTTTTGATGAATATTTTTGAAAAAGCCGCGATGCACTGAAGCCGCAGAAACTAAAGCACAAAGTAGCGAGTGATCACTGTACTGTATATAGTTATAGTGAGATGAATATCACCAGATAGTTCCTGAGGTATAAAGTTAAAACCATGTGTAACACCAGCTTAATATAGCTGTGCTAGATTATATGCTAGGTTCTAGAGGAGTAGAATGAATTGTAGAGATTTAAAGTTGAACAGACGGAAGATTTATTACAATTTACAATAGCACAAGAAACAGTGCAAACAATGTTGTAGAACGCTCTTTACAAAATAAAATAAAAATAAAATAAGCTTAGAGTCTCTAAGGTTCAATTTGTGTGAATTCGGGAGGTCTTTTCCAGGATTGTGATCCGTTTGGGATAAAGGTGTTTTATTTGTTCTTATCTGGGATCCTGTGATTTGAAGTGGTTGGGTCTGTAGATCTACTCTCGCATCCAGAGAGCAGTTGGCCACACTGCTTCTGGATCCGCCAAGAGTTCTCACTGGGTTTAGCTCGCCATCCGTGTCCGAAACCAGCTTCAAGATCAAATCCAGGTCCACTAAAAATCCAGTCTGCACATGCAGTACAGACACAATGAATAAAATATTTCTTAACAGTAATTTCTAAATAAAATGAGATCTCATAAAATGTTCAAATTCTTTTACATTGCTGTTTTAACACTGGTTTTACTTCCATGAATTCAAAATGTATTGCTATGTAGCATAACAACTTATTTCTATGAAATAACACATAAATGAAATGACAAAAGTGCATGAAAGGCACTGAATGGAATGTAATACAAAACAAAAGTGCTTATCTGCACTACTTTAGTGCATTAGCAAAAGTGCTTCAACAAAACATTTAGAAAAATAAAATGTAAGGCTCATTTTGTGCACAGCACAATCTTTGTTGTGTACTCCGACTGGTTTTAGCTTTTTAGAGACAAAAATAGTGCACACAGTTTTAAAAGTCACCATGTGTAAAGTTAGCATAGGTTTTTAAGCTAGCTTCACAAACACACTCCACCCGGTTTGATTGAGAGAGAACAAAACACATACAAGGCTCTGAAAAGTACATAAACTTAGTTAAACTTGTTAAAAGTTCACTTAAACACATTTTGGATCGTTTGACTCACTTGTGTAGCTTTTCGAGTGCTCTGTGTGTGTCCTGCTCTGCAGCATGCTCTGCTGTGCTTAGCTAGGTGCATGCAGCATGTGCTTATGATGCGTTCAAGGGGACTAGGAAACTATAGTGCTTTCAGGGAGCGTTGGAAATTAGGGTTTTTTTCCAATAAAATCAGTAACCATGTATTTATATGGGTTACACATGTCTATTGATATAGGGTGCTGGATCGCTGATCCTAAGGTTGGGGGTTCGAGTCCCACTCTCCACAAGTTTGTCTCTGCTTCACTCTGACAAAAGATGTAATGTGAAGATGTGGATTATTCAAACCTCGCAACCTTCATTCATGTAAGGGCAGTGGTGGACTGGTGGTTGAAGGTGCTGGATCATTGATCCTAAGGTTGGGGGTTCGAGTCCCACTCTCCACAAGATTGTCACTGTCCCCCCCAGTACAGCGAACTGGGTTATCAAAGGCGGGCCATGTCTCTCACTCTCTATGGTGAGAGGTTCATGTAAAAGAACCATTGCTGACTTTTATCAAGAGTGACTGCAAAGCCGTCAGCGTGTTTCTGTCCCTTGCTAAAGGGTTGCGTCAGGAAGGGCAGCCGAAGTAAAAACCTACGCCAAATCAAACGTGCGAATCATTTGCTGTGGTGACCCCTGAGAAAGGGAAAAAGCCAAAAGGAACTCTCTCTCTCATCCTGCCTTTGCAGGGGGGTATGTTGTATACAAGAATACAAAATCCAAATTCTATAATTGTTTATTTATTCATTTCAGAATATCTATAAAAGGAGGCCTGGTGATGTAATAGTCAGCATGGGGGTGGAGTTTGCATGTTCTTCCCATGCTTGTGTAGGTTTCCTCCATGTACACCGGTTTCTTCTCCCTGTCCAAAGACATGCACATTGAGCTAACTGACTGTTCCAAATTGCCCCCAGGTATCAGTGTGAATGATTGCGCATGTGTGCACTACCCCTGCAATGGCCTGCGCACAGTATCAGCTAAAATAGGCAGGCTCCAGCCTTCCGACGACTCGAGTAAGATTAAGTGTTTGAGCAAATGAATGAATCAGATGAGTGATGATATTCATACAAAACATGAGTAGACAGTGTGGGATATTGGATACTTTGAAGAGAGAAGCCTACCCTGCTGAGAGACCAGAGATTAATATGAGCTGATGTCTATGACTAATGCAGTAGTCGCATAAGCTTCATTATCAGATTCATCGTAGACACAGAACGCAACAAAATTTTCTCGTCTTTGTATAAGTTAGTATGTCATTATATGCCGTGGTGTAAGCTCAGACTCGGGGATCTTTCTTCCAGTCTCCTATCGATCGTCTCGGCCATTGGATTTATGAGCTCGATCTCACTGGCCATCTGTACAGCCCATATATTTCTACAATGCAGGAATGCCTCAATCCTTGATTCCTTTAAGAAGTAGCAATAAAGGAGACTTTCCTCTTTTTTAAACTCCAGACATGTTAAATAACGCAATGATGCACAGAGATGACCCGTTATTCCAATGCCAAGCTTATACTTTTCTGTCTGTCTGTCTCTGTCATGCTATCGCTCCATCTTTTCACCTCTCTGTGTGAGCAGATGTTAAATGCTAATTTATCCATGATAGTGATGAACAAAGATAAAAAGAGGAAATGAACGACCATGTTAACTCCTAAAAATAGGGCTGCTCTATATTCCTTCTGACAAGCTATTACTCATGAGTGAGCACTTCTTAAGCTGAGCCGTATCACATGCACACACACACACACACACACACACACACACACACACACACACGCTCTCTCTCTCTCTCTCTGCTGTGATGAGACAAGTTATTGAAACACTTATATTACACTTTTTAATGTCATACTTTTTGCTTCTGAGTGTGTATCATCCTGATCGTTATTATAATTAATTTCATTCTGCATGGTGGTGATGGGGGATGGGGGAGCAAATACATATGAACATTAAACAAACATTTGCTGTTACACCCCAGTGCAGCTAATTCGGTTATCAAAGGCCTGCCCATGTCTCTCCCAGTCTATGGTGTGAGTTCAGTTCAGTTCATTTTCTGTAACCGCTTCATCCTAATTAGGGTCGCGGGGAGGCTGGTGCCCATCCCAGCCAACTCAGGGCGAGGGCAGAGTACACCCTGGACAGCTCGCCAGGCCATCGCAGGGCAGAAACATGCTGACGGCTTTGCAGCCTACTATTGTCGAAAGTCAGCAATGGTTCTTTTACATGCCTCACACCATAGACAGTGACAGACATGGCCGGCCTTTGATAACCCAGTAAGCTGCACTGGGGAGGACAGTGACAACCTTGTGGAGAGTGGGACTCGAATCGCCAACCTTTGGATCAGCGATCCGGCGCCTTATACATACCTGTCAAGTTGTACGGTTTTGGCGTAATTTGTACAAGTGAGCACTGATTTTTAAATGTGTACGCCGTACATCCGAAATCTGTACGTTTTTCGATCATTTCGTCTTTTTTTTTTAACTCCGTTTTTTGTGTCACCGTTTCGGTAAAGAGACGATACGCCGAATTGGTCTGTAGCCGTTTTCTCGCGAGAATCTCGCGTTGCGTTATGCGTCTGCTATCGTCTGCTCTTTCCGACCACGTGACCGCACTTTCACTTCCGCCATCATTCAAGTCAAACTTAATTGCGAGCTCAAGTGCCATGAAGTGAAGCCATCAAAAGAAATGATTGAAAGTGCCAAAAGTGCTACATATAGTTATAATAAAGATCACTGTTAAATTTTCTTAATCATGCAGCTGAAGATATTACTCTTTTATTTGATTGCACCAGGTTATATGTTACAACATTACCAATAAATTCATATTATATTAAAAATAGAGTTTAATTTTTGTTTCATATTGCACGCGATAATAAGACGCGTAAAATTAGTTGCTATTTTGTAAGGGCATAAGTAGCCATTTGTAAGATCGCCAACGGCCTAGGGTTGACAGGTATGCTTATACCACTAGACCACCACTGCCCTATGGTGTGAGGTTCATGTAAAAGAACCATTGCTGACTTTCATCAAGAGTAGCTGCATAGCCGTCAGTGTGTTTCCGCCCTGCGAGTGTACTCTGCCCTCAAGGCTGAGATGGGCACCAGCCTCCCCGTGACCTCAATTAGGATTAAGCGGTTCAGATGGAGTGATGAGACACTGTGTTACTGCTACAATAATCATGTTTTGAGTGTTTTGTTGTTCTTCTCGCACAGCGATATTCCAACGTTATATTTTCATTTTTCAGGTGGTTGTTTGTTACATTTTCAAAGTTGTAATTTTCTAAAATGTGTTTGATGGTCTGCGGAGACTGTTCGAAAAGTAACATGTTGGAATCTGTCGTCCATTTCAATCTCACAGGAGAGCCCAGTCGTAAGAGTAGGACGTCGAGGCATCAGCTCCAGGAAGGCATGATGCCAGCAATAGGAAGAGCATACAGCTATAGAATTAACAAATCTGGTATAAACTAGTGAAGTTCTGAATAAATTAAGGGAAATCACACCTGCACATAATATTATGTTACATTTACATGTCAGACAGGCATCTGCTTGTTTACATGAATGCAATGTACGTATAGACCTGCAGATATAATATATACCTGTCCCCACATCTCTCATTCCAGATTTATTACATTTACTGTAATATTAAATTCCACTCGTCTGAGAAGGTTTTCACTAGATTTTGGGACGTGACTGTTGGGATTTGTGGTTATTCACCTAGAAGCACTTTAGAGACGAGGTCGGGCATTGATGTGCAGGTCTGGAATGCAATCGGTGTTCCAGTTCAAGGCTCAAGCCTGGGGTCAAGACTGTGCTGCACACTTGAGTTGTTTACTTTATTCGAAACTTCGCACGCCATGTCTTTAAGGCACTCACTTTGCACACATTTTTTTTTTGTCGATTGTCATGTAGTGTTCGTCCGAGTCAAGAAAAATCATAAATATTCTGTTCTCATGTGATTTTCATATTGTACTAACAGTTTAAGAAAGTAGCACATTCAGTATGATTGTCGTGATCGGGGTGCACATAGTTTTGACTGCATTGTTCAGTTCAGTTCATTTTCTATAACCGCTTAATCCTAATTAGGGTCACGGGGAGGCTGGCGCCCATCCCAGCCAACTTCGGGCGAGGGCAGAGTACACCCTGGACAGCTCGCCAGGCCAACGCAGGGCAGAAACACGCTGACGGCTTTGCAGCCTACTCTTGTCGAAAGTCAGCAATGGTTCTTTTACATGCCTCACACCATAGACAGTGAGAGACATGGCCGGCCTTTGATAACCCAGTAAGCTGCACTGGGGAGGACAGTGACAACCTTGTGGAGAGTGGGACCCGAACCCCCAATCTTTGGATCAGCAATCCAGCGCCTTATACCACTAGACCACCAGTGCCCCTTGATTGCATTGTTCAGTTCAGTTCATTTTCTGTAACCGCTTCATCCTAATTAGGGTCACGGGGAGGCTGGTGCCCATCCCAGCCAACTCAGGGCGAGGGCAGAGTACACCCTGGACAGCTCGCCAGGCCATCGCAGGGCAGAAACACGCTGACGGCTTTGCAGCTACTCTTTTTACGAAAGTCAGCAATGGTTCTTTTACATGCCTCTCACCATAGACAGTGAGAGACATGGCCGGCCTTTGATAACCCAGTTAGCTGCACTGGGGGGGGGGGGGGGGCAGTGAC
This sequence comes from Plotosus lineatus, assembly GCA_024760905.1. Taxonomy (NCBI): domain Eukaryota; kingdom Metazoa; phylum Chordata; class Actinopteri; order Siluriformes; family Plotosidae; genus Plotosus; species Plotosus lineatus. The sequence continues at coordinate 20,650,798 of CM045734.1, read as the reverse complement.
AACCTTGTGGAGAGCGGGACTCGAACCCCCAACCTTTGGATCAGCGATCTGGCACCTTATACCACTAGACCACCACTGCCTGATTGCATTGTGTACTGTTACAAGCTCAAGGACTATTCCGTAATATCCATCTCACCTTTAGTGAATTACATTTTTAGTATTTTTTAGTCAGTCACATGACTGGTGACATCATACATTGATTGGTGAGTTTCAATCTAAGCATTTTTGAGTTATTGCAATAATATTAAATATTTCAAAAAAATTCAACTCGGGATTCCAAGGACGGTTTACTGGTTTTGTCACATGACCAAAGACATTGCATGTTTTAAACAGTGAGTAGCACTGCTTAAAACATGCTCTGTACAGGAATCCCTCACTTTCTGTGGTTAATTGGGACCGAGATCCCCCCGCAACCACTGAATTCCACAAGGTAGGATCAACCAAACACCCCCCCCGACTGACATATACGCACATGTATATGTGTATATAATATCAATAAATACATATTCAATGCGATAAATGCTTATAATAACAAGTAAAAATTTAAAAATAATGCATAAGATGTATTTAAAATATAAATACACGCACATACAGGCACACGCGCAGCACGCACTCAGATGCACACCTCACAAAAATGTAAGTAGTTTTGATGGGAGATACCCGTTTTAGGGTTTTTTTTTTTGTTTGTTTGTTTTGCATAGTTGGCCTTGTTTTTGTGGCATTTTCCTTAACCCTTTCCCCTAATCTTCCTTAATTTCCTTATTTTTTTTATTTATTTATTTATTTTTTTAAACCACAATGCACTGTAGCCGCATGAATTGAAGTAGCAAGGGATCCCTGTATGTGGTCATTGGACAAAAACAATTGGTGGCAGACATATGGAATGCTGCAAGGTGGTTTCCCATGAAAAGCCAGGTGGATTAGCACGTTATCTAAAGTATGAAGCTGCGCTCCGCTAATACAGTAATGTTTTAATTAATTATTTTTCTGAGTCAGTGTTGTCTTAATTACAATGTATATCATGCTATATTCATCCATAGTCTGCTTGGGTAATATAAACACAATGCTAATCAAAAACAAAAGCTAATTCCATTTTGAAAATTTCATAATTGTGCCATCTATGTCTCAATCTCTTCTTAACCGCTTGCTCTTTTCCTGATCGCTTCCTTTCTGTCCTTTTCCATTTCCTCCGTTGCCTTTTCCTAGACCTAATCCATCAGATCTGTGAGCATTTCCTGACCTATCTGTTTTGTCCCTCCTCTCCTGCCATAGCCCCGTCCTCCCCCGGTGTTGACTCCGTCCCCCTGCAGAGAACAGCGAGCCAGAACGCCGGCGGAACTTTCCCGCGTGGAGGCTACGCTAGCTATGTGGAACCGTACCGCACCTTGCAGTACTGCTCATCCGTGGAGTCTCCTTACAGCAAATCAGGCCCCACTCTGCCTCCCGAGGGGACTTTGGCACGCTCTCCATCCATCGACAGCATCCAGAAGGACCCGAGGTAAGGTTCCCCAGGCACCTCGGTCAAAATTCTTGGATTGTGTTTTTTTTCACTTTCCTTTTTTTTCTGTAAGAGTATGGTGTTGACGTTTGTAGTGACCTGGAGAGTATTGATCTGGTCTCAGTAGGATGAGAGGAGGAGTGTGAGGTCAGAATGGTCTATTGAAGGTAATTGTTCCCTCTTGTTGTGGTCTCCTGTTGGCAGGTTCAAGTTTTGTAGTGAGATGTCAATAACACGTGCACATGTCTTTATGCTTCGGGATGTTTTCTATACAGTACGCCTTACACTGGAAGATAAACACACTTCGAGCATTTTGAATATTTAGAAGTTGAAAACTTGGTCCCTGCAATTTCAGAATAATATCTGAGCAATTTAAAAGATCTTGAATGTGGCTAAATATGTATAAATAACATTTGTTCCTGAAGGCGAGATGGATATCACAGAATAGTCCTTGACACAGAATACCATACTTAAAAAGTTTTATTTTTGCACTTTTATTTGATTCAAGCATTATCCCATGTTTGGATAATTCTCCATATCATACGTCTCCTCATTTAATAATTGCTCATCAGTATATATACTAAATGGGATGATGTAATATCATAAAAATGAATAAAATTGATAAAAATCTTGTTTTAGTTTGCTTTCCTTATGTCCACTTCTTCTTCTTCTTCTTCTTCTTTTACTTTCGGCTGTTCCCTTCAGGGGTCGCCACAGCAAATCATCCGCCTCCATCTCACCCTGTCCTCTGCATCTTCTTTTCTGACTCCAACGACCTTCATGTCTTCCTTCACCACATCCATAAATCTCTTCTTTGGTCTTCCTCGAGGCCTTCTGCCTGGTAGTTCCAACCTCAGCATCCTACTGCCAATATACTCACTATCCCTCCTCTGTACATGTCCAAACCATCTCAATCTAGCCTCTCTGACTTTGTCTCCAAAACATCTTACATGGGCTGTCCCTCTGATATACTCATTTCCTTATGTCCACATGCAGTATATATTAAATAGTTATTTGCCTCAGGCTTGATGGATATCTATTCATTCATTTTCTGAACTGCTTAACCCAAATTGGGGTCGTGGGAAGGCTGACTCTGCGCAAGGGCAGCGTACACCCTGAACAGCTTGTCAGGCCATTGCAGGGCAGAAACATATGGATGGCTACGCATCTTCCTCTTGATGAAAGTCATCAATGGTTCTTTTATAGCCTCTCACCACAGACAGTGAGAGACATGGCTAGTCTTTGATAGCCCAGTTAGCTGCACTGGGGGAATGGCAGTGACAACTGTTGACAGTGGGGCTTGAGCCCCCAACCTTAGGATCAGTAATCCAGCACCTTACCACCAGGCCACCACTGCTCTCATGGATATCTATGAAGTCCCCTTTATGTTCCATCTCAGGGACTATTTGAAAATATCCATCTCGGTCACTGTGTAATTGATAATTATCCTGTGATGGCAAACCATTCCTCTGTATTATATGCTAATATTTATTATTATTTTGGGCAGCGGGAGCCTGATCCTAAGGTTGGGGATTCAAGCCCTACTCTCAACAGGTTGCCCCCCCAGTGCAGCTAACTGGGTTACCAAAGGCCGGCCATGTCTCTCACTGATGGCAATGTGTGGAGTTGCGACCCCATCAACCCGATTTTTAGGAACTTATTTAGATTTAGACCCTCACTCAAACCCCAAGGGTCCCCCTCCTCCACAGAAGGCGTGTTGGTGGAATTGAGGAGGTCCTTGAAGTACTCCTTCCACCTCCCAACAACATCCCCAGTTGAGGTGAGCAGCTACCCACTTCCACTGTAAATAGTGCTTGTGGAGAACTGATTCCCCCTCCTGTGGCATCAGATGGTGGTCTGTCTCCTGGTGTTCAACAAACTCCTCCCACGCCTGAGATTTTGCATCAGCGACAGCTTGGACTGCAGCACATTTGGCCTGCCAGTACCTGTCTGCTGCCTCAGGAGTCCCACTGGCCAATAAGACCTGATAAGCCTCCTTTTTCAGCTGAACAGTCTCCTTGGATGTCCCCCACCGGGTTCATGGGTTACCACCAGAGCAGGCACTTATGGGCTGCTGCCTCAGCAATGGAGGCACAAAACATGGCCCATTCAGATTCCATATGGAAGATTCTGGGACGTGGTTGTAGCACTGTTGGAGGTGGGAGTTAAAGGCCCCTTTCATGGGAGACTCTGCCAACAGTCCCAAGAGACCCCAACTACATGTTTCGGCCTGCCGGGTCTGGAGGGCGGCCTCCCCTGCCATTGGATCCAGCTCACCCCTAGGTGGTGATCCGTTGATAGCTCAGTTCCTCTCCTCACATGAGTGTCCAGAACATGCAGCCACAAATCCGCTCATACAACTACAACGTTGATCATCGAACTGCGACCTAGGTGTCCTGGTGCCAATTGTACTTATGGACACCCTTATGTTCAAACAGGGTGTTTATGATGGCCAAACTGTGATGAGCACAGAAGTCTATCAATGAAACACTGTGTACCTACCAATCACATCCTTCCAGGTCACACTATTGTTGCAGACATGGGCGTTGAAGTCTCCCAGGACAACAACTGAGATTCCCAGGGGATCACGCTCCAACACCCCCCCTAAAGACTCCAAGAAGGGTGGGTACTCTGAACTGTCATTTAATGCATAAACGCAAACAACAGTCAAGTCCCACCCACCCACCCCCCACCCTCTCGTTGACAGGCGAGAACCCCAACCTGTTGGCACCAAGACATCAGGCAACAAGGATGCCCACACCGGCTCGCCGACTTTGTCCTGTCTCTATATCTAGTCGGTATCTCGCCACCTCACACAACAGCTCAGTCTCCTTCCCCACCAGAAAGGTGACATTCTGTGTCCTAAGAGTCAGACTCAGTAGCCGAGGATCGGTCCAACAGAACCCATGCCTTCGGCTGCCACCCAACTCACAGTGCACCCGACCCTTATAGCCCATCCCACTGGTGGTGGGTCCATGGGAGGGATGACCCATGTCTTCTTTTCGGGCTGGGTCCGGCCGGGCTCCATGGCAGAAGCCCGACCGCCAGGTGTTTGCCTTCAAGCCCCGCCCCCCAGGCAGAAGGGGACCTTGGTGACCCTCATCCGTGCCCGCATGTCCTTCTTTTTTGTTTCTTTATAGAGGTCTTTTGAACCGCGCTTCATCCGGACCTTCACCTAGGATCTATTTGCCTTGAGCGACCCTACCAGGAGCATAATGCCCCAGATGACATAGCTCCTAGGGTCATTAGGATACACAAACCCCTCCACTAAGTTAAGGTGGCAATTCAAGGATTCAAGGAGGGGTGAACCAAACAATGGACGTGTATTTTTTTTATTATTTAAATAACTTGCTCTCGTACCTCGTAATGCATTTTACCGTTTATTATCAGGATTGTTAAGGAACCCATACGCAGCACATCTGCAGCTGCTCTGGGTTTTAATTGGTGTTTCCCATCCAGATTCAGGTTCATTTGAAGTGTGCCACAGTGGGTGTGAATGCTGGCTTCTTCCCAAAACATTGAAGCTAATTAGCATTTCTGAGTTGTGATCAGTGCAGGTGGTAGCGAAGACAGAGCTGGACTGATGAAGACTGGTGCACCGAGTGAGCATAATGATGTCTGTAATCTGATCACTCAAGGCTTGGCTTTGTAGGACGTTTAGAACGTTCTCTACTTACATATCTGTGGAGCAGATTTTAAACAGCTGGGCCATTTTGATTTTGTAGAGATTTTCGGGTTTTATGGGTGCATCCCAGCAAATTTATACATGCTATGAAACATCAATTTGTGGATTTTTAATGATTAGTGTGTGTGTGTGTGTGTGTGTGTGTGTGTGTGTGTGTGTGTGTGTGTGTATAGGGATTTTGTGTAATATTGCTGAAATTTTTAATAAGTCCCTTCCTTCCATTTATGATATAAAGCACTGATGAGCTGTTTCTGCACAATTTGTTTTTTTAAGGGGACAGTATACAGATATATTGAGCGCGGCTTGGCTCTCTTTACATTTTAGCATCAGAAAAGATGAATTTTTGCCCTTTTATGTGTTTGTTTCTTGAGAAACAGAAGAGAGAATTTGAAATGTGTAGCAGAAGTTTAATGTAAAAACCAACAACTGTGCAATGTTTTCAAATTAGCACTAAAATGAGGCACCAAAATCTACTGTAGCTTGTGATTTGACTCATTAGACACCACAGCTGTATGTAGAAGTGACATTAAAACTGGAGTCTTGTACCAATTATATTTACGAATCACCATTTCATAGCCTGCACTGGGCAAAGGCAGAGTACACGCTGAATATGTCACCAGACCAACACACGCACACACACACACACACACACACACACACGCACAAACACACACACACACACACACACACACACACACACACACACACACACACACACACACGGAGCAATCTGGAACATACAATTAGTATGTCAACTAAATATGAGTATACAGTACTAATCTGCCTATCAATGGGCTATGGGTGGAAACCAGAGTACCAGGAGGAATCCGACACAAGAATGAAGACAGCCTGCAAACTCCACGCAGAAAGCCCAGGACCTAAACTCAAGGCTTTCTTGATGTGAGGAGAACGTGCTACTCACTACGCCACCGTTCTCCCCGAAACTCCTTCCAAAAAATATTCCAAGTATATTTCTCCATACAGGAAACAAGATCACTGGATTTAATAACAAGCTTTTGAAGATTGGCAGTTGCTGTGAATAATAATAATGCTAATGCTAAAAAATGTGTATAATGATAAAATTAAGCATCAGTTTCTGCTGTTTAAACTCAGAAAAATGTCCGCGAGTTCTCGAAAACCTTCTCAGATATCATCGATCATTCCCATCCTGTCTCAGCTGATGATCATGTCAGCATCATGTGAAGCACGAAGATTGGAGTGAAGGTGAGTGCTCTTTGCTCCAGTGAGGTTCGAGGGCCCAGAAAGGGACTGATGGAAATCATTTAGCCTGTAATGGAGCTGTGAGTGATTGGGTGGGGTGGTGTGTAGTGAAGGTGGTGGGGGGTGATGTTCAGATGTAGCCTGCGCCACCACTTGTTTCCATTTGTGACACGATTGCAATTCAGACTCGGCCCTGTTGAGAGAATGACCTGTTTTATATCCACGCTTTGTATTTTACAATGGTGCTATTTATTTCCTTCTTTAGCACAATGGCTAGAAAAACAGCCGTAATGATCATAATGGTTTGATGGCTCTTGTGCTGTTAGTTCTCCTGGCTTGAGAGAGGAAGGTAACGAGGTAAAGAAGGGTTTACAGCCCACAGGATGTGGCCAGTGCTGTCTCTTTATTTATTTATTTTATTCCCACCTGGCCCCGTGGCAGATGTTTAGCGGTGAAGCACTTGTGAAGGTGTTGACTTTTTCAGATGGCTTAGCTCGGTCAGCGAGTGCCTTCAGGTGAGGCGCTTAAGCATAGTGGACTGACAAAGCGTGACATTTTTCTGACCTTTTCCCTTTGGCAAAGTTCAAGAAGTGTTGTGGGCGAGTGAGAGAAACGAGACAAAAGTGTAGCATATAGCGTTACACTTCTGCGTTATGCTTTCTGTTTTTTACTTTTTGCAAAACTAGTGTTAGTACAAGAGTGTATCAGAAAAAATCGAACAGAACTAATGACATGATGGATAGGCGTGCTTTGAAGGGTATGGCAGAAAGTTCACACAGCATCATGTGACATATCATGTAACCCTTTTGGAGTTGAGAAATTGCTTTTGGAGAATAGGCTCAGTTTTGATATATATGTATGTATATGTATATATATGTGTATATATATATATATATATATATATATATATATATATATATATATATATATATATATATATATATATACACTAGTATATGTGTGTATATATATATATATATATATATATATTTTTTTTTTTTGTCTTCCTTTCGGCTTTTTCCCTTTTACTCGGGAGCCGCTACAGCGAATCATCTGATTCGCACGTTTGATTTTGGCAGAGGTTTTTACGTCGGATGCCCTTCCTGTCACAACCCTTTTAGCAAGGGACAGAAACACGCTGACGACTTTGCAGCCTACTCTTTACGAATGTCAGCAATGGTTCTTTTACATGCCTCTCACCATAGACAGTGAGAGACATGGCCCGCCTTTGATAACCCAGTTAGCCGCACTGGGGGATATATATATATATATATATATATATATACTAGTATATTCTCCTTTCAGCTGTTCCCTTTTTTTCTCAGGGGTCGCCAGAGTGAATCATCGCATGTTTGATGTTTGATTTGGCATAGGTTTTTACGTCAGATGCCCTTTCTGACACAACCCTTTAGCAAGGGGCAGAAACACGCTGACGGCTTTGCAGCTACTCTTGATGAAAGTCAGCAATGGTTCTTTTACATGAACCTCTCACCATAGACAGTGAGGAACATGGCCAACCTTTGATAACCCAGTTAGCTGCCAGTTAGCTGGGGGGACAGTGACAACCTTGTCAAGAGTGCGGCTCCAACCCAGAACCCTAGGATTAGTGATCCAGCGCCCTATACCACTAGGCCACCACTGCCCATATAGATAGATAGATAGATAGATAGATAGATAGATAGATAGATAGATAGATAGATAGATAGATAGATAGATAGATAGATAGATCGATCGATCGATCGATCATGTTCCTCAGTTAATTGGGACCGAGATTCCCAAACAAGCATCGAAATCCGCGAAGTAGGATACCCCCCCCCCCGACTTACTTATATGTACATGTATATGTGTATATAATATCAATAAATGCATATTCAATGCTATAAATGCTTATAGTAACAAATGTTAAAAAAATAATGCATAAGATGTAAATAAAATATTAATACACACACATACAGATGCGCGTGCACGCACTTAGATGCGCACCTCATAACAATGTAACTAGTTTTGATTGGAGATTTTGGGTTGTTTTTTGTTTTTGTTTGTTTGGGGGTTGGGTTTGCATAATTGCCTTGTTTTTGTGGCATTTTCCTTAACTTTTCCCCCTATTCTTCCTTAATTTCCTTATTTTTTTAATTCAATGAATTAAAAAAAAACCCACGATTCACTGAAGCCACATGAATTGAAGCGCCAGGTAGCAAGGGATCCTTATATATACTAGTAAACGATGTACTAAGCGCTCTGCTCCAATAACACCCCCCTCCCTCCAGTGTTTTTGCTCTTACATCTAATAACCGCCCATGTGTACTGGGAGCAAAATGGTAGATCAAACTTACCAATTTTATTCGATCAGTCTCTGTAACGGTAAAATGAGGTATTCACTGCCTGTAAAAGTGAGTTCATACGGTATTTCAAGACCCCCTGCCACTGGGGAATGTCATGGAGCGATGAGCCAGATATGGACCTATCAGAAAGTGATGATGAGGAGTTTTCACCCGATTCTCCTGCTCACTAACTTCATACATTTAAAGACATTCCTGGCCGTGTGCTTTTTAACGTGCCATACGCTAAAGTTGACCTTTGTGTTGATTGGTTCAACGTGCCATGTGCTAAAGTTGACATTCGTGTTGTTTGGCTCAATTTTACGTCAGGGGAAATATTTAAAGGAACAGCATCGGGAGGGTAAATTAAAGTTTTTTTTTTTTTTAATTATGCTGTTTTCTGTTTATTTCCAGCTTTCATGTAAGTAATTTGGTTGATACCAAAAAACGAATAACACAAATACCAGTAAAACTCTTTTATTGTTCTGTTATTGTTAATGTTTTCCATCTCTATGGTAATAAGCACTTACCATTCCACTTCGCTGGTAAACATTTTAATAAGCGCCCACCCACTCCAGGTTTTTTTTTTAAGCGCCCTGGGCGCTTATCACATCATATACAACATATGTATTAAAACACGGCCTGTGTTTTAGGGAGTATGTCAATAGACACCAGCCTTCCTGTGACCCTAGTAGGGCTAAGTGGTTCAGCAAATTAGTGACAGTGTGTGAGAATATACATAGGTAATTTGCATAATGTTGAGTAAAATCAACTTAAGAAGGTGTGTATCCTGAGCAGTAACACCAGGAACCTCCCTTGTGATAATTTTACCATAAACTTAAACTTAAGTCGAGTTGTTTTGATTACAGAAGATAGAAAGCTCCAGCATCCAGCTGATAATATTATTTGTAATATTTCTATTTCTGTGGCGTGTTGATCTTCAGAGTATTCATGTATAACCCTCACATCAGCATTATCCAAGTTTCAGGCTGAAAGAGAAAGCGGGAATCAGGAAATGGAAATTAGCATGTTCTGGGCGCCAGTCCGTGGCGTTAACAGAATCAAGCGCTGCCTGATGCACTGAGAAAGCAGTGCGCACATAAGGGAGACGGGAGTCGATGAAGACAAATGAATGTGATTGAGTTGAGTGTATTGATCAGTGGGGGAAAAAATGGGGGTTTCCTTCTGCAAATATGGGCGCTGTGCTCCATGCTTTTCTAAACTTATTGATCGGAATGCACAGAGAAGAGAGCTGCTTTTAAACCCAGTCATTATCACTCTGGCTCCAGGCTGTCGGAACATCTGTTCAACATCCTAAATACACGCACACACACACACACACACACACACACACACACACACACACACACACACACACACGCACACACGCACACACATTATATGATTCAAATCTCAATTTTTAGAAAGATGTCTACCCTATCCTCAAGGGAGACATTGTGAAAGTGGGCGGAGTTTTCCCCTTTAATAATAAAGTGTGTGCAGGGGAATTAATACGAGAAGCACAATTATCTGTAGTATTTCATAAACTCTATTTTTAATCAAAATATTCACAAAATATCTTCTGTATGATTGCTGTTTCTTTGTAAACACGCAGACCCCATATATCTGCTCCGCTGCTCACGATAAGCTTGTGTTTATACTTCTGTATTCTGTGTGTAATCGCACTTCATTCGATAAAGTGTTCCATTAAAGAGTTTTTTGTGCAGAAGCCAAAAGAAAGGATTTCAGTACATTCTTAAAGACAATCAGTTCAGAACTGATCAGCGAGAACATCAACACCAACTGAATACAGCTACAAAACCCCATACACAGCCATGTGTGCACACAATGGGTTCTGACTTTTTTTTTGTCATATCCAACATTAACTTTCAGAAGTCTGTGCTTTAGTGGCTCTTTTGTGTAATTAGGCCAGATGTACTCGACTTCATTAGTCTTGCCACATGCATTACTGAGTATTGAGCAGTCTTGACATTCTTGTCAATTCACAACCAGTGATCCGTGTCCATTAAAGTCACAGAGATCTGCACATTTACTTATTCACACTTGCTCTGTTGAGGTTCTCTTTGGGAGTAACGAGGATGGATAGGATCAGGAATGAGTACATCAGAGGAACAGCACAAGATGTAAGATGTTTTGGAGACAAAGTCAGAGAGGCTAGATTGAGATGGTTTGGACATGTGCAGAGGAGGGATAGTGAGTATATTGGTAGTAGGATGCTGAGGTTAGAACTACCAGGCAGAAGACCTAGAGGAAGACCAAAGAGGAGATTTATGGATGTGGTGAAGGAGGACATGAAGGTAGTTGGTGTAAGAGAAGAAGATGCAGAGGACAGGGTGAGATGTACGCAGATGATTTGCTGTGGCGACCCCTGAAGGGAACAGCCGAAAGAAAAAGAAGAAGAAGAAGAAGAAGAAGAAGAAGAAGAGACTTGCTCTGATTGTATAAAGTGTGTGTGTGTGTGTGTGTGTGTGTGTGTGTGTGTGTGTGGGTGTGTGTGTGTGTGTGTGTGTTTAAAATTGTCTGGTGTAGATTTTAATGACTGAAGTGCTTGCACGTGTTGTAGTCATAGATCATTAGCATGTGTTGGTACCAAGCGTCAACAGGTACTAGTTAAACATCTGTCTGGTTCTGGCTGTGGCAATTGGTTGAAAGGTGGATGCTGAGACTTTTTAAGTGTTTGTTTTATTTCGGTGAATTATCTGTGTTTAACCGACTCTTGAAAGCGATCAGAGGCAGGTTTTTTTTTTTTTTTTTCCTAAAGGAAGTGCCCATGGAAAAACAGAAAGATTAAGATAGCAGAAGAAGAAACGAGAGCCGAGTCTCTGCCCTGTCAGTGAAACGTATCAGGTTGTAATTATACAGCGCTCACTCTCGCTGACCTGTAGCTGAAGATCTACTGATGTTTTATTGATGCTAGGCTTTAGTTTTTCCGTCTCCGTATGGTAATCAGGCTAATCCATGAGCTGCGAACGTTCACTGGGACTGAGTGTGAATCCTAATCAACCCTGTAATTAAACATCTGAGAATAGCACCGGGTTTATTTATTAACAAATACCTACAAAGGTTTCCTAAACTTGTACTTCATTCACAAAACCTGTGTTTAAAATTATGTTTCTTTACAAACTCTGGGTAGATTTTATTCCCTGATATTGACAAGAAAATGGGAAGTATCACTTGGCCAGCTTTTTATTTTTAAAATATTTTGAAAGCTATTTGTACATCCGTTCATTTTCTGTAACCACCTAATTCTAATTAGGGTTGCGGGGATGCTGGCGCCCATCCCAACCGGGTGAGGGAAGAGTACATCCTGAACGGCTCACCAGGGCATCGCATGGCAGAAACACACTGATGGCTATGCAGCTACTTTTGTTGAAAGTCAGCAATGGTTCTTTTACAGCCTCACACCATAGACAGTGAGAGACATGGCCGGCCTTTGATAACCCAGTTAGCTGCACTGGGGGTGGGACAGTGACATCCAGTTGAGAATGGGGCTTGAACTCTCAACCTTAGGATCAATGATCCAGCACCTTTACCACCAGGCCAGTACAGGCCAGAAACACACTGACAGCAACCCAATGGTTCACTCTTTACAAATGATAGCAATGGTTGTTTTACATGCTTGCCAGCACAGACAGTGAGAGACGTGGCTGGCCTTTTGATAACCCAGTTAGCTGCACTTTGGTGACTGCAGTGACAAATAACATTTACAGGCAACAATGGGGCTCGAACCCCTGACCTTTGGATCAGTTATCCAGCAGTGTCAACACTGCTCCTAGCTTCATTTAAAATTTATTTGAAAGTTTTTATTATATTGTTTCCTTGATTTTTTTCTGTGGTCACTACACCACAGTGAATATAAAGATGGGACAGTAACTGACTCATTCCAAAAGGTGGCGGTAATGTGCATGCAGTAAAGAAGAAAATCTACCGATGGGTGGAATAGTGGGATCTCAAGCCGGGTCTGTTCATCATTGGAACCGGTGTCATTGACCCATAAGGCCCATTAGTAGTCACATAACATGATTAACTTAACTCGAATCACCATGTTCACCTCATCTTACATTTTTAACCTCTGGCAGATGCTGTTATCCAGAGCGGCTTAATATAATTATAATTTTTATACAAATGAGCAATTCAGGGTTAAGAGCCTTGCACAAGGGCCCAAAAGTGGTGATTAGTGGGAATCGAACCCATCTCCTTAACCACTAAGCCACCAATACCCTCCTCTATTATGGATAAAGTATGTATGAATAAACTATAAAAATCTATTTTTAGTTTACTTTCCTTTATATTTCTATGTAGTATATGCTACAAATCTTAAAGAGAGTTAAAGAGATGTCCTGAGAGTGTTGTGCGCCTGCTCGCTCGCGATCTCGAAACACATCTCGCTTTGGTTTTTGTTAATTATCCCTAATTACCCACGTTTAATTAATGCTCATTTTGCTAATCTGCCTTATAGGCCTGTCTGAATGGCAAGTTCCTACAGTAAGGATAATGCATTTCAACACGAACAAGGAGTAATTTGATGTCATGGGACGTCATGTATACATTAATACAAAAAAAAAAAAAAAAAATTCAACACCATCCGATCAGGATACAAAATTTAGCAGCAGTTGATTACCAAACTAGATTAGCTCGTGATTCTGTGATATTTCACTGCAGTGTTTTCATAAATTACTTTAAACATTAAGAGCGCAAAACTAGGAACCAATTAAGGACAAAAAATTGCCTTCTACAGCTGCCTCTGAGGTCATGTGGGTGTAATTTGGCGTCTGTATGAGAAATGTCCTGCTCCTTTAACAGCCCTGAACGCGGCGGAATGACGCATGGCCTTTTCACGGCCCCAGCCCGGAGCATTGCCTGTTCCAGGTAAATTACCCTCCACTTATTTTCCTCATTGCCTGCTTGTAGAAAAGTACCTTAAATATAAAAAAAAAAGACAAAATGGATGAGACCACGTCTGCACACGGGTTGACTCTTATTATCAGCAGACGTCAATTTGTCTAGCATGCAGTCCTGGACAAACATGTTTGTCTTTGATAAAGCGAGCTTGTGGCGTACACGGGAACCAAGCCTGAATTATGATGTCGGCTCTTTTGTACATGGCATAATGAGGAGCAGATAAGTTTCATGAGACTGGAGTCGGGTGCATTGTGATGGAACAGGGAGGTGGAAGAGTTTTGGCAAGCGTTATGAGATTAGTTTTAAAGGGAAGGCCACGTCATTTGGGTGCACCTGTCGATAAGAGATGGACTTGTCATGGGGGTTTTTTTTGTACTGTGATAAACCCTGTGCCTGGTCTAATGTTCTGCTCACTCGAGGCACACTCAGAAGGTCCAGAATGTTGGCATTGTTACATTCCTACTCACCATCTTTGTGTCCTAACCTGCTTTCTACTCTACACAGAAATTTTAAATTATACTGGTTTAACACACACACACCCCACCCCCCCCCCCCCCCCTCTCCCAGTACAGATAACTGGGTTATCAAAGGCCGGCCATGCTCTCACTGTTTATGGTGTGAGTTTCATGTAAAAGAGCCATTGCTTGCTTTTCATCAAGAGTAGCTGCATAGCCGGCAGCATGTTTCTGCCCTGAGTTGGCCTGGCGAGCTGCCCAGGGTGTACCCTGCCCATGCCCAGAGTCAGTTGAGATGGGCGGCAGCCTCTCCGCGACCCTAATTAGGAATAAGCGTTTTCCGAAAATGAATGGATGAATGACTTATTTTTACTAATGTGATTTAAAGAATTTTTTTTTTGCATGTAATTGGTCAGAATTAAATAAGAATTATGCAGCAAAGGGTACTGCACTCTGGATTGGGAGGTTGTGTGTTCAAATCCCAGTTAGACAACCACTGTGCTAAGACGTCTGGGAAAGGTCTTAACCATGAGTGTGCCTCTGTTCACCCAGCAGTATAAATGGGTACCAGTAAAATATACTGGGAAGGTAACCAGCGATGGACTAGCGTCTCATCCAGGAGGAGCTGAACTCCTGGTCGCTTCATGCTATGGAAACCGGGGATAAGCACCGGCACGATGAGAGATTATGGCTCGGGTATAAAAATCCCAACGGACTTTACCTTTATGCACCAAAGGATAACTGGATACCCCGAAAGAGATGGAACGTAGATTCAATTCCGCAGTATCCACTGAGTGTGAGGTGAATAATTTCAGTGTTTATTATTTGATGAAACGGCATCAAAGCGACATAATGTTGGGTACATTCACCTCACAGCAAAAAAGACTTTGGTTCGAGACTTGGTGAGGAAGTTTCTATGGGAAGTATCCATATTCTCATTGTGCTTTCAGGGGTTTTCTCCAGGTACTCGGGTTTCCTCCCACACTCCAAAAACATGCAGGTTTGGCTAACTAGATGCTCCAAATTGACCCTAGATGTGAGTGAGACTGTGTTGTGATGGTCTGCCAAGCTGTTCAGGGTGTACCTCGTCTTTGCCCAGTGTCGGCTTAGATAGACAGCCGCCTTCCTCTGACCCTTTTGATACGCTTTAGTTTAGCTTACCTGGAGTGCAAAGGTTACCTGAGTGTGTCATGGTGAACATCTTAAAAGTTTAAAAATCTTGTTTTAGTGCTTTTATTATTATTATTATTATTATTATTATTATTATCAATTCAGTTCATTTTCTGTAACTGCTTAATCCTAATTAGGGTCGCAGGGAGGCTGGCGCCCATCCCGGCCAACTCCGGGCGAGGGTAGAGTACAGCCTGGACAGCTCGCCAGGCCATCACAGGGCAGAAACACGCTGACGGCTTTGCAGCTACTCTTGATAAAAGTCAGCAATGGTTCTTTTACATGAACCTCACACCATCGACAGCGAGAGACATGGCCGGCCTTTGATAACCCAGTTAGCTGCACTGGGGGGGGGGGGGGGGGGGGTACAGTAATAACCGGTGGAGAGTGGGACTCGAACCCCCAACCTTAGGATCAGTGATCCAGCACCTTTACCACCAGACCACCACCGCCCGAAACTTCAATGTTTTATGTTTTCTAACTTCTTCAGAACAGATTAGTTTCTGTGTGTCGTCCATTGAGAAAGATGAAAGAAGCCGCTGGAGAGGGTATGGATGTTTGTAGCTGCTATAACGTAACAAACAGCAGGAATTAGCTCATTGAGGTGCAGTTTTAAAGGGATATAAATTGTGGCATGACACTGCTGTGTTATCAGAGGAATAAAACACTGGAATTAATGAAGGAGTTTGTACAGGAACTCTAAGTTAATCACATCAACCCCTTATTGATTATTTTCCTATAAAAGCAGCACACATGGTGCTTTTTATTCCTTTCTGGATTATTAATGTTGTCAGGGCAACTGTGATTGATAAGATGTCCTATATATAAATGACTGACAGTGTTGCAGTCCGAGGCAGCATCACCCCATGGCAATAAATCAGCAAAACCGACTGGAGGTAGTCGAGGTTAACGCATAGCTGCATGTGTCAGCTTCTTTAAACTCATCCCACTCGCTCCCCAGACAGATTAGCAGAACATGCCGGCTAAGCGATATAATATCTTTTAATGTTCACAGGAATTTTCACCTCCTCGTCCAGGCTTCATGTTAGAATTTTGGTTTTGTCGTGTGAACGAACAACAGCCTAGTAAACTTAAGAAAGAGCTCTTGGGCTTTAAATGCAAAAAAAAAAAAAAAAAAAAAAAAATAATGTTTATCCCATTCACTCTGCCTGGAATTGGCTTGAGAATATCATGAGAGAGAAAAGGAGATTATAATAAAAAATGGAAAGGTTACAAGCATTTATTATCCTTTAGTGGAGAACTTTACGGCTGTTTCATTTATTGAGCAGCTTTCTTTCCTCTCGTACTCAGACCACTATAAAACCACATCCACATTCTCATTCACTGGGGGGGTGTAAACTTTTACAGCATGTTTGTGAATAGCTGGGAGCCGGTCCGAAGCTTCACTGACTCATTTAATGCTTTCTTTTTTTTTTTTTTTTTTTTCCCTTCTCAGACGTAAGCAATGTAGTTCCACAAAGAAACCTTTCAAAATTGTTCATTCATTCATTCATTTTCTGAACCACTTTATCCTAATTAGGGTCACAGGGAGGCCGGTGCCCATCTCAGCTAACTCTGGGCAAGGACAGAGTACACCCTGGACGGCTCCCCAGGCCATCGCGGGGCAGAAACATGCTGACGGCTTTGCAGCTACTCTTGTCCAAAGTCAGCAATGGTTCTTTTACAGGAACCTCACACCACAGACAGTGAGAGACATGGCCGGCCTTTGCTAGCCCAGTTAGCTTCACCGGGGCGACATTGAGAACCCATTGTGACAAATTAAAGTTTCACAAACGTCCGAACCCATGAAAGGTGCATTATCCCAAACAGAAGGAACCATCTGGAGTTCCTTTTGTAACTGATTCCACCTCTTAAATGTGTCCTCGTGCCCTCAATCACACGCAGAACATCAGAGAAGCACGGGCTCGTTGATTGCGTGTCTTGAACATGCAAATAGAGGCAGTTTAGACCTGATTGGAAGGGAGTTGCTGTTTACCAACAACTAATGGAATAAATCTGAGAACTGGGGACTGATTTCTCAAGACGAATTAGATGTTTATCATTTCTTCCACCTTTACTTCACTCAAGATTATTCAGGCCTTTTCAGTTTTTCTCTTCTTCATTTCCTCAGGCTTTGTCTCCGCCATTATTTTTAAATTTATTTATTTTTATTTTTTATTTTTTTGCTGTTGTTGTTTATTTTGTTTGTTTGTTTTTTGGTGGTTTAGTACATGTAAGAGGTTTTGGAGACAAAGTCAGAGAGGCTAGATTGAGATGGTTTGGACATGTACAGAGGAGGGATAGTGAGTATATTGGTAATAGGATGCTGAGGCTGGAACTACCAGGCAAAAGGCCTAGAGGAAGACCAAAGAGACGATTCATGGATGTGGTGAAGGAGGACATGAAGGTCGTTGGTGTAAGAGAAGAAGATGCAAAGGATAGGGTGAGATGGAGGCAGATGATTCGCTGTGGCGACCCCTGAAGGGGAAAACCCGAAAGGAAAAGAAGAAGAGAGTTTTTTGGTGGTTTAACCATATGCAGTGCCGGCCTACTTTCTTCCAGGGCATTATTTTATATTTCATTAGGTGTGTTCATTCAAGTTATTAATTTCCCTGGTTTGGGGCATAAATGAAGATGTCCTCATCTTGTGAACAGGTAAAACTGTGTTTTTGAACCAAAAGACGTGTTTATGATGTGAAGAGATTACTCTGTGCTCCCTACCTGACTGCCTTTAATGTGTTTAAAACCTCGATCACTCTTCACTGACTCGTTCAGAAATGTTTTCCAGGAGGAAGCCGCTTACGCACAAATGAGTCATGCTGCTGCTTTCTCTTTCTGTGTGTGCGTGTGTGCGAGTGTGTGTGTGTGTGTGTGTGTGTGTGTGTGTGTGTGTGTGTGTGTGTGTGTGTGTGTGTGTGTGTGTCTGTGTTTGGGTATTGGTGTGTAATATAATGGAATAAAAATACTGTAAGTGCTGACAGTTTGTCCTGTAATTGTGTCTCGAACACCCAAGTTGTTGATTCATTTTCCGTAACAGCAGCTCTGACAGTAGTGCTACTACAAATCATAGGAATATAACAATGTTATTGTTTCTATTGCAACAGCTCAATCATCAGGCCATTGTTATGATTTTACCATATGTAGTATTTGGTGTGTGTTTCTGAGGAAATGTTGATTTCAAGACTGGTTCACCCCAAATGTCTATAAACTGACAAAATTGTTGTCGAAGGTCATAGAAGCGAGTTTCACTCACAAGACACCGGATTCCAGCCATGTCAAAGTTTGAGAACACTGTGGATCTCACAGCTTGTGTGACTTGTTGCTGGCACTGGAAGCTCATGTTAACTCTCTGGCTCAGACAACATCTTCAAACATGAACTGTAAACCCCTGCCGTCTGTTTATTCCAGCAGCTTATCCCGGACATGCTACATTTCAAGTAGTATTTTTATGCCAGATTAAGATGTAAATATAATTTACTGGCAAATATTAAGAAGATCAGCTCTCACTGGAGCGATTCACAGTCAAGTGCGAAGCAGCCGGGATGAAAATCAGCACCTCCAAGTCCGAGGCCATGGTTCACAGTCAGACAAGGGCGGAATGCACCCTCTGGGTCGAGAATGAGGTCCTGCTCCAAGTAGAGGAGTTTACGTATCTTGGGATCTTGTTCACGAGTGAGGGAAGGATGGAGCGGGAGATGGACAGATGGATCGCTTGCAGCCTCTGCTGTTCAACGAAGCCTGTACCGGTCTGTCATGGTGAAGAGGAAGCTGAGCCATAAGGCAAAGCTCTCAATTTACCAGTCAAGCTACGTTCCAGCGCTCACCTATGATCACGAGCTTTGGGTAGTGACCAAAAGAACAAGATCGCGGATAGAAGCGGCTGAAATAAGCTTCCTTTACTGAGTGGCGGAGCTCTCTTTTACAGATAAGGTGAGAAGCTCAACGATCCGGGGAGAGCTCGGAGTAGAACCGCTGCTCCTCCGCATTGAGAGGGGCCAGTTGAGGTGGCGCAGGCATCTGGTCAGAATGCCTCCCGAACGCCTCCCTGGTGTGTTGTTTCAGGCATGTCCAACCGGGAAGACCCCGGGGGCAACCTAGAACAAGCTGGAGGGACTATGTCTCTTGGTTGTCTGGGAACGCCTCGGTGTTTAAAACCCCAGAAGAGCTGGTGGTAGTGGCTGTGGAGAGGGGTGTCCGGACCTCTTTGCTTAGGTTGCTGCCCCCGCGACCCGACCCCGAATTAAGCGGAAGACGATGAGATGAAATTAAGAAGAGCGAACGTCCTGCCAGCCTCTAACTCCCTGTGTGTTGTAGGATAGGCTACTAGTGTCTGTATGTGCATACGTGAGGTTTTCATTTGTTGTCTCTGTCTCTGTAAAATAGTTACAGCTACATTGGTATCTATCTTGAAGGAGGCACGTAAATAAAGATACGAACAAATGCTCTTTCATTGTCATGGAAACGGGATTGTTGTTGCAAGCTGTTTCTGTGGTTGGAACCTTTGGCTTTAGAAGATTTCACTGCTGCAAACTGCTTGTTTCATATACCTGAAGCTTGTCTGATTGTGAGTCTTTGGTGAGACCTGGTTTTAACACTGATGAAAGGAGTCTCCAGTAACAGTGCAGTCGAACAGTCAGAGATAATTCATTCATCTGTTGATAATAGCTGCCCTGTAAAGGTAAAAGGCAGTAACTGCCAAATCTTGCCACAAGGATGTTATGAGCATGTGTCCAATGTAAAAATAGAGAGGACAGTGGGACATGGGTAGAACTTCAGGGCTTATTTTCTCAGTTTGGACATTTTGCAGATACTGCCTTTCACCATTGCAGGGCAGTTAGTTGTCACTGGAGATTATCTGAACCAACTTTGGCCAAAAGCAGGGTACACCCTGAACAGCTCACCAGTTCAACACACATGCTTTCACACCTCCTAAGGGCCATATTTTACCCCAAAGTGCATGTTTTGTGCATAGACTGTTGGAGAAAACCCACACAATCACAGGGGAAAACATGCAAACCTCACACGGAAATGTCCTTGAGCTCAGGACTAAAACCTGAGACCTTCTAGTTGCAAGGCAGACATGCTAACCACTGAGCTTCAGATAATAATTTAACTTCAGGGTTATTTTATTTTATTTTATTTTTTTAATGTCTGTGGCTTCAATGCTAAATTACCAAGCAATGTTTGTGTGTTATTTTGTCGTATCTTCGTGTGTCTTGTTTATAGAAACAAAGCATGTTGATAATAATGTCGATAATATCGTAAGTCTAAGTAGTCAAGATTTTTCTTATTTTCCACAGTCTATGATACACAGCGATATCAAAAGTTATTCAATCTTTTTTTTTGTAATTCTGAGAAATAACACTTCTTGCTGAGCATGGAATTAGTAATTATATTTTGTAAGAATTACTTTAACACACACACACACAGACACACACACACACTATATATATATATATATATATATATATATATATATATATATATATATATATATATATATATATATATATATATACACACTAACATAATTTGCTCCCTTAAAACACACTTAGACCTGATGGTTATTGACTCAGAGCTGAAGGCCTTCTCGCCCTCACTTTGGCATATTACCTTCTCACACCACCTCCACTAACACTCTTTAATTCACTCTCGGGTCATCAATAACACCATCTGAGGTCTAAATTGCTGCTCACTTTAGCAAAAAAAAAAAAAAAAAAGGCAAATAAATAAAAAAATTGGGCCTTTGGACACTTAAAGTGTTCATGTAGCTGCAAAGAGGCTTTTTAACTCGATTAAGCTACTTTCACACTATTATGGTGTTTACTTTTTTTATTATTTTACTCTGAAAGTGATATCCAGCCAGTTTTTGCTGATAAGGAGGGAGAGAGAGAGAGAAGAGAGAGTAAAAGAGCAAGAGAGAGAGAGAGAGAGAGAGAGAGAGAGAGAGAGAGAGAGATACGACAGCATCACACATCCTGATGTTTGTGCGCAGTGAAGTTTGAAGCTGGATTGGTGCCATCTTGGTAAGACCACTTTGCAGTTGATACTGGTGTGAAAGTTATACTCAGATGGAATGTAATGATGAAATGGTTATGGTTTTCATTGTGGGTGTATTTAGAGTTCAGGATTCTAATTCAAGTACCTGCAGATGTGAATACATGTTCTCTCAGGGGTCTGTTGTGGACTGGTGTTGGCCTATGGTCTATAAAGTGGGCGTTCCCAGTCGACTGAAAGACTGAAGATCTTCTTCATCTCCTTTTTAGCTTTTCCCTTCAGGGGTCGCCACAGTGAATCATCTGCCTCCATCTCACTCTATCCTTTACATCTTCTTCTCTTACACCAACTACCTTCATGTCCTCCTTCACCACATCCATGAATCGTCTCTTTGGTCTTCCTCTTGGCCTTCTGCCTGGTAGTTCCAACCTCAGCATCCTATTACCAATATACTCACTATCCCTCCTCTGTCCATGTCCAAACCATCTCAATCTAGCCTCTCTGACTTTGTCTCCAAAACCTCTAACATGTACTATCCCTCTGATGTGCTCATTTCTGATCCTATCCATCCTCGTTACTCCCAAACAGAACCTCAACATTTTCATCTCTGCTACCTCCGGCTCTGCCTCCTGTGTTTTCCCCATAGGCACTGTTTCTAAACCATACAACATCGCTGGCCTCAACACCATCTTGTACACTTTTCCTTTCATTCTTGCCGATACCCTCCTATCACACATCACACTGGACACTTTTCTCCAACCATTCGAACCTGCCTGCACACGCTTCTTCACCTCTTTTGCACACTGTTCACTGGTCTGGATTGTTCTCCCCCTTCTTTACTTTCCAACCGAGCATACAAGTCATCATACGCCCTCTGTTTGGCCTTTGACACCGCTACCTTCACCTTACGCTGTGTCTCCCTGTAGTCCTGCTTACTCTCTTCAGTCCTCTCAATGTCCCACTTCTTAGCTAACCTCTTCCTTTGTACACACTCCTGCACTTCCTCATTCCACCACCAAATCTCCTTATCTACTCTCCTTCCAGATGACACACCAAGTACTGTCCTTCCTGTCTCCCTGATCACATTAGCTGTAGTTGTCCAGTCATCTGGAAGCACTTCCTGACCACCCAAAGGCTGTTTCAACTCCTCCTTGAAGACAACCTGACACTCTTCCTTTTTCAGCTTCCACCACTTTGTCTTTTGCTCTGCCTTTGCCTTCTTCACCTTCCTCACCATCAGCGTCATCCTGCACACCACCATCCTATGCTGTTGGGCAACACTCTCACCCACTACTATTTTGCAGTCACTGACTTCCTTCAAATTACATCGCCTGCACAAGATGTGGTCCTCTTGTGTGCTTCTACCTCCGCTTTTATAAGTCACCCTATGCTCCTGTCTCTTCTGGAAGAAAGTATTCACCACAGCCATTTCCATCCTTTTTGCAAAATCTATCAACATCTGTCCTGTGTTCTTGTCCTGGATACCAAACCTGCCCATCACTTCCTCATCCCCTCCATTTCCTGCACCAACATGTCCATTGAAGTCTGCCCCAATGACCACTCTGTCACCTCTGGGGGTACTCTGCATCACTTCATCTAACTCACTCCAGAATCTCTCCTTCTCTTCTAGCTCACATCCTGCCTGTGGGGCATAAGCACTAACAACATGGAATATCACACCTTCAATTTCTAACTTGAGACTCATCACTCTGTCTGACAACCTTTTCACATCTAGAACATTCCTGAAAAACCCCTGCTTCAAGATGACTCCTACTCCATTTCTCTTCCCATCCACACCATTATAAAACAGCTTAAACCCTGCTCCTATGCTTCTAGCCTTGCTACCTTTCCACCTGGTCTCCTGAACACACGGTATGTCCACCTTCCTCCTCTGCATCATGTCAGCCAGCTCTCTACCTTTTTCTTTAATAGTTCCAACATTCAAAGTTTCTACTTTCAGTCCTAGACTCATGCCTTTCCTCTTCTCTCTCTGCCTACGGACACGCCTCCCGCCTCTCCTTCTTCGACATCTTCGACCAACAGTCGTCCAATTTCCACCAGCACCCTGTTGGTTAACAGTACTGATGGCGGTCGTTGTTAACACGGGCCTAAACCGATCCGGTATGAAATTGTTTCTTGTGATTCGCATATTTTATTTGGCATTTGTTTTCCACCGGATGCCCTACCTGACGCAACCCTCTGCATTTATCCGGGCATGGGACCGGCGTGAGGGAGAGACACCCCCCCTCCCCTCCATGACTGAATTGACTGAAAGACTGAAGATCAAGTCTTTTTTTCCCAGATTGTGTTGTTTCTGAATTGAATCTAAACAGGACTTGTGTGTTGTGCTAAAACCTTAAACGTGCTTTTTAATCTATTCTATCATACCAGATAAACGAAAAAAGGCTTGAACATCAAAGCAGAATGCATTTGGACCAGACTGGCGTGTTGAAGCCATCGAGTCAGACAAACACATGCACTTAACTGCACCCACACTTCACAGCACCGTGATTTCAGCTCTCAGGCAGCGAAATTGCAGTTATTTGACATTTATGCAGCATTTGAAAATGCTAAAAATAAATAAATAGCTAAATAAATAAATAAATAAATAAATCACACAACCTCGAGTCACCTTTTTTGCTTTTCTGTCTTTGCATATTCCACAGTGTGTGATGCTTCAGCGCATGGCTGTACCTGACAGCTCCCAATTATATTTTCATGGCTCTTTGAGTGTTCCTCAGGGATGCATTGTGGCTCCACTTGGCTTGTCCTCTCTCTCTCCCCGAGACATTTCACACTCCGTGTCTGGTCACGCTGTGTTCCCTCTCTCTGCTCTGTCTCGACTGCTTTCACACAATCTATTACTTTTGTCATGTTAAATGTAGTAAAGCAGATACACTTTGTGACATATATTTCCTTGTTTTTTTTTCAGTGGCGTTACTGAGATTGTAATTTTCCCAGCAGTGGCAGCCAGACTCCAGCTGGGAAGTGGCACTTAAATCGTCATACAAATATATTTTTCAATGAGAAACACTGAAATATGCTTATAAGTATTTAAAGTAGACAGAAACAGTTAGACTCGGGTCTGTATCAGAATTTCATGTAAAACATTAGTCCAGTTTTTAGGATGGCGTCATCTGTCCCATGTCTTTCTGAAGCAACAAACACGAACAACTGACCATTTCCACTGTGTGGCCATTCTATTAATCAGAGTAAAGACCCAAACAACCATTATGTTGTTCCATTAGAGAAAAAATATTGATAATCAATTATGATAATTGCAAAGTGTTCTCTTTCTTTTATTTGCTAATGAATATGTTTTATTGAGTACACTGTAACATATCATACATTTTTCTATTATTTGTACAATTCCTTCATTTAAGAAGGCAGTTTGTGTTATGTTGATCTTATAGCAGCTTTGTGTGAAGAACTTGTTGACTGAAACAGATAAGACCAATTATTTTAAAG
>CM045734.1:20533563-20623563 GCA_024760905.1 Plotosus lineatus | reverse complement strand
GTAGTTGTAGTGGTGGTAGTAGTAGTAGTATTTGTAGGAGTAGTAGTAGTAGTAGTTGTAGCAGTAGTAGTAGTAGTAGTAGTAGTAGTAGTAGCAGTAGTAGTAGTAGTAGTAGTTGTAGCAGTAGTAGTAGTAGTATTTGTAGGAGTAGTAGTAGTAGTAGTAGTAGTAGTAGTTGTAGCAGTAGTAGTATTTGTAGCAGTAGTAGTATTTGTAGTAGTAGTAGTAGTAGTAGTAGTTGTAGCAGTAGTAGTAGTTGTAGCAGTAGTAGTAGTTGTAGCAGTAGTAGTAGTAGTAGTAGTAGTAGTATTTGTAGTAGTAGTAGTAGTAGTAGTAGTTGTAGCAGTAGTAGTAGTAGTAGTAGTAGTAGTAGTAGTAGTTGTAGCAGTAGGAGTAGTAGTAGTAGTTGTAGCAGTAGTAGTAGTAGTAGTAGTAGTAGTAGTAGTCGCAGTAGTAGTAGTAGTAGTAGTAGTTGTAGCAGTAGGAGTAGTAGTAGTAGTAGTAGTAGTAGTAGTTGTAGCAGTAGGAGTAGTAGTAGTAGTAGTAGTAGTAGTTGTAGCAGTAGGAGTAGTAGTAGTAGTAGTAGTAGTAGTAGTAGTAGTAGTTGTGGAGTTATTGTTTGATTGCAAAAGAAGTAGTAGTAAGTAGTAAGCGATAGTTTATTGTTAGTAGTAATAGTAGAAATAGTATACAGAGATCCCTCGCTACTTCACGCTTCAATTCATTCAGATTCAGTGCATTGTGTTTTTTTTTCTAAAAAAATATTTATCAAATTAAAAAATAAGAAAATTAAGGAAGAATAGGGGGGGAGTTAACAAAAATGGTTCAAAATAAGGTCAGTTATGCAAAAAAAAAAAAAAAAAAAAACCTAAACAAATACAAAACAACAAACAACCCAAAACCACCATGAAAACTACATGCTGTACTTACATTTTGTGAGGTGTGCATCTGAGTGCCTCCACACCGTCTGCGTGTGTGCACATGCACATGTCTCTATGTGTGTATTTATATTTTATTTGCATCGTATGCATTATGTTTAATCTTTAATTGTTATTATAAGCATGTATAGCATTGAATATGTATTTATTTATATTATATACACATATACATGTACGTATACATCAGTCGGGGGGTTGGGGGGGTTGATCCCACTTTGCAGAATTCCATGGTCGCGATGGGATCTTGGTCCCAATTAACCATGGAAAGTGAAAGATCCCTGTATTTATTGTTAGTACTAATCGTAGAAAAAGTACAGTATATTTATTGTTAATAGTAGTATTAGTAGTAGTAGTAGTAGTGGTATATTTATTGCTAGTAGTAATAGTAGTGATAGTATATTTATTGTTAGCAGTAATACTAAAAATAGTATATTTGTTTGTGGTAGTAGTAGTAGTAGTATATTTATTGTTAACAGTAATACTAAAAATAGTATATTTGTTTGTGGTAGTAGTAGTAGTATATTTATTGTTAGTAGTAATAGTAGCAATAGTATATTTATTGTTAGTAGTAATAGTGGAAATAGTACATTTATTATTAGTAGTAATAGTATACTTATTGTTAATAGTAATAGTAGGCATAGTATATTCATTGTTAGTGGTAGTAGTAGTAGTAATGGTATATTTATTTTGTAGTAGTAGTAGAAATAGTATATTTATTGTCAGTAGTAGTAATAGTATATTTATTGTTACTCGTAATAGTAGTAGTAGTATATTCATTGTTAGTAGTAGTAGTAGTAGTTGTAATAATAGTATATTTACTGTCCATAGTGGTAGTCATCGTAATAGTATATTTATTGTTAGTGGTAGTAGTAGTACAGTCGGTAGTACACTACTTACGACACCCCCTGGGTACGAAAATTCTGGGTTACGGAAAACAGTTTCCTAAGTTTTCGTCCCCGGGATACGAAAACAACCTCCTCTTATGAAATGTGCCATTCAAAATTCAAACGCGCCAATCAAAATTTCACACAATGCGCGAGTTGCTCTCTCATTGGCTGTCTCCCAACATCCCGCCCCGCTGGCCTCCCATTGGCTAGGACGGATGACGCAAACTTCCTGTTTGTCACACGCGTAAAGGAGAGTTGACTGTTGGCTTGTTTTGAGATTGATCTTGCAGCGTTATATTTCGTTATCGCCAAAACCCCTCTACAATCGGGACGATATTGAACCAGAAGGAGACCTTAAAGCGGAAATACAGTGAAGGAGGCAATTATTTCGGCACAATAGTAAAACAGAGTGCTCCGTGGGAGAAGACCTCCGATCTCGCAAGGAAGCAAGTTAATATTGAATGAGGACCGCTGATCTTTCAAACAGGTACGGTAATTCCGCTTTAAATAAAACATCCCGTCCATTTAAACATTTAAATAGAATTGTTCCCTCACTTGCGCGTTTAGTTTGGGCGTGGCCCGAGTTTTGTGTGTGTGTGTGTGCACGCGCATGCAGGGAATGTGCTTTGAATTCCATGTCTTGCTCTGATGTCCTGCTTGTGGGCGTGGCCCATAATAAACATTTAATGTGTATACAATACACATTTAATGCATACTGTAATGTGTGTGTAAACATGCAAACTCCGCACAGAAAAGCCCAGGCCTGGAATCGAACCCCGGCCTGGTTGCTGTGAGGTGGACGGGCTAACCACTACACCACCGTGCCGCCAGTAGTAGCAGTAGAAATAATATATTTATTGTTCCTAGTAGTAGTGGTGGTAGTATATTTATTGTTAGTCTCTCTTGTCTCTTGGCATCCGTCTGTCTCTAGAGACAATGGAGTCTGCACCTAGGCAGGTCTATCAATTAGCTGAGAGGCTGCAGCGCCGGCTGTGGCTGAATAAGCCAATGCGGGAGATGCAGCTCCTACCACACTTGCTGCAAGTGTATTCTGCAGTAGGGATCGTGGGGCAGGCTGTGGCAGACAGAATTCTCTGCTGTTTGCGGTTCTTCTTCTCCTCATGCTGGATCTCTCTCGCCTCCTCGGCCTGCTGCACACCGGATTTTACCTGTCCACGCCAGCTAGGCGGTCGGAGCTCGCTGCCTCGAGATCTACTGGGTTGATGCTGCATGACTTCAGGTCCCTCTTGCAGACATCCTTGTAGCGCAGGGCGGAGTCGTCCTGTTGGTCGTGCTCCTGAGGCGAGCTCCCCATAGCGGATGTCCTTTGGAATGCCGAATTCATCCATCCTGCAGACGCGTCCCAGCCAGCCCAGGCGCGTCTGGGAGAGGGTGGCGAACATGCTTGCCATGCCCGCCTGGGCCAAGGCAGCGAGTTGGAGACACGATCCTGCCAGGTAATGCCGAGGAGTCGTCTGAGGTTGCGCAGGTGAAAGGCGTTTAGTCTTCGCTCCTGGTGCATGTATAGGGTCCAGGCCTCACTGCCGTATAGAAGCGTGTTCAACACGCATGCTTGGTACACCTTCATCTTCGTGTTTAGGGTCAACCTGGGGTTGTTCCACACACGCTTAAGCTAAGCGGGCCATGGATGTTGCTGCTTTGCATATCCTTACGTTTAGCTCAGCATCCAGGGATAGGTTGCTGGAGATGGTGGAGCCAAGGTAGGTGAACTTGTCCACCACTTCCAGGGTGTAATCGCCGATGTTGATTGTGGGAGTTGTGCTGACATCCTGACCCATGATATTGGTTTTCTTGAGGCTGATAGTGAGTCCAAACTCTGTGCATGCCTCCGAAGTGATTGATGAGTCGCTGAAGGGCGGCTTCAGAGTGAGCAGTGAGGGCAGCGTCGTCAGCAAAGAGCATATCCCGGATGAGGACCTTGCGCACCTTGGTCTTTGCCCTGAGGCGGGCGAGATTAAAGAGGTTCCCATCACTCCGTGTGTGGAGGAAGATGCCATCTTCGGACTCTCTGAATGCGTAGCGCAGGAGCAAAGAGAAAAATATGCCGAAAAGTGTCGGGGCCAGGACACACCCTTGTTTCACGCCGCTCTTGATTGGAAAGGGGTCTGATGATGTTCCGTTATACTGAACTGTGCGAGGCGTGTTGTCGTGGAATGACTTCGACTATCTTCAGGAGCTTGGTGGGACATCCAATCTTCTGGAGGAGGGTGAAGAGGCCAGACCGACTGACCAAGTCGAATGCCTTGGTCAGATCGATGAAGGCGAGGAACAAAGGACGTCGCTGCTCACGGCACTTTTCCTGCAGCTGCCGAAGGGAGAACACCATGTCAATGGTTGATCGCTTTGCCCGGAACCCGCACTGCGACTCGGGATACACACGGTCTGCAAGTACTTGCAGGCGGTTGAGGACTACCCTTGCAAAGGCTTTCCCTACAATGCTGAGAAGAGAGATCCCACGGTAGTTGTTGCAATCGCTGCGGTCGCCCTTGTTCTTGTAGAGCGTGATGATCTTCGCATCTCGCATATCTTGGGGTATCGTTCCTTCTTCCCAGCACTGAAGCAAAAGCTCATGGAGATGCCCAAGGAGGGAGCTCTCTTTTGCAGCCTTCATCACCTCTGGAGGGATTCCGTCGCTGCCTGGTGCCTTCCCGCTAGACAGCGAGTTAATGGCCTTGCTGAGCTCTTCGATGGTAGGTGGCGAGTCGAGTTCTTCCATGGTGGGCAGTGGGATGGTGTTCTCCATGGCTGTGTCAGTGACAACATTCTCTCTGGAGTATAGCTCTGAATAGTGCTCGGCCCATCTCTCCATCTGCTCCCCACGGTCCTTGATGATGTCGCCGGAGGTGGATTTGAGGGTGCGATCTTGGTGGCACTTGGTCCGAGCTTTTTTCATCCCCTCATACATGGCACGGGTGTTTCCACAGTCCGCAGAGGTCTGAATATCGCTGCAAAGCTTCAGCCAGTAGTCGTTGGCGCACCTGCGGGCGACCCTCTTGGCATTGTTGCGGGCTTCTCTGTAGGTGGCCAGTGATTTCTCGCATGGCTTCCTCTTGTACTCAAGGAGCGCAACACCCTTGGCGGCTATGGCAGGCTCCATATCTTCAATCCCAGCCTCGAACCAGTCCTCGTTTTTCCTGACTCTCTTCCCGAAGGTGTCTGAGGCGGCCTGGTATACGGCATCGCGGATGAAGTCCCAGCGTGCTGTGGCGTTGTCTGTGGGGCAGTCTTCCAGGGCGTTGTCGATGGCCTCAGCAAAGCATTTGCGCAGCTCGGGCTTTGAAGTTCTGGCAGTGTCGATGCGGGGCTGGCCCTTATGTTTGGAGCGGTGGATCTGTTTGGGTCGTAGGCGCACCATGCTTCCGGCCAGGAATGGTCAGTGTCGCAGTCTGCACTATGGTAACTACGTGTGCAGAGCACGTGGTTCAGCATGGGTCTCCTGGTGATGACGAAGTCCAGCTGGTGCCAGTGCCTCGACCTGGGATGTCTCCATGAAACTCTGTGGTGGGGCTTGGTGGCATAGAAGGTGTTGGTAATGGCGAGGTCATGGAAGGAGCAGAGCTCAAGTAGCCGTTGTCCATTCTTGTTGAGCTTGCCAATGCCAAAGTGTCCAATGCAGCGTGGCCAGGCGGTGCAGTCTGCTCCCACCCGGGCATTGAAGTCTCCGAGCAGGAACAGGTTTTCCTTCACTGGTATCTCTCTGATCCTTGCCTCAAGCTCCTCGTAGAATGCATCTTTTGCCTCAGTTGTGGAGCCGAGTGTTGGGGCGTGGCGCAGAAAATGTGTGTAAGTGCCGAGGAGGTGGTGAGGCGGAGTGAGAGGATGCGCTCGGTTCGCTGAGAAGGAGGTTCATGTGGCGACAGCAGGGAGTTGCGAACTACGAAACCAACCCCATAGAGTCGTCGCTCGTCTGCCTCCAGACCTTGCCAGAAGAACGTGTAGTCCTTCTCCTTGAGACTGCCACTTGAAGCAAGGCGTGTCTCCTGTAGAGGCGGCGATGTCGATGTTCCGCTTGGCCAGCTCACGGCTAATGATGGCGGTTTTCCTTGTGTCGTCGACTTGCTGGAGGTCGTCAGTGAGGCCGGGACACATCGTTCTGACGTTCCAGGTTGCCAGCCGCAGGGCTGGCGGTTGCTGTCTTTTTCTTTCTGTGTTTGCCTGGTGCTCAATTTTACAACAAGCCTGTCGATTTTGATCTAAGCTTCACACACCCGATGAAGCAAGCAAGTTGTGGCGGGGTAGTACCTTATTGCCCGGGGGCTGCCCGGGTTGAGGCGGGCGGTAACTTCCCAATGGAGTCAGAGGACTCCTCCCACCGTCGAGAGCAACCCCTAGCGCCCGGCTCTACACCAAACGAGCCTGGGCTTATCACTGGTGTCTGCTGCTCCCGTGTTGATGTCTATGCTGAGACAGCGAAGCTGGAGTGACCTCTCCAGGTGCAGGCCTGGGCAAGTGGTATGGAGATCCTGGAGTGCCCAGTGCCAGGATCCCCCTCTCGGCGTTGCTGTCAGAGTCCGGCGGAAAGGCAAGCCAGTACAGCCGGTGCCAGCGCGGCTGCAGGAGGTGTCAGAGGGCGTCACAGAGCTCGGCCAACTGCCTTCGGGCCTCCTTACCGGATTTTCTATCTGGGTTTACTCCCATAGCCTTTGACCAGCCAAGGCCGACCTGCAAGGCAGCAGGAAACTCATGGAGGGCGGGGTTGTTCATTTTCCCGTGCAGATGCGAAGCATCTGCCCACTGCCCCAATTTATTGTTAGTAGTAGTGGTGGTAGTATATTTATTGTTAGTAGTACTAATAGTATATGTGTATGTATTGTTAGTAGTAATAGTAGAAATTGCAATAATCTTCGAAGCAGTTGATTATGTTGATGTACTGAAAGTTTGTCACTGTCGGTGTAAGAATTCATGTTGGATCATATCTCCGAATGCTTCTTCACATCTCTCCTTTTTCATCCCTGAAAATAATCCGTCTATTACTTAAATTCCGAGTGTGTTTCGAGTGTCTCGTTGTTTCTTTTTCTCTAGTTTGTTTTCTTCGCTCGAGTGAGAGAGCATCTGTTTCAGCTTCCTTTTGTAGTGCAACAAATCAGCCTGAGAGGAGAGAGGGAGAGGTGTTACAGCCGGCAGCTACACAAATCACCAGTGTTTACACACCAGTGTGACATCATCAGCCCGCAGCCTTAACCAGACGTGTGTGTGTGTGTGTGTGTGTGTGTGTGTGTATGTGTGTGTGTGTGTGTGTGTGTGTGTGTGTGTGTGTGTGTGAGAGAGAGAGAGAGAGAGAGAGAGAGAGAGAGAGAGAGAGAGAGATCTGCCAATGGGATGTGACTCATGGTGTGTTGATTACTTAGCACTGCATAACCCATTGACTGAGGCAACATCTTTATTTTTACTGGACAGATGTAAACAAAACCATGGAATTCATCATGGGTTTTATTTAACATCAAATCCACCGTTACAAGAACAAACCATACGAGCACACCTGGGTGTTTTGGATAGCAGAAGATGATATTTTGATTGGGTGTTTGCATATTATGTGCAAAACACACCCATAAGAAATAAATTGACTAAATAGAACAGTGTGGAACCAAACGCCTGGCAATGTAAGGTTTTTTTTTTTTTTTTTTTGGCTATTAAATTAGAAAAGGTGGATTTGGACACAAAACCATTTCTGTCACACGCTTCAGACATTCAGGATTCCCTCTGCTATTTTCAGCAATTTACACTATTTGTGAATCAGCTCGGGTGCAGTTGACACCCTTTTGGCATGATGTTATCTTGAGTTTTTGTGTAAATGTAGCAGGTGAATAAGTTTTTGTATCCAACCGCACATGGAAGTAGTGCACTATAATAGCATCATCCTTTGGCTACCTGTGTACAAATGTAGATGTTTGGCAATCAAGAAAATATTGAAATAGGAATTATGTTGTTTGTGGTAGTTAATACAGGGATCACTCTCTACTTCGCGCTTCAATTGATGCGGCTTTAGTGCATCGTGTTTTTTTTTAAAAAAATAAATAAATATTCATTGAATTAAAAAATAAGCAAATTAAGGAAGGTACGGAAAATGTCACAAGAACAAGGCCAATTATGCGAGAATAAACCCCTAAACAAACAAAAAACAACCCAAAATCTCCCAACAAAACTGGATACCTCGTTGCATCTGTGTGTGCAAGCGCATCAGCCCGCGTAAGTGTATGTATGTGTGCCATGTTCTTCTCATGCAATACCATCTGTATGTGTGTGTGTACAGATACTCCTCAGCTTACTAAAGAGTTAGGTTCAGGATGGCCGTTCTTAAATGAATTTGTTTGTAAGTCGTTACAGGGCATTCTTTAGAGAGGAATGGATGTTTAAACCTTGTATAAGTAATCTATACGATCCCTCGCTCTCTCTCTCTCTCTCTCTCTCTCTCTCTCTCTCTCTCTCTCTCTCTCTCTCTCTCTCTCTCTCTCTCTCTCGTTCTCTCTCTCTCTCTTTCTCTCCACATAATCAATAATTATGTCCCGTGTTTAAACTCCTGGTTCCTCTCAAGCACAGCACAGCAGATCCAATCAGATTTACAGAGAGTTTCACTCTTATCCGGTTCATTATAATACCGTATCCTTCTACTTCTCTTCCCAAACCATGTCAGCAAGCCCCAACCCCCGTGTAAAGCATGCCACGCCCCTCTGCCGGAGCCTCGTATTAAGTGTACCTCAGGATAATGTTTAATCATATTTCATACTTATATTTATGATCTATCTTTCTGTAGAGTTCATTCCATTTCTATTTCTACTTGTTCATCAATTTCATTTCACTTTCACTTTCAACCTTGGACATGTTGGTATCTCTGGATGTTTGCAAAAACGAATGTTGGTAAGTTGGTGAGCATTTGTATTTATATTTTATTTACATATTATGTTATTTTTTATGTTTAATTGTTATTATAAGCATTTATTACATTGAATATGTATTTATTAATATTAAATACACATATACAGTAGGCAGTGAGTAGGGCTTTTGGACCTGTGATGAGGTTAGGTGTCCCAACCACCACGAGTGTCCACTGTCATGTCATGCCACAAGACAGTTAGTAAGACTATGAACTGTATACCTACGCATGTGAAGACAGGGTCCGGCTGATTGTATGGAAGAAACCACCAAATTGGTTCAGCCGACTCAGCAAAGCATCTTGGAGCGCAACTAGGGTGCAGTGAGACACACAGGACACTGCCGGCCATCCACTGCATTCTGACCTATCTCCAGCTGTCTGGACTGTGTCATGCCACTAGACTCAGATAGACCATAACGAGAGAGTGAGGCTGACGATCTGCGCAACTCACCCTCACTTCAGTCCAAGTCAAGCGCAAGCCACCATATCATTGATCTAATATGAAGTCATAGTCATCTTTGACCTCGAAGGACCAACAACAATAAATAATCTAATTTATGAATGTGTACAGAACAGTGATCATGAAAAGCAATGCAGGCAGAAGCCCTTCTGAAAGCCATGGTGATATCAACCACCATAAATATTCAAAAGAGTCCTGAAATCTTCTGTCCCAGATACAAATGCGATATCATCTCTAATGTACCCATGATTCCCTCACTTCAAAGCATGGTGCCTTCATCTCAGGTAGACGATACTGCTAGAGATCTCCCATGAGTTTCCAGAGTGGCTCGTCAGACTGGGCACGTAGAACATTAAAATACAGCTCCTATTGTTTCGAACTCGAACAGGCCACACCCTCAAATGACACACACACACACACACACACACACACACACACACACAATTTTGAAAATTACAAAATTACGAAAATCAACAGTCACGGGTGTGAGCGGATATTTATTTGGTGTGGGCAGGGCGATTTTGTGTGTGTGTTTTTAATCTGCTGTGTTGGTGGATTTCCAAATTTTTGTACTCATGGCAAGGAGTGCTCTCACCATCAGCCAGCAGCAGAGCAGCAAGCAAGATTTTTCAGCCGTCGGGGTTTGTAATCCAGAAACAGAAATCACAGCTGAAGTAAGAGCCGGTGGATGAGATTTGTGACGCGCTCCACCGAAAGTAGGTGCTCGTTGCAGGTGACACACGGAGCTTGTGAGACAAAACACGGCTTATCCGGACTTCTGATCTTTCAAGTGAGCAAGTGCGCGTTGAATACTTGTTTAGTACACATCTGGCTGCAGCCCGTCCCTCTCTTCGTTGGATAGATATGCTTTTTCTTTATAAAAATACAAGGACTTGAATATATTCATTCATTTTCTGAACCGCTTAATCCTAATTAGGGTCGCGGGAAGGCTGGCAATTTTTTTGTTAATCTAAAAGTTTTTGTTGCAAGCAGAATGTAATTGAATTGTCTCTACAGTCATTTAAATCAATGCAACACATTGTTGTTTTATATTAACATGAAGGAAAAAGGGGGGGAAACATTATATGCAGTATTATTTGATTTTAAATGTCAAAAAAGGATTTGTGGCTCCCAGTGTTTCTTTAATGTGGAAAACGGGTCCAAATGGCTCTTTGAATGGTAAAGGTTGCCGACCCCAGAAGTATCCAGAATACTAAGGCAGGTTCCATTCTGATGATGACCTTGTTTCATACAACATTCAACTTCTTCGCACTTCTGCAGCAAAACGTTTTCCTTCCTGAATCATAGCAAGCAGTTCTACTTTTTCATGCGGTGTCATTACCTTTTTCTGGCACTTCGGCACCTTACCAGAAGCCTGAGAAAGTGCACAGTGTTTGGGTGGCATGACGGAGCTTAACAGTAATTAAAAACACACACTAAAAAAGCACAGGCCCAAAGTGTGCACGAATGAGGAAAAAGGGGCGTTACATCATCTCAACCAATCAGTAGGAGGGAGAACAGCCATTGGCTGAATTTGAATCACGTGACAGTTGACGAATATGCAAAGTCGTGATTGCAAAACTGCAAATAGTCAAGGGCCTACTGTACAGAGATCCCTCACGTTCTGCGGTTTATTGTGACCAAAATACCCCCCCTCCTCCCCGCGACCACCAAATTCCGCGAAGTAGGATCAACACTCCCTGACTGACGTATATGTACATGTTCAGTTCATTTTCTATAACCGCTTAATCCTAATTAGGGTCGCGGGGAGGCTGGTGCCCATCCCAACCAACTCCGGGCGAGGGCAGAGTACACCCTGAACAGCTCGCAGGGCGGAAACTCGCCGACGGCTTTGCAGCCTACTCTTGTCGAAAGTTAGCAATGGTTCTGTTACATGTCTCACACCATAGACAGTGGGAGACATAGCCGGCCTTTGATAACCCAGTTAGCTGCACTGGGGGGGACAGTGACAACCTTGTGGAGAGTGGGACTCGAACCCCCAACTTTTGGATTAGCGATCCAGCGCCTTATACCACTAGACCACCACTGCCCCTATATGTACATGTATATGTGTATATAATATCAATAAATACATATTCAACACTATAAATGCTTATAATAACAATTAAACATTCAAAAATAATGCATAAGATGTAAATAAAATATCAATACACACACATACAGACGCGCATGTGCTTGCACACAGATGCAAGTGCACGCACTCAGATGCGCACTTCACATAAAAATGTAAGTAGTTTTAATGGGGGGTTTTGGGTTGTCTTTTGTTTTTGTTTGTTTGGGTTTTTTTTGAATAATTGGCCTTGTTTTGCGGCATTTTCCTTCACGTTTTCCCCTATTCTTCTTTCCTTATTTTTTTTAATCTGATGAATATTTAAAAAAAAAAAACCCTGCGATGCACTGAAGCCACATGAATTGAGTAGCTAAGTAGCAAGGGAACCCTGTATTCATCTCTAGGCTGCTTAATCCTAATTAGGGTCACGGGGAGGCTGGCATCCATCTCAACCGAATTGGGGCGAAGGCAGGGTACACCCTGGACCCTGCCTTCACACCCTTAGGTGTGATTTGGAACAGCCGATTAGCCTACTGAGGGAGGAAAACAAAGTACCCAGAGGAATTCCAAGCAAGCACCGGAAGAACATGCAAACTCCACACATAAATACCCAGGCCTTTTCGCTGTGAGGCAGACATGCTCACCAGTAGGATAGGATAGGATAGGATAGGACTTTATTATCCTGGGGGAAATTTTGGTTACGTCATTAAACACATAGTACACAACAAACACCGAAACACAACGTACATTTCGACAAGTACTAAAAACATACACAAATAAATAATGCCCAAATAAATGTTGTCCAAAGAGCACTAAAAGATTGCAGTAAGCTATGATTAATAAGCTTAGGTGAGAAGTGAAACTCAATTGTATAAAGAAGCAACATGGTGAGAAGTTGGCAGACAAGTGATTAAGAATAATTAAGTATTATTAAAACAATGACTACCAGCTGGTACAAAGGAATGACGGAACCTGTTTGTTCTGGCTATCGGCATGCGCAGACAGCGTCCTGATGGAAGAAATTCAAAAGCAAAATAGAGAAAGTGAGAACTGTCATTTACAATTTTGTGCACTTTATTGGCGATTTGCTGCTCGTAAATTTGGCCGATATAATTTACTGATTCTGAGCCAATGATTTTTCATGCTGTGTTAACAATTTTGTTTTGATCAGATAGGTTACCAAACCAACAGAGTGGATTAAAAGTTAAGATGCTTTGTATAAAAGTTTTGTAGAAGAGAACCATGAATGAACGATCAATTCTAAAAGTGTTTAAATGATGAAGGAAGAACAACCTCTGCTGACCTTTCTTGTAAACATAATCAACATTATCATTCCAGGATAATTTATAATCGAGAACAGCGCCTAAATATTTGTGTGTTCACAAGTTCAATGTGTTCATTGTTGATTGTAACAGGGTCCAAAGAATTACAAAGAAATCTATAATCATTTCCTTTGTTTTTTAGTATTCAAGATCAGAAAGTTATCTTTGCACCAATTTGTAAAGTTATAGACCTCATTTTTATGGTCAAGGTCAGCAGATTTAAGAAGGGAAACAATAGCAGCAGCAGCAGCAGCAGCAGCAGCAGCAGCAAATTTGATGTTAAAACAGTTTGTTGCCTTACTGACACAATCGTTGGTGTAAATGATAAACAGAATGGGTGATAAAACTCAACCTTGTGGTACTCCTGTGGACAGGCTGGAAATAGAGGACTTCATTCCATTTATAGTAACACACTGAGGTCTGTCAATCAAGAAAGCGTTAATCCATCTGATTAAGTTACTGTTTACATACAAATTGGAAAGTTTCAACAGAAGCAGATGGGGTTGAATAGTGTTGAAAGCAGATGAGAAGTCAGCAAAAAGGATCCGGATGTATGCACCACTGGATTCTAGATGTTTGTAGATGAGGTTCAGTAGGGTTAGCATAGCGTCATCTGTTCCCCTTCTCTGTCAGTAGGCAAACTGGAGTGGATCAAGTTGGTCTTCAACTTCTTATATTAGTAGCTTTTTAACAATCCGTTCAAGGCACTTCATGGCTACAGACGTAAGTGCAACTGGACGGTAGTCATTACACACTCTGGGATTTGGTATCTTCGGAAGTGAAACAATATGAGATGTTTTCCATATGACCGGTATCTGATGATGTAGCAGAGTTTTTTGGAAAATACCATGAAATATGTCACATAATTGATCACAGCATTCCCTAAGAATCACAGGAGCGATATTTTCTGGACGGGCACTCTTGCGACAGTTTAAATTCCTTAATGTTTCTCTGACTTCGTCGGTAGAGATTTCAAGATTGTCACTGACTGTGAGGTTGTCCAGAAAAACACTTCTTTCTTCCGAAAAGTCATATACATCGAAGCGAGAATAAAAGTCGTCACCCAAACAAGCTCTATATTTTTTTAAATACATAATACCATAACATATTATAGGGATACCTCACTTTCCGATGTTAATTGAGATCAAGAACCGCCCGCGATAACTGAAATCTGCGAAGTAGGATCAACCCCCTCTGACTGACGTATACGTACATGTATATGTGTATGTAATATCAGTAAATACGTAGTCAATGCTATAAATGCTTATAATAACAATTAAACATTAAATAAATAATGCATAAGATGTAAATAAAATATAAAGACACACGCACTCAGATGCGCGCCTCACAAAAATGTAAGTAGTTTTGATGGGAGATTTTGGGTTGTTTTTTGTTTTGTGTTTGTTTGGGGGGGGTTTGGGTTGGTTTTTTTTTGCATAATTAGCCTTGTTTTTGTAGCATTTTCCTTCACTTTTCCCCCTATTCTTCCTTAATTTCCTTATTTTTTATTTCGATGAATATTTAAAAAAAAACGCGATGCACTGAACTGCATAAATTGAAGCGGGAAGCAGCGAGGGATCCCTGTATATTCTTAACTGTTAGCAATTTAAACTCTATTATGGGATGCATGTGTGATTGAATGATTGAACGTAAGTCTAACACATACCGCAGTTTTTGTTTTGATACAATCTTGTGTGTGTGTGTGTGTGTGTGTGTGTGTGTGTGTGTGTGTGTGTGTGTGTGTGTGTGTGTGTGTGTGTGTGTGTATTACCGTGTTATTCAGGTTGATATGAGTGTATGAAACAGTCACCCTAAAAAATTTACTGCATATTTCTTCTCTAATTGGGATGCAGTTCCCATGGAAGCTCGTAGCCGGTTCTTCCCCCGCGTATGGAAATGTATCAGCCCCGGTTATTTTCAGCTCTGCTGCCTCTTAATGATGATTCGGATTTGGAGAGGAGATAACCAAAACTGAAGGTGAAGTTGAAGTTGGATCTGAATCTTCTCTCAAAGTCTGTGGAACATGTCATGGATTTTATTTGAGATCCTTAATAGATGGAAAGTTATTAATAACCACTGTAAGATCTTTTTCAGGGTGGAAACATGTTTAGAGTGTGCTATAATTTTTATGAGTGGGGCTAGGTAACGCGCTGTTGCAAATTACAACTACTCATAATGATAACAATAACAAACGCCCTGTTTCCCCCCAAAGTCCAAAAACATGCATGGTAGGTTAATTGGCTGTTCCAAATCACCGCTAGATGTGAGTGTAAATATGATTGGCTGTGTGTTGGCCCTGCAATGTCCTGGCAAGCTGTCCAGGGTGTACCCCGCCCTTGCCCAGAGTCAGCTGAGATGGGCATCAGCCTCCCTGTGACCTTAAACAGGATTAAGCAGTTCAGAAAATGAACAGGTACAAGTAATCATTAAATATTAATACTCATCGGTATAAATATGAATTTAATTATTTATTATTTATTAATTAATTAATTTTCTGTAACCGATTAATCCTAATTAGGGTCACAGGGAGGTTGGTGCCCATCTCAGCTGACTTTGGGTGAAGGCAGGGTACACCCTGGATAACTCTCCAGGCCATCGCAACCATTCACACCGTGTCCCCACACTGATTCACACATGGATTTGGAACAGCCAATTAACCTACTGTCCATGTTTTTGGACTGTGGGAGGAAACCGGAGAACCCAGAGAAAACCTGGATCTTCTTCTTTTCCTTTCGGCTGTTCCCTTCAGGGGTCGCCACAGCAAATGATCTGCCTCCATCTCTCCCTATCCTCTGCATCTTCTACTCTTACTCCAACGACCTTCATGTCCGCCTTCACCACATCCATAAATCTTCTCTTTGGTGAATCTGGATCAAATTCTATATTCAGAAATTATTAGAAGGAGTCTGTAGACCTGGCGGCTGGCACTGTATACACTTGCTTTTTTTTTCTTACTTGGCATAGGTTTGCACTCTGAGCTTTCTTATTTATGTATGTACACTGCCCTCAATAATTATTGGCACCCCTGGTAAAGATATGTTAATAGCCTTAACGTCAAGCAGTGACTTCAAGAAAATATTCCCTCGCCTGTACCTGTCCATATCTACTGTCAGAGGAATCATTTAGAAGTTTAAAACAACTATCATATAGGATATTTGGGTGGCATGCATGGAAAAAAAAAAACCTTTCCTCATTCTCAATCATGAACGCACACGTCTGGCGTTTGTTATGTGGTACTGGGACTTCAACCGGGACTGTGTGTTTTGGTCAGAGGAGCCCAAGATAGAGCTTTTTGGCAACAAATACTCTAACTGGGTCTACCGGAACACAAAAGATGAGTATGAAGAAAAGCACCTCATGCTCACTGTGAGGTATGGGGGAAGGCTGTGGGCCTGTTTCTCTTCCAGAGGTCCTTGGAATCTTGTTTCTTTGCACAGCATCAAGAATGTTTTGAAATGCCAGGACATTTTAAATCAAAATCTGGTGACCTCTGCCTGAAAGCTGAAGATGGGCTGTCACTGAGTCTTTCAGCAAGATAAACATGTGGCCAAATCTACAGAGAAATGGTTCACCAGACACAGAATCAAGCTCCTCCTATGGTCATCTCAATCCCCAGACCTCAACCCCCTTGAAAACCTGCAGAGTGAGCTGAAGAGGAGAGTGCAGAGGAGAGGACCCAGGTTGCTGGATGATTTAGAAAGATTGTGCTCAGAGGAATGGACCAAGATTCATCTTATGAAACATTACAGGAGAAGATGAGGTGCTGTTTTTTTGGTAAAAGGGGAATGTACAAAGTATTCACATCAGGACTGCTAATAAATGTGGAAACACATCATTTGATGTAAAAAGCATTATTTCCTAATGTGGGATTTTTCCCACTGAATAAATGTATTTGAATTAAAGGTTTGAGTTTCCTTTTTTTCCTCCATTGTGGTCTGATATTAATGAGAAAAAAATATATATAATTTATTAGCAGCTAAAGAATGCATCTTAACTGGGGGTGCCAATACTTACAGACGGCAGTGTATGTATGTGTTTGTTTGTACTGTGTGTACGCATAAATATTTTCTCATCATGCCTTTGAAAACAGAAGACAGCTGTGTGTGTGAAGTGTGTGTCATGTTAGGTGCATCACCTTAATTAATCCTCCCTGTATCACTGTATCTTGTGCACACAGTGATATAAACCCTGCACTAATAAGCTACACCTCTGAGCTGCAAATTAAACATTCTGCTTCATGTCTAGTGTGTGTGTGTGTGTGTGTGTGTGTGTGTGTGTGTGTGTGTGTGTGTGTGTGTGTGTGTGTGTGTGTGTGATGTTAATTAATCCACTCTTTCCATAATTGTATTTTCTTTGCTTTTGGCTGCAAAATCCTCCTCCAATAAACTGAAAAAAAAAAAAAAAAAAAAAAACCTCTCTCGTGTGCACGTGTGTATTCCTGCATGTTAGTACACTCTCCCTTCTCTCCATCTCATCTCTTCAGCATCTAGTTCAGGGATGACATGCCTCCTATTTCTCGTTTCTATTTAATTGGCAGGCCTGTCCTGGATACGGCTTTTTAACCTGTATGGAGTTGACAGCGCCGTCCTGCAGACGACTGTCATCTCCCATCTCTCTGAGTCACTAGTCATGTGGACTACCATCTCACTCTTATACGCACACCAAGCTCATATGGAAGAGTCTAGAATGGGGATTGATCTCATTGAGACTCTGCACTGCAGTTCAGGAAGCTCAGAAATTTGTTCCGGGTTCATTAAGAGGGGCCTGGAATTCTGATCGTGTTTTCTGGTTACGGTTGAGTGAGGACGTTGGAAAGGTCATCGTAGGCTTAAAATGAGTTTTCTTATGAATATAAATGAAGAGGGGTTATTCATCATCGAGTGCTATTAAGGTGAAATGTTTTCAGGCATAAAAATGTTTATTTTTTTTTTCAACACTCTTTCACATTTTATTGGATATTTCAGTGCTCTTGCGTTTGGATTCAAGTATTAATCGGACATCGTGGGTTCAAGTCTGGGGAAGGGCGTGTGGTGTGGCTGCTTCTTCCTACAGTCCAAAGACATGCACACTAGGTTAACTTACATTTCTAAATTGTCGCTAGGTGTGAGGGTGAATGATTTCGTGTGTGTGTGTGTGTGTGTGTGTGTGTGTGTGTGTGTGTGTTACCCCTGCTATGGTCTGGATCCCTGTTCAGGGTGTTTTTCCACCCTTGCCTGCTCAGAGATGGCTGTTCATAGCACCTGAACCTGAAGGGAATCTAACACTCTCTTGTGTGCTGTGCCGTGCCGGGAAAATATCAACTTTTATTATGGGATATAGGGCAGGGGTCCCCAACGACTGGTCCACGGACAAGTACCTGTCCACGGCTCAATTGGTAGCGGTCCGCAGAAGAAATAATTCATTATTTCCATTTTATTGATTATCTGAGTCTGAACGATCTTTAATTTTGAAGAATCTTTTATTTTGAAAAATAACCGGATTCTCGCGGTTACATGTCGGTCATTTGAGCGCTAAAATGTAACCCACAAGGGGACGCCACATGAACAGAGGCAAGTTGGACATGATTCAAACAATAGCGGGGATTTTGGGTGAGACTGAGCCTGAGCCTTCATTCTTCCAGCTGGTGCACCATCACCTGTGTTTTTTTTTTGTTTTGATTTTTGTTTTTTTTGTTTTTTTTTTAGAAACGTTCGAGTTCTACTTCTCAACCAACTTTATTTCAGCCATTGAAAAATAACATTCATGGAGTGCGTCTTCTTCTTCTTTTTCTTCTTCTTCCTCTTCTTCTTATTCTTCTTATAATTATAATTATTAATAATAATAATAATAATAATAATAATAATAATAATAACAACAACAACAACAATCATCATCAACATCATATTTTATATAAATAAATTATATTTAAATATAAACAATCTACCTGGCCGGGCCCAGCCCGAAAAGGAGACATGGGTCCGCCCTCCCATGGACCCACCACCCGTGGGAGGAGTTTTAGGGGTCGGGTGCAGTGTGAGTTGGGTGGCAGCCGAAGGCATGGGTTCTGTCGGACTGATCCTCGGCTGCTTACTCTGACCTTCGGGACATGGAATGTCACCTCTCTGGCGGGAAAGGAGCCCGATTTGGTGCGTGAGGTGGAGAGATACCGACTAGATATAGTCGGGCTCACCTCAACGCATAGCTTGGGCTCTGGAACCATCCATCTCGAAAGAGGCTGGACCTTCTTCTATTCTGGAGTTGCTCATGGGGAGAGGCGGCGAGCCGGTGTGGGTATTCTTGTTGCCCCCCGTCTCGGTGCCCAAATGTTGGGGTTCTCCCCGGTTGACGAAAGGGTAGCTTCCCTCCGTCTTCGGGTGGGGGGCGGGTCCTGACTGTTATTTGTGCTTATGCAGCAAATGACAGTTCAGAGTACCCACCCTTTTGGAGTCTTTGGGGGTGTTGGCGACCGCCCCCTGGGGCGA
Source organism: Plotosus lineatus (assembly GCA_024760905.1). Classification (NCBI taxonomy): domain Eukaryota; kingdom Metazoa; phylum Chordata; class Actinopteri; order Siluriformes; family Plotosidae; genus Plotosus; species Plotosus lineatus. Next base: position 20,604,532 of record CM045734.1, on the reverse strand, counting down.
CTCGCTCGTTGTCTTGGGCGACTTCAACGCCCATGTGGCCAGCGATAGTGTGACCTGGAAGGGTGTGATTGGTAGGTACGGCCTCTCCAGTCTGAATCCGAATGGTGTGTCGTTGTTGGACTTCTGTGCTCGTCATAGTTTGTCTATCCACGAACACCATGTTCGAACATAAGGGTGTCCATAAGTGCACTTGGCACCAGGACACCTAGGTCGCAGTTCGATGATTGACTTTGTAGTCGTGTCATCGGACTTGCGACCATATGTTCTGGACACTTTCGGGTGAAGAGAGGAGCTGAGCTGTCTACCGATCACTACCTGGTGGTGAGTTGGCTTCGGTGGTGTGGGAGGTTGCCTTCCAGACCTGGCAGGCCCAAGCGTGTAATCAGGGTCTGCTGGGAGCGTTTGGCGGAGCCCCTGTCCGAGAGGCCTTTAACTCCCACCTCCGGCAGAGCTACAACCACGTTCGGAGGAGGCGGGGACATGGAATCTGAATGGGCCATGTTTCGTGCCTCCATTGCTGAGGCGGCAGCCCATAGCTGTGGCCGTAAGGTCGTCGGTGCTTGTCGTGGCGGTAATCCCGAACCCGGTGGTGGACACCTGCGGTGAAGGGGCCGTCCAGCTGAAGAAGGAGGCCTATCGGGTTTTATTAGCCTGTGGGACTCCTGAGGCAGCAAACGGGTACCGGCAGGCCAAGCGTGCTGCAGCCGAGGCTGTCGCAGATGCAAAATCTCGGGCGTGGGAGGAGTTCGGTGAGGGCCTGGAGAGTGATTATCGGTTGGCCTCAAAAGGTTCTGGGCCACCATCCGACGCCTCAGGAGGGAAGCAGTTCTTCACAAACACTGTTTACGGTGGAGGTGGGGAGCTGCTTACCTTGACTGGGGATGTTGTTGAGAGGTGGAGGAATACTTTGAGGACCTTCTCAATCCCACCAACACGCCCTCCGTGGAAGAGGAAGACCCTGAGGGTTCGGGTGAGGGTCCGCCCATCACTGGAGTGGAGGTCACTGAGGTTGTCAAAAAGCTCCTCGGTGGTCGAGCTCCGGGGGTGGGCGAGATCCGCCCGGAATACCTCAGGACTCTGGATGATGTAGGACTGTCTTGGTTGACACGTCTCTGCAACATCGCGTGGTCATCGGGGCTGTACCTCTGGATTGGCAAACTGGGGTGGTGGTCCCAATTTTTAAGAAGGGGACCGGAGGGTGTGTTCCAATTATCGGGAATTACACTCCTCAGCCTACCTGGTAAAGTCTATGCAGGGTACTAGAGAGGAGGATCCGACCGATAGTCGAACCTCAGATTCAGGAGGAACAATGTGGTCTTTGTCCTGGCCGCAGCACTCTTGACCAACTCTATACGCTCCACAGGATTCTGGAGGGGGCATGGGAGTTTGCCCAATCTGTCCACATGTGCTTTGTGGATTTGGAGAAGGCTTTCGACCGTGTCCCTCGAAAGATCTTGTGGGGCGTGCTCGAGAGTCTGGCGTTCGGATCCGTTGCTCACGAGCTATTCGGTCGCTGTATCACCGGAGCCAGAGTTTGGTCCGTATTGGTAACAGCAGCTCGGATTCGTTTCCGGTGGGAGTTGGAGTCCGCCAAGGCTGTCCTTTGTCACCGATTCTGTTCATAATTTTTATGGACAGAATTTCTAAGCGCAGTCGAGGCGATGAGGGGTTCTGGTTCGGTGGCCATCGGATATCATCTCTGCTTTTTGCGGATGATGTTGTCCTTTTGGCTTCATCAAGTCGGGCCCTCCAGCTCTCATTGGAGCGATTCGCAGCTGAGTGCGAAGCAGCCGGGATGAAGATCAGTACCTCCAAGTCCGAGGCCATGGTTCTCAGTCGGACAATGGTGGAATGCACCCTCTGGGTCGGGATGAGGTCCTGCCCCAAGTGGAGGAGTTTAAGTATCTTGGGGTCTTGTTTACGAGTGAGGGAAGGATGGAGCGAGAGATCGACAGACGGATCGCTGCAGCCTCTGCTGTTAAGCGGTGCCTGTACCGGTCCGTCGTGGTGAAAAAGGAGCTGAGCCGCAAGGCGAAGCTCTCAATTTACCAGTCGATCTACGTTCCAACCCTCACCTATGGTCACGAGCTTTGGGTAATGACCGAAAGAACAAGATCACGGATACAAGCGGCTGAAATGAGCTTCCTTCGCCGGGTGGCGGGTTCTCCCCTTAGAGATAGGGTGAGAAGCTCCGCCATCCGGGAGAGCTCGGAGTAGATCCGCTGCTCCTCCGCATTGAGAGGGGCCAGTTGAGGTGGCTCGGGCATCTGGTTAGAATGCCCCGGACGCCTCCCTGGTGTGGTGTTTCGGGCATGTCCAACCGGGAAGAGACCCGGGTCGACCTAGAACACGCTGGAGGGACTATGTCTCTCGGCTTGTCTGGGACCGCCTCGGTGTTCCCCCGGGAGAGTTGGAGGAAGTGGCTCGGGAGAGGGATGTCTGGACCTCTTTGCTAAGGTTGCTGCCCCCGCGACCCGACCCCGGACTAAGCGGAAGAAGATGAGATGAGATGAGATAAACAATCTATGCCATCCCCCACCCCCGGTCTGCGCTGAAATTGTCAAGCGTTCAACGGTCCGCAGTGAGGAAAAGGTTGGGGACCCCTGATATAGGGCACTGAACAATGGTCCGCCAGGGGCCAGATCACATGTTCCTCTGTCTCTTTCCCTTTCTATTTATTTGTCATGATGTTTCACCAGTATGTCACATGACCCACACCCTCTAATGATGTCTTTAAGTAACATCATCTCCGACTGATTGACCTTCACACTCTGTGAATGGCACCCTGGATTATCCCACCCACAAGGCTTTGATATGCACCGCCTCGAGTTTGTTCATGAGCATGTTTCCCCTGTAATAGAATGTTTTATTCCTGTTCAGAACAGCGACAGACATTTTAATAATTAGGTATTACTTTGTAATTAAGCTTTGCAGAAACTAAACTTTACATTCGTCTTGAAAAAATTAAGGCGGGCGGGGGGGGTCTTCTCGTTGATGTCCCCTTGTGTACTCTGTACACAAGAACATCCACTAAATGATAAAAAAATATTTATGAACAAGTGAACTACATAAAGGGAAAAAAATATAATATTTAATATGCAGGGCTGCACTGTGTCTGTCTCAGTGTTGCCAGGTCTACAGATTTCATGCGCGGCTGCCTTTAATTTAATTGTGTTTACAATTTTTCTTTTTATCAGAATGTTGATGTTTTGCGTCAGTGTTTTCGTGAAATGAATTCTTCTTCCACTGATCATTTATCCATGAACACGTTTATTTAACCCGTGCACATATTTGTTTGATTACCCCCAACACCTGGGAGAATTAAATTACAAGTGACCATTAATTAATTACGACTATGTAATTGCCTTGCTGTCTACGTTCATTAGAATACGGAGGTGCTTGGAGGTTAATTCAAGATTACAGGTTAATAAACTTTGCACAGGTTTAATAGTATGTGATTTCATTACGGAGGCAGCGAGTTTAAAGAGGAGTTTTTACTGCTCATACAAGGAGGTGACGATGGGAGCGCAATCAGGCGACATCATCACGCTGTATTGCTGTCTGTGTGGCCCTTGGTTTGATAAGAAATGGTTTAATTGTTGTTGGAGGAAATTAGAGAAGATTGCAAGGCTTGTGCTACGGTCATGTTTACCTCAGTATCGGATGTTTAACTCTGGGTTTAACGATGCTTTAATTACGGGTCGGAAGGAGACGAGATGTTTCAGGCTTCTTTTTTCAGAGCTCAATGTTCTTTAGGAAGTGAGCAGACGATAAACACCTGTTTTAGTGTCACAAAAAAATGATGATTTCTGTTTACTCAGTTAATTGCGCTTGGGTATTGTACAGACAGCTGCATCCTGTATTTCTTTGAATTTATATCATGTCCTCCCCAGTGCAGCGAACTGGGTTACCAAAGGCCGACCATGTCTCCCACTGTCTATGGTGAGAGGTCCATGGAAAAGAACCATTGCTGACTTCGGACACGAGTAGCTGCAGAGCCGTCAGCATGTTTCTGCCCTGTGATAGCCTGGCGAGCTGTCCAGAGTGTACTCTGCTCTCGTCCAGAGTTGGCTGAGATGGGTGCCAGCCATGACACAACCTTAAGTAGGATTGCACACTTCAGAAAACAAACAAACAAATAATATACTTGGCAACGATTTCCATGGTTTTCGCTCAGATGGTTTTCGCCGAGATAGTTTTCACCCAGGTGGTTTTTGCCCACCCTATGGGCAGTGGCGGTCTAGTGGTATAGGGTGCTGTATTGCTGAGCCAAAGGTTGGGGGTTTGAGTCCCCACAAGGTTGTCACTGTCCCCCCCAGTGCAGATAACTGGGTTATCAAAGGCTGGCCATGTCTCTCACTGTCTATGGTGGGAGGTTCATGTAAAAGATCCATTGCTGACTCTCATAAAGAGGAGCTGCAAAGCCGTCAGCGTGTTTCTGTCCCTTGGTAAAGGGTTGTGTCAGGAAGGGTATCTGACATAGAAACCTATGCCAAATCAAACGTACAAATCATTCGCTGTGGCGACCACTGAGAAACGGAAAAAGGTGAAAGGAAATCTCTGGTTTTTGCCCACCCTAACCCTAACTCTAACCCTAACCCTAACACAACCCGAACCCTAACATCTCATCCTAACCCAGCCCTAACTCTCACTATAACCCAAACATCTCATTCTAACCCGAAGCTAACCGTGACTCTAACCCTAACCCAACCCTAACTCTAACCCAACCCTAACCCTAACATCTCATCCCAACTCGAACCCAACCCTAACTATAACGCTAACCCTAACCCAACTCGAACCCAAACCAAACCCTAACCCTAACTGTAACTCTAACCCTAACCCAACCCTAACTCCAACTGTAACCCTAACATCTCATTCTAACCCGAACCTAACCCAACCCTAACCCTAACATCTCATCCCAACTCGAACCCAACCCTAACTATAACGCTAACTCTAACCCAAACCAAACCCGAAACCTAACTGTAACTCTAACCCTAACCCAACCCTAACTCTAACTGTAACCCTAACATCTCATTCTAACCCGAACCTAACCCTAACCCAACCCTAACCCTAACATCTCATCACAACACGAACCCAGCCTAACAATAACGCTAACCCCAACCCTAACCATAACTCTAACCCCAACCCTAACCCAACCCTAACTCTAACCCAACCCTAACCCTAACATCTCATCCTAACCCTAGCTGTAACTCTAATCCTAACCCTAACTGTCATTCTAACCCCAAGCCCAACCCAACTCTAACTCGAACCATAACCCAACCCAAACATCTCATTTCTAACCCTAACCCAACCCTAACTCTAACTGTAACCCCAACATCTCATTCTAACTTGAACCTAACCATAACTCTAACCCTAACCCAACCCTAACTCTAACCCAACCCTAACCCTAACATCTCATCCCAACTCGAACCCAACCCTAACTATAACGCTAACCCTAACCCAACTCGAACCCAAACCAAACCCTAACCCTAACTGTAACTCTAACCCTAACCCAACCCTAACTCCAACTGTAACCCTAACATCTCATTCTAACCCGAACCTAACCCAACCCTAACCCTAACATCTCATCCCAACTCGAACCCAACCCTAACTATAACGCTAACTCTAACCCAAACCAAACCCGAACCCTAACTGTAACTCTAACCCTAACCCAACCCTAACTCTAACTGTAACCCTAACATCCCACTCTAACCCTAACCTAACCATAACTCTAACCCCAACCCTAACTCTAACCCAACCCTAACCCTAACATCTCATCCCAACTCAGACCCAACCCTAACTATAACGCTAACTCTAACCCAAACCAAACCCGAACCCTAACTGTAACTCTAACCCTAACCCAACCCTAACTCTAACTGTAACCCTAACATCCCACTCTAACCCTAACCTAACCATAACTCTAACCCCAACCCTAACTCTAACCCAACCCTAACCCTAACATCTCATCCTAACCCTAGCTGTAACTCTAATCCTAACACTAACTGTCATTCTAACCCCAAGCCCAACCCAACTCTAACTCTAACCCTAACCCAACCCAAACATCTCATTCTAACCCTAACCCAACCCTAACTCTAACCGTAACCCTAACATCTCATACTAACCCTAACCTGACCATAACTCTAACCCGAACCCTAAACCATCTGGGCGAAAACCAGCAGCACCCATTCATGCAGTTTCTGGCCATCACAGGGCAAAAACACAGTAATGGCTGTGTAGTTGCTCTTGAAAAAAGTTAGCAATGGCTCTTTTACATGAATCTCACCATAGACAGTGAGAGGCATGGCCGGCCTTTGATAACAAAGTTAGCTGCACTGGAGGGACAGCATCAACCCGTTGATAGCGGGGCTTGAACCCCCAACCTTTGGACCAATGATCCAGCACCGTTACCACCAGGCCACCACTGCCCAAGAAAGATTTTTATAGTTTATTTTTAATATTTTAAAATCATGACATCTGCAGTTGAGCACACAGTCAGCAGATGTGTAAGAACTGTATAAATGCATCTCTTTTTCTTTAAAGAAAATGGAAACACTGATTAAAATTTCATTTAAATTCAGCTCATTCAAATCGATGGAATAATTTGTGTGTGTGGGTGTGTGTGTGTATGTAAGATTATAGCTTGATAGTTACTATTTTAACGAAGTCATTGGCAGTTATTTGAAAATCGAGTCTCAGAATGATGTCATTGGAGACCAAGTTATCGTGTATAAGATTAGCATTGTAATCAATTCATTTCATTTCCTGACAGATTTCTGTTGAAGGCATCAAAAGATTTCGAGTAAAAGAATGTCCTTTGCAGTCAGAGACTGCATGTACACCAGGCTTCATATATATTAACCACTGCTTTTCAATTATTTTCTGTGGCGCCCTCTCTAGGAAGAAAAAAAAAATTCACGCCCCCACCACCCCGCGAGCGAATATACATCGTATTATTTGTCTATAAAACGGTTATTAGTACACCTCTACATAACATTGTATCTATATAGTTCAACTTACAATAAAGAAAAACGTCATTAACATTGTTTTTTAATCTGTAATGGAAAAGATTTAAAAGTGCACCAATGTGCCTGAAATTATAAAAATACATCGTTATTTAAACTCATTCAACTTATTTATGTCTTAATATCTCCGTCTCTCTCCACCTTTCACTTCGTTCCTGTTAGAAAATTTTCCGTGTTGTTTCGTGAGGAGTTGTTTACTGCACTTCATATCGTTTGTTCATGCGAAAAAACGCTGCACTATAACACGACAATGAGAGCACCACTGCCAACTACTGTAGTGGAGGTGCAATTACACTTAATTGTCATACACTATTCCAAAAAAGCATGTTCCTCAGAGTCATACGCGCTTCCCCCAGCATCACACCGCACTCCCCCCAGCATCACACCGCACTCCCCCCAGCATAACACCGCACTCCCCCCAGCATCATATCTATGTATCATATCAATATCAATACCCCACTATTTGAGAAGCACTGATTTAAGCACAAACACCTGAAATACTGAATGAAACAATATTTAAACCAAACTCTTTCATGTTAACTTGGGTGTTGATGATGTAATCATTCTGAAATATCGGATATCGCTGCAGGATTCTGCGCACAGACAGGTTTTAGTAAAGAGTTTGGATTGAGATTTATTTTTCCAGGTGCTGTCTTCCCATTTAAACGTTTAGGTAAACCTAAAGGAAAACAAATTAAAGTGAGATTTTTATATTTACATTCCTGAATCATGGCAGGTCTGGTGCTTCGAGCCGAGCTAAACTTTATGCTGCTAACCGTGTTTGTTTACGCTACTCATTCAGAATTTAGTACATACTGGACAGAAATGTAAATAAACACTCCATAAATGTGTTGTAGGATACAGTACACGAAAACACTAAACAACATTTTTGTGTCTTATTTTTCCATTTTAAAATTCCCTGTCCACTAGGGGCAGCGACAGGTAGCTGGATTATTAATCCTAAAGTCAAACGTTTGAGCCCCACACTCAACTGGTTGTCACTGTCCCCTGACAGGGCAGCTAACTGGGTTATCAAAGGCCAGCCATGTCTCTCACTTTCTCTGGTGTGAGATTCATGTAAAAGAACAACTGCTGACTTTACTGTCAGCCGCCAGTTTGTTTCTGCCTTGCGATGGCCTGGTGAGAAGTCCAGCTGGTACCCCACCCTCGCTAATAGTTGGCTGCGATGGGTGCCAACCTCCCCGTGACACTGATAGTGATTAAGTGGTTTGGAATATGAATGAATGAGCTTCCCATTCACTCGCAAATAGAGCGTGTGTTTCACAGCAGAACCAAGCCAGGTCAGGTTCTTATTCATCTTGTTTTGGTTCTGTATCTGTTACAATAACAGTAAGAAGACTGCATGAGCAGGGCTGTAACTCTGTTTACTGTACTGTGTAACTCAGGTGTAAAAACCTGGCAGTGAAACGCTGATTCATAAATTGTGGAAAGGTCTGAGATCAAGTGCTAAGAACAAGAAGAGGTACGATTTCCAAAGAAATAATAAAACCGGCATACTGTATTCTATAATCCATCCAATGGAGAAAGGCTATTGGTTTCGTATTAATTTCTTTAAAACATTTTGTGGAATCTTAGAAGATCATCACCTCCAGGTTCTCAGTCTGTGTATGAAACGTGTAAATGATAGGCATGTAGTAAAGATCTTAAAGAAAACGTAAAGCAATGCATGCTTGAATTCCCTGACTGATCTTTCACTGTCTGCCTCCTCCGTGCTGTGCTGACCTTGGCAGAGTTCTTCTTGTGGATAATATGACATCACAGCCATGGAAGTGAAATGAGTGACCTACTTCTTCACTATTACTGACCGCAATCACACAAAACCTTTCAGGTGTCGTTCGACCTGATGAAACAAAATCATTGTCAGCTATGCAGTCTGATCTGAATGCATCACAGATATACCTCTCGTGTGCCACTTCATTGAGGCATTTAATCCACTACCATTCATTTATTTATTCATTTTATAAGCCGCTTAATCTTAATTAGGGTTGCAGGAGGCTAGCACCCTCTCAAGGCAGGCTATAATCTGAATGGCCCTCAAGGCCATCACAGGGCACACATGCCATGACTCACACTCTCTCTCTCACACCTAGGGTCAGTTTGGATCAGATAATTAGCCTGCTGTGCATGTTGTTGGATGATGGAACTAAAACACCTGGAATACCTGGATGAAACTCACTCAAGCTCAAGGAGAACATGCAAACTTCACGCAAATACCCCTGAGCCCGGGACCTTCCTGCAATGAGGCGGACGTGCTAACCACTGCGTCACTGTGTGCCCAGTACAATTTATGATTCCTTTAAATCTGTTGCACACATTTAAAAGTTATTTAATGGAAAAACAGATGCAGCTTTGAATTTCTCAATATGTATCTCTCTCTCTAGATTAAACTCTAATCATGAAAAAAATAAATAAATGAGCTCCAATCCTTTTGTGGGATTTTTTTTAATCATAAAAAGTGAAACTCTGGATACATTTTCCTTGTTTTGTTAGAGGACAAGGGAGACATGAGGAAAGAGATGTGTGCTTGTATTGGGACAGTTTCTGCCCTCAGGGTTTCTGCAAGATACACACACACACACACACACACACACACACACACACACACACACACACACACACACACACACACACACACACACACACACACACACACATATCTCTTCAGTTTCTATCTCCATCACCCTCGCTCTCATCCCTTAAGACCTGGAGATCCACATGTCCTCTCCTCGTCCCTTTAATCCGACCTTGGACTGGGGTTTCAGAAACACGCTGTTATTGCATTGTTTCAGTTTTTGTTCAGATTTAATTAAAGTTTGTCGTTATTTAATGAGCAAGGTTATTTACTAGAAATATTGATTACTACCAGATGAATTAGCCCCATCTCTGAACTCAGAGTAAAATCACATAATAGGTTGAGCTTTATGTGCAGTGATATGTGCAAGAACAGCCTCATCAGCCTTATACAACATATATACACAGTTAAATGGTCTGGTTAAAGTATGAAGGTAATAAAATATGCAGTTAAATGTATAATGCAGTGGTTTAAAAGTGTGTGTGTGTGTGTGTGTGTGTGTGTGTGTGTGTGTGTGTGTGTGTGTGTGTGTGTGTGTGTGTGTGTGTGTGTGTGTGTGTTAATAGCTGATGTGGTGTATATATAGAGAGCTCTGTACACCACTGCTAGCTGAAACAGCTGCACACACGCACATTATGACAGAAGGATCTAATTAGCATCTGCAGTAAATAATACACAACATCTATTACAGTCCGGCCATCTTCCCCGCACTGCTCACCAGTTTCTGATTGGTTGGGGTGGTGTATAATGTATCCATTATACCCCATTTCACTGGAGCGCGGCAGACTCGCGGAAACAAAACCGTCGTCATCCTGCAATGTTCCTCAGTTATTTCGTCATATTCCGTGTCCTTCCGTACGATTCCGAAGGTATTCCTCCTCTTCCGTCAGGCCAAAATCTTTCACTAACCTGCTTTTGAACATGTTCAAAAGCACATTCACGGAAAAATTTTCTGACAGTGTTCCCTCACGTTCCGCAGTCCTTCCGCAAACATCCCGTCCTTTCTGCAAACGTTCTGTCATCGTTCCTTTTATTGTGCAAGTCTTCCGTGAACATTATACGTCAGTTAAACATAAGGTAAATTACAAACATATGTTAAATTTTAAATTTATTGTACATTATAAACATATAGTATGAATGAGAGAATGAGCTTCCTTGGTCGATTCCACGTATTTATAGGCGGTATCAGGAGCAAATACTTTGATATTTGCGGATTTTTCCTCGCTGAAACGTGGTTACGCCGTCATTCCTCAGTCATTCTTTAGTCATTCCGTGTTGAACGTGAACGTTCCGCCTTCATTCCTCCTGTTTCGCAATCATTCCGTAGCTCTTCCTTCTAAATAGCGTAGTGTCATAGTCGTTCCTCGAGTGTTCCATGCTTTCCGTGAACGTTCCGTGAATTATCCAAAGGTCTTCCTTTGCAATCCGCACTGGTTCCTAAGTTAATCAGAGCGTTTTTACGCATGTATTCCGACATTGTACAGCAGTCTTTCCGTGTCTTTTCCGCACATTCCGTGAACGTTCCGAGGGTGTTTAAAGGGTACAATTTTCCATAGGTTTTTGACCCATTTTCCGTGTAAAAATGCCGAAGCTCCTCCATAGGCTGCGTTCCGCACCTTTTCGCCACGATCATTGCATTCCGCACTCCAGTGAAATGGGGGTATTAGGTATATACTTGAGCATTTATACACAATGAATTAGGGTGTGTCTATATAAAGAGTTGGCATGTAACGACGGTAGCTTAAGAATTGTTGGATGAAAATTTGTGAGTTGGATATTTATATCAATTATCCCCCAAAGGCAAGGTGGTTATCATCAGATATTCACCAAGACTGATTTTAACGGTTTATTCTTTTATTTTTATAGTGTAACAGTGGTCACATGCACTCCATTACAGCATCATTTCAAACCCATACAAAGGGCTTGGAAAAGGTGTCTCTGTGTCCCCATGCTTGTGTGGGTTCCTCCAGATACCCTGGTTTCCCCCTACAGTCTAAGGGCATTTGCATTAGGCTAATTGGCTGTTTCAAATTGCCCCATTTTTAAGTGAAAGTGTGAGTGGTTGTGTGTGTTGGCCCTATGATGGTCTGGTGAGCTGTTTAGGGTGTATAGCACCTTCGCCCAGTGTGCTCACCATGAACACTGTATTAGGTTTAAGCGGTTTGGTAAATGAATGAGTGAGTGAAGGACTATTTTCACACCATTACACTTTCATGCTTCTTCTTTTCCTTTAGGCTGTTCCCTTTTTCTCAGGAGTCGCAACAGTGAAGCTATGATTCTCATGTTAGATTTGGCATAGGTTTTTTACGCCGGATGCCCTTCCTGACACAACCCTTTAGCAAGGGACAGAAACACGCTGAGGGCTATGCAGCTACTCTTCATGAGAGTCAGCAATGGTTCTTTTACCATGGTGAACCTCTCACCATATACAGTGAGAGACATGGCCGGCCATTGATAACCCAGTTAGCTGCACTGAGGGGACAGTGACAACCTTGTGGAAAGTGGGACTTGAACCCCCAAACCTTAGGATCAGCGATCCAGCACCTTTACCACCAGGCCACCACTGCCCTCAGCGTTATTGAATGTTCTGTATACGTTCTCATTGTTGTTGAATGTGTGCTGCGTTCCTGTGTCGGTACATCGTCCTATATAATTGTGTTATATGTGTACTGTGTTCTGTAATTAACACTTAAACCCACCGCCATAAGCAGCCACATTCTCTTGGCGTACAGGTGCCATATTAGCATCATCATGATTGGCATTCAATTTCTGAGCTTTGCTCCTTCCCTTCTAGGTTTAATTAACCAAGAATCCACAGACCTTATCTTATCTGTTTTAGATCGTTTTCATTTGGTGTGATCGGTGCTGGGGTGAGAGTAAGATGCTTGACTTTAAGAGCCCGCTGATGTTTGTCTTCCCAAAGGAATCTGTGTGCCATGAAGGTTTTAAGCCTCTGAATGTTCTGTGTTTAGCTCCTGGTTCTGTCAATAGCTATCAGATGTTTATCTCCACCTGATAAACGGTTTAGATGCATTGCTTTCTGTCTGATGGATGAAGGGCTTTTAGGAAGGAACCCAGCTTCCCCAAAGCATTGTAATGCTAATGTTAATAATAAAATTATGATGTAACCTCATCATCATGAAAGCAATGCACTTATTTAATATTTAAATGTTGGAAATGTTCCCCGACAAGATTTATACAATATGGACTGTAATTCTATTTCAAGATGTGAATAATTCTAATTTTAAAAGTATAATTAGTTCTTTATAAATTTGATATTTTACTCCATAAATATTCATTCATTTATTTTCTGAGCCGCTTAATCCTAATTAGGGTCGCGGGGAGGCTGGCACTCATCTCAGCTGACTCCATAAATATTCACTTTTTTAAAAGCTAACTTCTTTATCAAAAATAAATACAACTCAGAATTTATACAGAATAAATCAAACAGTTACAAATTATGTATAGCAAAAACACAGGCTGTTTATAAGTTTATAAGTTTTAAAATAATCAGAAAGAATGTAAAAAGTGGATCTATGGTTTACCAAGAGGATGATTTTAATTATTTTTCATGTTACAACGTTCCTAAAATTGAGCCTTGAGGAACACCAACCGTGTAACAATTAACTTATAATGACATCACCGGCAATGTATTTTTTTTTTTCCTGTTGCATTTCACTCAGATTCGTTCAGCTCAACTGTAGTGTGGTTTACAGAAAATTTTGTACTGGCAGTTAAGTACATTTCAAGATTTCATTGTTCTCGAAATGCACTTTCATCTCTTTAACTCTGTAATTTTCTCTTCTCTATTTCAGAACATCCACTTTAGGTATTAAACTTCACATTAATATAAATAATAAATGTAATCTGTTAAGCTAATAAACATAACTATGTTTTAATATATTTTTCTTTTTTATATAATAATTTTGTTTCTTTTGGAAAATATAGCACTGACTTTTATTTATAATTAATTTTATTTATGATATATTTGTACTTTTTAGTAGGTTTAAGTTATGGTTGGTTTCTTTCTGGTGTAAAAAAAAGGATACCAAGGTATATTTTCCTGAAACAATATTATGCTGTATTTGTAAATCACTTCGAAGTGTAGTCTGATTAGAGGTCATTAAATCCAATCCTCAGTATGTTTCTCAGTAATAAAAAAACATTGAGACCTATTAAATGTTTCTGTCTCTGTAGGGAATTTGGTTGGCGAGATCCAGAACTACCTGAAGTCATCCAGATGTTGCAGCATCAGTTCCCCTCTGTACAGTCCAATGCTGCCGCATACCTGCAGCACCTCTGCTTCGGGGACAACAAGATTAAAGCGGAGGTAAGTTACGATTCTCCAAGCTTGGACATAAGCAGCTCGCCTTCCACATGAACAACAATAAATGGCTCATTTCTACTTATTCAGAGAGCTGAATAAAAAAGTTTGGAAAGCCCCATTTCTATAGTCTTCTAGAAAAGCATGAGGATCATACAAAGTCTGTGGTTTGGGGTGCTGACATCTTGTATTTTTTTTTTTTTTTTTTTTTTTTGTGGTGGTGGCATTGCAAAAATATTTACTCCCTGATTTCAGTACTTGGTATATCCATCAAGTAGAGTTGCATGACACCTGGGATAAGGCTTTATTAGTTTTGAACTCCTGGATTGGAAAATCTCTGACTGTTTAATTTGGCAGAATTTCTCAAAATCTGTTCATTTTGGATGAAGGCTGTTGTTAGTAAGAAGCAGTTGTAATGTCTTGCCACAGATTTCCAAGCAAATTCAGGTCTGGGTTTCGATTCGAAATTACAGGGATGCCTCACTTTCCGCGGTTAGGTGGGACCGAGATTTCATATCAGATCTATGATCCGTGGCTGTGGTTCCGGAGTTGGCTAGTAAGGCCAATCCGAGCCTGAAATGCTCGCCCACACCCAGGACATGTATCACACGCACGACTCAATGCCATAGGGTATGACTACTCCATGCTATACCGTATAACTACCCCATGCTATAGGGTGTAACTACCCCATGCTACAGCGTGTAACTACCCCATGCTACAGCGTGTAACTACCCCATGCTATAGGGTGTAACTTATCCCATGCTATAGGGTGTAACTACCCCATGCTACAGTGTGTAACTATCCCATGCTACAGCGTGTAACTACCCCATGCTATAGAGTGTAACTACCCCATGCTATAGGATTTAACTACCCCATGCTATAGGGTGTAACTACCCCATGCTATAGGGTGTAACTACCCCATGCTATAGAGTTTAACTACCCCATGCTATAGGATTTAACTACCCCATGCTATATGGTGTAACTACCCCATGCTATATGGTGTAACTACCCCATACTATAGGATGTGACTACCCCATGCTATAGAGTGTAACTACCCCATTCTATCGGATGTAACTACCACATGCAATAAAATGTAACTACCCCATGCTATATGGTGTGACTGCCCCATGCTATAGAGTGTAACTACCCCATGCTATAGGATGTAACTACCACATGCAATAAAATGTAACTACCCCATGCTATATGGTGTAACTACCCCATAATATAGGATTTGACTACCCCATGCTATAGTGTAACTACCCCATGCTATAGGATGTAACTACCACATGCTATAAAATGTAATCATTTCATGCTATAGGGTGTAATTACCCCATGCTATATGGTGTAACTACCCCATACTATAGGATGTAACAACCCCATGCTATAGAGTTTAACTACCCCATGCTATAGGATGTAACTACCCCATGCTATAGGGTGTACACAAATAGATAGATTTCATATCAATAGATGGTCTTATAAAATTAAATCAATATCTATATCCATACGGGGCAGTGGCGGTCTAGTGGTATAGGGCACTGGATCACTGATCCAAAGGTTGGGAGTTCGAGTCCCACTCTCCACAAGGTTGTCACTGTCCCCCCCAGTGCAGCTAACTGGGTTATCAAAGGCCAGCCATGTCTCTCACTGTCTATGGTGTGAGGCATGTAAAAGAACCATTGCTGACTTTCGACAAGAGTAGCTGCAAAGCCGTCGGCGTGTTTCCGCCCTGCGATGGCCTAGTGAGCTGTCCAGGGTGTACTCTGCCAGCCTCCCCATGACCCTAATTAGGATTAAGCAGTTACAGAAAATGAACTGAATCTATATCTGTAGACACAGAGATATAAACACTTTGTTGTGTATTCCGATAATAAGGGATGTAAAATTAATAGATTTTCTCTGTTTCTTTAAGTGCTTGTTGTGGCTACTAAATAAAAGCCATGAAATTATTTCACAAAAGTACAGCTGTAGTTGTTTCCACCCGAAGGAAACAGTTTTAATATCTCTTATCCTGGCTGTATCACACTTCCAATGTTAAAAGATTCTATGTTTGTTGACTGCCATCATTTTTGCATCACTTAGGTTGTAATCAAGCAAAAAAATTAATAATTATAATATATTCTGCTTTATTAAATCAGTGCCGATAGTTTTGGGATTTGTTTACAAATTTGTTAGTAAGAGTTATAGAATTTTATATTTTACCCTTAAATATGTTTTGAGAAGCCTTTGACTCAAAGCTTTTTATGAAAACTCCACAAGCTCTCGAAATTTGTATCGTCCTGAGGGAACTCTTCGTTCACCGTATTGACCTCCTTCGTTGTACAAATTAATTCTTACATTAGTAGTCAGCAGATAATTCACCCCTTTATTGAAATTTGATGCACAATCTCCACGGCTGGATTTCCCAGCTGTAAGTTTCATAATTTTGAAGAGAAGGATTTTTCTGTATAGCCAGACAAATAATAAAAGGAAACAATGATGTATTGACATCCATTGCGCACGAAGCTGCTCAGTAATTGTGTCTCTGAGGCTTAAAGGAGGCTGACGGAAATTAAATTCTGGGGAATAAATCCAAAGAATTGAGGGGGGGGGGGGACCCCACAGAGAACAGTCGACAAACCTCCGAATGTTATTTAATGAAAAAAATAAATAACTAAAACAGCAGAGCTTAAATGTGTTTAGATTCCAGTGAGCAGCACTCGCATCATTCTTCAGCTCTGTCGTATTCATTAGGTTGCAAAATTCTGTTTGCTCTAAATTGTTTTGCAATTTTATACGATGCAGAAAGGAATCCTTCTGCACAAAACGCTTGAGTGGATTGTGGAAGATTAATTAATGAAGGTTAGTGCTGAAAAACAACAAGTGCAGTGTTAGAGACGACAAATGCTCCTTTCAACTTTGAAGTTTTCATTGAGAGTTACTTACAGACAATAGTTTCAAGAGCTCGTTGATTGGACCACATGGTGTCATGCTGGGTCAGTCATAACAATCTAATTAATGACTTTCTGAACATGTACATTATTTTAAGGGGAAATTCCCAATTAAATAAAAACACAAGCTTCTTTTAGATTCTCTGTAAATTTGGAGCGTATTTCCTGGTTTCCTTGGAAACGGTGATAAACCAGATTTGACTTGAATATTTAACATTTTGGCAAAAAATAACCGTAAAGCAGAGGTGTTAAACTCACGCCATAATGGGCCATGTGACTGCAGGTTTTTGTTTCAACCAAGCAGCAGCACACCCGACTTCACTCATTTAAACAACTGATCTGAGTCTACAGGCAGTTGATTGGTCAGCCTCTGTACAGAGCACACAGATTGACCAATCAGCTGCCTGAAGACTCAAACCGTTTGTTTAAATGAGCCAAGTTAGGTGTGCTGCTGTTTGGTGGAAACAAAAACCTGCAGTCACATGGCCCAACTTGGCGTGAGTTTGACACCTCTGCCCTAAAGGAACCCTTTTTGCCCATAGTCTGCTGGATCGGTTCTATAGTTCTGCTCTGACAAAATTCTGTTGGTCTGGTTGAATCTTCATTCATTCTCTGAACTGTTTGATTCTAATTAGGGTCACGGGGAGGCTGGTGCCTAAGGCAGGTTACCAGGCCATCACAGGACCAACACCCACGCAACCACACTCACACTCACACCTACGGGCGATCTGGAACAGCCAATTAACTTACTGTGCATGTTTTTGGAGTGTGAGAGGAATCCGGAGTACCTGAAGGAAACCCAAGCACGGAGAGTACATGCAAACTCCACACAGAAACGCTTGAGCTGGGCATTGAACCCAGGACCTTTTTGCTGTGAGGGTGGGGATGTGCTAACCACTGCGCCATCACCCACCCTGTCAGAATGTGTGTGTGTGTGTGTGTGTGTGTGTGTGTGTGTGTGTGTGTGTGGAGTTTCTTTTTGCCCCTGTAGCAATCTTCCTGATTAAAGGCTGCAAGCATTTGCACAAACCTTTGATTCGATAGTGTACATGATCTACTTCATTCCTGGCATATCTCTGCTGGAGAAGTGATATCTGCTACACAGTTTTATATACAATTTTATATACGGTATATGATTATTTACCTGAGTAAATAAAGATTTTTGTCTCATTTGTTAAAAAAGGTTTGCAAACTTTCAGCACTGTTATATCTACCTATCTGCTTCATATATATTATATATATATATATATATATATATATATATATATATATATATATATATATTATATATATATATATATATATATATATATATATATATATATATATATATATATATATATATATATCTTGTGTGTGTGTGTGTGTGTGTGTGGTTGTGTATATATTTAATATGCATTAAAGTCAGCCTTTGATATCCTGTTGTAGTACAGCCACAGGTCATGTGACATAAAGTGACAGACAACAGCCAGGATGCCTTGTGTTTTTTTTTTTTTTTTCCTTTTTTTTTTTTATATAAATATTACTCATTATAAGTTATTTTCTTGAGTATGATTCAGGCTAGCATTTCCAAAATATGTAGTGAATAAGACTCGCACAATGTTGGACTTCAAAATGTTTCAACATCCAACTCCAGTGCCGTATTTTTCTGAACAGCACTCACAGGAACACCAAGTCCAGTCATGAAAATAGCAGTTCTAGGAAGATCAGGGAGAACCCACTGATTCATGTCTGATGAAATTGTGAATATTATTGTATATTAATGCGGTAAATGTAGCATTACTGCTTTATTATCCATGCATCCAGAGTTTGTTTCAATTAATGCCGCTTCAGTTGCACATGACATGAAATGGTTCAGGAACAATAACGTAATTAAAAAATACAATAAACAGTCTTTTGAGTTTCATTACAACTTATTTATGATTACAATTTCTTAATAAGAATAAGAGATTTTATTATCGTGCAATAAAGTGAAATGAATTGAGGAATGATTTATAAAGTATTACGTTACTATAATGTTACTTCTGGGACATGTAGAAAAAACTATATCTTTTTTGTTCATTTTCAGATTTGCGGTTAATTCTGGCTGATGCCTTTCAGTGAGGTTTTCATTGCTTTCAGTGTTTTACAGAAAATAATATCGTGAAAGAAACATAATAATAAAAACGGGTATCTGGAGAGTGTGAACCTGCACCAAGCTGAAAAATAACAGAAAATACACAGCACCCCCTGCAGGGCCTGCTGTAATACTACACTTCTAAACTCACAATATTAAAAACTTTTTTTT
The DNA here is from genome assembly GCA_024760905.1 of Plotosus lineatus. Taxonomy (NCBI): domain Eukaryota; kingdom Metazoa; phylum Chordata; class Actinopteri; order Siluriformes; family Plotosidae; genus Plotosus; species Plotosus lineatus. The sequence goes on along the minus strand of CM045734.1, from coordinate 20,585,379 downwards.
TTTTTTTTTTTTTTTTTTTTTTAATTCCTGGATCTGGAATTTGATCCAGATTGTCTCCAGATTTCTAATAGTGTGTTACTCCACCCTTGCATAAAAGTCATCAGAATCTATTTATAGCTTTTTGCGTTAAGTTGCTCACAAACCAACAGACGTACAAACTAATGTTGACATTTTTGGCCGAACTAATAGCAGAAATAACATAATATATTATAATATATAACATTTCTATAAAATAAATATAAAAATACATACAGTCATAATATATTTGCAACAGATGCAAATGTCATATGGTGTGTGTGTGTGTGTGTGTGTGTGTGTGTGTGTGTGTGTGTGTGTGGCCAGCAGGTGGAATAGAAGAGTTAATTACATGTGACAGCATCAGAGCAGATGGTTGTGGAGCTCTGGACAGGTTATTTCACGACTGCCATTCATTTCCCAGAATGCACGCATACACAGGCTTATTCACATTACGCCGACGGATGGTGAAAAATGACACAGTACTGCATCGCTCCATCGAGAACCGTTCAGAGGCAACGTGAAACCGCTGTTCTCCACATCCCTCTTGTTTTACGATACCTACCGGGCTACAACGTAGCCTCAGGGTCTTAGTACCTCCTGTGTTATTATGTATGGCCAACTTATTTATACCACGGTAGTGGCGAATTCTGGTGTGGATTCGTTTTCCATAACTGTAGCTACAAATCATAGATTTAATATTTATGCGCTCGTTACAAACTTTATAGTTTCTATGGTAACAGATCACTTGCATGGGTCTGTGCTGAGGATGCTTGACATAAATGGATTAAAAAACTTATTGATTTGGTGAAGTTTTCTTGACGGAGATGTTTTTTATTTGTCTTAAATAAAGTATTGCTTACATAATAATCCAAAGGTGACAGATAGATATTATTGCAAGAAGAATCAAGACTATATAAAGCACACCAATCTTTGCAACCGCTGTGTTGATGTTCATGATTTTTATGACCTTGATACCTGATAAGAAACCAAGGAATCACTTCTGAGTCTGCAGTCGAGTGCTATTTATAGCAGGGCTTCCTTACTTCCTCTCCCTCTCCTCCGCTTGGTCTCTGTCTGGCTTCATTTCAGCTAAATCAACCATTTTTGGCAGGGAATATAATCTGTCGATTTCCTTCTGGCGCGTGTGTGTGTGTGTGTGTGTATATACAGTGTGTGACTCCAAAGCGAGCTGGAAAAGCTTCAGTGTCTCTAAATGAACACCTCAGAGTCTGCGATTCATCCAGACTATGCAGTCGCCAACGTTGAATCTATTTATTCCATTAACTGGCTGCACTGTGGTGGAAAAATCTCTCCACAGAATCAAAATGGCTGCCAGCGTCTCTCCCACACTCTCATTGCAATGTGCCGTAATCAGAAACTCATTAGCTTCACTTTTACAGTCAGGCTGCTTTAGTCTGGTTTTGTTATTCTCATGTGTTAAAACCATCTCGTGCACTGGAGCAGCTGGAGATCGTGAAAATTCACTGACCTGTAACCTTCATTGTTTTTCTTTTATGCATAACAAGCAAACTTTTTCTCTCAGAAGTGGCATGCGGTCATGTTCGAGTTAATGCGTGTCGATTTGAAAGAATAGGATTACTTTTAGATGAACCTATTCCATAGTGAATAGTTGACATGCATTGTCTTCCATTATTAACTCATTTCGGCTGAATGCAAAAATTTTCTGGTGAAACCACCCCAGTTCACAGGCTTAGTCACGTGTTTTACATCTTGTTTTGGTTCGACGTCTGTTAATAATAACAACAAGACATTGTGACCTGAGGCATGAGGCTATAGATATGCAATAACTTGGCAGTGCAACATTAATTCTTAGAAAGTGGAGAGGTCCTAGATCAAGTTCCACGCCCTTGTTTGCCTCAAGATGGTGATGTTTATGAATATAATTGTGTCCACTACAGGGGTCATTGAGGCTCATGCACAGGAGTAAGCAAAGTGTTTCAGAAAGACATTGTGGCTAATTCCATTTTATCTCCAAGAGATGACACTGTATTTCTTGTTTATTTATTATACCTGGTAAGTAATTGGGCTACTTTAAAGCTTAGAATGGTCTCAGGTAAGATCTTCCAACCAGAAATAGATTAGATGTTAAACGGACAAATGAATAAATAATCCTCATAATGCTGGAGTAAAGATATAGAAACTGCCACTACTGTGGAAACAAGGCTTTTATTCCCAAGTTAAGAGTTCTGGACAAAAGGCTGACAACTTGTAATTACCGGCACCAAGGAGGTTGTATTTAACCTTTTTTTTTTTTTTTTTTTTGGTTTGTCTATTAGCAGAGTGGCACAACAAAAAATTACCTGTGGCTATTCATGAAATTTCTACCAGTGGCACTGTTTGGACAGGGGAAACTGTTAGATTTAATCATTTTCAATAAATTTTAAAGAATTCCTTGACATTTTTCACATTTCTGTTCATATCTGCGATAGCACTCTCTGATTACTTATGTTTTCCTTTTATAAATTAATTTATTCATATCTTTGTTTATTTTTTATTTATTTATTTTTTTGTGGGGGAGGGGGGCTGTTGTATAAGAAATGTCTGGATTTGAGGTGGAAATGCAGAAATGAAAAATGGTAAAATCACTGATCTGCTCATTCATTAATTTTCTGAACTGCTTAATCCTAATTAGGGTCGTAGGGAGGCTGGCGCCCATCTCAACCGACTCTGGGCAAGGGCAGGATACACCCTGGACAGCTTGACACTCCATCACAGGGTAGAAACACACTGACATGCAGCTCCTCTTGTTGAAAGTCAACAATGGTTCTTTCACATGAACCTCTCACCATAGACAGTGAGACACATGGCCGGCCTTTGATAACCCAGTTAGCCCATGCATGGTATTGGTTAAATTTGTTTAGGTTCTTGGATATTGAGCATTATTACTATTGTGCTTCAGTCTCTGTGAAGTCTTTCATGTTTCGCTAATGTCTGTGTGGTTTATTATACCACACTTTCACCGATACAACTCTCACACTGACATCTACAGTACCTTGAGGAGGAACACCCAGCGGTGAATAGTTCTTTCTCTCGTCCTCACCCTCTTCACACACCTGATCTGCACCAGTAGCTGAGCTGAAGATTCACAGCCTTTTATATAAAGAAAAAAAAACGTATGATCACCACGAGTATAAGATAAGATAAGATAAGATACAGCTTTATTAATCTCACAATGGAGAAATTCACTGTTACAGGCTCTTGAGGTACTATCAGTAGGGGGTGCAAAAATAGATACAAGTACGAACATACACACATACATATATATTATATAAGTAAATAAATAAATAGATACATAAATAGTATAAATTACTAAACAATAAAAGAAAAGAAAAGAATGGAGCAACTTTATATATCACTGCAGAAGGATGATGGTTCTCTGGACCGACTTGTGATACACGCAATGACGATCACACGTTGCTCTGAGATGTTCTGCAGAAGCATTTCCATGAATTTACACAGTTCATGTAGCGTTGGTAAGAAAGAGGCATCAGATTTAATTAGTTTCCTCTAGTCTAGAAGTTAAATTTCTCCTCTGTGTTTGTGTGTGCTCGGTGTATTCGGACCTCATGTCTGGTTTCTGACAGAATAGGTTCTGTATCCTCCACCATTCTGACCCGAGTTAAATTTTTTTTTCCAGTTGGTTCAGTTTTATTTTTATCTACAACAATTTTTAGACAGAAATGAGACATGCCCAAGTTAATCTTTTAGCGTATGTGGTGCTGATTGCCATGAGCAATATGGTGTAACTGCAGCGCAAATGGCAGCTGTACCAAGTCCACAAACAAAGACACCATGAGGCCATCTGTGATTGGTCATGACAGTGAGAGGAATGCACAGTGAGGAGTAGTAATCTTTCTGTAGTTGAGGAATAATTGTGCTTCCTGCAGGCGTTGAGCAATCACACAGCAGCAAGTATGAATTAAGGGACGTCTGCAAGCTGTAAGGTCAAGAAGTTGTGTTTGGTTATCACAGAACTCTCACAAAGTCATCCATCAGCACTTTGTGGCTTTTTGGAGGAAACTAGAAAAAGATCCAGAATGAGGGTGAATGATCTAATCCAGGGGTCGGAAACCTTTGCCATTCAAAGAGCCATTTGGACCCGTTTTCCACAGTAAAGAAAACACTGGGAGCCACAAATCCTTTTTTGACATTTAAAATCAAATAACACTGCATATAATGTTTTTCCCCTTTGTCCTCTACGGTATGTTAATATAAAAACAATGTGTTACATTGATTTGAACAACTTCAGAGACAATTAAATTACAATTCTGCTTGCAACAAATACATTAAGATTCAAAAAAAGACATTGAATGAAAATTTACTTTCAATGAAAATTCCCAATGTCTACTTGAGCCCTGAGGCAGTGATGGCCCAGTGGTAAAGGTGCTGGATCACTGATCCCAATGTTGAGGGTTCAAACCCCATTCTCCAAGGGTTCTCATTGTCTCCCCGATGCAGCTAACTCTGTTATCAATGGCCGGCCATGTCTCTACCTGTCTATGGTGAGACGTTCATGTAAAAAACCCATTTCTGACTTTCAACAAGAGTAGTTGCGTCGCTGTCAGCGTGTTTCTGCCCTTCAATGGCCTGGTGAGCTGCCCAGGGTGTACTCTGCCCTCGCCTGGAGTCGGCTAAGATGGGCGCCACCCTCCCCTTGACCCTATTTAGGATTAAGCGGTTCAGAAAATGAATGAATGTGTTTGAGTCCTTTTTGTATTTTTATTATTAAAAAGAATAGTTATCCCACAAAGCGAGGGACGGTGCAGCCAGATGTGTTAATGCGTTGGGTAGCCGACCTCACCATCACTCCCTTCGTTGGATCTTCCTTTTCTTTGTTCATTATATTAATGCTGTTTTGTGGTGAGAGGTTCATGTAAAAGAACCATTGCTGACTTCCGTAAAGAGTAGGCTGCAAAGCCGTCAGGGTGTTTACGCCCTGCAATGGCCTGGTGAGCTGTCCAGACTGTACTCTGCCCTCTCCCGGAGTTGGCCGGGATGGGCGCCAGCCTCCCCGTGACCCTAATTAGGATTAAGCAGTTACAGAAAATGAAATGAGGAGAGTTATTTTGTTCGGAGATTGCTGTGCATGAATCGAATCTCCTTCACCGTCTCTTACTTGATTTGCGTTCCTGGATTTCAAACCCTGGAGGCAGAAAAATATCGCTCGCTCGCTGTGCTGCTGCTGGGATGGCGAGAACACTCCTTGCCATGAACACAAGGGTTTGGAAATACTCTGGTATGCTCCCTCCACCAAAACAGCAGATCAAAAACACTGAGACTCTCAATGTAGCTGATTAACATAACGATAGCCATGTCCATATGGTGAACAACAGTCGAGTTTCATGCCAAGAAAGAGCACCACAAATGCAGTGTTTTCTTTGAGGATGTTAATAGAGAAGTACAGAGAAAGTCAGAGGGAGCTGCATTGTGCCTTTGTGGATCTAGAGAAAGCATATGACAGGGTGCCTAGAGAGGAACGGTGGTATTGCATGAGGAAGTCTGGAGTGGCAGAAAAGTATGTAAGAGTGATGCAGGACATTGTATGAGAGATGTAAGACAATGGTGAGGTGTGCTGTCGGTGTGACAGAAGAGTTCAAGGTGGAGGTGGAACTGCATCAAGGGTCTGCTCTGAGCCCCTTCTTGTTTGCTATGGTGATGGACAGGCTGACAGACGAGGTTAGACAAGATTCCCCATGGACTATGATGTTTGCAAATGACATTGTGATCTGTAGTGAAAGCTGAGAACAAGTGCAGGAAAATCTAGAGGGGTGGAGATATGCCTTGGAAAGGAGAGGAATGAAGGTTAGCCTCAGTAAGTCAGAATTTATTATTAAAATCCGAGGGCTCAATGGCCCGGTGGTGTATGCAGCTTGCTTAACAATCGCTTTCCACTTGGCCCGGTCTTGGGCAGCGTGGTATAGATGAGCTATATTGTCGCGGCACCATTCTTTGATGTCATCCAGCCACTCCCTTCTCGGACAACCTCTTCTGTTGTTCCCTCCGATTGATCCAAAGACCACTTGCTTGATTAACCTGTTGTCGGTCATGCGGCATATGTGGCCAAACAGTCCTAGCTTTCTGTGGATGATTTTTTGGACGATGTTCTGTGGGCAGTTGATCCTTTTCCTTATGTTCTCATTGGTGACTCTATGGTACCAGCGGATGTTAAGTATCCTGCGATAACATTTCACCTCAAAAGCGAGAAGTCTTTGGCGGTCGCTCAGCTTCAATGTCCATGCCTCTGCCGCATAGAGGAGGATGCTGAATACGCAGGTTCTCAGAATTTGGAGCTTAGTGTTGATGCTGATTATTCTGCTATTCCGTATACTGTTAAATCTGCCCATAGCACCATAGGCTTTGCCGATGCGTCTTCTGATTGCTTTACTGATATCGTTGTCAGTGGTGAACAGGCTTCCTACGTATTCAAATTCTTTAATCTTTAAGGCATTCAACATTTGAGTCATCGATTTTAAGCTCGATATCAACATTACTCCCAAAGGCCATAGATTTAGTTTTGTTAACATTTATCAGCAGCCCTGTTCTTCTATCCTCGGTGTTAACCATATCGGTGTTTCTTTGGAGGATGGGGTGTCAAAATCCAGTAGGTCGATGTCATCGGTGAAGCGGAGATTGTTAATGTTGATGTCCGAGATGACAATGCCACTATCGCTGGCTTGGATGTTATCCATAACTCTTTCCAGGTACGTGATGAAAATGTTTGGAGAGATGGGGTCTCCTTGTCGTGAACCTTTCTCTTGTTTGAACCAGTCGCCCATGTCATTGCCGATACGCACTGCTGCTTTGGAGCTCTGATAAATGCTGGCAAGCATTCGGATGAGCTTGGGTTCAACTCCATAGGATTTAAGGACCACCCAGATGGTTTTGTGGTCAATAGTGTCGAAAGCTTTTTGGAAGTCAATGAAACAGTTATAGATGGTAATGTTCTTTCTGTGGGCTTTTTCAGCTATGAGCCTCAGGATAAGGATTTGTTGGATGGTGCTCCTGTCCTGTCTGAATCCAGCCTGTTCCTCAGCAAGGTGGGGTTCAATTCTAGCTCTGAGTATGTTGTGGATGATAATTAGGAGGCATTTACACATGTGGTTAATCAGCGACAGTGTACGGTAGTTGCTGCATTGGGAGAGGTCACGTTTTTTGGGTATGGTAACCACGATCGCTTTGGACCATTCTTCAGGGATTTTCTCTGCTTCCCAGGCAGCACTGCAGAGTTTGTGGATGTGCATCGCCAGGTTATCTCCTCCACCTTTGATAATCTCTCCTACGATGCCATCAGTACCTGGACTCTTGTTGTGGTTTGGACTTGTACAAAGGAGGGATAGTGAATTGGTAGTAGGATGCTGAGGTTGAGACTACCAGGCAGAAGGCCCAGAGGAAGACCAAAGAGAAGATTTATGGATGTGGTGAAGGAGGACATGAAAGTAGTTGGTGTAAGAGAAGAAGATGCAGAGGATAGGGTGAGATGGAGGCAGATGATTCACTGTGGCGACCCCTGAAGGGAACAGCCGTAAGGAAAAGAAGAAGCCATGTCCACATGAACACACACACGAAATCACCCTGCCCACGCCAAATAAATATCCGCCCACACCCATGACTGCTAATTTTCATCTACGTAATTTTCAACCCTAAAAGAGCATTTTTGCAAGGTTATCCGCTGGGTACCTGTGGGTACCCGACTGTTGCAGGACTCTGCTTGAGGTAGATTCTCTTGTCATTCAGGTGAAAACTGGTTTAACTCTACCCCTGGGAGCCCGGAGTGTTTCCATTGTGAGTAAATAAGCAGCATTTTCTTTTTTGAGTTGTTTTTGGTGATGTAGTGGTTTTTGTATATGAAACATTTGTGCACCAGTCGGCCACCATAAGGTACACATTCATTATTTTGAAAAGCCATGGAGCCGCATCAGAGAGGTGAAAAAGCCTCAGCTTTTCTTTTTGAAAGTCAGCAATGGTTCTTTTACATGAACCTCTCAGCATAGACAGTGAGAGACATTGCCGGCCTTTGATAACCCAGTTAACTGCACTGGGGAGACAGCAGTGATGACCGCTGATAGTGGGGCTTGAACCTCAACCTTAGGATCAGTGATCCAGCACTTTACCACGAGGTCAACACTACCCATGAGGTTTTATATTGAATTGTAATGGAGGAACATTTTGTTTTCTGGCCAATTTTCCTTTGAATTAGTGATTAATTTTATAACATAAATATTATTTTCCTGCTGCAGTAGGTGACTCTTATTTATACTGTTTTTAAAACCCCCCAATCATCTGCAAACTTTGTGACTCTCAGCATGAACTCATGCATCTCATCATTCCAGCTTCTTCGGCCTCTCAAGCGCTCCTGGAAGTATATGCTGAGTGTTCTTGACTTATATTAGCATAATTGAGAATAGAAATTCATCAGCAAGGCGCGTGACTATTAACCCAGATATCACAAGTTCGAATCCGGGTTAATGCTGTCCGTAGCCGTGAGTCCATCGGAGCTAATTTCTGAGCTCTCACAGGAGGGAGGGACAGCATATGCTCATTTCCCTGTCACTCACAAAGAATTCCGGCCAATCATGTGCATCTGTGAGCTCATTCCTGGGGGGGGGGGGGGGGGGCAATACCATTTTCCCTCCGAGCATGTTAGACCGTCCTCAAATAAGTATGTGCCGCTGTTCGAAAAGATGCAGGTGGCTAGCATCACATGTAATGTGTATGTGGGTGTGTGTATGCTTTCGCCCCTCCCTGGTCAGTGGTGGTCGTGTGAAAGGGAAGGCAATACCTGATGGGAGGGGATTGGATATGACTAAAATTAGGCAGAAAATGGGGGGAAAAGAGAAAATCTGAAGTGCTCTGAGAATTCTCGAACGTCTCAGTCTTGTTTATGGGCTCGTTACAGGAGGCAGCGGAGGCCTGAACCGAGTAAATAAGTGCGAAAGTAGGAGTTAGGTGTCAGTCATTGTGATTTTTAGCGGTGTTCTCTCAGGAACACTTGGCACTCTGTTGCCGCCTCTTTAATGAACTTGGCTTGCTCTAATTGATTGATGCACAACACAAAGATGCTGTTGACTGAGACTTAGTCACGCTGTTTGTTCTCACAAGGATGATTCAGAAGCTGATCCCCGCTGCATTTTGTTTCATGACTGGGCTTGAGAAAACGTTTGCGGTTATTAAAATTTTTCCTCTATATTTAACGTTTGCTTTGACTCATCATTGGAATAATCCTGCGTGACAGTCAGCTGAGAGGGACCATTTTTAATTCATAACTTTTATTGATCTATTTATGTGTTCGTTTAATTTTATCTTTTTAATCATGACTTGCATATCTGCTGTCAGGTTAACAAAGAGGGTAGCATTGGCCTGGTGGTAACGGTGCTGGATCGATCACTGATTCTAAGGTTGGGGGTTCAAAGTCCACTCTCCATGAGTGGTCACTGTCCCCAATGTCTCTCACTGTCTTTGGTGTAAAGTGTAAAATTGATGACTTTCTACAAGAGTATCCGCAGAACCGTCAGCATGTTTCTGCCCTGCAATGGCCTGGCAAGCTGTCCAAAGTGAACCCTGCCCTCGTCCAGCATTGCGTAAGATGGGCACCAACCTCCCCACGACCCCAATTAGGATTAAGCGGTTCAAATAATGAATGACTGAATATACAACCTTGTGATCAGTGATCCAGCACCGCACCCTCAGGCCACCACTGCCCAATATTGTTGTTTTTATTAATAATAATATTCAATATGAATGTATTTTATACAATTTAAGCTAGACTAACAAGCTCAAGTAGACCTTTTTACATCTAGAACAGTTTGAACTGACTGTATTTTGCCCAGCTACCATAAACAAAAAGAATATTTCGTGTATGGAATATCAGAGGTTCTCTCTGTCCTTCAGATCCGAAGGCAGGGTGGAATCCCATTGCTGGTGGACCTGCTGGATCATCGGATGGCAGAGGTGCACCGGAGTGCCTGCGGAGCACTGAGGAACCTTGTCTATGGGAAAGCAAACGACGACAATAAGATCGCTCTGAAGAACTGTGGAGGAATCCCAGCGCTGGTGCGTTTACTGAGGAAAACCTCAGACGTGGATATCCGAGAACTGGTTACAGGTAAGGCGTGGTCAGCGGTGTACATCTTTTTCAAAATCACCTTAGATTGATTGGATATGAGTAATTTATCAGTTATAATTTTTAAAGAATACTAACTGTTCATGGGTAATTAATACTTAGTCTTAGTCTGAATGCTTAGTCAGGAATCGTACCAACAATAATGCCGCTCCTCAATGCCACGCCCCTTTTCAGCAGAGCAGATTGAAGCAGATTCTTTACACTACTTTACCTCATTTACTTCTCTCCTAAACTTATCATACAACTGTAACTACACAAAGGGAACATAATTGATTGGTATATCTGTTTCTTTTGGCTGCCTATTTTTCTATTCGATAAATATCACATGATGCAAGCATTCTGATTTTAATTGGCTCTCTGTAGAGTTTTAGTCATGTGGCAAAAAATCTTAAGAAACAAGAGAAGTGTGTCCCCTCGAGGTTGAAGATGATGATCCATGCAATATTTGTGGTATGCGTTGGTTAAAAAAAGGTTCTGGGATGACCACAGGTTCATCTGTGATTGCAGCAGCAGTTCTCAGATACACATTTACAGTAGGTATGTCTTCTGAAGGATGGTCAAGACCTTGATACGAAGTTATTATGAGATATCCTCAGGGCATGTGTGGATAAAGGATCATACCGAAAAGCAACGCACTCTATCTTTATGTGTGTCAGTTTTTATGTGGTGTATCCTTATTCAGATTTAGACCTGACATTGTCTTTTAATAATCTCTCAACGTGCTTGTCTAACGACACGTGTCCAACAAGTCTGGGTATCCTGCTTGAGGGTAAATTAACTCCATTAATGCATAATTTATCTGGCAATGGACTGAAGTGTTGAACAAAAGTGCTTCAGAAATGAAAAATCCTAACTTCCTGGGCTAGTTTCCTCCTCCTGCGCTTCTGGATCTCGCTCCAAAGAAGATGGAGAGATGGAGTATGAAGGAGATGATTTTATTTTATTGATCTTTTCTTACCGTGTGGGCTGCGAGAGAGAAACCTGATCCTTGCAGCTCACAGGTCTCGTTGAGTTTATTGCAAAGAATGCTGGGAGTTATTGTTATTACTTGAGTCATGGGATATGTCATTGAATTCATTGAGTGCAGTGAGGGAAGGAGCATAATCTACAGGTTATTAAACTTCTGAAATGGAAGCGTACAGCCCAAGAACACTGGCTTGAGATTGCTTTAAATTTTAGGATATTTTATGATGTAGAGGCTTCATTAGGATGGATCGTTAAAGCAGGTAAACCAATATAATCCAAGAGGAGCAACTATTACAGCTCCACTCCATCTTGGAATCGACTCTTCAAGTGTCTAGAATTGTTCTAGATCTTTAATCATAAATTAAGATGAATAATCTGTAAGTTCTTCCATTCCCTCCCAAAGTTGTCTTCCTTAGATTCTTAAGTTTCTTTCCATCTCCCATAAAATGGATGGAGAACAGTGGCGTAGTGATTCTCACTCACTCCTCACACCAAAATGCTCCTGGTTCTGAGCCCTGTGGTCAACAAGTTCTCTCAGTGCTTACATAAGTTTTCTCTGGGTGCTCCAGTTTCCTCCCTCAGAGCTCACTGGCTATTTTTTTAAATTATTTTAGCTGTATGCGAGTGTATTTGTGAATGGTTGTGTGTGTGCTGGCCTTGTGATGAATGGGCAAGATGTCCATGGTGTACCCCTCCTTTGCCCAGCATTGGCTGAGATTGATGTTAGCATCCCCGTGATCCTCAGCAGGATAAGTGGTATGAATAATGGAAACATTAGTGAACTCTAAAACGAGAAAAGCAAGACAGTTAAAATTCTTTTTTACATGTATCCCAGTTTGATAGGAACAAGGGCTGCAAATGAAATGGTTAAAGTACTTCGAAGGGTGAGAAGGATTAAAGTCCTGCATCAAGGGCCCAAAAGTGGAGGTTTGGTGGTGCTGGAGGTTTGAACTCCCAATCCTAATGATGAAACCCTAGCTTTGTCTCATGTCAGGCTGTAGACTGCCCACCCCAAATAGTGCCTAGGTCTGAATGTGTGTGGGAAATGTGTAAAGCCCTCACTGAAAATTAATAAGTAGAGTGGAGCCTCGGTACTCGAACTTAATCCGTTCCAGATTGCTGCTCGGCTTCCGATTTGTTCGGATTCCCAATCCGCTTTCCCCATTACAAATAATGCAAATGGTGTTAATCTGTTCCATCGTCTTTTGAACGGAAGTTAACGGTACTGTAACTCATACCATAGGTCCTCAAATTAAGTGATAAAATCATTGAATACAGTACATTATGTTATGGTTTGTGCTGTGAAAGACTTTTTAACTTTTCTGTGGTTTTTATTTTAGTTTTATGGTCTCTCAGAAAAGAGTTGTGCGTTGAAATGTGCATTGGAGAGGGGCGTGGCTTGAACACGCAGGATGGAGTGCTAAACACACACACACACACACACACATACACACACATTTAATAATTTCCATTTACAGTAATCACAGGCTATAAAGACTAGCAGCGCTCTTCCCGGTGCTAGAAGACTGTCCCTCTTGATCACTCAGCTCTGTGCTCAAGCAGTTCAAACTTTAGTTTGATTTCCGTGTTTCTCCGCACCTCTATTACAGATTTCCCTGTTTCAGCTGTGAAAACGGCTGTGCTATATTGTTCACAAGGAAGGCACTCGTGCGCGGGCACGAGAGCACTAGAATCAATAACTAGAGCACTAGGAACCTGTGAACAATAAAGCACAACTCGTTTTCATAGACGTTAGAAAGTTCATAGTTCATAGTGTGTTAGAGTCATGCCCCTCTCCAACGTGCATTTCTGAGACCATAACACACTAAAATGAAAACCCCAGAAAAGTTAAAGCATAAGAACAATAAAGATAAGAATTTTAACTTTTTTTTTTTGAGAAGCCTTCTTTTCAAAACTTTACAGAAGTGGCTCATGACCTCATCGTTAAAGGTGTTCACAGTGCTGCTAGCGCTTTAGCTTAGCTTAGCTTAGCTTACATACATACATACATACATACATCCTCTTCAGCTTTGCTTTCCTCTGGTTATGCCTATGAGCCGAGCTGTGGATTTTCTGTTCGATACTCTAAATCGTATTTGTCGCTGTAGGTGGTATATGGCGATAGTGATTAGATAGCTTTAGTGCTTTAGCACTAGCTTTAGCTTTAGTACTGTATCAACAACTTCCAGACTTCCCCAGGACAGCTTTTAGGCTCATCAGGCCAGTACTTTATGTATCACCCTAAAAGCTTAGGTAAGTTCTGAAGTTGTTGATACAGTACTTTAAAGCTAAAGCTAGCGCTTTAGCTTAGCCTACATCGATATATACATATATACATACATACATACATACATACATACATACATACATCCTCTTCAGCCGATCTGTGGGTTTTCTGTTCAGTACTCTAAATCGTATTTATCTCTGGAGGTGGTATATGGCGTTAGTGATTAGATAGCTTTAGTGCTTTAGCGCTAGCTTTAGCTTTAGTACTGTATCAACAACTTCCGGACTTCCCCAGGACAGCTTTTAGGGTGATGCATAAAGCACTGGAATGATGGCCCACTAGGCTTGGAGGTAAGAGTCCAAACAGACCTTACATAGTACCAACAACTTCTGGACTTCCGGAAGTCGCACACTTTTCCTCCCTCTTGGTCTCGTTTTTTCTCGCTCGTTTCTTGAGTTCGACTTTCGTTTTTTGTTCGGTTTCCCGTATGGAAGAACTCACGGATTTTTTGTTCGGATTCCGATTTGTTCGGACTCTAGAGCGTTTGGATTCCGAGGCTCCACTGTATTAATCCTCATATGTTCTCCTGTTGTCCATCTGGGGGAATCACTAAAGTTTTTGCGATTCCCCTTTCCATATAGAATCTATGGAAAAGCTTATAACTGACCATGGATGAAGACTGATCTGATTAGCATCCTTGTTTTAGCTATAGGGTAACATTCTTTTATATGCAGAAGACAAGAACTTTATCAAACTATGCATTTAAACAATGCCGTACATGCTGTTAAAGCCACTGTGGCAGAAAACATAAATGAACAGTTTATAGCCAATATTGGACAGAAGTGGCTCGACCAGAGAAGCTGGGAGAAATGCAAATTACCATATAAATTAAACCAAGCTGTACAGCCTACTTAGAGTGGCCGCTGTCACTGGTTAATCATTCGGCCCGAGACCCAGAGGACTCTCATCCTTTCTGCCTCTAATAAGCCAGTGAATCAGAGTCACGCTTGGCCTGCCTTTGTAGAGCCCCATGGATTTAGAAACTGTTAACTGGAGACATGCTCCTGAAGACACACTGTCCGAACCAAAAAAAAATGCTGTGCACTGTCATGTTTTCGCCTTGATTACATCATCTCAACATTTACATCCTTCCATTTGGATTCATTTTTCACCAGCAAGTGATGAATACAATCAAACCACTCCAAAAAGTCTTCTTCAGTACATCCCTAAGACTTTCAATAGGGTCAAGATCAGGAGTTCAAGTGCCAGTTTGTAAGAAAATGCTTTCCATGCTCCCTGTACCACTCCTTCAGTATTTCATCCCCAAATTAATATCTGGACCATCAAAGAAGGAACCAGTTCATTGATTGGATAGCATAGTCATTTGCTACATTCATAAGTTTACCTCATGTCATTGCCGCATAATGTTGCTGAGCTTTGACCTGACCAACCAAATTGTGGCAAATTTTGACCAGTGTGTTTTGAGTAGCTGATGATTGAGTAGCTTTGAGTCTGGTGTGCTATAGATGCTGATATATAGATAGGTTCCTTTATAAAAGAGGTAGATGAGAACAGAACATTTGGTTTTTTTTTTCTTTTCTTTCTCTTTCTTCCTCCAAAGGTGAGAATTTGAGAAATAGATACTGGTTGAATGGCTTGGGTTCCTGCTTATGATTTTGGTAATTAATATTCCTGTGATGCCATATCTTTTTTCTGAATGGGTTTTGACCCAAACCGTAGACTTTCATTGACTTTCAATAAAGCACATAACGATGGTGCAAGCTTTTGCCCTGCCTCGGTTTACAAATGGACCAATATTTAAAGTGTGTATTTTTCTTTTAATATTGTGTCATTTTTGAGATAACATTCTCTGTGACCCCAGATTCCTATCACAGTTCTCAACACTGATAACGGCACCTAAAGAAAAACCTGGTAGAACCGCAGGGGTTTGTGTTTCTCTGAGTTTTGTATGAGTCACACATTAATTGATTTACAGCAACCACATGAAGCAGATGGAAGATTAGTCCACCCTCAGGAAGGAAGCTGGTGGAAACTCCAGCAGATGAAAATCCCTCGAGAAGCAGCCGGACGCTTTGGCACAGAGAACTGTTTGGCCCTCATTACGGATCATTACTCTGTTGTGAAACTGAGGACAGCAGCTCTGTGGAGTAGAACCAGATTTTCAAGCAGACAGGGTCCTGCTTCACTGAATTGCTCTGTGGTGGTTTGCACAGCATCCATGACGATTTTTTCTTCAGTTTGAAAACCTGTGGACAACCTTTCTCAAAATTCCCAAGAGGAATCCAACATCCAAATTAGAATAGAGTTTTGTTTTGTTTTTGTTTTTGTTTTTTATGTGAGAACAGTTAACCCATCCCAAGAACCCATTAGAAATAAATTAGGAATTGGGAATGAATATTTCATTCATTCATTCATTTTTTGTAACCGCTTAATTCTAATTAGGGTGGCGGGGAGGCTGGCACCCATCTCAGTTGACTCCAGGCGAGGGCAGAGTACACCCTGGACAGCTCACCAGGCCACCATGTAGCTACTCTTGTCGAAATGGTTCTTTTTCAGCCTCACACCATAGACAGTGACAGACATGGCCGGCCTTTGATAACCCAGTTAGCTGCACTGAGGGGGCAGTGACAACCCATGGAGATTAGGGCTTGAACCCCCAACCTTTGGATCAGTGATCCAGAATAAATGTTTATTATACATTATACCTGTATTATATATTAAATATTTATTATATTGTTAGTTCCAAAACTTGAAAAACTTGATTATTACCACCACCAAAAAGACTCCTTTAGATTTTGCAGATGGTCCTGATCAAATTCCAGATTAACTTCATTAAAGTTTCTTTAACATCGGGAGGTATGACTTTTTTTAACCATTATTTTCATATTGGGGATTTCTGGGCTTGGCAGAGGTTTGCACTCTATGAGTGTTTGTGTTTAATTGTCCCTTGGGAACGTTTTGGTTGTCTCATTTAGAATCTATATTCCTTAAATACTCAAGGAACATTTCTCAATTGAATCATTACTTCCACCACTTGGCCATAAAGGTTATGTATTCCCGAGCATTTGCTAGGTTGTTTTTTGTTTGTTTGTTTGTTTGTTTGTTTGTTTGTTTTACTTTTAGCAGAATTATGCAAAAACTACTGAAACAATTTTCACCAAACTTGATGAAGGGATGGGTTATGGGCCTGGAAAGAAGCCAGAACATTTTGTTCCTGGATTGTAATCAATCCAGATACAGGAATTTATTGAAAGACTTTTTTTTTCTCTTCACAGGATGACTGATCTGCTTTTTATGTACTTATTTATTTATTTACTTACTTATTTATTTACATTTTTTTGAGTGCCCCCCACCCCACTCCATTTTTACTCCTAATTTTAGTCGGATCCAGTTCCCACCCATCAAGTATTTCTTCCCTATCACATGACCAACATCAACTAGGGAAGGGCATAAGCATTCACATTCCCCTCTCCGTGAGATGCGATGCTGCCATGTGCCTCTTTACAAACTGCTGCATATGCGTATTTGGAAGGTGACCTATCACACTCAAAGGAAATGCACTATCCACGCCCATATAAGTGAGCCCACATTCGCTCATGACTTGCTGGTGATCGCTGTGAGTGACTCACTCCCTCCCATGGGAGCGCAGCAAATACATAAACTCCCAGTTGTGGGTGATGGTGACGTCAACCTGAATTTAAACTGGTGATCTCAGGTTGTTTGTCTTTCACACTGTTGATGTGCTCAGGAGTCTTGATTTATTATTATGCTTGGTGGATGGGTGGGGCTTGGGCCTGAAAAGAACCTATACAATTTTGGATGTGAAATGTGCACGGGATCATATTAGAGGAAAAAATTGTAACTTCGAATCTTTATCATGACTCAACATGTTCATCCAATGTCCAATTGGGAGGGGGGAGGGTTCCATATATCT
This sequence comes from Plotosus lineatus, assembly GCA_024760905.1. Taxonomy (NCBI): domain Eukaryota; kingdom Metazoa; phylum Chordata; class Actinopteri; order Siluriformes; family Plotosidae; genus Plotosus; species Plotosus lineatus. The sequence goes on along the minus strand of CM045734.1, from coordinate 20,568,072 downwards.
GTGCAAAGTTAAAAGAATCCACTTTTGCATGGCGGAGGTAGCTGTGAGTGACCCTTTAGTTTTCTTCTGAGAATGTTCTTCTACTTCTTCTTCTTCTTCTTCTTCTTCTTCTTCTTCTTCTTCTTCTTCTTTTCCTTTCGGCTGTTCCCTTCAGGGGTCGCCACAGCAAATGATCTGCCTCCATCTCACCCTATCCTCTGCGTCTTCTACTCTTACTCCAACTACCTTCATGTCCTCCTTCACCACATCCATAAATCTTCTCTTTGGTCTCCCTCTCAGCCTTCTGCCTGGTAGTTCCTACGTCAGCATCCTACTACCAATATACTCACTATCCCTCCTCTGTACATGTCCAAACCATCTCAATCCAGCCTCTCTGACTTTGTCTACAAAACCTCTTACATGTGCTGTCCCTCTGATGTGCTCCTTCCTGATCCTATCCATCCTCGTTACTCCCAAAGAGAACCTCAACATTTTCATCTCTGCTTTCTCCAGCTCTGCCTCCTGTCTTTTCCCCAGTGCCACTGTTTCTAAACCATACAACATCGCTGGCCTCACTTTACCTTTCATTCTTGCCAATACCTTCTATCACACATCACACTGGACACTTTTCTCCAACCATTCCAACCTGCCTGCACATGCTTCTCCATCTCTTTTCCACACTCTCCATTGCTCTAGATTGTTGAGCCTAAGTACTTAAAATCCTCCACCGTCCTTATCTCTGCTACCTGTAACCTCAAAGTTCCTCTTGGGTCCTTGTCATTCTGTAAACTTCAAATAAATTAAAAAACTGATTCACAGGTAAGTGATCTGGTCTGAAAGTACAATTGATTTTTTTTAAAGGGAATTGAATAAATTCAAACTGGAATTCTGACATAGTTGGTGGAATTCGAGGTAAATGGTGCACTTACTTTCGTAACATTTGATGTCAACTTCACATTTTCAAAGTATGATAATTCCCCACCGATATGGTAATCCAAGATACTCGAAGATTTCCAAATAGAACACTGGTTTCGAGGATAATTGTAATGTTTTCAGGTTACTAATTCATGGCGATATATTGATTACAGTCAGTATTTAATATAAAATATTTAAAGGTGTATATACAGGATATTAAATAAACATGAAATACTTCCTGAAACCATTTATTTCCTCCTGTACCCAGTGACAGTGACCCCTACAACAAATGTGATATCCATTCATTCATCCATTCATTTTCTGAAACGCTTAATCCTAATTAATCATCTCAAATTATCTCAGCCGACTCTGGGCGAGGGCAGAGTACACCCTGGACATCTCACCGGGCCATCTTTTTTTTTATGTTTTTCCAGTGGAACAGTGCAATAATGGTTAGCACAGCCACCTTACAGCAAGAATGGCCTAGATTTGAATCCCTGCCTTGGCGAGGAAGTTTCTATCGGAAGTTTGCACGTTTTCCCTGTGGCTGCATTTCAATTCAGTTCGATTCAATTTAGTTTTATTTGTATCGCGCTTTTTACAATTTACATTGTCACAAAGCAGCTTTACACAATAAAAGTAGAGACTTACAAAGTATAAAAAAAAATTTAACTTTTCCTACAACCACTACACGTCCCAAATGACCGTCGCCCACAGCAACGGTAGCAAGGAAAAACTTCTTCAGTAGATGCAAGGAAGGAACCTTGAGAGGAACCAGGCCCAGAAGGGAAATCCATCCTCATTTGGGCGAAACCATAAGGATTACAAATCATACACAAGGAATTCATTACAGTCCGACATGTAGGCCAGTTGGTTATAGAGCTGTTTGGGTCCTTCTTGGTATTCCTGTTTCCTCCCAAAGTTCAAAGACATGCACATTAAGCTAATTAGATCCATTAATTGCTCGTGGGTGTGAATGTAAATGGTTGTATGTATTGGCCCTGCAATGGACTAGTGAGCTATCCAGTGTGTACCCCGCGTTCTTACAATGAATGCTGAGTCAACTGCTGCCTCCCCACATCTCCAGTGGGATTAAACCATTCATCAAATGAATGAATAATTTCATATAGTTTGCATGGTGCAGTGTTATTGGGGATCTTGGAAGAGTCTATGTACAATATAACCCTACAGCAGAGTGTTTTTATTCAAAAGTGGAGAGTAAAACTTCTAGAAAATTAAAGTCCTCCAGTCATCTCTAAAACCATCATCTTATTAGATATTAGTCCCTTCAGTAGAGCCTGCTTAGAGTCTGACATTAACTTAATTGGGCCAGCTCAGGATGAATGGAAGGTACAGAATCTTTAAATAACGCCTATTCACGTACCACGCATATTAATTCACATGAAACACAGTGTTGTTTCTCGGAAATAAAATGTCATCAGCCAGCAGTATTTTTAAATGTTTTGCTTACTCCTGTACACGAGTGTCAATGAGCCCTGCAACACACGCAATGATATTAGTGAACACTTTTTACTCTTTTTTTTTTCCTTTTCTTCAAACTATATGCTTTGTGTTCCTTAACGCTTGGTATCAGAAAACCTTCAGTTTTGTTGTTGTACACAGAAACAGAACCACCACAAGATGTAGAACGGGTGAATAACGGCGACTAAGCCCATGAGCTTCAGTGGTTCAAATGGGAAATCTTTGTATTGAGCTAAAATGAACTGATAATAGAAGAAACAATGCAGAATATTCACAAGTCAGTGGGGTTCCTTTAAGATTTTAGTAATTCTTTGGTAGGAACTGTTAAAGTTTCTGTAATACTGGGACGCCAATTAAAAAAGTTAGTACCGTATAATGGTGACTATCCAAATTAGTCCTTGACAAAGGAAATAAAATGATAGGGTTTCTAAAGTGTTTCATTTGGTTTTTAAATGTCTTCTTGAAGATTATTCAGCTGAGATGTTTATTTGGAATAAAGGATCGTCACGGTCATCACATTGCAAAGACAGTAAGAGAACCCTGCGCTGCATCATCCCAACTCCCACACACACACATGTCCGACTCCCGTGAATGTAAATCTTGTAACATTCTTATTCATGTATTCAGAATGAATCAAAAAGTGATGATGACTCATTTGAAACATTCTTGATTTGTGACCTTGTTGAATTTGTGCTTGTTGTTTGTTTGAAAGAATGCATTATAAAATCCAGGGTTTTTGATATGAAAATCACTTAACAGCAGCTTTAGTCATGAAAAATGCACACCTTCATTCCCCCTTCTCCTGCAATCCATTCCCTGAACAAAGCAATGAAAGTCAACCACAAAATGTTTTTCATAAGGATGGGCATTAGCATGTGTGCTTAATAAAACAAGGCCACCGCAGAGGTGAGCTGCCACTAGTGTTAAATTAGCGCGCACACACGTTTTAGCCTGTACTGTATGGAGACCGCCAGAGAGCCGCTCGTCGGTCTGCAATTCAGGGACGCCCTCATTAAACCCAAAATTTCTCATGAGGCTCTGTGTCCCTCTGTAGCCATGAGGTGTGATTTTAGCCTTTTAGAGCAGCTACAGTAAAGTCTCTTGCGCTTTTATAATATAACGCTCTGATTAAAGGCCCTTTATATTTTATTCACGGACAAAAATACTATAAATAATGAAAACAGCAGAGAAAAACATCTGAAACTTTAAATATCTGATAAGATTAGAAGTAGTGGGATCAAATAAGCCAAAAGGTTTAATTATCCATTATCTATACCGCTTATCTGTCAGGCTCGTGGGGAAGAAGTCGGAGCCAATTCCATCTGACTTTAGTTGAGAGGTGGGGTTACACCCTGAACAGGTCACCAGTCTATTTATAGGACTAATACAGACTCAAAGCAACCATTCCCTCCCACGTTCACATCTCTGAGGGCATTAAAGTAGCCACTTGACTTAACACGCATGCTTTTTTTTGGACTGTTGGAGGAAATCAAAGCACCCAGAGGAAACCCAGACAGCAAGAACATGCAAACTCCACACAGAAGTGCTGCGTTTGCAGGCCTTCCTGCTGCTTAGTAACAATGCTAACCGCTAGGCTATCGTGCTACCCAAACATAGTCAGGTCACTAAGCTTCCATGATCCTGATGAGGATGCGTAAATAAATACAAATACATCACTCGCATCCTCCAGACACTTCACCCGCTCCCTATCCACCTTCGAATCGAGTACTGTACAAACTTTGCCTTGTTACTCATCAGCGCATCCATGAAAACGCCCCGCGATATCTCAGGGCCACCTTACACTGCAAACCACAATGAGACTCCTTGGATTAAACTCTACGCAATGTAGGACCGCGCCTTTTTCTCTGCTGCTCCTCAGCTCTGGAACGCCCTGCCAGAGTACCTGAGGGCACCACAAACTGTGGATGCTTTAAAAGACAGCGGAAGATGGTCCTTTTCAAAAAGGTATTTTAACTGTGAAAGCTCTGTTTGTTTGTCTCTATCCGTGTTTTCACTTTTGTCTTATTTTAATTTATGTTTTATTCTTTGTGCCATTTGTAGGACTTTGAGATTTGCTTCAAATGTAATATCTCCATTTCACTGGAGCACGGCAGACTTACGGAAGCAAAAAATGTTGTCATCCACAAACGTTCCGAAATTATTCCCTCATCTTCCGTGTGATTCCGTAGTTATTCCTCAAGTCTTCCTCTACTTCCGTATGCTTCCAGCAGACCGAGATATTCCGTAAACGTGTTTTTGAACATGTTTAAAAGCACGTTCATGGAAAAAAATCCATGCGTGTTCCGTGGGGTCACTTTGGCGTACTTTGCCGTACCTGTTCCGCACATGCTGTCTGTAAGCGTTCCAAGAATGTAAGAATTTCCACTTTTCTGCAGGATTTTCACCCGTTTTCTATGTAAAAATACCGAAGTTCTTCCGTAGACTGTGTTCTGCACCTTTCCGCTACAATCCTTGCATGCCGTAGTCCAGTGAATTGGGGGTATGAAGCACATTATAAATAAAATAAATTATTATTATTAAGTAGAAATTGCGCTGCGGGGAGCCACTATACCAGCTCATGGTGTTGTACTCGAGAAATGCGGCGAGCCGTTGCCGTGGCTTTCCATACATAGCATAAAAAAACGGCTGTTGATTGGTTAGAATCGACTTTATCTTCTAAATATTTCTGATGGAAAAGAAAGACTAGCAAATGGTACAGAAAATTTGATTGGCAGTTGAGAAAAAGAAAAAAAAAATATATATATATATATATATATATATATATATATATAAATGTGTCACGCTGCATAGTACAGAAAATCATAGCAGCATAACAGTTAAGTCCAAAATCCAAATCTGCTCGTCGGGGGTGTCAGGGATGATTATATAATTTGTATGACTATTTTTTAAGGAAGACATTTTAACTCCAAAGACATTCTTAGCTCCAAACTCAGCCCTCAGAAACAGAGCCTGCCCAGATTTCATAACTTTAAACAAGTCCAAAACTTGTAAAATCAGGGTGAGCCCACTAGCTAAGTTGTTCAGACTTAAGATTAAGACTTGGACCTGTATTACCTGATAAGCAAATCTAATTTAAGTATCAAGTCTAATTCTCAAACCTAAGTTCAGTTCCCAAGTTTATTCATTAATCCATTCATTTCCTGTAACTGTTTACTCTTGATTGAGGTCGCGGTGAGGCTGGTGCCCATCCCAGCCGACTCCGGGCGAGGGCAAGGTACACCCTACACGGCTTGCCAGGCCATCGCAGGGCAGAAACACACTCACGGATATGCAGCTACCCTTGTCCAAAGTCTTTTACGTGAATCTCCCACCATAGACAGTGAGAGACATAGCCGGCCTTTGATATCCCAGTTAGCTGCACTGGGGGGACAGTGACAACCTGTTGAATGTGAGACTTGAACCCCCAACCGTAGGATCAGTGATCCAGCACCTTTACCACCAGGCCACCACTGCCCTGGGTGGTGTTATAGACGAGGATCAGTGTCCATGTCAACCATCGTCATGCACTTCAGTAGTACATTACAGCCAATCACCATCAAAACAGCAATGCATGGGCATGGGACAACCATTCAAAATGAGATTCATACTACGATAGATTCCATAATTATGGTGCTCCACAGAGCTCTTCTATTATTGTAGGCAAACATAAAATGAGAGGCGGCATTATGATACAGTGGTTAGCACGTCCTCCTCACAGCAGGAAGGCCCGAGTTTGATTCCCTGGCTCAGGCATTTCTGTGTGGACTTTGGATGTTCTCGCCGTGCCTGTGTGGGTTTATTTCAGGTAGTCCTTTTCAGTAGGAGTGTGTGAAAATACACACCACATTCATAACACACTGTGACAGGCTTTTGGGAAATTAATTAACCATTACCGGCCAAGAATATTCCGCTTAGAGATTAAACCCGATTTTTGAGATGTCTTTGCAAATTAATTATATTTAATGCTGAAAAGTTGTATTCAGGGACTAGAGATGTGCTGTTCTTGTGTTACAGATTCATCACGCCATCAGGGATCGGAATAAGAATGTTGTTCCTGGTATTTTTTTTTTTTTTTTTTTTTTTTTTTTTTTTTTATAACAGAAACAATCACAGCCTACTTACTTGGAGTCCTGCTGTGTGTTGTGTCCAACACCCTTTATTCACAAACTCATCACCAGCAAAAACTCAAAAAACTTTTCCATTGCCAAGCGTAATCAGACAGGGGCAATTTCCCAGCAAGTGGGATTAAAGTGTGTGTGTGTGTGTGTGTGTGTGTGTGTGTGTGTGTGTGTGTGTGTGTGTGTGTGTGTGTGTGTGTGCGTGTGCGTGCAATCTGCCAAGGTCATCTTCATCAGTCCTACAGCTTCCTTGCCCTCGTTTTTATGACTCATGAAAGAGTGGGTGATTTGAGTGCAGAGAAAAAGAGAATAAGAGAAAAAAAATGGAAAAAATATTGCATATAAATATGTAGTATATTCTACATGGGAATAAAACTATCTGATGGATCCACTATCAAGGAATTAAAGTACATTATTATATTTATATGCGATTAAATACTTGACTTAAAATGACACTCTGTCACATTCACAGGAAGCTGGTGGCATCAGCACTATTACACCTTTAAACGAAAAAAAAAAAAAAAAAAACTGTAAAAATCCCATTTTACTTTGTTTTTAACTGATATTTTTGTGAGTGTATGCTCCGGGTGTTGCACTCAACCATTCCAAGCCCAGTGGACATGATTGGCCAGGTTCTTACAGATGTCAGGATGGCATACACTTTGTTCCATGTCACTTAAGCAATGACTAGCCAATCACGGGTGTCTGTGAGCTCATGCATATAATGTGATTCCCTCCAAGTGTATTCTTCTTTTCCTTTCGGCTTTTCCCTTCAGGGGTCGCCACAGCGAATCATCTGCCTCCATCTCACCCTATCCTTTACATCTTCTTCTCTTACACCAACGACCTTCATGTCCTCCTTCACCACATCCATGAATCGACTCTTTGGTTCCCTCCAAGTGTATTATGCAACTTAAATTGTTGATATGCAGCAATGTGGAAAAATGCAGTCGGCTGGCATCACAGCCACTTCCTCCAGATCTTCAGGAGGGACACAGGGGCGTTCCCAGATAAGCCGAGAGACATAGTCCCTCCAGTGTGTTCTAAGTCGACTCCGGGGTCTCTTCTCGGTTGGACATGCCCTAAACACCACACCAGGGAGGCATTCTCACCAGATGCCTGAGCCACCTCAACTGGTCCCACTCAATGCACGGGAGCAGCGGATCTACTCTGAGCTCTCCCCAGATGGTAGAGCTTCTCACCTTATCTCTAAAGGAGAGCCCTGCCACCTTTCGAAGGAAGCTCATTTCAGCCGCTTGTATCCATGATCTTGTTCTTTCGGTCACTACCCAAAGCTCGAGAGCATAGGTGAGGGTTGGAACATAGATTGACTGGTAAATTGAGAGCTTTGCCTTGCGGCGTAGCTCCGTCTTCACCACGACGCACCAGTACAGGCTCCGTTTTCCTCCTGTGTCCCTGACATTCCAAAAATCAAATCATCTGCAAGTGTGTGGTCAGAACTTTGTTCCCAAATAAACTGACTCATAAATGCTGGTGATTGCAAGACCTTCATCCAAACTGTGTAAAATGAATGACATTCCGGCGTCCTTATAGAAATAGGTGTACAGTATTGGTTGATTTTGTTCCCAAAGATATAATGTACACTAATGTACACAATAGGGATACTTACCAAAGCTTGAGACAATTATGTGCCCAAATAGGTGGCACGGTGGCGTACTGGTTAGCACGTCTGCCTCGCAGCAAGAAGGTTCTGGGATTGATGAAACGTTTCTGTGTGGAGTTGGATCTTCTCCCCGCGCTTGCGTGGACTTCCTCCGGGTACACCAGTTTCCTCTCACAGTCCACATATGGTGATCCCTCACTACTTCGCGCTTCAATTCATGCGGCTTCAGTGCATTGCATTTTTTTTTTAAATATTCAGTGAATTAAAAAATATGGAAATTAAGGAAAAATAGGGAAAAGGTTAATGAAAATGCCACAAAACATGGCCAATTATGCAAAAAAAAACCAAACAAACACAAAATAAAAACAACCCAAACCCCCCCCCCCCCCCCCCCCCCCAACCCCCCAACAAAACTACTTACATTTTTATGTGAGGTGGGAATTTGTGTGGGTGTATATGTGTGTGTATTTATATTTTATTTACATCTTATGCATTATTTTTGAATGTTTTGAATGTTTAGGAGGTTGATCCTACTTCACGGAATTCGGCGGTCACAGGGGGATCTTGGTCCCAATTAACTGCAGAAAGTGAGGGATCCCTTGTACATGCACAGTGGGTTAATTGGCTGTTCCAAATCTCCCTTAGGTGTGAGTGGTTGTGTGAGTCTCGGCCCTGCGATGGCCTGGCGAGCTGTCCAGTGTGTACCCCACCCTTGCCCGGAGTCAGCTGAGATGGGCGCCAGCCTCCCCGTGACCCTAATTACGATTAAACAGTTCAGATAATGAATGAATGAATGAATGAATGTGTCCACATTTGAGGGACAAAAAGATCCCATTTCATTCCCAAGCAGTGACTAGTAAAGAATACAAATAAGTACGTCAGAAGGTACTACCCCACTGACAAGCTGCTGTAGCCCTGAAGCTACAATGATTATTTCTAAGCGTGGAATAAGCTGAACTGAAGTTTGACGATACACACAGTATATGTTTAAAAAAAAAAAAAAAAAAAAAGCTGGATTTTATCCACTGATGAGCTTGTTGAAGTTCAGCATTTCTGCATCCCCTCGTTCCAGGTTTAGCAGCAGTGTGTACAGTACATGTGTGTTTGTGTGCCAGCAGTGTTGCTTTTCCTCACTTGATGAATCATTGATGGTGTTAGGTTTCATTTGACAGTGAAAATCAGCAAGTGCCAATTTAATTCTACTTTTTATATCATGATTCTTGACTTCGTAGTGCACAGACGTTACGCATAAAAAGCCAGACTTTCACATTTCTCGCCTTGGGGAGGAATGAAAATAACTCCAGTTCATCTGTGACATTACAGCACCCCATGCCACGCTGCTGTTTTCTTGTTTTTAATGATTTTTTGTTTTTGTTTTTTGTTATATTTTTCAGTGCTTGAAAGAAGACATTGCAGTACTGTAATTAGAGTTTTCGAAAGCTTGGTATGTAGCTGGAGTCCAAATAAGCTGGGACTTTTCTTACTGAGCATCGAGGCCTATGCACATGACTAGAAAAAAAAAAAAATCACAAAACATAGAATAAGAAAAATAAAATCCACAGTAATCATCTCATAACTTTTTTTTTTTTTTTTTTTTGGTATTTGTTTTTTTAATGCACAATCCTGCCACTGAATATTTTATACCTTTTTTCATTCCTCACACCTTTAATGAAGCCATTGCACTGTGCATTTTTCAGGGTGTTTACTGGATATTTAGCTGATATGGATGCACTTTTTAATGTTCACAGGTAGGAATGATGGAATAGAGAGTTGTTGTTTTTTTTTTTTTTTTACATTTTGGACAGCATTCACCGCTATTAGAGAATCCAGTTCCATTTCCACAATATTACTGGCCTTGCGGATCAGCTTGTTTAGTATGTTTGTGTGTGCAAGGAACACCATCCGACCAATCAGAAGTGTTTTAGAACATTTTTAGCAGCTTAACCTGAGTTTACAATGGGACCACGGTGTCCGCGTGCCGGTCGTGATGAACCTGGGGGGTCGTGGGATTTATTCGTGAAGATCTTTAGGGAACTTAGTGCAAGAAGTACTTTAGTCACACAATGACACTTTTATTATATTAAGGATCAAAGTTTTGAAAACATGCTGCAGATACTTTTTTAAAAGATAACATTCAGTGACACCTGCTGCTTGTCTCAGGATTTATACAAAGTAGGCAAATATGTTTTTTGTGGAAAATAATGTTTTACTCAGAAAAAAACAAGAAAATCTGTTTCAGACTTTACTACTTCTTGCCATAAAATGCATTACAGGGATCCCTCGCTACGTCGCGCTTCAATTCATGCGGCTTCAGTGCATCGCGGTTTTTAATTTTTAAAAATATTAATCGCATTAAAAAAAATAAGGAAATTAAGGAAGAATAGGGTAAAATGTGAAGGAAAATGGTGCAAAAACAAGGCCAATTATTCAACAAACAAAAAAAAAACCCTAAACAAACACAAAACAAAAAACAACCCAAAACCTCCCATCAAAACTACTTACATTTTTGTGACGTGCGCATCTGCATGTGTATGTGTGTGTATTTATATTTTATTTACATCTTATGCATTACTTTTGAATGTTTAATTGTTATTATAAGCATTTATAGCGCGGGGTCTGATCTTACTTCGCGGATTTCAATTATCGCGTCCGTATATGTCAGTCAGGGGGTTGGGGGGGGTGATCCTACTTCACAGATTTCGATGGTCGCCTGGGGATCTCGGCCACAATTAACCGTGGAAAGTGAGGGATCTCTGTACTTCGGTATTTTTTTCACACAAATGCTGATTCTCACAGTTTCTGATTGCCCAACAGTCTTTATTGCGATGCTCCCTTACATTTTATTTGATTAGTTACGTTGTACAAAAAAATTACCTGATTTGGGTATGTTTACCCTGTAGATCCTTTTTTGGCTCATTTTTATTTTTGAAACTTATTGCAAAAATTCAGTCAATTCAGGGAAGGCCGCCTAGAAAGCACACCCATGTGGGGTCCACGTGGGTAAAAGCCGGGCCAGCTGGGCGGATCTGGGCACGGGCTCAGCATGGGTTTCAAAGCGGATTACTGCTGGGCCCCTTGTGGGCTACCGTAAATCTCGCGAAAGCATGTGACCTATACGAAACCATTTTCAAAGTGATTTGGGGAAAGAAAGAAGCACGTGTATAAAGTTCTGGATTACTCTAATTTCAACTTATTTGGTGACAAGATTGGTGAGTTTTTATATCACATTATACGTATTTATTCTGTAGAATGGTTTGAATGGAATATACTTTTTGCTGCATTTATTTTAAGCTAGCCCTGTCATGATAAAATTCAAGTCACTGGCTAAAGCCTAAGCAGCATGCCGGGCAGCATGCACAATCCGGACAATCCGCCATTAAATATTAGGCCTACCAGTAAATTAGCAGGCCTAATTACAGTATTACGGGCAGGTCTATAGTATTGGCCTATAATTTATTATTGACATAAAGCATGTTCCGCAACTAACACCCTGTAGTGAGTCTTCGATCTATAGTAGGGCCAGTCAGCAATGAGACATGGGGCCCAGCTGGGGGCTATATGGGCCAAAATATAGGGCCCAGTTGGGCTACCAATCTGGATCCCAGAAGATTTTGACCAAGGGTTCTATGTGGCCCCTATCTGGGCTTGCCCATATGGGCTAAAATATGGGTCCCACGTGGGCAGCAAATGGGCTAGCCCAGATGGGCTAAAATATGGGTCCCTCACGGGTGACACATGGGCTAGCCCAGATGGGCTAAAATAGGGGTCCCACACAGGTGACACATGGGCTTGCCCAGATGGGCTAAAGCATGGGTCCCATATGGGTAAAAAATGGGCTTTCCCAGATGGGCTAAAATGTGGGTCCCATATGGGCAACACATGGGAACGCATGGGCCTTGGACCAAAACAGTTTAAATGCTGGGTCCTGCATGAGCTTTTACTTGTACAGGTGGATAAAATCACCTTTTAACGCTGTTTTGAAGGAGATCTATTTTTCTTCATTCGTTTGTGGTTGCTAATGCTAATTTGCTAAATGCAAATTTTTCCTTCATACATCTAAAACCAAACACGTCCTGCCTCGACAGTGAATTTTATGTCTTATTGCCTATTACAAAAGCAGCAGTTCTGACTTGGAGTAACCCTTACATCACCAGTGGTTTGTGCTGACAGTAACAGCTCCTGTTGTCATGATTACATCATCTTTAACCATCAGAGCTTTCGGCTACTTCAGGAGTTCGTACTCATACTCAATCCTTATGTGCGTCTCTGTGTGTCTCAGGTGTATTATGGAATCTCTCGTCATGCGACGCCCTGAAGATGCCCATCATCCAGGATGCTCTGGCTGTCCTGACCAATACCGTCATTATCCCTCTGTCTGCCTGGGACGTCTCACCGCATCAGGAGGACCGAAAGCTGCAGATGCACACGTCACTTGTCCTGCGTAATGCCACTGGGTGCCTGAGGTCAGTGAGTTCATGTGTTATCCAGCACCAGGTGTAATTAAATGACACTGTAGCTATATGTCTGTGTGGACTTAGCTATTTGGCGGGGAATGTGTCCAATTTTTAAATAAATAAAAAAAGAAAGCAATTCTTATTATCAAATACTTCAAAATGATCTTTTATTGTGGAATTAATCTTGACTTAAAAACTGGCACTTAGTGACACTTCTGGTTTGGTAGTAGGACTGTATAATTTTTTTAAAGAAAAAATATGTTGCTATCCTAAAGTACTTAAAGGCTTACAATGAGTGAAGACAACTAATGGTATTTTTTCTGCGGCAACCTTGAGGTCATTGTCAATGAGCTAATATCCTAGGAGTAGCTTAGCCAATCAGAGTGCAGAATTGCCAATATCTGGTGACCTAGAATAACACACACACACACACACACACACACACACACACACACACACACACACACACACACACACACCAGCTAACTCCTTGAATCGCCACCTTGTAGTGGTTTGCGTGTCCTAATGATCCTCGGAGGTGTATTGTCTGGAGAATTATGCTCCTGGTAGGGTCTCCCAAGGCAAACAGGTCCAAGGTAGCGGTCCAAACTAAGTGCAGTTCAAAAGACCTCCTTATGAATACAGAAAAAAGGACATGGTTTTCCTTTCCTACATGTGGTTCAGCAGGGTCCTGGAGCCTGGCCTGGAGGAAGGGGCTTGCGGCGAGCACCTTGTGGTCCCAGATGGGCAGAGCTCGAAAAGGACACATGGGTCTGTCCATCACGTGTGAGAGGGGCTATATGGGTTGGGTGCAATGTGATTTGGGTTGCAGTCAAAGACACGAGCTCTGTCAGACTGATTCTCGGGTACTGACTCTGACTCTTGGGACATGGAATGTCACTTCCCTGGCAGGGAAGGAGCCTGAGCTGGTGCGTGAGGTTGAGAGGTACTGAATAGATATTGTCGGATTCAAATCTACACATAGCTTGGGCTCAGGAAACACATATCTCGAGGGAAGCTGGACCTTATTCCATTCTGGAGTTGCTCATAGAAAGAGGCAGCAAGCTGGTGTGGGCATCCTTGTTGCTCGCTTTCTCAGTCCTGACTGTTGTTTGTGCTTATAGACAAAATGACAATTCAGAGTACCCACCCTTCTTAAAGTCTTGGGGATAGTTGGAGAAAGGTCCCCTTGTGGACTCCCTCGTCGTCCTGGGAGACTTCAACGCCCATGGTGGCAATGACGGTGTGACCTGGAAGGAAGCACAGCCTCTCCAATCTTAACCCGAATGGTGTGTTGTTGTTGGACTTGTGTTCTTGTCACCATTTGTCCATCACTAACACTAACACAATGTTCAAACATAAGGGTGTGCATAATTGAAAAGAATACTTTGAGGATCTCCTCAATCCCACCAACAATCCTTTCCTAGAGGAGCAAGATCCTGGGGGTTTGGATGGGGGTCCACCCATCACTGAGGCTGAGGTCGCCATGGTAGTCAAAAAAGCTCCTCAGTGGTCGGGCTTGATGAGATCCACCCTGCATATCTCAGAACTTTCGAAGTTGTGGGACTCTCTTTTGCTTGACATGTCTCTACAACATTGTGTGGTCATCGTGGCCATACCTCTGGATTGGCAAACCGGGGTGGTAGTCCCCCTTTTTTTAAAAGTGGAGGGGAGAGTGTGTTCCAATTATTGTGAAATCACACTCCTCAGCCTACCCAGGAAAGTATATGAAGGGGTACTGGAGAAGAGGATCCGACTGATGGTTGAACCTTGGATTTAGAAATCAGCACCTCAAAATCCGAGGCAATAATTCTCACCCAGACCCCTCTGGGTCTGAAATGAGATCCTGCCCAAGGGGAGGTGTTCAAGTATCTTATGGTCTTGTTCACGAGTGAGGGAAGAATTCGAACAGGAGATCAACAGGCAGATCGCTGCAGCCTTTGCTTATAATAATCGTCTATTGTGGCGAAGAGGGAGTTGAGCTGCAAGGCAAAGCTCTCAATTTACCAGTCAATCTACATTCCAACCCTCACCTATGGTCACAAGCTTTGGGTGGTGAGCAAAAGAACAAGATCACAGCTACAAGCGGCTGAAAGGAGCGTCCTTCCAGGGTGGCAAGCTCTCTCTGAGAGATAGGTTGAGAAGCTCAGCCATCCGGGAAGAGCTCAAAGTAGAACCGCTGCTCCTGCACGTTGAAAGGAGTCAGTTGAAGTGGTTCGGGCATCTGTTTAAAATGCCTCCTAAAACCCTCCCTAATGTGGTGTTTTTCAGGTATGTCCAACTAGGAAGAGACCCCAAGGTCAACCGAGAACAAGCTGGAGGGACTATGTCTCTCGGCTGGTCTGGGGCACCTTAGTGTCTGCCCAGAATTGCTGGAGGAAGGGGGTGGGGAGAGGGACGTTTGGACCTCACTGCTTGATGCAGTGCAGCTAATTGGGTTGTCCAAGTACGGCCATGTCTCTCACTGTCTGGTGAGAGGCGTATAAAAGAACCATTGCTGCCTTTCATCAAGAGTAGGCTGCATAGACATCAGTGAATTTTTGTCCTGGAATGGAAAATCAAACATGACGAAGACCAATAATATTTAGTAATTTTTCACGAAAATTTTCTATATTATTCTACTGTGATCCATGCCAGTGTTGACACAAGAACATTAACCACTACACATTAGCTCAAACGTCTGTATGCACACCTGTATAAACAACACTCCATACCTTCCACAGATGTGTAAATGCTGGACTAAGAATTTTAAACTGCAAAAATGCTGAAATGTGTTCTCACTTAGTATGTGTTGAGGTGCATTGGACCTTTTAGTTTCTGACATTTACTTGCCGCACACTGAAGCTGGAGATTTTAAACTTGGTATGCTGGCTCACTACTATGAGTACATACACTAGGATGAGTTTATCTGTGATTGATCTTGGCCTACTTTTCAAGGTCACAGAGGCAAACTGTATATCAGGTTTCCGGACATTTACTTGTTGCGCCCTGAAGCTGGGGTTTTCAAAATTACACTGCTTGTGCTATATTGGGCATGTTGTGAAATGGTCCTTTCAGCAGGAGCTTCTAAACCTCTGTGGTCTATTTTCCCCTGTAAATTCCTTATTATATATATCATAAGTGCTAGAAAATAAATGTTATATTTATACCTTTATTGATTTCTGTTGGGATAGGCCGCAAAGCCGCCAGCGTATTTCCAGGCTGCGATGGCCTGATGAGCTGTCCAGGGTGTACTCTGCCTTCGTCCATCATCGGCTGGGATGGCCGCCAGCCTCCCTGTGACCTTAATTAGGATTAAGCGGTTCAGAAAATGAATGAATGAATTATAGTATTGATGATGAATATCCACAGATATCATGATGATACCACGTCTGCGGCAGCATCATAAACTGTACATACGCTTGTGTATATGGCACTGCTTGCGTTATGGTGCCGGGGGGCATGTATGACTCTGGGGAACGTGATTTTCTGGAATAGTGTACAAGAATTAAGTGTAACTGTACCTCCACTCCAGTAGTTGGCAGTGGTGCTCTCATTGCCGCACTAGGATGTAGCAGTTTTTCGTACAAGCAAACGATATGAAGTGCAGTAAACAACCCCTTAAGAAAACAAAAAAATTTCTAAGGTGAAAGGTGGAGAGAGACGGCGATATTAAGACATAAATACTGTATTCAACGTGATATGCGCCCAGGGTGCTTAAAAATTGGAGTGGGTGGGCGCTTTTTAAAATGGTTGCCAGCGGGGTGCAACGGTAAGTGCTTATTACCATTGAAATGGAAAACATGAATAGTAACAGAACAATAAAAGAGTTTTAGTGGTATTTGTGTTATTCATTTTTTTGGTATCAACCAAATTACTTACATGTGAGCTGAAAATAAACAGAAAACAGCATTTTAAAAAAAGACTCTTTAATTTTTCTTCCCAGTGCTGTTCCTTTAAATATCCCCGATGTGAAATCGAGCCAATCAACATGAATGTCAACTTTAGCACATAGCGCGTTGAACAAATCATCTCAAAGGTCAACTTTAGCACATGGCACATTGAAAAGCACATGGCCAGGAACATCTTTAAATGTATGAAGTTAGTGAGCAGGAGAATTGGGTGAAAAATACTCATCATCACTTTCTGATAGGTCCATATCTGGCTCATCGCTCCATTTTACTGTAGCAGTTTCTAATGGTTTATTCTGTTGGACATTTTCCAAGAGAACGCAGCAAAATATTTTTCCTGTTTTTTAAAGCACGGCAGAACGATCAAATGTGTTGTTACTGATGAACATTATAGACCAGGGGTGTCAAACTCGTGCCACAAAGGGCCATGTGGCTGCAGGTTTTTGTTTCAACCAAGCAGCAGCACACCTGATTTGGCTCATTCAAAGAACTGATAAGAGTCTTCAGGCATTTGATTAGTCAGTCTGGCTCATTCAAAGAACTGATGAGTCTTCAGGCAGTTGATTGGTGAATCTGTGTGCTCTGTCCAGAGACTGACCAATCAAACGCCTGAAGACTCTTATCAGTTGTTTGAATGAGCCAAGTCAGGTGTGCTGATGCTTGGTTGAAGCAAAAACCTGCAGCCACATTTTACCACCTTTGTGGCACGAGTTTGACACCCCTGTTATAGACATTACCCAGTGGCAGGGGCTCTTGAAATACCGTGTAAACTCACTTTTATAGGCAGTGAATGCCTCATTTTACCGTTACAGAGACTGATCGAGTAAAATTGGTAAGTTTGATCTACCATTTTGCTCCCAGTATACATGGGCGGTTATCACACATAAGATCAGAAACACTGGGGAGACCTTATTGGAGCAGGGTGCAAATTAGTCGAATATGATGAGTTGAGTGAGTTTAAATCAGGATGTATTTTTTTTTATTTCAGGCACATTGGTGCACTTTAAATCTTTTCTGTTACAGATTTAAAAATGTTAATGAAGTTTTTCTTTATTGTAAATGGAACTATTTCTTTCTTTCTTTTGTTTTTAATGTTAATAAAGATACAATGTTATGCAGAGGTGTACTAATCATTTTATCGACAAATAATACTATTTATAGTCGCTCGCGGGATGGTGGGGGGGAGGGGTGTGAAATATTTTTTTTCTTCCTAGAGGGGGCGCCACAGAAAATAATTCAGAAGCAATGGTATGTGGTAACTATGGTGATTTGTAGTCATGGGGGAAAATGTAATGTAACACTTAGTATACAATTTTAAAGCTCATGTTGTGGGATTAGCCTGTATGTTTATTTAGATCTCAGATCCAGATTTACTTCTTTGTTTGTTTTTGTGCACAACAGATTTTGTTTGTCCATTCAAATTGGACTCCGGTCTGGGGGTTTTGTTGTTGTGGTTTTCATATCATTTGTTGTGCATTAAAACTAACACTGATGGGAAAATATAAAATTGTGGCCGAAAATTTATTCAAATCCGGTCAGAGACAGATGACTTTGTGTATGAATATAAAAAGTGAAGTTCTGTAGATTTGCCCTGCTCTGTGTGTCTGATTTACAGTGCCGCGTTGCTGTGCATCAGTAGCTAATAACTTCAAAATGAGCCTCATATTCTTTCACTCTCTCTTTCTTTTAAAGAAAAATGGTTATTTTATAAGTTTAATAAGTTTTTTTACTGTGTATACCTCTAGTGAGAGTTTGATCTTTAAGTGCATCCACAGAGAAGTGGGATTTATTCTTTTATCCTGATAGAAGTGACTCCTTCCTGTATGTGAGAGTTTGACTTCAGACGGTCTCTGAGGCCTGTCAGTGTGCTTATTGGTGTGACTGCATGCTTTTATGTCTGTGAGGAACTTTTAGACACGCTTTAACCACATTTCTACTCTGTCGTCATCGGAGGACAGACATCACTTCTGCCTGCTTCTTATTCTGCTTCGGCTCTTTCTTCTGTTTTTCCTATCAACATTGTAAGGTTTTGCTGTCTAGAACCTGGTACCAAGTGTATACCCGGTGCAAAGTTAATGCACGTGTTTCCCCTTAGGAATCAGTATCAGTAATTGTACAAAAAAATAATCACAACAGTAGACAAAGGATTTCTTCGTGTTTCCTGAAGGGTTATTGATTACAGCTCATCTTGAGTCTTAATCTGAAACCCTTAAAGGAAACATTATGTTGAAATTTTAAAGATTTTCCCCCAAAGTGATAAAGCTTAGTTTTTCATTGTTTTCACATTGACCTCTAAACGCTGAGAGCTGTATCTGTAAAAACCTGACAGAAATAATTTCATTTTGGTTACAACCAGTGAAGTCCATGGAAAGTTCTCAGTTTGATATTCTTGTTTTTATCATTTGTCACGCTATAGAATCATTTGTTATTAATCATTTTACCAAATTTTACTTGAAGTAACCTGCATAAGAAAACATAAGAGAGAATTTAATTTGCACATGCGCAGTGCCTGTCACATATTAACTTCTGGTTTACTTCTTGCTTCTGGTTTTTCTGTACGCAGAATTTATCTCCAACTTTCTCTTCAATAACAGTCAGTGAGTTTATTTATAAGATTGTGAATACATATAATTTCTGGAAAAGGAGAGTGAAATGTCATCTGTGATGTCCAGCAGCATTAGTATAGATGTTAAATTTGACGTGAGAATTCGGCATTGAAGATGCCGGAATGCTTGGCGTTCTTGAAGATTATTTTGCCCGTGAGTATTTTTCTCCACACGCAAAATTTGATTATGGAATTTTTTTGATTTATGTGTAATCTTGTCTGGACTGGACATGCTAGATCGTGGGTTGTTTAGTTTTGTACGAAAATTGGTCAAGACCTGAAAAATACTGAAATGTTTCATTCCTTTTGCATATGAACAAACTGATGATGATGATGATGATGATGATGATGATGATGATGATGATGATGAAGATACCAGCTGTGTTGATGAAGATTTTGATGTTGATAAAGAAGCGGTATCTGTTAATAAAAGTGTTCATGAGTTGTGTTGGTAGTGAGGATGTTCTCCTTTCTGCTGAGCAGGATATAGATGAACATGATAATGCTGAGGGAAGAGTTGATGAAGCCAGCTGTTGAGCAGAGTTGATGATGCCAGCTGTGTTGATGAAGATTTTGATGTTGATGAAGAAGAGGCATCTGTTAATAAAAGTGTGCATGAGTCAGTTTTGTTGTGTTTGGGATGAGATGTGATCCTTTCTGCTGAGCAGGATATAGATGAAGATGATAATGCAGAGGGCAGAGTTGATGAAGCTTACTTGTGTACCATCCCGCTGTGTGAATGCTACTCCAGCAAACCAGCGAGCTCTGTTAGCATCAGTTAAAGTGGAGTACCAAACTGCACAGTGCAGAAAACCCTACAGCACAGCATAGGAACTGATCCTACCTGAGCAGATACAGTCTCGGTCATACTGGATGACGTCACTGCTGCGAAAATAAGTCCAAATCCCAGTTCAGCATTGAGCAGGAGCTGAGAGTTCAGTATTGTGCTTTAAACCCGGCTATGAAAAGCTGTGCACTGAGAAACATGCTCATTATAGCCATTAATCTGGACTTAAGATTTTTTGCAATAATAATAATAATAATAATAATTGTTTTATTCATTTTTATTTTGTTAAAATGTTTTATATATTGTCCTCCTGAGTTAATATTGCTGATCAATTTGAATTTATTATTATTTATTGATTTTATTTAATTTTATTTTTCAGTATAAAATGGTTCAAATTGTTGGTCAAAAATGTTGACGGTTTAAATAAGGATACTTTTTTATTTCAGGCAAATTGATGCACTTTAAATCTTTTTGTTTAAAGACTAAAAAATAGTGAATAAAGTTATTCTTTGTTGGAAATTGATCTATATTTCTTCCTTTTTTGTACAGTATTCCATAATGATAACAAGGATTTATTATGTTAATAAGGATACAGTGTATGCAGAGGATTACTTATAACAATTTTTACACAAATAACACAATTTACATTGGGAGGGGCGTGAAATACTTTCTTCTTCCTAGGGGGGGACAGAAAATAATTGAGAAGCACTGCTGTATGTATGTATATAGCTGTATGTATGTGTATATATATATATATATATATATATATATATATATATATATATATATATATATATATATATATATATTACACATCTAGGCTTTTATCATTAATTGGTTCCAGGAGAGAAGACTTAAGTCAAAAAATGACTTAAATCAAATTAGCTTGTCTCTACGCTAGCTTAGGCTAGGTTATGCCAAATTTGCTTGTATAATATATATATATATATATATATATATATATATATATATATATATATATATATACTAGTATATAAATAATGATGTAAACTTTATTTTTTTCTTATTTTGTTTTTCAAACCCATGTATAATCGAAAATGACTTAACTGGAAATGACTGAAGTCAAGGTATACCTGTGTGTATGTATATATATATATAGGTAGGTAGGTAAAGTCTGTTGGGTTCTTACACCCGAGCCTTGTGGCTCATCAGGCCGGTGCTTATCCCCGGTTTCCGTAGCGTGAAGCGACCAGGAGTCCAACTCCTCCTGGATGGGATGCTAGTCCATCACAGGTTACCTTCCCAGTATATTTTTACTGGTACCCATTTATACTGCTGGGTGAACAGAGGCACACTTTTGGTTGAGACCTTGCCCAGGGGTCTTAGCACAGTGAGGGTCTCAGTGGGATTCAAAATCACAACCTCCAGATCATGAGCGCAGCGCCTTAACCACTACGCCACCAGCCCCATATATATATATATATATATAGAGAGAGACAGACAGACAGGCAGGCAGGCAGGTATACTGTGATAGCCTGGTTAGCTATGCAGGGTACCCTTGGGATGGAACTTTGGATTAGGTGATTCAGAAATGAATGAATGAATGACACACACACACACACACACACACACACACAGATCTATATAATCCACTTAACAAACAAGGGTTTACTTATCCCTAAATTGTAGCTGATGGTAAACTAACATTATTAGTAGGTTATTTCACAAGATTGTGATAAATGCTTTCTGTGCAACCTTTCTGAAAATGTTATATGCTAATAGTTCTTTCAATATAACATCATTCCTGTAAAGAGGTACTTGTGAAAAATGCTAATGGTCGTGAACACATGGGAATGTAGGTTGTTTGAACCCGCTCAAAATGCCACTTTAACGCTAAGCACACCATGCAGAAAGCATGTAATTAAGATTTAATGTGAATTAGCCTAAGGTTGGACATTTTAGCCAATTTTTATAATGTGGCAATTCATATATTCAAATCTGTCCTGTCCACCCGAAACATTTTATCAGCAGCAAAATGATTGAAAACAGTTTAAGTTGAGAATTCTGTATTGTTGACACTGGTGGTTAGCACATCCACTTCACAGCAAGAAGGTCCTGGGTTCGGTTCCCAGCCTGGGCATTTCTATGTGGAGTTTGCATGTTCTCCGTGTGCTTGCGTGGGTTTCCTCCGGGTGCTCCAGTGTCCTCACACAGTCCAAAAACATGCACAGTAGGTAAATTGGCTGTTCCAAATTTCCCCTAGGTGTGAGTAGTTGTATGAATGTCAGCCCTGCGATGGCCTGGCGAGCTGTCCAGGGTGTACCCCGCCCTCGCCCAGAGTCGGTTGAGATGGTTGCCAGCCTCCCTGTGACCCTAATTAGAATTAAGCGATTCACAAAATAAATGAATGAATGAATGTCTCACTCTAAATAAACTGCAGCATTTTTATCTCATTTAATCTTATCCTGACAGCATGAACATGTGAGACGGAGAGAGACAGCCGATGCTAAAGGTGGAACAGATGAAACATCAGCCATCTGTGTTTCTACTTTCACCACTGAATATTAATGCATTTCAGATCATTACGGTATGTCAGCAATAAAGAAGGGAACAATAGAATACAATTGGAGAGCCACCTTTTTTTCACACCAAATAGAGGTTTCTGAATATGTGCTACACATGTATTTTATATATATTTATATATATATATATATATATATATATATATATATATATATATAGTATAATAATGTATACAGTAACGAAGACATATAAATAGTGCTGTGTTATGATTTATACTTCATCACTGGGAGTTGAATAAAAAATAATAGGCAAGAAGCCATGACTATCCGGAGCTTAATATTACTCGGGTGAGGCCTTCATTCCAGCTTGTATCCATAGCAACTCTGCTAAACGAACATCTATGGAGCTTGGCACACACCTTTGTTTGGCTTCTGAAGTTTTGCAGAGATTAACTGGAAAAATGAGAGTTCATTTTTAGATGTGGGATTTTCGGGAACGTATTTGCTTGTGTAAATGAAACTTTACCTTCACCTTCTCTTCTGGCTCAATGCCTGAGTTGAGCAATCTTGTCGACAGAGATATTTTGACAAACTCACACACAAATACACACACACACACACACACACGCACGCACACAAACACCCACAGATATAAGCAGACTTTCCATTTCAGATGTTTAAACATAACGCCCTGCTGTAAATTGCCCTTAGACTGAGATGACACATCACTATGCCTTCGAACACAGCGTTGTCCAATGGTACGCAACGTGCAGGTAATTTCTGGCACCTTTGTGAAACTGAAGCGCAATACTATAACTGGAATGCAGTTCTTTTTCTTAGAAGAAGAATCTGTTGTGGCTTGCAGAGGTCTGTTATAACTGCAAGTGTATCATGTGTAGGCAGGAAGGCCTTCAGGTCATGGACAGATTCAGTGTTTACATTATTTACTGTATTGTGCTTCCTGCCAAGATTACGCTATCTGAATCTGTTTAGTGCTACAAATATCCAAATGTACAAAAAGTGGGTGTGGTTTGAACTTAAACCCCTACTCTGCTGAACACCCTATAAAAAAAATCAGAGTTCCAAACATTAGCACATCCCTTAGTGTCTCGCGCTCTCAGTCATTTTTCAAAGCCATTTCATCCTTTTAGGAATGTGCGAGGGCAGGAGCCTATCTTAGCCAATATTGTGAGAAGGCAGCGTACACCTTACCAGTCCATCACAGACCAACGCACACACATCACCATTTACACTTATACCTAGGGGACAGTCAATTTGCTTAATGTGCATTCCATGCAAACCAAAGTACAAATTCCACATATAAATGCCTGAGTTGGGCTCCCGAGTGACGTATCGGCCAGGTGCGTGACTATTAATCCAGAGTTAGCAAGATCAAATCAGGGTTAATGCCACAGTCACCAGTGACTGGGAGTCCATGGGGGCTAATTGACCAAGGTCTCATGGCAGGAGGGATGGCTCACTTCTCTGTCACTCACAGTGATCGCCAGCCAATCATGGGTGTCTGTGAGCTCATTCGTGTGAGGGGTGGATAGCGCTTTCCTTTAGAGCAGTGGTTCTTAACCTTGTTGGAGGTACCGAACCCCACCAGTTTCATATGCATATTCACTGAACCCTTCATCGGTGAAAAATAAAAATATGATTTTTTTACAAATTCAAGACATAGGCACTGTTGTGTTCTTGTATTCCCCATCTCCATGCAGTTTCATGAAGTGTTCCTTTAGTTTTGCCGGTGCGAGACTAGAGTTGCTCAACTTGGCATTGCAAATCATTCAGATAGGATGCTGAGTCCCATCACGTTCCGTGATGCATGTGAATCCATGTTGTACATATTCGTCCGACCACTTTC
The DNA here is from genome assembly GCA_024760905.1 of Plotosus lineatus. Classification (NCBI taxonomy): domain Eukaryota; kingdom Metazoa; phylum Chordata; class Actinopteri; order Siluriformes; family Plotosidae; genus Plotosus; species Plotosus lineatus. The sequence goes on along the minus strand of CM045734.1, from coordinate 20,543,868 downwards.
TTTTTTTGCTCGACATAATATGGATTAAAATATTCCAAAAAAAATCTCACGATTTCACACATTGACTACTGAGAGCGTTAAATTCCCACGGCACTGATTGGCCAAGCAATATAATGTGATCATCTGCAGCCAGTGATGGCCAAGTGGGGCATGTCATCACTAATTGACATGAAGAGTCGGGTGCCACCTCCATGGCAGAGGCTCCGCCGAACCCCAAGGGTTCGATCGAACCCAGGTTAGGAACCACTGCTTTAGAGTGTGTTGGACTGTCCGCACATGCACAGCAGTTCAAAAAGAGGCGGGTGGCTAGGATTGAATGGCATGGAGGGGGCATGAGCATGCTTTTGCCTCTCCCTGGATGATGGAGGTTATGTGATAGGGCAGGCAATACTCTATCAGTGGGAATTAGATACAACTAAAATTAGGGAGAAAAACGGGGGGGGGGGGGCATACACAAAAAAAGAACGAAATAAACATTTGAGCCCAGGATTTGGACCCAGAACCTTCTTGCTGTGAGTCAGAGATGCGAGCCACACTGCTACCTTTCTGCCCCGGTTATGTAACTCTACATCATAATTTGTCAGAAATGATGTGGACAGAAATAAAAATATTTCTGTGACTACTTTTATTTGTACTTATCTATTATTTTAGATGTATTGTGTTAATTTCCCAAACATATATTAACAAATCAACTCAAGCAGAGGTTGTTATAAGGGATCAGTGATAGGATACTGTAAACATGTAACATGGACGTGTTTGTTGAGTCTGGATTAGTAGTTGCTTTAGAGCATCTTACAGGTTAATGGTTAGACTTGGGCAGATAGGAGGAGTTACATCAATCCAGCTTCACTCCTGGTCTTCATTCCTCCACGCTAACAATAGCCACGGCCAACGGAATTATGTTTCTGGTTCTGTCTATCCGTTTCTGTCTGTCCGGGCCATTCCATAACTCAAGACTACTTTGAGGGCTTTTCTTTAAACTGTTGCACAGATGTCCACCTTGACTCAAAGTTGAACCGATTTGATTCGGGAGGTCATAAGTCAAAGGTTAAGGTCACTGTGGATTCATGTGGGCCATTATTATGAACAATATATCGCAAAAATGCTTTGAATGACTTTGTTCAAACATTGCATCTACAGCAATGCTTCTCAAATGGTGGGGCGCGCCCCCTGTGTGGGATGTGATATGATGACGGGGGGTGCAGTGTGATGCCGGGGTGAGCGTGTATGACACTGGGGAACATGCTTTTCTGGAATAGTGTACGAGAATTAAGTGTAATTGCACCTCCACTCCACTAATTGGCAGTGGTGCTCACATTGTTACACTATGATGTAGCGGTTTTTCCCATGACAATATAAAATCTAACAATATAAAATGCAGTAAACGACCCCTCAAGAAACAACACGGAAAAATTTCTAACAGGAATGAAGAGAAAGGTGGAGGGAGACGGAGATATTAAGACATAATTAAGTTGAATGAGTTTAAATAAGGATGTATTTTTTTTATTTCAGGCACATTGGTGCACTTTAAATCTTTTCTATTAAAGATTGAAAAGAAATATTAATGAAGTTTTTCTTTATTGTAAGTTGAACTATATTTCTTTCTTTTTTTATTTTTAATGTTAATAAAGATACAATGTTTTGCAGCGGTTTACTAATAACAATTTTATAGACAAATAATACTATTTATAGTCGCTCGGGGGGGGGGGGGTCCCCTTCCTAGGGGGGCGCCACAGAAAATAATTGAGAAGCACAGATCTACAGAGACATATCAAAATTAAATAGGCCTCCTCTGTTACTAAGTTTTTTCTGTGAAACTCATTTGACATCAAACTTTTTCATACATCATTATTTTTGTATCTTAGTTTTGAGAAAAGTTTATTGCGGCGAGCTTTGCTGTGAACACAGAGCGCAAAAAAACGTCTGATTATCAAAGGGAGCATACGGTGGGTCAGTCTGCTCACTGCCTTAACCAGCACCAGATCACACAAAACCTTGAGATTCCTCTTGTTACAGTTAACAGAATGATGGTACAATCTACCAGCAAAGGCAAGGAGTCAGCAGCATCACGCTCAGGGTAGACCTGGACCTTCTGATAACTGTCTTCGGACTGTCAAATGGACTGTTGAAAGTAATTGCTGCTGTAAATAAACTTTGCAGAGAAACTCCAAGTGAGGCTACTAAATATTTTCAGATTTAAATATAAATCTTATAAATTATGGTGTTGGTTTACTTTTGACACTGTATATCCACTGTGAAACAAAGAGGATTTGATAAGTTTTGAGGGGGATGTAGGTTAAAGGTCATCGCCGCCTCAAGATCATTCCTTGCTTGTGAACGCAGGTTCCAATTTTGCTTCAAATATCAACTTACAACCAAGGATCTTCTCTTCTTTTCTTTTCGGCTTTTTCCCATTCTCGAGCGTCGCCATTGGATTCGCACATTTGATTTGGCAGAGGTTTTTACGTCGGATGCCCTTCCTGTCACAACCCTTTTAGCAAGGGACAGAAACATGCTGACGACTTTGCAGCTACTCTTTACGAAAGTCAGCAATGGTTCTTTTACATGCCTCTCACCATAGACAGTGACAGACATGGCCCGCCTTTGATAACCCAGTTAGCTGCACTGGGGGGACAGTGACAACCCTGTGGGGACTCGAACCCCCAACCTTTGGATCAGCGATCCTGCGCCCTACCCACTAGACCATCACTGCCCCTAACTTAGAACCAAGGATGAATTTATAAAAATTGAAAGATATAAAAGGTCAGGATCGTTGTAGCTTCATGTCTATCCTTTATCTGTGAACACTTTGTATACCACACTGAGGCATATAGCACCAAGGTGGTAGTTTTAGTTTGGTTCTGCAGCAAAGACAAAGCTCCGTTCATGTACATCCAATGATGACATCAGCTCATGGTGCAGCATTTTATCTACCACGGTGCTCAGAGTCTAATTTGTAGCCTGTATGATATCCCACTAAAAACATTCCACCACTGAGGTAAAAATTCCACCAATGGGGATTTGTCAAGCGCGTCTCTCACTCAGCCGGAGAGCGTACAGGCTGTCCCCAGCACGTTTTTCAGACTTTGGCTTGATCTCAGTGGGAATCTGATGCTCTTCCTTTATACATCACTTCCACCAGTGAAATCAAACGTCTTAAAAATTCTGAAGATCTCCATGGAGGAAAGGTATATAATTAAACTACAGGAAACTTTACAGCATCCTACTAAGAACAAATGTATCCCAGTATGCTCAGTGAACAAGCAGCAGTACTCCAAATCTGTAAGGGGAAAAAACATTAATTTTTACCCATGTCAAACATCTTCAAAAGCTCTTCAGGTGATAATAAAGCGCCATGTGCTTTAGGACTTTGCCAAAGAGCATGTCAGTATCTATTAGTATTCATCTTGGAGACCCAGGTGCGGTTTAGTCTTTACTCTGTACTTAGTTGATTTTCATGTCATCTGATAGGAACATGTCCCCAGATAAGAACACAGAGTACACACTCCAGTGTCAGTAAGTATAGGGAGGTAAACTTGGGGAAGCCGATGCTTTGATGAATGGCACTGTCAGTGGCGGCTGAAATGAGCTTTGCTAAGATGTACGGAGTTTGTCACTTAGATGAAGGAGAAAGGTCCATCTGTGCTACCATTGTATTGTTCTAGGAAATACAATACGGCTGGATATTACCAAAACCACCATCTCTGTCCCAGGAGGATATTTATTTCTAATAGAATTGTAGGTTCATAACAGCTCAATATATGCTAGTGCAACATCTACTCCGTATGCTGTATTTATATGTACATACACACACACACACGTGTGTGTATATATATATATATATATATATATATATATATATATATATATATACATACAGTAAGCCCTCGATATTCGCGGGGGTTTGGTTTCCGGCCACTCCCCACGAATGAAGATAATCCGTGAGTTCTGTACCCAGAAATAAAACCCCATGTATCATATTACATGCGCGAATGAGCAACCAGAGGTAAAATACTATGTATCTATTACGTGCGCTAAAATATGCTTCTTAAACACATTCTATAGACAGTCTTACTCATTAATACAGTATTAATGTCATAAAATGTAGTAATGATTAAGGAAAACTTTTCAATTTTTACTGTTATATTTATTGATGATAAAATATAAACATTACACAGCATATACTTTTGTAAAGCACTAGTATTAAAATCTTTTTCAATTATTATTCCAGTAGAGTACCTAAGTTAATGTTTAGAATGTTTGTGCATGAGATTTTATGTTCTGTTGCATGTTTAACAAACGATACCAAGAGGATAAACTTTATTACGCATCATGTCCTTTTACATTGTACTTGGAGTGACGTCTCCAAGATGGCGCTGCCTCGAGGGTGACGTTGCGGATTTCTCAGAGTCAAATTGTTTCTTTGTTCGTTTTAATTTGTTTTATTTGTTATTTTGTTTGTTCATGTTTTGCACTATGCTCGTCTCTGACCGGTCGGCCCTACTACAGCTATGAGATCGGAGTCTTCAGCTCCTATCCTGAGCTAATATGCTATGGTAGCTCAATGCTAGCCACACCCTGGCTAACAATAAGCCCAGGCAGGAAGGGGCCGAATGACGACTACGACGCTTGGGATTGCAGGGGATGAAGGCCGTTTAGCCGGCTGGTGCAATCGCCCCATTGTGTGCACTCTCCTCGAGCCATGTTTCACAGAAACACAGCATGGAGCAGTCCTGTAGATCCCTCTGCCCTGCAATCTGAGCATGAAGCTCGTCCATCTTGTTTCGCAGGGACTGAACATTTTCAAGCAGTCTGACCGGAAGTGCTAACCTTCCACTTCTAACCAAGCACTGGAGACTCTGTGAACTCTGCCTGGTCTTATTGTTAGCCAGGGTGCGGCTAGCATTGAGCTACCATAGCATATTAGCTCAGGATAGCATATTGGCCTACAGCTACAGACGAGCATAGTGCAAAACATGAACAAACAAATAAAAACGAACAAAGAAATAATTTGACTCCGAGAACTCCGCGCCGTCGCCCTCTAGGCAGCACCATCTTGGAGACGTCACTCCAAGTTCAATGTAAAAGGACATGAAGCGTAAATAAGTTTATCCTTTTGGCATTGTTTGTTAAACATGCTACAGAACATAAAATCGCACGCACAAACATTATAAACATTAACTTAGATACTGTACTGGAATAATAATTGAAAAAGACTTTAATACAACAGTTCAGAGGAAACTGTCGTTTCTTCCGGAGAAAGTCTTATTTCTTCAGAAGAGACATCCAGTGTTTTCTATCACTTAGCCAGAGAAAACACACAGCATTTGAGTGGCATCATATGGCGTTCAAATGGATGGAAGAAGATTCAGAATTGCAAAAACTCAATCAGCAATCAGCTCCAGGAAGATCAAAGAAAGTCTAAAGTGACCTATGAGTCCTGTTACAATTAGAAGACGCCTATGTGAAGTCGAGCTATCGGCAAGAAACCCCTGCAAAGGACCACTGTAGAAAAAAAACAATGATGTGCTGAAGAGGTTACATTTTGCCAAAATGCACATTGACTGGCCTGCAGAGGAATGTGTTGACTGATGAAAGTAAGATTGTTCCTTTTGGGTCCAGTGGTCCCCCTAGACCACCAGACACTGAATTCAAACCACAGTACACTGTGAAGACCGTGAAGCCTGGTGGGGCAAGTATCATAATATGGGATGTTTCTCATACTACAGTGTTGGGCCAATTTATCACATTCCAGGGATCATGGATCAGTTAGAATCTATCAGAACACCTGCAGAGCTCGTGTTGCCTTACGCTGAAGAAGAAATGCCCTTGAAATGGGTTCCAACAAGACAACGACCCCAAACATGCCAGTAAACGGCAACATCTCGGTTCCAGATCAGTAAGATTGATTGTATGGAGCAGCAGCCTGATCCCGAACCTTCAGCCAATGGAAAACTTGTGGTTTGTCATCAAAAATGCAGCTTTTGAGGCAAAACCAAGAAATACAGAAGAACAGTGGCATGTAGTCCAATCATTCTGAGCTGAGAAACCTGCTGACAGGTACCAGAAGCTAGTCGACTTCATGCAACACAGATGTGTAGCAGTTCTCACAAACAGTGATTATATAAATAAATATTAGTTCAGTGATTCAAAGGAAAACAAAATCTTACAATATATATATATATATTATATCCAGTATATGTATATGTGTGTGTGTGTGTGTGTGTATGTGTGTATGATCATTAATTTTATGAACCACTTTATCTTAATTAGGGTCACACAGAGGCTGGCACCCATCTTAGCCAACTCTGGGTGAGGGCATAGGCAAGCTGAGAGCTATGCAGCTACTCTTAACCAAAGTCAGCAATGGTTCTTTTACCATAGACAGTGAGAGACATGGCGCTGGTCTTTGATAATCCAGTTAGCGGCACTGGGGGGGGACAGTGACAACCTGTTGACAGTGGGGCTTGAACACTCAACCTTAGGATGAGTGATCCAACACCATACCACCAGGCCAGGCCAACACCATTATATACTGTGTGTGTGTGTGTGTGTGTGTGTGTGTGTGTGTGTGTGTGTGTGTATATATATATATATATATATATATATATATATATATACAGTGATACCTCTGCTCACGAACATAATTGGTTCCCAGAAAGTGTGTGTAAGGCGAAAAGTTCGTCTTCCGAACATTTATTTCCCATAAGAAACCATTAAAATGAGAATAATCCGTTCCCAGGTCCCCATAAAACATAATTTTCCACTGAATAAGCCTTAAAACTACACAAAAATATACCTTATTTTATGTATAATAAATGTGCTATTGTATTGTAATTAAAGAAATAAACTGTACTGTATAATAACGTCGTTTTATTTACCTTTGTGATGGTAGTTGATGGCTTGATGGAATGGAGTGGGAGGAGGAGGGAGGGAGGGACTTACTGTTTGGAAGGAGAGTTTGGAAACGCCTACTGTTTGGAAACACCCTTAGCCACACACGCACCCTTAATAGCTTCCTTGTTCTTAAGGATGGGAGCAATGGTAGACTTAGCGTACTGGTACTGGGACGCTGAGTCACACAAACGCACACCTCGTTCGTGTTTTTCAATGATCTCCGCCTGTGGTGGGGTCTTTTTCGGTCCCATAATAGCAAAAGTACACTCAATATGGTCCAAAATGTCTATCAAACACAAACCACTTCCGCATTCAAAGAAAGGGGGTGACGAACTGTGACGCCGTGAGCGTGTGTCAGCTTCTCGTGGCCGCCACCGTGGTGCTGTTCGACCGCGTGGTTTGATTCGTCCGCCCAAAACTAGTTCGTCAGCAGAGACTATATGCTCGCAAATTTAATGTTCTTGAGGCGAAAAGTTCGTGAGCTTAAGCGTTCGTCAGCGGAGGTTTTACTGTATATATAAGTGGTCTTCTGTGTTTATTTTTATGCTTTTTTTTAATTATCACAAAAAATCTAAATGATGTCCTGCAAACACAATGTCAGAAAAAGCTTAACACTGGGAATTGTATAAATGTATAAATATAATATAATATAAATGTATAAAGAATGCTCCTTTGATAAGCTAACTTAGTTTATCCAGCCTTGTGTTTTAATAAACCTTCTGTCTTGTTCCTACGATTCAGTAACTGAGCATCACAGCAATAATATTAGCAATCAGAACAGTGTATAAAGTACAAAAACCCAAAATCATTGCAATAAAACAATCAGGTACGATAACTACGAGCACTTAAACACTAAAGCCAATTTCTACTACAACAGAATACAACAATCTGCTCCAGATATCAATCCGTCCAGTCCAGGTATGTTTGTTTGCAAACACAAAGTTCAGGTCTATCCATGCTCCTGTTATTATAATCTTTCAGATGCCAACTCTTGAATATCACAATAACGTTTTATACTGTGACTTATTTACAAATACAGCAGGCTCAAGTCGAAGAACACCTCCAGTCTTTTTAGAACATTTAACATAAGATAATGCTTACGTTAAAAGCGTAAAGTACACTTTGGTGTGTTCCTCGTGAGTAAAACGATTCTGAAAGCATTGAAATCAAGGGGGGGGTGATAATTATTCACACACCCATAACACGGACACTTTAGCCATTTTGTCTAGAGATTTCGTTTCGGCTTTTTCCCTTTATCAGGGGTGGGTCGCCACTGCGAATGATTCGCACGTTTGATTTGGCATAGGTTTTTACATCAGATGCCCTTAGTGACACAAACTTAGGGACAGAAACACGCTGACGACTTTGCAGCTACTCTTAACGAAAGTCAGCAATGGTTCTTTTTACATGAACCTCTCACCATAGACAGTGAGAGTCATGGCCGGCCTTTGATAACCCAGTTAGCTGCACTGAGGGGGACAGTAACAACCTTGTGGAGAGTGGGACTCGAATCCCCAACCTTTGGATCAGCGATCCAGCGCCGTATACCACCAGGCCACCACTGCCCACACTTTAGCCATTTTGTCTTGCATTCTGATATTTTAACAAGGCTGTGGCTTAAGATTTACAGCTATCACCAGTTCCTAAGCCAGTTGTGGCAAAATCATGGAAATTGTATGGAGGTACATTGAACATGTATGTAATGCGTGTCCATTCACAGACCAGTTGCAATTCGAGTCGGGGCTCAGTTATAATTGGACAGGTGTGTAGATGTACACGTGTGTTCAGAGACAAAATTGAATAGAAATAGCAGACAAATTGTCAGACAGATGTGTTTTATTTATATAGCTATTTACAGTGATCCCTCGCTACTTCGTGCTTCAGTTACTGCGGCTTCAGTGCATCGCGGATTTTTCAAAAATATTCATCAAAAAATTAAAAAATAAGGAAAAATAGTGAAAAAATTAAGGAAAATGCTACAAAACAAGGCTAATTATGTAATAAAACCCCAAACAAACAAAAACAACAAAAAAAAACCCAAAACCCCCCAACAAAACTACTTACATTTTTATGTGAGGTGCACATCTGAGTGTGCGCACATCTGTATGTGTGTGTATTTATATTTAATTTACATCGTATGCATTATTTTTGAATGTTTCATTGTTTTTATAAGCATTTATAGTGTTGACTATGTATTTATTGAGATTATATGCACATATACATGTGTGTATATGTCAGTCAGGGGGGTCGATCCTACTTCACGGAATTCAGCGGTCGCAGAGGGGGGGTTGTCAGTCCCCATTAACCGCGGAAAGTGAGGGATCCCTGTAGTCCTCAGTGCATGTCTTTCGACTAGGAGGAATGTGCAAACTCCACACAGATACAGCTGGGCTGAGCCAAGAACTTGAACTCATGACCTTCCTGCTGTGTGGCAGACAGGCTAGACTTTTTTTTTTTCCTTTCGGTTGTTCCCTTTTTCAGGGGTCAATTTGGCATAGGTTTTTACGTCGGATGCCCTTCCTGACACAACCCTTATCAAGGGGCAGGAACACGCTGACGGCTATACAGTAGGGGTGTCATTGAAAACCTATTATTGGTATCGATATATTGATAAAAAAATTTCCGATGCATCGATACATTAGAATATTGCTGTACTGTTCCATAAATGCATTAAATAGAACCGACTAAGATATATTACAGTAGTTTGTATAATGCATTGAATACAGCGAGTCGTTGATTTACGACCTATGCGAGTTTCGTCTGATCGACTTGACGACCGCAAAAGTGGTGAAGCATGATTCATGGCCGTGCAGTGCGAGTGTTGCATGCGACAGTTGTTTGCGCTGCCGGCAGCACCAGCATCTTAAAATGCCAAGCAGGAGATGATGCAGCTTCACTTTCTAACTGCTCAGAGCAAATTTATTCATCTACTTTCAATGCCACGTCACTGTGGCGCGAAGCTGAGAGCCAATCCTTTCTGTGTGGGCGGGTCCAATACCTTGAAGTTCTAATTTTATTGGACTCACAAGCTGAAGTGTTTATGTGACAGGAAGCGTATCCCAAGTTTTGGCAATCAGCTGCTCTGCGGGTTGAAGTTTTTCCATGTCTGTCCATTTGTCTTTACTTGCCAGCTGTGCTTGGCTTCGTGGAAATGAGCCAATCAAAACGAGGGAAATTTATCTCTTCACTCAAACAACACGCGCAGTCTATGGTTGTTGTTATAATCCAATAAAGTTGGAGTTTGAAGCTATTGGACCCGCCCACACGGTGGAGTACAGAAAGGATTGGCTCTCCGCTGTGTGTCACAGTGACGTGGAATCGAAAATAGATGTATTGATTCAGAAGATGCACATATCTGCATTATCCGGTGATAAGTGTCTCTTCTTGTTCAAAATGATCCGTGCTGTT
>CM045734.1:20503563-20521063 GCA_024760905.1 Plotosus lineatus | reverse complement strand
AACAGTACAGAGTAACGGTGTGTGTTTAAGACGCCTCTCATATATATTTAAAGTTTGTTAGTGACTCAGCAGGCTGCTGATGAATATTTAATCAGTCAGAGTTGGAACATGAATAAATAGTGGAGTTTGTTGTGAGAGAGCAGTGTTTTATCAGCTCCAGCTAAATGATTTAAGCTCTAAAGCCTTTGCTAAGTTAATGTGTTGGAAAGAGAAGCTTGTGTGAGCGCAAATGTCATCATCTTGTTTCTTCGTCTACCGATTGCACAAAATGAAATGTAGCAATCGATTTATTCCAGGCTGAGTGAAGAGAATGCAAATGAGACACAAGCATCTCACAGTGTCTCTGATTGCGAGCCGTGTGTGAGAGAAATTACTTGGAATCTATCTTTGAGTGCTTGAATGAGCCACTACTGGTATTCACTGGTGTGTGTGTGTGTGTGTGTGTGTGTGTGTGTGTGTGTGTGTGTGTGTGTGTGTGTGTGTGTGTGTGTGTGTGTGTGGGCTGGGCAGCTGTGGGCTATTAGTCAACATCAAATCTTGCTTGCTGCAGTGACATGACGAACCATTTGGGAATCTCAAAAAGGATTTTGATTTGCTGTTATTTTCAGAAGACGAGGAAGTATATGTAGAAATAATCCGTAGATCTGTTCTGCTCGTGTTCTTTCACATTCAGGGTCACATTTTTTACAGCAAGAGTTGAATTAATTTTTTGCTAAGATCTTGTGTTGATGACTGGAGAGATCAACCACTGTGTATAGTCTTCTCCAGCATCCCTAAAATCTTCCTCTTAGGTTGAGATCAGGGTAAATATATGTTTGGAGATGATTCCACCTTGTCCATGAACCACACTTTCACTATTCGAGTTTGAGGGATCCTGGCACTGTTGTCCTGGAATATGCTGAACCGTCTAGGAGGGACAAAAATCTGTTGATAGTCAGTCCCACAGTGAATTGATCTCAAAATATTTCATTTAAAAAAATGAACCAATCCTCAAAAGATTACATTTTAAAATGAGTCGATTCCTAAAATGAATCCAAAATGAATCATTTCGAAAATGAATCAATCCCCAAAAGATTCAATCCTAAAATGTGTCAATTTTAAAATGAGTTCATCCTGAAACATGTGTCAGCATGAGCCAATTCAAGTCGAATTTTATTCTAAAATAAGTCAATTCCAAAATAAATCAGTCCCAAGAGTAATTAATCTCAGAAGGAGTCATTCACAAAAACGAGTCAGTCAAGGAATGAGTCGGTTCCCTGAATCAAGGTGCTGATAAATACAAATAAGTTTTATAGGTACTGTATAATAATGCTAATAATGCCACTAGTACTGCCAATGATAATAATAACAATAATAATAATAATAATAATGATGATGATGATGATGATGATGATGATGATGATGAAGAATATATCCTGGCAGTGGTGGCCTGATGGTAAAGATGCTGGATCACTGATCCCAAGGTTGGGTGTTCAAGCCCCACTCTCAATGGGTTGTCACTGTCCCCCCAGTACAGCTAACTGGGCTATCAAAGGCCAACCATGTCTCTCACTGTCTGTGGTGTGAAGCGTAAAACAACCATTGCTGATTTTCGACAAGAGTAGCTGCATAGCCGTCAGCATATTTCTAGCCTGCGATGGCCTGGTGATCTGTCCAGGGTGTACTCTGCTCTCACTGGGATGGGCGCAAATCTCCCTGCGACCCTAATTCGGATTAAGCGGTTACAGAAGATGATGATGATGATGATGATGATGATGAATATATCCATGTTTACTTTTAGGAATGTGAGCTCAGCCGGAGAAGAGGCAAGGAGGAGGATGAGGGAGTGCGAAGGTCTGACAGACGCTCTGCTTTTCGTCATCCAGACTGCTCTGGGGAACAGTGAGATTGATAGCAAGGTTTGTGTCTGTCTTCTTTTTTCCTCCACACCATTCACTATGGCGCAGATTTTGTGCTCGGATGCTCTCTCAAGGTTGCCGGCTTCTGTCTCCTAAATGGTGTTCTTTAATCATGATTTAATGGCGCTCCTTTTCAGGGTGGCGACGCTGGCCGAGGAAACGTGTTTATGGTAATGAGAATTGAGCGTTGAGCTGTGCTGATGCTACACGCTGGACTCAGCGTTCTGCCTCTGGTCATTTTTGAACTGCAGCTCATTACAGCTTCCTCAGCACCTCCTCCCCTCCTTCTTCTCCTCTGTCTCATCCATCTTTTCCACTTTTGCCAACTTTCTGCTCAAGCCTAAAGCAAAAAAAAAAAAAATAAATAAAAATAAAAAACTTCATGTAGCTCTTGCATCAGAATACACTCCAGAAGTCTGACTATGTTTATTTCATCATTATGAGAAAAAGCAAAGTAAAACAACTTTATTTAGTAAGAAAATTCTATTCTAGTCTTTTTTATTCTATTCTATTCTATTATTGTATATTATATATGCAGCACAATGCGGTTAGCATGTCCACCTCACAGCGAGAGAATCCTGTGCTTCGCTGTTCCTGTGCGGAGTTTATATGTTCTCCTTGTTGCTCTGGTTTCCTCCCAGAGCTCACACACGTGCATAGTAGGCTTAACTTGGCAGCTCCAAATTGCCCCTAGTTGTGAGTGTAATCATGAGAGGTGTGTGTGTGTGTGTGTGTGTGTGGTTGTGATTGTATCACCCTACAATGGTCTGGTGAGCTGTTCAGGGTATGTTCTGCCTTCGTCCACTGTCAGGTGATAGGCGCCAGCCTCCAGCGACCCGAGTAGGTGTGAGCAGCTCGGCAAATCAGTGAGTTTGTATATTTTGTATATTATACACACTACCTCATCATTTATAAATAATAGAATTCAAAACCTCACGTGTAGCTAATTTGTGGTGGTAGTGGTAGGCCTCCGTCAGTCCCGAAGGACTATGGCTGCGCTCTGGCTGGTATCCCGGCTGGTGATACTCCCCAGTGCGCAGAGCCCGGGTAGGGAGTAATGAGGGACAGGCTGTTACCCAAGCAGCAAGTCCCCCGTCTCGGCGCCACCGGAAGGATCCAATGGAAAGGCAAGTGCCGATACAACTGGGTTCCGGTGCAGGAGAGAATCTACGGTCAATTAACCTACAGTGCACGTCTTTGGATTGCGGGAGGAAACCGGAGCACCCGGAGGAAACCCGCACAAGCACGGGGAGAACATGCAAACTCCACACAGAAACACCCAGGCCGGGAATCGAACCCAGGCCTTCTTGCTGTGAGGCGGACGTGCTAACCACTACGCCACCGTGCCGCCGTAGCTAATTTACTGTACTCGATTTTAATTTAACATCTGTATATACAACATCAGGCGGAATGGTGGTGTAGTGGTTAGCACGTCCCGCCTCACAGAAAGAAGGCCTGGGTTTGATTCCTGGCCTGGGCGTTTCTGTGTGGAGTTTGCGTGTTCTCCCCATGCTTGCGTGGGTTTCCTCCGGGTGCACCGGTTTCCTCCCACAATCCAAAGACATGCACAGTGGGTTAATTGGCCGTTCCAAATTGCCCGTAGGTTCACATCGTGCAGAAGGCTATGGAAAACCACTGCACTAATCCTGCCAAGAAAAACCTCCATGAAGATGATAACCAGGGCGTTATCCTTCATGGCGGGTCGCCAATGGTTAGATAGATAGATAGATATACAACATCTGGAAATATTTAAATGGAGCGACTCTATAATGTAAATTCCTTGCTAAAGGTTTAAGGATGAGTGAGACATAACAGAATATTTTATTAGAGCTGGATTTATTGAAACTCATCCGACTTTTCAGGTCGTCTGATGTTTGTGTGACAATCCACGACGTCTGACAGTCGCTGCACCCAGACACGAGTGGATTTTCTATAGGGACGCATTTGTTGCCTAATGTTAGATCCTGAGAGGTGTTCTGCACCTTATCCTTTGGTATGCTGACTCGCACAGTACGCTTTAGTGTGTGCCTGAGACACGTCCTCTGATATTCTGCAGTTGATTTCCCTTATGGTGCGCTGTGCCAACTCGGGGCAGATCCGCCTCACTTTTATTCTGGGAAAACCGTCTCTTTCTTTTTTTAATCCAAAAGCAAAGAACTATCTTACCATAACAGAGATAATGAGCTTGAAATATCATAACCAGCCTAAATTCCATCCTTCAGCCATTATCCATGCCGCTTATACGTCAGGAAGCTGGAGCCAATCCCATCGGACTATTATTCGTCTATTACAGGATTAACACCGACACAAATAACAGCTCACACTCACAGTCACACCGATGGGTGATAAAGAACAGACAGTTAACCTAATGTGGATGTATTTGGACTGTTGGAGGAAACCAGGATACCAGAAGAAACCCATGCAAGCATAGGGAACACCACTCAGAAAGATCTGAGGTCGAGGTTCGAACCCTGAACCTTCTGGTTGGAAAGAAAAACTGTTTTTGTTCTCGTATAATTCTTGAAAAATGCAGCCGTGTAGCAGGGAGTTTGATTTGTTGTCCAACAGGTGTGTTTCCAGATGTTGTAAATGTTATGGAATTGTGAGCTGTGGGTAGAATCACTATTCTTTTGATCTTCACACTGCATTCATCCTCTGTATTACTCGCTCTATCTTCATCGCTGCTCTTTAATCATTTCTCAGCTTGAAGTAAAGCGCAAGCACGTCTGCTGTTGGCCTTTTGGACAATTCACGCTAATCAGTCCGTTTTCACTCCAAGCCTGCCATTACCCACATTCCTCACGGCTGGTGTTGAGGCCATTACAGCCGCCCTGTTGAGCTGTAAATGCTGAGAATGACACACCTGTTCTTTGCCATGCTGTCAGGCCAGAACCTGTTGAAACCGAAGCGCCAGAAAAGACACTTCTCTGATCCTGTTAAACACGTGAAATACATCACAGATTCTGAGGAAATGATGGATGACAATTCTGATCTGACAGGTGATTTTTTTTTTTTTTCCATCATGCCTGAGAATAAAAACAACAGCAATCAAGCTGATATGATGCGAAGAAGCTGTAAAGTGTGTTTGCGCTGGGAGAGGTACAACACACACCAAGTCAGTTATTATCAGGTAATAATCCCCATTAAGAACATGAGGACCCTGATACGCAGCTGGGGCTTGTTGGACTGCGTGTCATCCTGCATATTTCATCTCTACTGCCATATTGTATAATTCCATAAATATTGATTTAGATATTATTTTATTGGGTTTTTTTTTTTTATTATGACACCCAGCACAGCCACAGTCTGTTATACTGCTGAAACGAAATCGACCAATCAGAATCAAGTATACAGAGTTAGTGTCCGGATGTCTTTTATTTCTTTTGTACCAAAATAATTACACATTTTTTTCTCTCACTGAATGAATTTCCGTGCCTCTTCTCCTTGTATCCTTCATTGTTTTCTCGACTTCTCTTTCATGAAGTTAATGGAATTTTAAAAAACACAGCATGTTATTTTTTTTTATTTGTCACCTCCCACTGTTACAAAACAAACACTGGCACTGGAGACTCCTTCCATATCGTTCATTAACACTATTATACAATTTGAAAGATTTTATTTATTTATTTTGATGAATGAGTGTATCGGCGCTACAATAGAAGGGAATGATATAGGTTTGGATTTAAAGGTTGCATAGATCCATACACATAAAAAAACACACACATGTGTTGTACATCTGTCACAGCAAAAATAGGTGAGGTGTGTACGTCAAATCATGCGAAAGTGATACAATTCATTCATTTTCTGTGACGCTTAATCCGAATTAGGATCACAGGGAGGCTGGCGCCCATCCCAGCTGACTCTGAACGAGGGCAGAGGACACCCTGGACAGCTCACCAGGCCATTGCAGGGCAGAAACCTGCTGACAGCTATGCAGCTACTCTTGTCGAAAGTCAGCAATGGTTCTTTTACATGAACCTCTCACCATAGACCAGTGCTTCTCAATTATTTTCTGTTACGCCCCCCCTAGCAAGAAGAAAACAATTCGCGCCCCCCCCCCACCACCCACTTTCCGCCGCAACTATAAATTATAACTTTTTTCTATAATATAGTTACAGGTATATCTCTTCATTATATCGTATCCTTGTTAACATAAATAAAACAAAAAGAAAGAGATATAGTTCAACTTACAAGAATAACTTTTTTAACATTTTTTATTAGTCTGTAAAAGAAAGTGCATCAATTTGCCTTAAATTTAAAAATAATTATATCCTTGTTACATTTTTGACAAACTTACCACACCATTTGCTGCTGAAAATAAAATCAATAAATAATTAATTCAAATTGACTTCAGAAACATTAACTCAGGAGCACAATATATAAACACTTTAACCTACAAAACAAGAACAAATAGAACAATTTGTGCTGATTTTTTTTTCTCAAAATGAGGAAGCCAAGATTAATGGCTACAATGAGCACGTTTTGCAGCGCACAGCTTCTCAAAGCGAGGTTTGAAGCATGACACTGCAACTCTCAGCTCCTGCTCAATGTGCAATGAGGGCGCCACTGCCAACTACTGGAGTGGATGTGCAATTACACTTTCTTGTAGTACGGCGGAAAAAAAGCATGTTCTCCTGGGTCACACGCGCCCCCCTCAGCATCCCATCGCGCCCCCCCAGGGGGGCGCGCCCCACTATTTGAGAAGCACTGCTATAGACAGTGAGAGACATGGTTGGCCTTTGATAACCCAGTTAGCGGTACTGGGGAAGGGGGAGGGGGACAGTGACAACCCATTGAGAATGGGGCTTGAACCTGCAACCTTAGGGTCAGTGATCTAGCACCTTTACCACTAGCCCACCACTGCCAGTGATACAACTGTTTTGCAAGAAAAAATAAAGTACAACACTCAAGTTTTCGTACGATGTCTCAGTCTATCAATGCTGAAAAATGTTCCATAATGCACGAGGGTCTATTAAAAGGGGCATATCATGTGTTTATTTTTCGAGAATCATACCATTTTGAGTGCATCAGATGACCAAAAAAGGCGTATGAAAGTGGTTTATCAATACAGTTGTATGATGTCGTAGTGAATTGCACACCAGACATAGGAAATTTAACTGAAATCAAGTATTAGCGGCAAGCCTGGAAACATTTCAACATGTTTAAAAACTCCATGACAACAGTCGACAATCACATTACCCATCACACAGAGTTCCGTACGATGCCCACAACTATTATAAATTGAAGCAAATTCATTTCGTAGACCTGTTTTATACCTATTTTGCGACCCTATGTAACGGGCTTATCAGATTTACGAACTTTATGATATCAAACAAAGTTACACTTTTTTTTATTTTTTTTTTTTACTGTGGTGAGAAGTGGCATTGCAGTTTTAAAAAGAATCAACCTTGTGAACATTCAGAATGAACAACTGAGTAGAGGCGTTGCTTATATAAATACAACATCGGGGAGATCATGTTCAGCTGCTGAGATCGGCAAGAGATTTGAGGAAAATGTTGATTCGGGAAAAAACAATTAGCGCAATCATGTTAAAGTGTTAACAAGGTTTGCTCCATAAGGTTTTAATCGTTTATCTGAAAGCTTTTAGTTGAAATATTTCCGATTAGCGAAGCCTGGCTGGAAGAACGCACGTTGTTCATGTCAGTCTGTTTTGTTTTCTCTGAAATGGCGGCGTATAATCCTGACAGTGTTTCTCTGATTACAGTCATTATTTTTGTTTGCAGAGAGGCTCGTCCTCTTTGCTTGGAGACGGCAAAAACAAGCAGCCGCAGCAAGTCAGTCATTTTTCATCGTAATTTTCCCACGTTTATTCCCTCACTGGCCTGGCAGGCATCCCTCTCCTACAGCTACTGTGGCTCTCTTTAATACCTCGTTAAATGGAGTGTGAGTTAAATGGCGATGGATCAGACTTTTCATGTTTTCCGAACAGAATTTATTCTTTAATCTTGTTTAAATGGAGGACAAAGTATATAATTATATAACCAGGCACTTTGGGATGGGTGATCGCCCTGGTTCTTTCTAGCACAGAATCTGAAGGAGAACCGAGATGAACCTTTTGTTGTGTAAGAAGCGATGCACAAGACGCTGTTTTCAGTAATGGCCACTTAATGCTTTTGATCATTATTTGGCTTGCTGGCAACAAAGCATTAACTTGCTGCAGGTCATCCTTCCTCTTCTTCCCTTCTGCACTGCTATGTATCTGAGCACGATGTGTTGTTAAGACTTGTCTTTTTTTTTCATCTTGTTCTTTTCAGACCATAGAAAACTGTGTGTGTATTTTGAGGAACCTCTCATATCGATTGGCGGCGGAAACTTCTCAGGGACAGCAGATGGGCACCGAAGAGCTGGACGGCCTCCTGTGCAGTGACTCCAATGGGAAGGATGGAGAGAGTTCAGGCTGCTGGGGGAAGAAGAAGAAGAAAAAGAAGACATTGGATCAGGTAGGCGTCATGTTATCAGAAGAAGAGAGGAAATGCGCAGGGTTTTTTTTTTTTTTTTTTTTTTTTTGGGGTCATGTTCAACATGTTCCCGATGAACTGAAAGGCTTTCCGCTAACAGCGTAAAAAATGTCAAACTTCTGGCTTGAAATCTTACAAAAACATTGTGGCGTTAAAGATCTGTCACTTATAGCAGACAGTGGTCAGAAAATGAGAGTTGCAACTGAGATTTAAACCGTCTACCATATGTTTTATATCAACTTTTAAATGAGATATATCACCCCAGTGCAGCGAACTGGGTTATCGAAGGCCGGCCATGTCTCTCACTGTCTGTGGTGAGAGGTTCATGTAAAAGAGCCATTGCTGACTTTAAAGAGCAGCTGCATGGCTGTCAGTGTGTTTCTGCTCTGTGATGGCCTGGCGAGCTGTCCAGGGTGTACTCTGCCTTCGCCCAGAGTCTGCTTGAATGGATGCCAGCCTCCCCGCGACACTAATTAGGATTTAGCGGTTACAGAAAATGAATGAATGAATGAATGAATGATATATTAATAATATATTATTCAATAGGATTGGATTGAAAGTACTGATTAAAATTCCCAAGTCCACCTTAACACACTACAGAAGGGGCAAAATGTCACTGGTACATGAAAACTGAATTACTGTACTCACTAAATGCATACTGTATATCGAATGCCAGGCCTGTAGATAACATGTCGCTTTCTTGCTAGCTCGCCAATAATTAGCATCGTTTATGCTTTTTGAAAGATGTTTTCGGTCTTGTTGTAGCGCCATCATTATCCAAAATACTTCAATGCTAATACAGGGATCCGTCACGTTCTACGGTTAATTGGAACCGAGATCTCCCAACAACCACTGAATTCCGCGAAGTTGGATCAACCCACCCTGACTGACGTATATATGTACATGTATGTCTTCCTTTCGGCTTTTTCCCTTTTTACTCGGGAGTCGATCAGATGATTCGCACATTTTGATTTGGCAGAGGTTTTTACGTCGGATGCCCTTCCTGTCACAACCCTTTTTAGCAAGGGACAGAAACACGCTGACGACTTTGCAGCTACTCTTTACGAAAGTCAGCAATGGTTCTTTTACATGCCTCTCACCATAGACAGTGAGAGACATGGCCGGCCTTTGATAACCCAGTTAGCTGCACTGGGAGGGACAGTGACAACCTTGTGGAGAGTGGGACTCGAGCCCCCAACCTTTGGATCAGTGATCCAGCACCCTATACCACTAGACCACCACTGCCCTTGCCCAATCATATTAGACTAATACATATCAAAACAATAGCAACTGGCTACCAATAAAGATGGAAGTGTTTGGGGTGAAGTGAGATGCATCTACAACCAATTAGAGCGCAGCCTTTAATATCAGTCAAACAGTACCCCGGGTTATCTTAAATCTGCAGTGTGGAAGTGTGGATTATTTTGGATCTCCATTTGAGAAGGTTGTGGATGTACTGTGAGAGCTGGACAGCTGATGAGATGTGATAAGATGAGGGATGTCCCGGTCCAGATGTCATAAATCACAGTTATTTTGAGGCTCTCCCAGTCTGCATAAGCACTCATTTCCTTGCAGGTGCCTCAGATGGTGTTTCAACCTTAGTGGAAATGACAGGATGTGGAAGTGGATGTACTGTAGAATATCAAAGTGTGTAAAGGTGATGGATGAGACCAGCAGTGTAGCTTTATTCTTGAATAAATTCATAAAAAAAAAAAAAAAATTAAAGAGGTTTCCATCCATCACAACGCCCTGCTGATGAGGAATTGCCACAGTAAAACACTCGAGATTCAGACATTCCACCATACTGTTGCTGTTATCAGATTTTCTTCCTCTTTTATGAGTTCAGGAATTTTGAATATTCAGTTGCGTCTGCCATGCAGACCAACCTTTCGAATTTATAACCTGGAACGTAGTTGCCATCTGTTCTCTGTTCTCAATCTGATTTCTTTGTTAAACGTATAGTTTTTACATTTTCTCAAGCATTCCGTTTAAACACTGCCTTATATACCCCACCCCCTTCATTTTCTCTTTTCTTTATATTCAACAGCAGACGTTTCTGTTAACCCTGAGTTACACTGTATGCTTTTTGGCGCTCTGAGATGGAAGATGATGAGCGTGAAACAATCGGTGCTATTTCTTTGGCCCTTTCTCCTAAACTGTGGTCCTCGGTTGCACTGTGAGAGAAGTTCAGAGATGGCTGTTGTCATAGTCCTGTGACCCATGTTAGCCTGCCGTAGGTTTTTTGAAAGTGCCAGACATTTAGGACGACCCTGTTATTGCTGCTGTGTCTACCTTCGACTATTGGCTCACCAATAAAGTGTGCAAAACCCAAATGGAGGTGAAATGATTCACTTGAGGAAAAATCTTGTGAAATTATACATGTGGTTATACATACCTTTGTGGTTATACCACCTTTGTGGGCAGTGGCGGTGTAGTGGTATAGGGCACTGGATCGCTGATCCAAAGATTGGGGGTTCGAGTCCCACTCTCCACAAGGTTGTCACTGCCCCCTCAGTGCAGATAACTGGGTTATCAAAGGTGGGCCATGTCTCTCACTGTCTATGGTGAGAGGTTCATGTAAAAGAACCATTGCTGACTTTCATAAAGAGTAGCTGCAAAGCCGTCAGCGTGTTTCTATCTCTTGCTAAAAAAGGGTTGTGACAGGAAGGGCATCCGACATAAAAACGTCTGCCAAATCAAACGTGCGAATCAGATGATTCACTGTGGCGACTCCCGAGTAAAAGGGAAAAAGCCGAAAGGAAGACAGACAGTTATACATACCTTTGTGTATAACAACATGCAGATTAACAAGTTTATTCACATGAGCTTCACAGATAAAACTCTGTAATGGGGGGCTGTCTATGAACATTAAATATCACAGTACGGTCTTACCGGTTGGTCTCGGTGTGCACGAAGCTCAAAACGCTGGAGGAAGTGGCTAGAAAGAGGGTCCCCAAGCGACCACCAAACGACTGTATACGTATATGTATATGTGTATATAATTTCAATAAATACGTATTCAATGCTATAAATACTTATAGTAACAATTAAACATTCAAAAATAATGCATAAGCTGTAAATAAAACATAAATACACACACATACAGATGTGCACACATACACGCAGATGCGCACCTCACAAATATGTAACTAGTTTTGATGGGAGGTTTTGGGTTGTTTTTTGTTTTGCGTTTGTTTGGGTTTTTTTTTTTTTTTTGCATAATTGGCCTTGTTTGTGTGACATTTTCCTTAACCTATTCCCCTTAATTTCCTTATTTTTTAATTCGATGAATATTTAAAAAAAAAAAAATCACGATACACTGAAGCCGCATGAATTGAAGTGTGACGTAGCGAGGGATCCCTGTACATACCATTGTACAGTCAGCATACCTTCATATTTACCATCTTAAAGTTTACATATTTTCATGTCTATTATCATAGACAATGTACCTCATATGAACTGAAATACAATCTACATTACTTCACATACAGTATACCTTTGAATAGTCTACATACCCTCATATATATCGTAATACAGTCTGTATACCTTCATAATCCATCCTACCAGTGGTGGCCTGTGCATTTTGGTACCAGGGCCTTCAGTGGGGGTTAATGGATTTAATTCACCTAATACCACCACTGTCACATAGCAAGTATATCAACTGTCAATAAAATACAAAAACACAATATAACAAGGCATGGCATTGCAAAGCGAGAGGTATTTCACACATTTCTGCTAGTAACTCGGGGCATTACATAACTTTCTCTGGTGTTTCCCGATGGAAGCCGCAAGTAAATTGGTGCTGCGCCAAAAGTAAAACCACCACTTCCTCAACCGCTCCTTCTGATGTCTAGCTTTCCTGGAAAAGTTTGCCTTGAAAATGTATTTTAAATGTCTGATACCAAGTTAATTTTCCCTTCTCTGTCTGTCAGTTTTGGCATCAAAAAATCATAACTTAAATGTATGGCATGCAGATCACCACTGACCATTCAGCTTGTTTTTCCCTGACCAATCAATTGTAGGACCAGAAAAATGCCGACGCTATGCCCTGTGAGGCGAATCTGAAATCTGATTGGTTAAAGAAACAGTCCCATTGCTAATACAGTTTTAGGTACATTGGACAGCACTGCTGATTCTGAAGACACTGAGCAGATTAGATTGACATGGAAGCATATAGAAGTTGAAATATGATTGTACAAAAAAACATACACGTACTGGACGCAGTGCAGCTAAGAGACATGCTACGGACTGAAGAGAACAGACTGCTGGGAATAAATCAATACAATTTCATGGAACAAATACTAGAATTTAAGTTGTAAATGTAGGTCAGTGCTTCTGACAGTGTTTAGGTCGATAGAGAAGACTTTGTTGCACCTGACGGCCCACCACTGCATCCTACAGTCTACATGCTTTTATAGTTAGCATTGTACAGTGTATATGCACTGTTCTCCATTATTGTTGCCACTCCTGGTTCCGATGTGTTCTTGAGCTTCTAATATATTCAGTTTTTTGTAAATAATATTGGACTACAATGGAAAAAAGAGTGTGTGTGTGTGTGTGTGTGTGTGTGTGTGTGTGTGTGTGTGTGTGGGTGTGTGTGTGGGTGTGTGTGTATATATATATATATATATATATATATATATATATATAAATATATATATATATATATATATATACTGTACACACACACACACACACACACACACACACACCCTATTTTATATATATAGTCAACATTTCCTCATATCTACCATCGCACAGTTTATACAGGTCCTTCTCAAAAAATTAGCATATTGTGATAAAGTTCACAAAGTGTATCAAGGCACCTCAGTGGGACGTCTGTGGGAAGGAAAAAGTGAAAAAGGGGCCAATTCCAGACCTTGGGGGACCTGTGGAAGCAGTGAACTGAGTCTGGAGTAGAAATATCCAGAGCCACCATGCACAGGCGTGTGCAGGAAATGGGCTACAGATGCTGCATTCCCCAAGTCAAGTTACTTTTGAACCAGAAACAGCGGCAGAAGCGCCTGACCTGGGCTACAGAGAAGCAGCACTGGACTGTTGTTCAGTGGTCCAAAGTACTTTTTTGGATGAAAGCAAATTTTGCATGTCATTCGGAAATCAAGGTGCCAGAGTCTGGAGGAAGACTGGGGAGAAGGAAATGCCAAAATGCCTGAAGTCCAGTGTCAAGTACCCACAGTCAGTGATGCTCTGGGGTGCCATGTCAGCTGCTGGTGTTGGTTCACTGTGTTTTATCAAGGGCAGGGTCAATGCAGCTAACTATCAGGAGATTTTGGAGCACTTCATGCTTCCATCTGCTGAAAAGCTTTATGGAGATGAAGATTTAATTTTTCAGCACGACCTGGCACCTGCTCACAGTGCCAAAACCACTGCTAAATGGTTTACTGACCATGGTATTACTGTGCTCAATTGGCCTGCCAACTCTCCTGACCTGAAGCCCATAGAGAATCTGTGGGATATTGTGAAGAGAAAGTTGAGAGACACCAGACCCAACACTGTGGATGAGCTTAAGGCCGCTATCGAAGCATCCTGGGCCTCCGTAACACCTCAGCAGTGCCACAGGCTGATTGGCTCCATGCCACGCCGCATTGATGCAGTCATTTCTGCGAAAGGATTCCCGAACCAATTATTGAGTGCATAACTGAACATAATTATTTGAAGGTTGACTTTTTTTGTATTAAAAGCACATTTTTATTGGTCGGATGAAATATGCTAATTTTGAGATCGGGATTTTTGGGTTTTCTTTACTTTTTGCCAAAATGATCAATATTAAAACAATAAAAGGCTTGAACTACTTCAGTTGTGTGTAATGAATCTAAAATATATGAAAGTCTAATGTTTATCAGTACATTACAGAAAATAATGAACTTTATCACAATATGCTAATTTTTTTAGAAGGACCTGTATACCTTCATATATACCGTTGTACCAACTACATGTCTTCATATCCACCATTGCAGAGTCTACAAACCTTCATATATACAATCTTCTTCTTTTCCTTTCGGCTGTTCCCTTCAGGGGTCACACAGCAAATGATCTGCCTCCATCTCTCCCTATCCTCTGCATCTTATTATAACCTTCATATATACAATACAGTCATAATATCTACATTTCTGCATGTATACTGTTGTAGAGTCTACATGCCTTTGCTTTTTTTTTTTTTTTTTTTTTTTTTACATGTTTTGTCATTTATTAGATGCATGTCACACATTGTTATTTTTAATGATCTCATAAAATGTTTAAAGCAATCTCATCAACAATATGCTTTAATCATTATATTGATTTTTTTCTTCTTCAAGGCAGGCCGTGATATTCACATCATGTTCAAATGTAAATATAGTATTCAAAAAAATTCATGCATCCATCCATTTTCTGAACCGCTTAATCCTAATTAGGGTCACGGTGAGGCTGGCACCCATCTCAGCCGACTCTGGGCGAGGGAAGAATACACCCTGGATATCTCTCCAGTCCATCACAGGGGCAGGAACACACTGACGGCTATGCAGCCTCCTCTTGACGAAAGTCTGCAATGGTTCTTTTACAGCCGCACACAATAGACAGTGAGAGACATGGCCAGCCTTTGATAACCCAGTTAGCTGCACGGGCATTGTGGGGAGGGGGAGGTGGGGCAGTGACAACCCGTTGATAGTTGGACCTTGCGATCAGTAATCCAACACCCTGTACATGATAAACATAAAATCCAATATTATGAGTTTCTGTTATGGTGCATTCACATAAACCTCCAACTAATGCTGTTGAAGATTATTAAATACAGATTTAAAAGGTGTTTATTACCTTTCAGATGAGCAGAGATTGTACCGCGACGCACAGATTTTTGCTCTGCAGATAATTGTGTGTTTGTCTGTCCACAGTCCATGAGCGCGACAGTTAAGATGCAATAGAAATTAATTAAAGTAAAGTAATATTATGAACGTCATTACATTTACATCGACAGGAACTTCAGAATAGGTGTAACGCCATGATCTAATCAGAACTTCAAGTTTATTTTCAAATTAGGCGGAGCATGCGTGCGTCAGAAGAGGTACACTTTTAAATATGAATTTTTCCATCAACAGCATAGTAACTAACCTCGTGACCTACTGTTAGGTGCTATTATACAACAACAAGGATCTGACATACATTATATATGTCAGTTGGTGTCACATAGCGTGTGCAGGCAGGTTGGAATGGTTGGAGAAAAGTGTCCGGTGTGATGTGTGATAGGAGGGTATCGGCAAAAATGAAAGGAAAAGTGTACAAGACGGTGTTGAGGCCAGTGATGTTGTATGGTTTAGAAACAGTGGCCCTGGGGAAAAGACAGGAGGCAGAGCCGGAGGTAGCAGAGAAGAAGATGTTGAGGTTCTCTTTGGGAGTAACGAGGATGGATAGGATCAGGAATGAGTACATCAGAGGGACAGCACATGTAAGACAAAGTCAGAGAGGCTAGATTGAGATGGTTTGGACATGTACAGAGGAGGGATAGTGAGTATATTGGTAATAGGATGCTGAGGCTGGAACTACCAGGCAGAAGGCCTAGGGGAAGACCAAAGTGACGATTCATGGATGTGGTGAAGGAGGACATGAAGGTCGTTGGTGTAAGAGAAGAAGATGCAAAGGATAGAGTGAGATGGAGGCAGATGATTTGCTGTGGCGACCCCTGAAGGGAAAAGCCGAAAGGAAAAGAAGAAATTGGTGTCACATGAAAGGTCAAGGAATGTGTGCGTTTTCTCCACCAATCATTTTGTAATTTGTCTTCTTTGACAGATGATTGGTTGGTTGTTTAATTGATTAATTGATTGACTGATGTATATAGAGAAGAAAATACTTTTAGTGATCAGTGATCCCTATATAAATGTTCTCAACATTCAGCTGCAGTTATATAAGATGTTTAGTCTGTAGCTGGTCTCTGCCTTTTTCCCTCATCCTGCAGGAGTGAGAGACTTTGAAAGAGGACACCCAGACCTAAAGGCGAGTGGAGGCTAATGTACTCCGTTAAATCATTTATCGCAGAGTGGCAGCTGGCTGGCGAACGAAATCCGGCTAAGCTCCAGGTCAAAGCTGCTAGTGTTTAGCACAGTTAATTGACTGAAGAAGGAGAGTGTGTAAACACCAATGTCCGCTAAACCAGCAGCCTCTGATGCGCCGGCTTGATTTAAGCATCACGGATGTGTCAGTATCTCAGTGTGTCTCATCTCTTCTCTTCCCAACTGTGTTTCTTCTTTTTAAAAAAATGGAGTTTTTCCTCAATAGAAAGCTTTGCTCCATTGTTCAGATTTGGCCTTCAGAAAACTGACAGTTCTCCCGTCTTCATTCTGGTGATTTTAAATAAGTTTTAAACAAGAGCAGTGAAGCAAATCCAAGCGGGTGGCCTTGACTAGCACGGTGTCTCTACTCAGAATGAAGGATGCTGCCGCTACCGCTGCTGCACAATCAGCTTCATGAAGTGTTTTCAGTTGTCATTCCTGTGATGCAAATTAGAAAATCAGTGCTAACGTATTTAAAGCTATGAACCTAATGACTTCATAAAACATGCATGACCATTAAAGAAAGCATTTAATTACTTTATAAGGAAGCAACATATTCAAATAAAATCAGGATGCAGCTTAGCAAGATATAATTATGCGAAAGATTCGCATCCCCTCCAGACAAACTACAAGAAAAATCTTCATTTTCAGTATAAGTGCAATTAATATATGATTGCTGATTGTTTCTTTATCTGTCCGTCTATTTGTTTGTTTGTTTGTTTGGTATAGATTGTTAAGGCATCATGGAGCATTGATTATCTTTCGAGAATTTTTTTTATTCTTAAAATTGACCGGTCAGGGTGGCACGGTTGTGTAGTGGTATGTTATTGTCATGTAAGAGCGTCATGACTCTGACTGCTTGGAATGGAGATTTCCTGACACATGATGCTATTTTACACACACCAAAACCCATCAGGTATTGCCTTTCCTATCACACGACCACCACCCACCAGGGAGGGGCAAAAGCATGCACATGCACTCTTTTTTTGGATTGAAATGAATGCATATTTGGGGGCGGTCTAACACACTCGGAGGGAAAGCACAATCTGCCCCGTCATACGAATGAGCTCAGAGACGCCCG
>CM045734.1:20361063-20498563 GCA_024760905.1 Plotosus lineatus | reverse complement strand
GCAAATGTATCTGCAAGGTTAAAAGCCTGAGCCAAAAAAATAAAGTTGCAATGAGCACACTAGAAAAACTCCATTACACTGCTCAAGGGAGCTGCATCATCCCTCCTAGCCATGCTGTTCAAGGGAGCTGTGTCATCCCTCCGAGCCAATGGGAGGCCAGCGGGGTGGGATGTTGGGAGATAGTCAGTGGAGAGAAACTCGTGCATTGTTTGAATGTTTGAATGGCGCATTAGGCACGTTTCGTAAGGAAAATTTGTTTTGTATGCAGAGACAAAAATTTTTGGAAAATGTTTGTCGTAAGCTGGATTTTTCGTTTGCTGGGACTATCGTAAGGTAAGGTAGCACTGTACAGTCCCTCGCTACTTCGCGCTTTGGTTTCTGCGGCTTCAGTGCATTGCAGGTTTTTCAAAAGTATTCAGCGAAAAATGTAAAAAAAATAAGGAAATTAAGGAGAAATAGGGGAAATTTAAAGAAAATGCCGCAAAACGAGGCCAATTATGCAAAACAAACAAAAACAACAAAACAACCCAAAACCCCCAACAAAACTACTTACATTTTTATGAGCGGTGCGCATCTGAGTGTGCGAGCACACGTCATTGTGTGCGAATCTGGGTGCATGTTTGTGTGTGTATTTATATTTTATTTACATCTTATGCATTATTTTTGAATGTTTAATTGTCATTATAAGCATTTATAGTACTGAATATGTATTTATTGATATTATATACAGATACATGTATGCATACATCAGTCAGGGTGATCAATCCTACTTCGTGGAAATTAGGCATTTGCAGAGTCTCTGTCCCCATTAACCACAAAAAGTGAGGGTTCACTGTACTGTATTAATTCCAAAAACAGAAATTACACAGGCACCTATAGAGTGAACACACACCCAGAGCAGTGGGCTGCCACACACACTGGGGTCCATGGAGAGCAGTTGGGAATTAGGTGCCTTGCTCAAGGTTACTTCAGCCACTCATGTGAAGGAGGAGAAGCTCACCTCCCCCATCACCACACATTTTTCCTGCTGGTTCGGGAATCGAACCAGTGACCTTTTGGTCCCAAGGCCGCTTCACTAACCATTAGGCTACAGCTGCCCCCAATTTCCTGAACAGATAAATTAATTAATTTGACGAGCAGATAAATTACATAAGGGTCACAGGGAGGCCTAGGAAAGCCTAGCTCAGCTGACTCTGGGCAAATGTGGGATACACCCAGAACAGCTCACCTGACCACCGAAGGGTAAACACATATACACACACAACCATTCACCCTTACACTCAAATTTAGGGGCGATTTGGATCAGGCACTTCCTAATGTGGGACTACAGCTTACTTGGAGGAAACCCATGCAAGCATGAGGAGAACATGCAAACTCCACACAGAAAAGCCCAAGTCCAGGACTTGAACACAGGACCTCCTTGGTGTTAGGCGTGCTCACCACTACCTCACTGTGCTGCCAAAATTGCAGATTGTTCCGCTAACCTTTATCTGTTCAAAACAATTCTTCTTCTGGGAATAGTATGCTCAAGAGGTCGTCTATAAACAAGGAATTTCGGGAAATGTATTATTTAAGAACCATTAAATCTGTTCATTTCAGAAATATTTTAAATTAACCAATTGGTTTAATTCATCCACCTCCATTTCTGGCGTGCGTCTGCCTTAAACACTGGAAGCAAATTTTCCATCTAGGGAGAACCGGAGTGTGTTTACTAAGTGAGAGGCACGAGAATGGGGGTGGAAGTGTGAAATTGGGAATCGCTTGCCTCTCTTAGATGCTTAAAAGGGTGTAAGAAGCTTTCTCACACTCCTCTCTTTTTCTTCCATCGCTCTCTCTCTCTCTCTCTCTCTCTCTCTCTCTGAGACCAAATCTCACTTTAGCTCTGTTATTAAAGCACCGTAACCTGGATGGGGTGGTGCTGCTTGACCGATCGATATACTCTAGGCAGGGAGTAGGAGATGGAGAAATGGAGAGGAAGACAGATAGAGGGATTGAGGGTGGGATGAGTCTTAAAGTCCTGTGAAGTCCTGTAACTTTCAGAGCTTTCACTTCACACGGACTTAAACGTGCTCATGGTGGGTTAAATGAGAAAGTCCACTTCAGTGTGTCTGTGTGTATAAACAGAGGCCGGAGAAAACCAGTTCTTATCATTAACTCTTTAAAACCCATTTCTTAAGATCTTCAAGTTGGCTCTAAACCAAGTTCACTCAAAACATGTCTCAACTGGATTAAAATTTAACTCACCCTAAGGTGGAAGTGGGTGGGAGGTGGGAGGTGCTAAGGTAGAGAAATGGGGTGTCTATGGTAGTGTTGATCGTTTTGATGCTTATTACCTTCGCCGAGGAGGTTATGTTTTTGTTTAGGTCTATGTGTTTATGAGACGGCTTCCGCGAAAGCTTATACAATACAGTGATCCCTCGCTATTTCATGCTTCGGTTTTTGCGGCTTCAAAGAGCATCGCGGGTTTTTCAAAAATGTTCATCGAAAAATTAAAAAGTAAACAAAATTAAGGAAAAATAGGGGAAAAGTTAAGGAAAATGCCACAAAACAAGGCCAATTATGCAAAAAAATAAATAAATAAAATTAAACAAACATAAACAAAAAACAACCCAAAACCCCCCAACAAAACTACTTACATTTTTATGTGAGGTGCATCTGAGTGTGCGTGCTTGCATCTGTATGTGTGTATTTATATTTTATTTACATCTTATGCATTATTTTTGAATGTTTAATTGTTATTATAAGCATTTATAGTGTTGAATATGTATATATTGATATTATATACACTTATACATGTACGTATATGTCAGTCAGGGGGGGGGGTCGATCCTTCTTCACGGAAATCGGCGGTCGCAGGGGGGTCTCGGTCCCCATTGACTGTGGAAAGTGGGGGATCTCTGTATATTTGAATTTGCATAAAATTTCAAACCAGATGTGGGGTTTTGGACTAACAGGACTCCATTAGATATTCAAAATACTCCAGATCAAGTTCTGGCTATTTCTATGTGGAGTTTGCATGTTCTTCCAATGCTTGCATGGGCTTCCTCTGAGTGCTCCGGTTTCGTTCTACAGTCTAAAGGTATGCACATTAGGCTGAGTGATTGTTTCAAACTGCCTCTAGGTGTGAGTGTAAAAGGGTGTGTGTGTGTGTGTGTGTGTGTGTGTGTGTGTGTGTGTGTGTGTGTGTGTGTGCTGGCCCTGGAATGGTCTGGTAAGCAGTTCAGGGTGTACCTGTCCTTCTTGTGTGTCAAATGAGACAGGCTCCAGCCTGCACACTGCCCTCATGGGATTAAGAGGTTTGTCAAATGAATGAGTCGGTGATAATGGGCCATTTTCTGAATATTACTCGACAATTTTGTAATCATAAATCACATCACCTGTCAGCTGTCGTTGATTGAAATCACCATTTTCAAAACCTTCACCCCATTGAACTGTTTAAATTGAAGTTTTGAAACTGGTATACAGGGTTCCCTTACTAAAAGGAACAATTTTGTTTCTTGGACTTTTCGAATCTGCCATATTGGATTTTGAGATAATTTGCATAAATTTGAATTCGGGGGAAAATGGCATTTTCTCCTGAACAGCTGGTCTGATCTGCACAAAATTTAACCCACCTCATCTGTATCACCTCATTCTATAGTGTGCATGCGTTAACCGGCATCCAGTCTGTTACACGGTCTCCTCCGGGATCAATAAAGTATTCAGAATCTCAATCTGAATCTCAAACCTATTCCCAGCTTCAATTTCGATGAAGACATTTCCTCCAAAAAAACAATGAATTTGCATCGGTACTTAAATAATATGACAATTACCCAGTGTTATTCATCAGCGCATCAATCATTTTGATATTTATTGTAAACAATGACAAGAACTCATTAACAGGATATTCCAAAATTCAAAGCAATCCTTTCAAAAGCCCAAATTCCACAGGCACTTGAACACAACCATATTTAACCAATTATTATATAATATTTAACCAGGCCTTTGTGCTGTGCTCCAGCTAAACTGTAAAGGAAATGTCTCTACATCAGAGAACATTACAGCTATTTTACTCAGTACTTTGCTCAACCGCTAAATAATATCAAGGTCACGGGGATGCTGGAGCCTATCTCAGCCGGCAATGGGTGAAGGCAACGTACACCTTGATCATCAGATCATGGCAGGCACAGCACACGCAACCATTCATACTCACTCTCAGACCTATGGGCAGTTTGGAACAACCAGTTAGCCTAATGTACATGTACGGGAAGACCATGCAAACTCCACACAGAAACACCTGAGCCCGGGATTCGAACCCACGACCTTCTTGCTGTGAGGTGCACATGCTAACCACGACACCATTAGGCCGCCCAGATCAGAATTAGGTGTCTCATAAAACTGCAAAGATGACATAATAGAGTTTTTTGGGTTTTTTTAATATTTAATACTCCTGCGTTTCTGAGCCACTGGCCTGGTCAACACAAAACTTGTGTAGTACAGGTAGTGTCCGACTTACGAGCGCATTTGGTTCTGACCAACAGGTTGTCAGACAGTTTGGACGTAAGTCGGGTCTGTATATGTATTTATACTAATATGTATACGGGACCTTTCTACAAATTTTGTTTGCAATCTACCTTTTTTTGGACATTAATATATGGAGGCATAGAAAGAGGAGGACTAGTGTACATGTATTTTCAACTTAATGTGTGTCTTTACAAAGGACATCGGGAAGAATCACTTCTCATGAATCAGTTCATGGTTCAAAGAATCGCGAGTCGACTCCAGAGCATCTGAGTCATTGTTCGGCTCAGACGATGGATAGAGGACCATTGATCCTCACAAATAGACTCGAATCACCTCAGCTAGGCTGGTGATATTCACATACATGATACCCAAGTATTTTAGCTATTTAATATTTTTTCTTTTTGGCCATGGGTGGTCTAAAAATCGAACAGTTGTAAGTCAGCGGTAATCTCAAGACCCCAGAAAATTAGCTTATTGTGGCATGGACCAGACCATTTTTTATAAAGTTTGAAAAAAAAATAACGTTCATTCATTCTCTGAACCGCTTAATCCTAATTAGGGTCGTAGGAAGGCTGGTGCCCATTTCAGCCAACTCCGGGCGAGGGCAGAGTACCCCCTGGACAGCTTATTAGGCCATCACAGGGCAGAAACACGCTGACGGCTTTGCAGCTACTCTTGTTAAAAGTCAGCAATGGTTCTTTACATGAACCTCACACCATAGACAGTGACAGACATTGCCGGACTTTGATAACCCAGTTAGCGGCACTGGGGAATGGGGGGGGGGGGGCAGCAATGACAACCTGTTGAGAGTGGGGTTTGAACCCCCAACCTTAGGATCAGTGATCCAGCACCTTTACCACCAGGCCACCACTGCCCTTGAAAAGTATCAATATTACATAAATGAAAATTGTATTATAATGAAGTTATTATAAAAATATGTTTATGTGTAAGACTAAATATTGATTTTATATTGTAGAATTATTTGATTTTTTTTTCTTTAAAAACACACACACACACACACACACACACACACACACACACACAAACAAAAAAACAACAAAAAAAACTTTTTCCCCTTTTTTAATTTTAGTGGTCAGTCTACATCCGAGCAGCGGTGAGAAAAGAGAAAGGACTGCCGATCCTGGTGGAGCTGTTAAGGATAGATAACGATCGTGTGGTGTGTGCGGTGGCTACAGCGTTACGAAACATGGCCTTAGACATCAGAAATAAAGAATTAATCGGTAAGTTCTTCTTTTTCTGTGTGTGCTTGTTGCTTCAGTGCAGTACATGTAAACATGCGCCGGGTCACTCGGAGCGCCAACGTCCTTCTGGTTATTCTTGAAAAGAAACAAAGCAAAGCAGCGTGCATTTGTCATGTTGTTTGCAGGCTAATTAAACAAAGGCATCAGGTGTGAAAATATAATTGTGCTTCTTGTTAAACTGAATCCAATTACAAGCCACTTTTATACAGTGCGATCACAGAAGCAGGTTGGTTTTGTTCTGAAACTCTGATCTGAGATCAATGTGATTAACACTGCAGGCTCCAGAGATGCTCAACTCAACTCTACAGATGACTGAACATGAGGAGGAGAAGGAATCAATCGTTCTTTTTAGAGATAGTTATGTTTATTTATCTGAGAAGTATCTCAGAAAACTTTACTGCAGTGGTGTTTTTTTTTTAGTATAGATGATGGCCCTTGTAAGCCCCGCCCCTTCACCTACATCTTAAATGATATTTTTCCCTGCTCTCTCTCGCTCTCACTCTCTCTCTCTCTCTCTCTCTCTCACACTCTCCGTCTCTCTCGCTCTGTCATAGTAAAACAATAAAGTTAATATGTGTAAAATAAATAAAGTCAATCAATATGTACTATTTTATTCCTTACTTGTGCAATTGATCCAAAAAAATTTACAGTGGTACCTCACCTTACGAAATTAATTTGTTCCAGAGGTGGTCTCATAACCTGATTTTTTCGTAAGTTGAGGAGCATTTTAGATGTAAAAGGCCTGATTCGTTCCAAGGCCCCCAATACTACCCCTAAACCCTTTAAAATGATAAAAGTATACCTTTTAAGACCTCCTTCTGCTTCAATATCGTACCGATGGTAGACGGGTTTCGGCCATAGTTCTTTGCGATATCACTCAACCGCATGCCACGAGCCCGCTTCTTCTTTTCACTCGCACCAGGAATCACTTTCACTGGGCATCACATGCGCACATGTGCACGCTTGTGTGTGTGTGTGTGTGTGTGTGTGTGTGTGTGTGTGTGTGTGCACACACGTGTTGACGCTGTCTTATTAGCAGAGTTATAATCTTACAAATGTTTATGCAAGGTTAAAAGCCTGAGCCAAAAA
Organism: Plotosus lineatus; assembly: GCA_024760905.1. Taxonomy (NCBI): domain Eukaryota; kingdom Metazoa; phylum Chordata; class Actinopteri; order Siluriformes; family Plotosidae; genus Plotosus; species Plotosus lineatus. Next base: position 20,491,709 of record CM045734.1, on the reverse strand, counting down.
ATAAAGTTGCAATGAGCACACTCGAAAAACCTCACGAAACAACAGTAACTCTGTCCTTTATGCATATTAGAACTCCCTGACGAACAATGGGTCGAAGGCACATGAAAAGCATCATGGGTATTATGGAGATACAGCTCCATAATAGCCAATGGAAGGCCAGTGGGGTGGGGTGTTGGGATATCACCAATGGGAGAGCAACTCGTGCATTGTTTGAATTTTTGAGATGGCGTGTTTCGTAACGTGAATTTTTTTCTTATCCAGAGACGGAAATTTTAGGTAAATGCGTTTTGTAACTTGGATTTTTTTTGTTTGTTGGGTCTTTCGTAAGGTGAGGTACCACTGTACAGGTATCCTTCACTACTTCACGCTTCAATTCATCTGGCTTCAATGCATCTTGTTTTTTTTTAAATATTCATCGAATTAAAAAATAAGGGAATTAGGGAAGGATAAGGGAAAAAGTTAAGGAAAATGCCGCAAAAACAAGGCTAATTATTAAAAAAAAAAACAGACAAAAACAAAAAATAACACAAACCCACTTACATTTTTTTGTGAGGTGCACGTCTGTGTATTTATATTTTATTTACATATTATGCATTATTTTTGAAAGTTTAATTGTTATTATAAGCATTTATAGGTAGGTAAGTCTGTTGGGTTTTTACACCCGAGCCTTGTGGCTCATCAGGCCGGTACTTATCCCCGGTTTCCGTAGCGTGAAGCGACCAGGAGTTCAACTCCCTCTGGATGGGACACTAGTCCATCGCAGGTTACCTTCCCAGTGTATTTTACTGGTACCCATTTATACTGCTGGGTGAACAGAGGCACACTTGTGGTTGAGACCTTGCCCAGGGGTCTTAGCACAGTGAGGGTCTTAGTGGGATTCGAACTCACAACCTCCCGATCATGAGCGCAGCACCCTAACCACTACACCACCGGCCCCACTTTATAGCATTGAATATGTATTTATTGATATTATATACACGTATACATATACGTCAGTCGGAGGTGGGGGTTGGGAGGGTTGATCCGACTTCGCAGAATTCGGTGGTCACGGGGGATTTTGGTCCCAATTAACCACGGAAAGTGAGGGATCCCTGTATGGGATATCATTTTTAGAAGTCTTATAAGTACCGCCTATTTAATGCGCAGGGGTTTGTGTTCATGTCACTGCTGACTATGTAACATCACCGACACACTCAACCAATGAGAGAGGTTCAAGAAAATGTCCTGTTCAAAACCAGAACTCTTAAGGTAGTATCTCGCAGTGTGGGCATGACACGCATAGCCAATTTAGGGTTTTGTCAGAGTTTGTAAAAGGTTATAGAATTGTTTGCCAACAGTTTATAAGGTCACGCACTGTTTTCTGTGTGAATTTAATCTTCTGCAAACAGTTGAAAGTGTTTGCAAATGGATGTGACTCATATCTAGCTCTATATGGTTTTTAATTAGTGACCTCATGGCTGGAAAAAGGTTTGTTCACCTGTTTTTAAAGTTTTGGGTCCAGAAGTTAGTAAAAGGTCTTAAACATTCCCAGACGGTGGCAAATAGCTGTTTATCATCACAAACACTCTCACTAGCATATGCAAAACATTGCGAAAAAACACTAATAACCCTGATTTTTACCAACATTAGTTTAAAAAATCAACAACATTCATCAGTATTTGGTGCCCAGGGAGAGGCTAGCTTTACCAAAATTGTGTACACCGTTGCTCTTTGGTCTGGAACACATGTTCCTGTTCGGACACACTTTCTGTCAGTCATTCCATAGTCTTACCCTGAATATACATTCATTCAGTGATTTTCTGATCCGTTTAATCCTAATTAGGGTTGCAGAGAGGCTGGTGCCCATCTCAGCCGACTCCCGTTAAGGGCGGGGTACACCCTGGACAGCTCTCCAGGCCATTGCAGGGCCAACACTCACACAACCATTCATACCTAGGGGAGCTTTGGAACAGACAACTAACCTACTGTGCATGTTTTTGGACTGTGGGAGGAAACCCACGCAAGTACGAGGAGAACATGCAAACTCCACACAGAAACACGTAGACTGGGAATCGAACCCAGGACCTTCTTGCTGTGAGGCCGATGTGCTAACCACCACGCCACCCCCGAAATACTGTCTGTCTGTCTTCCTTTCAGCTTTTTCCCTTTTACTCGGGAGTCGCCACAGCGAATCATCTGATTCGCACGTTTTGATTTGGCAGAGGTTTTTACATGGGATGCCCTTCCTGACACAACCCTGTTTATCAAAGGACAGAAACACGCTGATGGCTTTGCAGCTACTCTTTACGAAAGTCAGCAATGGTTCTTTTACATGCCTCTCACCATAGACAGTGACAGACATGGCCCACCTTTGATAACCCAGTTAGCCGCACTGGGGGACGACGACAGTGAAATACTGTATATATTATATTTCAAATACATATACGTATATACCTAATTAGGGTCGCGTGGAGGCTGGAGCCCATCTCAGCCAACTTTGGGTGAGGACAGCGAGCCGGGCCATCACAAACCCAACACTCACACAACCATTCATACTCCTACTAACACCTCGGGGTGATTTCGAGCAGCCAATTAACATACTGTTCGTGTTTTTGGACTGTTGGAGGAAATCGGAGCACCCAGAGAAAACACACACAAGCACGGGGAGAACATGCAAACTCACAGAAACTCCTGAACTGGGAATCGAATGATATATATATATATATATATATATATATATATATATATATATATATATATACAGGGATGCCTCACTTTCCGCGGTTAATTGGGATCGAGATCCCCATGCGACCATCAAAATGCGGGAAGTGGATCCCCCCCACTGACATATACGTACATGTATATGTGTATATAATATCTATAAATACATATTCAATGCTATAAATGCCTGTAATAACATTTAATCATTAAAAAATAATGCATAAGATGTAAATAAAATATAAATACACACACATATAGACACGCACGTGCAAACGCACACGCACGCAGATGCACGTGCATGAACTCAGATGCGCACCTCACAAGTAAGTAGTAAAAAAAAAAAAAAAAAAAAGTAAGTAGTTTTGATGGGAGATTTTTTTTTTTTTTTTTTTTTTTTTAAACCGCAATGCACTTAAGCCACATGAATTGAAGCATGAAGTAGCGAGGGATCCCTGTGTGTGTATATATATATATATATATATATATATATATATATATATATATATATAATACACACACACACACACACACACACATATATACAGTCCCTATCCGAGTTGCGAAATTATCGAGTTACAACCACCCGTACTTACGACCACATCTAGCAGATGTCGATTATGAGTTTATTGTATATGTCCGGCAGCGCAGCGCGTAAGATAGTTGTGGCAGCACAGCATCCCAGCATCTCACACCCAGAGCATTCTACCGCTACACTCAGTGACCAGATGCCGTCGCAATAACATCTCTTTTACAGTTCAATTTTACATTCATTAACTGTCCACTGTTGCCATGCCCCCCAAGAGGAAGTCCCATTCATCAGATGGCAATTCTACCAAGAAAGCAAGGAAGGCACTGTTGTTGGAGATGAAGATGAAAGTGATGAAGCAGTATGAAGGAGGAAAAAAATTCCATCGCTCAAGATCTCCATTTCTCCCACTCCACGGTGCCTACAATTTTGAAGGACAAGGACCATATTAAGGAAGTGGTGAAAGCAGCAGCCCCAATTAAGTCAACTATCATCACAAAACAGCGTGAAGGACCGATTGCAGAGAGGGAAAAGTTGTTGTACATGTGGTTGGAAGATAATAGGCAAAGAAATGTGAGCGTGATGTTGCGAGCAGTGCAAAGTAAGGCTACAAGTTAATTTCACATGTTGAAAGAACATGCAGGTGAAGAATACGCTTCACATGAATTCATAGCGAGTGCTGGGTGGTTTCGGTTTTGTTGTGCTAAATATCCGACTTACGACCAATCCGACTTATGACTGGTTGGTCGGAACCGATCTAGGTCGTACCTCGGATAGTGACTGTATATACAGTGGTACCTCACCTTAGGAAATTAATCCATTCCAGAGGGAGTTTCATAACCTGCATTTTTCGTAAGTAGAACCGCATTTTACATTTCAAGGCCCCCAATAGTACCCCCTAAACCCTTTAAAAATTATAAAAGCATACCTTTTAAGGTACTTACTTCGTGTTGACCATGTCTTCTTAGCAGAGTTATAATCTTACAAATGTTTATGCAAGGTTAAAATCCTGAGCTAAAAAATAAAGTTGAAATGAGCACACTCGTAAAACTCATGAAACAACAGTAACTCTGTCCTTTACACGAAAAGCATCATGACTATTATGGAGATACAGCTCCATAATAGCCAATGGGAGGGAGCTGCGTCATCCCTCCTAGCCAATGGGAGGCTCGTGGGGCGGGATGTTGGGAGATAGCCAATGGGAGGCCAGCGGGGCAAGATGTTGGAAGATAGCCAATGGGAGTCTAGCGGGGCAAGATGTTGGGAGATAGCCAATGGGAGGCCAGCGGGGCGGGATGTTGGGAAATAGCCAATGGGAGGCTAGTGGGGCGGGATGTTGGGAGATAACCAATGGGAGGCCAGCAGGGCGGGATGTTGGGAGATGGGACAGCAACTCGTGTACTGTTTGAATTTTTGAGATGGTGCTTTCATAATGTGAACTTGTTTCGTATCCAGAGACAAAAAATTTTGGAAAATGTTTTTTGTAACCTGGATTTTTCGTTTGCTGGGACTATCGTAAGGTGAGGTACCACTATACGTATATATTGTACTATAGTGCCTGGTTGCTACTGTGATGGCGCTCTGGCTGGTGGTTTTCTAAGGACCCTCTGGATGATGACTGTGAGCGACTGAACTCATAAATCTCTATTTCCGAAACATTTGACTAATTCCCACCTGGATTTACATGTCAGATAAAAAGGCTGCACCTTGATTCATTTACTCTACTCTGTGATTAGTGCAATCTCATTTTTACCCACTCCAGTAGCAATAGCTAGCCTAGTTTCCATAATGACTTATTTAGTATAAGCAGATTACTTAGCATATCTATAGAAACACCTTTTTTATGCTTTTCTTTGCCGATATGTCCACTTGAACTTGTTAGGATCTGTCTATAGAAGAGAATTGTGCAGAAAGAAAAGTAATTATAATGTTCAGTGTGAAGCTGTGGGTGAAAAGCTGTTTTGATGAGGGAAAGTGCTGGGCTTTATTCTTTTCACTTGGTGTATAGATATGAAGTCAGACATAACCTGGAGCCTTTTATTGATTTGTAATTGATGTGCTGTGCTTTAAAAGGTTGAATGATGAGTAGAATGAATCTGTCTGTCTCTCCACCCATTCATTTGTCTGTCTGCCTACTTGCCGTCCTGTCTGGTTGTCTGTCTGTCTGTCTGTCTGCCTCTCTGTGTGGTTGCCTGTTTGTCTGCCTGTGCAAGTTAACTATTGAGTCCATTAAAGCAAGCTCTGTTGGCAGGATTTTTTTTTTTTATTAATTACAACTCACATAAGAACTCGCACTCCATAGTGAGAGAGTGCATTGTTGATATTTTTGTATTTTGCCTTAGTGCTGCAGCGCTCTCTTGGGGTTTGCAGATGATGGCATCAGCTCATCAGCTTTTAAAGCATGAGTAAGGAGAGGAGGCAAGAGAAGTGCTCTAGAGTGATGTTAATTTGGGCTCTCTGTGAAAACAGAAAATCTGACTCTACTTGTTGGGGCGGGGGGAGTGCAGCAGGAAGGGGAATGTTCACTGGAGTGGAAAATGGAGGAGAACAAAGGGCAGAGACAGAGTGAGAGTGAGAGAAATCCAGCTCAGATCTGAGTCAGTTCCATCAAGGACAAGGTGACTTCGAAACAGAGATGTAAGTATCAGATCTCAGCATCATGTAGCAATGGAGGTTCCCCCCCTCCACCAAAACTCATAACAGTAAAGGCTGGCCTGTTGGCAGCCATCTTGTATCTGTTGTAGTTGTTTAAACAAGGTTACAATGGAGTTAAGTTCATGATGTACTTAAATAACACAATATCAGGTTGCTTTGCTTGGCACTCTCATCCAGAGCGACTTTCAATTATTATTTTTTATACAACTGAGACATTGAGGCTTAAGGGCCTAGTGCAAGAGCCCAAAATTGTTGACAATGGGGATTGAACCAATGACCTATGGTACGCCACCGTTGCTTTATCCTGTGCTGCTTATTCACTCAGATTTAGAACTTTCCACTGGCAAGTTGATTCTCTTTTTTTATTCAGAGCCAGAGACTTGACGTTTCTATTCCAGCCACCATGTTGAGGGTCACATGCTACTCGCTTCCGAATATATAAGATCAGCGATTATAACAACGTGATGCAGTTACATCAGATACCCTGTCAGATAAGCAGAAGGTGGCAGAACGGGATTCTTATGTATTTAGAATAGCAATTGAAATGATGTTTTCTAAGGTGAAGCTTATAGCAATCCTTTTCTTGGGGTGTCATTTACCTCTCAGTACTCAGTGTGTTCACTGAAAATGTTGGAGTGTCGTGAGTTGGCAGGGATTAGAAGCACGTCTGAAACCTGAATACCTCTGATGTGGTAATTTATCCGTATGCATGTTAGCTCCTGTGTATTGTGTTGTTTCAGTAGAAAGACCCCTATTATGAGCATCGTTTTAGCATCATTGCAGCTGTGGCGTCAGGGTTAGTGAAGTGGGTTTAGTTCAATTCCCGGACCTCTCCCTGACCCTTCTTCCACCTTCACAGCTGAAGTGCCATTGAGCAAGGCACCTCATTCTCAACTGCTTTCCGGGCCCCACAATATAGCTGCCCACTGCTCCAAGTGTGTGAGGGAGCCAAATTTCCCCCTGTGGGATTGAGTATACCAATACAGTAGTACCTCACCTTACAAAATTAATCCGTTCCAAAAGTGGTTTCGTAACTTGATTTTTTTTGTAAGTTGAGTAGCATTTTACATGTAAAAGACCTGATTTGTTCCAAGGCCCCCAATACTACCCCTAAATCCTTTAAACATTTAAATATTATAATATTATACCATTTAAGGCCTCCTTCTGCTTCAATATCGTGCCGATGGTAGATGGGTTTGGCCATATTCCTTTGCAATATCACTCAACCGCATGCCACGAGCCCGCTTCTTCTTTTCACTCACACTGAGATTCACTTTCAGCGGGAATTACACGTGTGTGTGTGTGTGTGTGTGTGTGTGTGTGTGTGTGTGTGCGCTCGCGGGTGTGTTGACTACGTCTTTTTAGCAGAGTTATAATCTTACAAGTGTTTATGCAAGGTTAAAAGCCTGAGCCAAAATATAAAGTTGAAATGAGCACACTCGAAAAACTCACAAAACAACAGTAACTCTGTCCTTTACGCATGCTAGAACTCCATGATGAACAATGGGTCGAAGGCACACGAAAAGCATCATGGGTATGATGGAGATACAGCTCCCTCCTAGCCAATGGGAGGCCAGCGAAGCAGGATGTTTAGAGATAGCCAATGGGAGACCAGCGGGGCGGGATGTTGGGAGATAGCCAATGGGAGAGCAACTCTCACATTGTTTGAATTTTTGAAATGGCACGTTTCGTAACATGATTTTGTTTCGTATGCAGAGATGGAAATTTTAGGTAAATACGTTCCATAACCTGGATTTTTCGTTTGTTGGGTCTTTCGTAAGGTGAGGTACCACTGTAATGGTGAACCTGGCAAACCATACGGTAGATCATTGTGATCACAGCCATGACAATCCCTGTATGAGCATCATTCAAGCTTCAGGGATTGACGTCCATGCCTCGTGATTCAATGTAGACGTAGATAGATAAATATCAAATAGTAATCATAATAATAATAATAATAATAATAATAATAATAATACAGGAATTCCTCACTTCTTCGCGCTTCAATTAAAGCGGCTTCAGTGCATCGCGTTTTTTTCTTAAACATTCATCGAATTAAAATATAAGGAAATTAAGAAATAATAGACGAAAAAGTTTAGGAAAATGCCACAAAACAAGGCTAATTATGTAAAAAAAAAAAAAAAAAAAAACCTAAACCAACAACCCAAAACCTCCCATCAAAACCACTTACATTTTTGTGAGGTGCGCATCTGAGTGCGTACGTCTGTATGTGTGTGTGTGTATATGTATATTTTATTTACATCTTATGCATTATTTTTTAATGTTTAATTGTTACTATAAGCATTTATAGCATTGAATACGAATTTATTGATATTATATACACATATACATGTACATATACGTAAGTCGAGGTGGGGTTGGGGGATCATACTTTGCGGATATCAGTGGTCACGGGGCGATCTTGGTCCCAATTAACCGCGGAAAGTGATGGATCCCTGTAATAATAATAATAATAATAATAAAATCTTAGCATATGAAATAAAGGCTTAAGTGTGGTGTGAATTTTTTAGTTAAAACCCATAAGGTTGTGAAAACAAAGCGAATGTTGGCAGTGTTTCCAGTTGTGCTACTGTAACATATTATGCAATAATTAAAGCAGGTCGCTATTACATTTTCAGATGCAGGCAGAGCTGGTATCATTATTTTTGTACCTTGTTGGTTGTGTAATTAGCTGGCACTGGATCAGGATGTTCAGGGGTTGGTTGATTTCCTCCAACAAAGTGTTTAAGTATAAATATAGGTCCACCTTTTCACTTTATCGGTCATGAAGCCTTTGCGATTGCATGTTGTCACCTGAGCTCTCACGTTTCTATCTGTCGGGAAAATGAACCAGCCCACTCCCTGTATGTCGTCATTCTGTGTGTGATGACTATCACGATTGCAAAGATCGTAGCTCATTTCGATGTTATCTGAAACATCTGTAAATAATTTCCATTATTAAATATAATGATGATAATATTCCTCGCGTCTTTGGTCAAACCGTGTACTGACCCAAACTGTTTATCCGGGTTGGGCATGCAAGGTGGTATTTTTAATAGAAAAGGTGCATCACTGATCTCACAGATTCTATTGTTGCAGGTGTAAACCTATATCAGTAGTGACCTTGTCAAGGTGTTCTCTGCTCAGCTTCAGGTTATTCTACTTTCAAATAGATTTCAGTTAATAAAACCACCTGCATTTAATTCAAAGATTACTGTTAGACATTTTTTTCTTTTTTATTTTACAGGTATGTGGCAAATTTATTAAAAGGACAATGTTAGATACAGAAAAGAAATGGACGCATTAACTGTTAGTTTTTTAACAATTCCAAGACTGATAAGTCACGAACATGGATCAGTGCGTGCATGTGTTCGGGTCATGTTTATTCCTTTGTGCAGGCATGCAAATTCCTAAAAAGTTTCCATCTTCCTCCTCCTCAGCTCTTTAATCCGGAGTTTTGCTTGATGCTGATTTAAGTGTGAATATAAATCGCGACAGGCCTGTGAGCGAGCTACAGGGGATAAAACTCTGGAATAAAACTCCTCCACTTCAGTTCAGGCATATCAAAAACACCCACACGGCTGTGTAGCTCAGCTCCAAATATGAAAAAGAAAAATAAATCTCGAAACTTTTTAGCGCTAAAGTTCTTCAGGTGTTTGTTTCTCAAAACCCATGATGTCGGAGTGATGAAATTGACCATGCAGAGGCACGTCGTTTTTGTGGTGCCTCAGCGGAAAAGCTGCCTAGATTTGACAGGAATGTTTGAAGTTTGTGTTTCGCTTAGCAGTGGGATTTGGGATGCTTGTCGCAAAATGGCCAGCATTTGAGTGGATAGGGAAGGGATTTGGAAGTGTAATCCTGTTCTCGATGACCGGAGGAGACATATTTGGCTACCAGTAAGGGGAAAACTGTTTTGGGTTTATCACAGCAGATGAGAAATTATTTCCAGAGGATTAAGTGGAGATGCAGGAAAAAGCTCTGAAGATAAAAAAAAAATCATGTCTATCTGTATCAAACCAAATCCTACATCCATCCATTCACCCACCCACCCACCCATCCACTTTATCATCTATCCTATTAATCCATCCCATATACTCATCCACTAACCCCGCCATCTCATCCGTCCATCTACTGATCCATTACATCATGCCTTATTAATCCATCATATATACCCACCTCATCTATCCATTTATCCACCCTTCCATTTTATTATCCACCTTATTAATCCATCCTATATACCCATCTCATCCATACATCTCATTAATAAAACTACCAGGACTCCCGAACGACCGCAAGTTCGAATTCAGGTTAACGCCACAGCCATCCGAGACCGTGAATCCACGGGAGGTAATTGGTCAAGCTCTCAAGGGAGGGAGGAATGGCATACGTTCACTTTGCTGTCACTCACAACGATTGCCAGCCAATCATGGGCGTCCGTGAGTTCATTTGTACAAGGGACGGCTAGCACTTTCCCTGTGAGCGTGTCATTAAAATACAGGAATCCCTCGTTTCTTTGCGCTTTAATTCATGCGACTTCAGTGCATCGCGTTGTATTTTTTTTTCTTTAAATATTCATTGAATTAAAAAATTAAAAAATTAAGAAATAATAGGGGAAAAAGTTAAGGAAAATGCCGCAAAACAAGGCCAATAATGCAAAAAACAAACAAAAAAAAAAACAACCCAAAACCTCCCAACAAAAGTACTTACATTTTTATGTGAGATGCACATCTGTGTGTGCGCGACTATATGTGTATATATTTATATTTTATTTACATCTTACGCATTATTTTTTGAATGTTTAGTTGTTATTATAAGCATTTATAGCATTGGATATGTATTGATTGATATTATATACACATATACATGTACGTATACATCAGTCAGGAGGGGTCACGATTGCAGGGCGATCTCGGTCCCAATTAACCGCGGAAAGTGAAGGATCCCTGTACACCAAAATGCACATGCGCCACAGTACAGAAAGAGGCTAGTATTTCATGTAGTGTGCTTACCTTTTCGCTCCTGTGTTCGTCTTCTGTATTCATCAAACTCATATAATACAGTCTATCCAAACTAATAAACTCCATCATCCTGCCATTTCATCACTCTATCTATTCATTTGATTAATTAATTTATTCCATCCATTCATCACTTTTCCCAATTATCCACCCATCCATTCAGTCATCCATTTGTCTAATTCATTCGTGTTGATTAGTTAAACTAATTCATTGGTCCATTCATCTATTCATCCAATCCAACGCACACCCATTTAAAGCTAACTCGCTACCAGTAGATGCACATCTGGAGCATTTCCTGTTGTGACATTCAGTGAAATACCACTTTATCAGTAGTGTGCCTGAACCTAGACTTAATAAAGCCGTATTCCTCAGCTCATTATCAATCTGCCCATCTTTCCCTACGTCTGCCAGTCTGCAGTTTTTCCTTTTCTCTCCTCCATCAGGTGGCTCTTGTTTAATTGAGTCTTCAAAGGGTAAATTTTCTCAATGCAGGCTTATCTAACGTATTCTTTTTATCCTATGAGGCAGACATCAGAGGTGGTAATGGGAAGAGATTTTTGTGAAATCCAGCCCCCCCACCCCCACCCCCACCCCCCACCCTCTTTTCATATGAGCAGAGTGGCAGTTGATTTTCAGTTCAACTCACTCACATCAATCTTCTTTATGGAGAGGCTTTAAATTTTGGATTTCACAAAAGAAAAAAAAATAAAAATTCAAGTTTCTTTAAAATCTCTTCTGAACAGAAGATGACGTGTCTGTTTTCACTTCAGGTCCGTGGCATCTAAAGGCTTATTTATGCTCCTTTTATGTGCAAAAATAAAATAATAGATTTCAAACGATGCAATCATCCTTGCATTCCTACTGCTGTATACCTTTTGGGCTGTCATGGTCATTATCATTATCGAACCGGGGCAGCTCAGAGTCCAAAAGCACTGACAGAATCAAAGACCGTGCAGGAAGTCATGATGATTGACTTGTGTCAAAAGTCAGAAGTCCATATATAGTGATCCCTCGCTACTTCCTGCTTCAGTTTCTGCGACTTCAGGGCATCGCGGGTTTATCAAAAATATTCATCGAAAAATAAAAAAATAAGGAAATTAAGGAAAAATCGGGGAAAAGTTAAAGAAAATGCTGTAAAACAAGGCCAATTATGCAAAAAAAGCAAACAAACAAAACCAAAAAAAAACAACCCAAAACCCCCCAACAACCCAACAAAACTACTTCCATTTTTTGTGTGTGCGCACATCTGTATGTGTGTGTATTAATATTTTATTTACATCTTATGAATTATTTTTGAATGTTTAATTGTAATTATAAGCATTTATAGCATTGAATATGTATTTATTGATATTATATACACATATACATGTACGTATACGTCAGTCAGGAGGGGTTGATCCCACTTCACGGAAATCCGCGTTTGTGGGGGTCTCGGTCCCCATTAACTGTGGAAAGTGAGGGATCCCTGATGTAGAACTCTTTCATTCATTTACCCAAACTCTTAGTCCTTGTAGAGTTTCGGGGAGGCTAGAGGCTCTCTCAACTTACATGGGACGAATGTGGGTGGCACCCTGAACAACCTGCCAGGCCATCACAATGCTTTTAAGTATTCTTTTTGTCAGGCTCACCATCATTCATTCATTTTCTGTAACCGCTTAATCCTAATTAAGGTCACAGGGAGGCTGACGCCCACCTCAGGCAACTCTCGGCGAGGGCAGAGCACACCCTGGATGGCTTGTCAGGCCACTGCAGGCAAAATATTACACATAAATAAACTCATAAGTGCAATATATGCATCATTAATAAATAATGGATAGTAAATTGTAGTATGAGGGCAGGAACATGGTTCAGCACATCTCATATACATTGTGTTTTGTTTCCAATTTCCCAAACTTGATCTATTGAACCAGAAATCTTTTTTGTTTTATCCCCTTGGATTCTGTTGTCTGAGAACACTCAGAACCACACTGTTAAATTGGATTAAAACCCCCGTCGAGTAAGCGGCAGATATAACACTGACATCTGACCATTTCTTCTTCGCACACTCTTGCGCTCTGTGGAAGTGTCATGGGGTGAGTGTATTTCTGGAGCTCTTTGCACTCTTGTTGATGATGACCCACGCATGAGTAGCCTGATTGCCTATTTTGTGCAAGAATAGGCTTTTATCGGATGGAGAGTTAACACTCTGCTCTGATTAGCACCGGGCTCTCGTCTCTCTGAGAGCACAAAGATGATCCACTCCACAAAGTCAAGGTTGAACACTGAGTGTTACGAAACAACACCTCGATCGAACAATCACTCAGCGCAGCCTCAGGCTCCACGCCGCAGAGAGACCCTCCACATGTGTGTGACGATGAGGGCGAACGTGTCAACCAGAACACTTTTCACACTTTGTCCTCAGTCTGCCTCTTTATTCTATTTATAATACTTCCCACAATTCACCTTGAAAGCTTTGTCTTAAAATTTTGGGGTTCATGCGAAAGGGAATCTGTTCTCAAATGCAAAAAAGTGCAAAGCATATAGAAAATCTCTGTCTTATAATGGGTAAAAAAAAAAACATATTTGTGTTAAAACAGATCTGATTCAAATGAAATTTATTTATATCGATGGTCAGAAGCTATGCTGTCAGATTAAGATTCATTAAGATTCATTGATGACCGCGCATTCGGTGGCAATTTAACTTAAACATAAAAATATCCCATTTTGGGCAGGATGGTAATGCATTGATTAGCACATCTGTCTCACAGCAAAAAGATCGTATGTTTAAGTCCTAGTCTCAGCAGGGACATTTCCGTGCTTACTTGGGTTTACGCTGGGTACCGCCCACTTATCTTCTTTTTTTTTTTTTTTTTTTTGACATTTGTAATATTTGGTAGATGCCCATATTCAGAATGACTTACACTTTACCTCATTTATACAACTGATTAATTGTGGATACGTGGTCCTGCTTAAGGGCCCAGATTGGTGGGACTGGGGCTTGAACGGCCAACCTTCTGATTAGGAACCCAGAACCTTATTCGCTGAGCCCCCACCATAGTATAGTGAGTTTCTATGCACTACATGCACATTAAGTTAATTGGCTGTTTTAGTTTGTCCTTAGGTGTGTGTGTGTGTGTGTGTGTGTGTGTGTGTGTGTGTGTGTGTGTGTGTGTGTGTGTGTGTGTGTGTGTGTGTGTGTGTGTTCAAGGCATACCCTGGAGTCATCCCAGTTAGACCCCTACCTCCCCACGACTCTAGTAAGATTCCGAGGTTCGGCAGTTTAATGAATATGAAAAGTCCTTTTTTTGGAAATGTGTTTACTACAGAAAGACCAGTAGGAGGTGTTGTGTACTAAGTTTTTGTTGATTTGGTGGAGGTTTGTGCTTTCTGGCATCTCGTACTCAAAAACCTCAAAAAGAATCCATTTTCCACTGGCTGATGATTACGGCTCCATGGGGGCAGTGGTGGTCTAGTGGCTAGGGTGCAGGATCCTAAGGTTGGGGGTTCGAATGCCCCGCCCCCCGCCCCCGCCCCCCCAAAGTGCCAGACATTTAGGACGACCCTGTTATTGCTGCTGTGTCTACCTTCGACTATTGGCTCACCAATAAAGTGTGCAAAACCCAAATGGAGGTGAAATGATTCACTTGAGGAAAAATCTTGTGAAATTATACATGTGGTTATACATACCTTTGTGGTTATACCACCTTTGTGGGCAGTGGTGGTCTAGTGGGATAGGGCGTTGGATCGCTGATCCAAAGATTGGGGGTTCGAGTCCCACTCTCCACAAGGTTGTCACTGTCCCCCCCAGTGCGGCTAACTGGGTTATCAAAGGTGGGCCATGTCTGTCACTGTCTATGGTGAGAGGTTCATGTAAAAGAACCATTGCTGACTTTCATAAAGAGTAGCTGCAAAGCCGTCAGCGTGTTTCTGTCCCTTGATAAAGGGTTGTGACAGGAAGGGCATCCGACGTTAAAAACCTATACCAAATCATATGTGCGAATCACATGATTCACTGTGGCGACTCCCGAGAAAGGGAAAAAGCCGAAAGAAAAAAAGATGATTACGGCTCTATGACTCATCAGTCTTGAAACATGAAATCTGTTCTAATGTCGAGCAAAATGTAAAAACATAATCAGCGATGCACATTACAGCACACCATGAAGTGTTTCATTCATCTTAAACCACTGTGATTTTCAAAAAGTAACAATTGCCAATAAATTTAAAAATGTCACCTCATTTTTATCCATCTATAGTTCTATTTAATGATGTGAGACAGCCATGAATCAAGGTTGTTCTTATAGCAGGTATGAACAGGGAGTCCCTTATCAGCCACTCATTATTTCTGTCTGAAACATATTAAGGAAAAATAAATAAAGAAATAACACAGCTAAACAAATAAAATTAATCATCCCCATTATCATCCTCATTATCATCATCATCATCACGATCATCACTCTTCTGCTTGATCTGGGGTCAGATTGTGGTCGCAGCCACCTAAGCAATGAAGTCGAAACGTCCCTTTCGCCAGCCTCTTCCTACACCTCTTCCGTGGGACATCGAGGTGTTTCCAGACCAGCCGAGGGACATAGTTCCTCCAGTAGGCTCTGGGTCGACCTTGAGGTCTCTTCCCGGATGGACATGCCCGAAACACCACACCACACCATATATATATATATATATATTTATATTTATATACAGCGATCCCTTGCTACTTTGCGCTTCAAATCATACGGCTTCAGTGCATCGCAGGGTTTTTTTTTTTTTTTTAAATATTCAATGAATTAAAAAATAAGGAAATTATTCTGTATGTGAGTATAATTATTCTGTATATAATTTTCTATGTGTGTATTTATATTTAATTTACATCTTCCCCATTGTGTTTTAATGTTTAATTGTTATTCTAAGCATTTATAGCGTTGAATATGTATTTATTGATATAATATACACATATACATGTATGTATACATCAGGCGGGGGGGGTGATCCTACTTCGTGGCTTTCGATGGTCGTGTGGGGATCTCGGCCCCAATTAACCGCGGAAAGTGAGGGATCCCTGTATATGTAATAAAAATGTATACATTTAATAATATATAATAACATATGATAACGGGGCAGTGGTGGTCTAGTGGTATAGGGCGCTGGATCGCTGATCCAAAGGTTGGGGGTTCGAGTCCCACTCTGCACAAGGTTGTCACTGTCCCCCCCCAGTGGAGCTAACTGGGTTATCAAAGGCCGGCCATGTCTGTCACTGTCTATGGTGAGAGACATGTAAAAGAACCATTGCTGACTTTGGACAAGAGTAGGCTGCAAAGCCGTCAGCGTGTTTCCGCCCTGCGATGGCCTGGCGAGCTGCCCAGGGTGTACTCTGCCCTCGCCCAAAGTTGGCTGGGATGGGGGCCAGCCTCCCCGCGACCCAAGTTAGGATTAAGCGGGTACAGAAAATGAACATATGATAACAATAAAATAAACATGTACATGGTTTCGCCCATTTGATCCTCACAAATAGACTCGAATCAGCTCAGCTAGGCTGATGATATTCACATACATGATACCCAGGTATTTAAGCTATTAATTTATTTATTTTGTTTTGTTTTAGTAATAGGTGGTTGTAAAGTTGAGCAGTCATAAGTTGTCGTAAGTCGGCGACTACCTACACAAAGGTATAACATGGCATTTTGCTCCAGGGTGTGTTACGCGGCTCCTGAATGTGCATGCACAGCTGCTCAAGTAAATGCAGACTGCAACATATGGCTTCGAGAAAACACACACTTGGCCTCAGGCAGTGATTGGTTGTGTTATATAAAGAGTTGTACAGTGTATAATGTTATATAAAGAGAACTGTGATAATGTAAAATTCATGAAAGCAGTCTCCAGTAACAGTTATAGGAGAAAGTGTGATTTTAAACATCTTCATGACTGAAGAGTTTACGTTGCTTTGTGGTTTCTCGTGAACATGATGAGCTACGTGAGAATACGGCGAGGCCGGTGAGGGAAAGAGTGTTAGCTGATATAATGGAAGCAAGAAATGGAATTCAGTTACTTCATGGACATCCACCAGCATTGCGATCCCCAAATTTCTGTGATTTAAAAGGAATAAAGTCAGGATGTGCTTCTTCATCCCACCACCTGGTTAAGCATCAGATATAAGATGGTCCCGGGTTCCAGGCTGGATTTGGATCTGTATAAATTGCAGGATGAAATGATGTACCTGCAGATTAATGTCATTAATGGCATAATTTTTTTTTCTTCCTCTTGGAGCATCATCCGTTGTGAAATATCTCTGTCCTGCCGGATGAAGGGACGACAGATTGCCCTCTCAGGCAAAAAAGAGTGTCTTGCCTGTGAGAACAAGATAAGGCCGTACCAATTAACTCAGAGCTCACTGATGAGAAATTGAGGGCATTTTGGGGGAGAATTCATGCTTCACACGGTCCATGAGAAAAACAATGCCTGTGTTTCTCAATTTGGAATTAGGAGGGACTATGTAAGCATCTGAGGTTAATTTTATCAACCAAATCCTTTCTCCAGAAGAGTTTTAGAGGTCAAAGTAAACTCGAACACACTAAAATAACCACCGGCTGTTTTAGCGAGATCGTGTTGGCTTTAAAAACAACTTAATCTTAATCTTAATCTAAATCTTAAACAACTTAATCTGCTTAATCTTAATTAAGGTTGCAGGAAAGCTGATGCCCATCTCAGCCAACTCTGGGTCAGGGCAGGGTATACCCTGAACAGCTCACCAGGCTATTTCAGAGCCAACACACACACACACACACACACACACACACACACACACACACACAGTGCCGTTCACGCTTCCACTCAGACCTAGGGGCAATTTAGACCAGCCCATTAGCCTACTGTGCATGTTTTTGGACTGTTGGAGGAAGCAGAATTTTCTAAAGGAAACACACACAAGCATGAGGATAACGCGAAAACTCCACACAGAAACACTCTGAGCCCGAGAATCAAACCCGTGACCTTCTTGTTGCGAGGCGGAAGAACCATTATTATTCATTCATTCATTTTCTGAACCACTTAATCCCAATTAGGGTCACAGGGTCACAGGCTGGTGCTCTTCTCAGCCGACTCTGGGCGAGGGCAGAGTACACTCTGGACAGCTGTCCAGGCCATCGCAGGGCAGAAACACAATGACAGATATTCAGCTACTCTTGTCGAAAGTCAGCAATGGTTCTTTTATATCTCTCACCATAGACAGTGAGAGACATGGCCGGCCTTTGATAACCCAGTTAGCTGCACTGGGGGGACAGTGATAATCTGTTGAGAGTGGGACGTGAATCTCCAATTTTTAAAAAAAAAAAAAAAAAAAAAAAAAAAAACACAGGTGATGGTGCACCAGCTGGGAGAATGAAGGCCCAGGCTCAGTCTAACCCAAAATCCCCGCAATTGTTTGAAACATGTCCAACTCGCCTCTGTTCATGAGCCGTCCCCTTGTGGGTTACATTTTAGCGCTCAAATAACCGACATGTAACCGAGAGAATCTGCTCATTTTTCAAAATAAAAGATTTTTCAAAATTAAAGGTCATTCAGACTCACATAATAAATAAACAGAAATTATGAATTATTTCTTCCGCGGACCGGTACCAATTGAGCCGCGGACCAGTTTCGGTCCACGAACCGGTGATTGGGGACCCCTGTCTTAAATGACTCAAATAAAATAACACTCAGATGAAAATCTCTGATGGTTGGAAGCTAGGTCTGAGACTGTTTCCAACTATGTGCAACAATGGGTGGATTCCTCGCTGATTGTCACCGCCAGTCATCGCTATGGTCTACGAGATCGATCGTAGACCCCTCAAGCTCGCTCCCGACCTAAAAACGGATAACATTGTGGTCATTATCGTGTGTATTACCCAAATGAAATCAGGGATGTAAGCCGATAAGTTAATAAATCCTGGACGTTCATTTGGTACACGATGACTTATAAACCTCTCTCTATACACTGCGGTTCTCGCTGATATATTTCTTTGTCCCGCGACAGAAACCAACTAAATTTCTGATGCTCCTCCTTTCCCTCTTCTTCTCTAACCTTGTAGGGAAGTATGCCATGAGAGATCTGATCCACCGCCTTCCTGGCAACAGTAATGCAAGCGGCAGCAGCAGCGGTAGCACCACCAACAGCACGACAAGCAAAACCATGTCGGACGACACAGTGACGGCGATCTGCTGCGCTCTGCATGAAGTCATCACCAAAAATATGGAGAACGCCAAGGCTCTGCGAGACGCCAGCGGCATCGAGAAGCTCATTGGCATCGCCAGGAGCAAGGGAGACAAGTGAGATTCAAACCTCGTTTTGAATTTGGGATTAAATCACTTTTCTTATCGTATCGTTTAGCGTTGAATTTGTTTATTAGCTTGAAGTACCTTTTCAGTTTCTGTACTGAGAGTGGAACTGGGGATCAGGTCTGACGGGCAAGTCTTGGTCCATGTCCTCAGTGCTGGGGGATGAAATGAAGGCGCGATGTGTGTTTAGACAAGTTGACGATCTGAGATAAATCATGGCGCAGCCGTCAAGCACTTGGTAGAGTGTTCTCACGTTAAAGTAATACGTCACTACTTTACAGCGTGCTCTTATCAGGTACTCTTACTCTCTGTCAGAAACAAATGTAATGAAACAAAAAAGGGAAGAATTTACAAAACAAGGAAGGAAAAGGAAGGAAAGAAGACAAAAAGAGGGGAAAGGAGGAAGGGTGGAACAAAGAAGGAAAAACGAGGACAGAAAGGTCAAAGTCCCTCCAGCATATTCTAGGTCGACCCCGGAGTCTCTTCCCGGTCGGACATGCCTGAAACACCACACCTGGGAGGCACTCATGGGGCATCCAGATACGCGAACCAACTCAACTGGTTCCTCTCAATATAGAGGCGCAGCGGTTCTACTCCGTGCTCTTCCTGGATGGCTGAGCGTCTCACCTTATTGCTAAGAGAGAGCCCCACCACCCAGCGAAGGAAGCTCAGTTCAACCGCTTGTTTCTGCAATCTTGTTCTTTCGGTCACTGCCCAAAGCTCATGACCATAGGTAAGGGTTGGAACGTAGATCGAACGGTAAATTGAAAGCTTTGGCTTGCGGCTCAGCTCCCTCTTCACTACAATGGACCGGTACAGGCTACGCTTTAGAACAGTGGCTGCAGCGATCCACCTGTTGATCTCCCGATCCATCCTTCCCTCACTCGTGAACAAGACCCCGAGATACTCGTACTCCTCCACTTCTTTCAGTCGCTACCCAAAGCTCATGACCATAGGTAAGGGTTGGAACGTAGATCGAACGGTAAATTGAAAGCTTTGGCTTGTGGCTCAGCTCCCTCTTCAACACAATGGACCAGTACAGGCTCCACTTTAGAGCAGCGGCTGCAGCA
The DNA here is from genome assembly GCA_024760905.1 of Plotosus lineatus. Classification (NCBI taxonomy): domain Eukaryota; kingdom Metazoa; phylum Chordata; class Actinopteri; order Siluriformes; family Plotosidae; genus Plotosus; species Plotosus lineatus. Next base: position 20,471,460 of record CM045734.1, on the reverse strand, counting down.
ATCCACTTGTTGATCTCCCGATCCATCCTTCCCTCACTCATGAACAAGACCCCGAGATACTCGTACTCCTCCACTTCTTTCAGTCACTACCCAAAGCTCATGACCATAGGTAAGGGTTGGAACATAGATCGAACGGTAAATTGAAAGCTTTGGCTTGCGGCTCAGCTCCCTCTTCAACACAATGGACCAGTACAGGCTCCGCTTTAGAGCAGCGGCTGCAGCGATCCACCTGTTGATCTCCCGATCCATCCTTCCCTCACTCGTGAACAAGACCCCGAGATACTCGTACTCCTCCACTTCTTTCAGTTACTACCCAAAGCTCATGACCATAGGTAAGGGTTGGAACGTAGATCAAACGGTAAATTGAAAGCTTTGGCTTGCGGCTCAGCTCCCTCTTCAACACAATGGACCAGTACAGGCTCCACTTTAGAGCAGCGGCTGCAGCAATCCACCTGTTGATCTCCCGATCCATCCTTCCCTCACTCGTGAACAAGACCCCGAGATACTCATACTCCTCCACTTGGGGCAGGACCTCATTTCACGCTTTTCCAGCTGAGAACCATGGCCCCGGACACGGAAGTGCTGATTCTCATCCTGGCGGCTTCTCAGTTGACTGTGCATTGCTCTAATGAGAGCTGGAGGTCCCGGAATGATGAAGCCAAAAGAACGACATCATCCGCAAAAAGCAGAGAGATCCTATGGACACCAAACCAGAACCTCTCAACACCACAACTGCGCCTAGAAATTCTATCCATAAATATTATGAACAGAACCGATGAAAAACGACAGCATTGGACCCCCACAGAAAATGAATTTGCCATGCTGTTTCCAATGTGGACGAGGCTCAAGCTTCGGCAATACAAGTCTTCTCCAAACCTTAAAGCATGTATGAACAGGTTGGGTCAACTCACATGCCCGCTCCCAGATCATGTAGCGTGTGTAGAGTTGGTCAAGAATGCTGCATCCAGGACAAAAACCACATTGTTCCTTCTGAATCTGAGGTTCAAGCACTTTGTTCAACCGGATTAAAAAAAGATTGTGGTGCCGACTGATATGGCGCCCACCGCAGGGGTCACGGACACTCGCATACAGGAGTTAATAAATATCAAGAAAGACTTGGCGGTCGATTCTATTTTATTTCTAAGAGATAAAATTATATTTCTTGCTTATTTAATATACCAGATATATAAATATATCCCTTTAATCTAAATACAGATACAGACAGTGATGCAGTTTTCCCGTATAGCTTCTCTGTCTGTTTCCTGATTTGTAAAAAACAAAAAAAATTGTAAAATTACCACTTCAAATCTTCCCATTTGTTCTTTTCCTGGTTTCCAGACATCCGCCCAAGGTGGTGAAAGCAGCATCTCAGGTCCTGAGCAGCATGTGGCAATACAGAGATCTGCGCAGCCTTTACAAGAAGGTATGACATCATCACTGCACACATTATAGTGTTTTGTGACATCACACATGAGAAAGCTATCTGACCAGTTTAAATCAGTGAATATTTACTGCAGTGTGATGAACCCAGGAACATATTCCACTCTGGAGAAGTTCTGATGGCTGACGAGAACAATAAAACATCAATAAACCGTCAGTGGCTTTAATTTCTTCCAACCAAGCAATGTTTGTTACCCTGCAGAAAGAAATCTGAGTGCGCGCGCTATTCAGAGTGCTGTGAGACATAAATGTGTCTTTTCTTCCGTGTGATGTGACTCTGCCGCCGCTCTCAATGAAAAAGCTGTTGTGAAAAAAAACACGAGGGAATCTGTGAGATATTTACTGAAGTGTCCAATCGATACGTGTTTGTTGGGCGTCATGGTCTAGCGTTACTGCGAGCCTCTCATCAGGCTGTACGTGTTTCTGCCGTGAATTACACATACCGTCTCTGATGAAAAGTTTGATTTCCGCCACACTCAATTGTGAGGTTTAGAAAAGTGTGGGCCCTGAGTGAAGAGATGAAAACGCCATGGGAACGCATTCAGTATCCGTGGTGAAAAGATTCCTTTTAAACATTTTTTTTTTTTTTTTTTTTTTTGCTTTTTTGCTTTTGTTGCAATATAGCTCCTATTGACACTTTTAAACTTGTAAAGAAATTTATAACCCTGTTTTACAGCATTGCCTGAAAATTCGTTTTTATGAAAGAAACTAAAAAAGGAGGAGGCCGTGGTAAAGGGTGCTGGATCGCTGATCCAAAGGTTGGGGGTTCAAACCCCACTCTCAACGGGTTGTCACTGTCCGCCTCCAGTGCAGCTAACTGGGTTATCAAAGGCCAGCCATGTCTCTCACTGTCTATGGTGAGATGAGGTAAAGTTCTTTGGGCTTTTTATACCCGAGCCATAGTGGCTCATCATGCCGGTGCTTATCCCCAGTTTCCGTAGCGTGAAGCGACTAGGAGTTCAACTCCTCCTGCATGGAACGCTAATCCATCGCCGGTTACCTTCCCAGTATATTTTTACTGGTACCCATTTATACTGCTGGGTGAACAGAGGCACACTTGTGGTTGAGACCTTGCCCAGGGGTCTTAGCATAGTGGGGGTCTAACTGGGATTTGAACACACAACCTCCCAGCACCCTAACCACCGGTCCCACCTGTCTATGGTGTGAGGTTCATGTAAAAGAACCATTGCTGACTTTCAATAAGGGGAGCTGCATAGCTGTTATCATGTTCCTGCCCTGTGGTCCAGGATGTACTCAGCTCTCACTCAGAGTCGGCTGAGATAGGGCCGCCCTCCCTGCGACCCTAATTTAGGATTAAGCAGTTAGAAAAAAAAGGAAAGTATGAAATTGGGATACGCACATATCTACATTAGCGGTCAAAAAAACTGATAAAGTATGTAACAGCCAAGAAATACATCATTTCGACTTAATGGTGATGACTTGTCTGAACACCAGCTAATTTATCTTAATTATTTTAATAATTAAAAAACAGGTGTAAGTGGTGGCCTGGTGGTATAGGGCGCTAGATCGCTGATCCAAAGGTTGGGGGGTTCGAGTCCCACTCTCCACAAGGTTGTCACTGTCCCCCTCAGTGCAGCTAACTGGGTTATCAAAGTCCGGCCATGTCTCTCACTGTCTATGGTGTGAGGTTCATGTAAAAGAACCATTGCTCACTTCTGACAGAGGAGCTGCAAAGCCGTCAGAGTGTTTCCGCCCTGCGATCGCCTGGCGAGCTGTCTTGGGTGTACTCTGCCCTCACCTGGATTCAGCTGGAATGGACGCCAGCCTCCCCGCGACCCTAATTAGGATTAAATGGTTACAGAAAATGAACTGAACTGAACTAAAAAAAACAACCCCGCCCACACCGCAAAGGACACGAAAGATTTTCTGGGCAGGAACGGCATCACGCTCCTGTTCTGGACAGGGTGGAGTCCAGACTTGAACCCGATTTTTTTTTTTTTTTTTTTTTTTTTCCCCCCCCTTAAATCACTTCCAACAAGTGCTGTATTCCATTTATACCACAGATATTTTATTATTCAACAATTTATTAGTCGTTAAAGACCACTTACAGTCACATTGTAAAATGTATGCTCTATTTTATATATTTATAATTTTGGAGAGCATCGTCGAAACATGTTCACATCATCTCTGCAGCCCTTACTTTTACTTTTTCTTTTTTTTCTCTCTCTCATAGAGAGTTCAAAAAATTTTTATTCCATCCTGGAAATGTCAGAAAACTTATAATCACAGCTTTGCCTCTCACCGTTACCATAGAAACAATACTGTATTAAAGCAAGTTCATTAATGTAAACCTATGATTTGAAGCTGAACTTCTGTTGGATCTGCTGTAACCGCACTAAAAGTATAATTTAAATAAAATGTGACTGTTGCTGTGCGTCAAGACGGAGGAGAGACGGCATGTTCTCTGACCTTTAGAGACAGAAAAAAGGCGATTAGTCAGCTCACCAAGTTCAAACGTGTATGCTGAATTGGCTTCAGCATCATCGAAACTCACGCTGAGGTCCTGTAGCAGACTTCGCAGGCTGACTTTCTGCCAAGTGCAACATGGATTAAAGGATTTACGAGTCACGCCATGCTCAGATTAATAACAAAATTATTTTATATTAGAGTTTTCTGAATTAAATCAGCTTAAGCCCCATTTTTCATTAAGAGCTTTGTTTTTTGGGATTCACAGTGATGTCAGTCTGTTTCCTAAATAAATATCACGTACAGTATTTATTTTATGGCGGAAAGGTGGTGTGGTGGTTAGCGGGTCCCGGGTTTGAGTACCAGACTCGGCAGGGGGGGGGGGGGGGGTGTTCTGTGTATTTTTTGCATGTTCTCCCGGTGCATACACGGGTTTCTTCCGGGTTCTTTGGTTTCCTCCCACAGTTCAAAGCAAATCATTTCAAAGAAAATTATTATACTATCAAGCTTTTTTTATTACCGCACATTAATCACTTAGTATTTCAGAATAATGTGAAAATGTACTCATCCTCACTCTTGCACTCATTTGTCGAACAATTTTATCCTACTAGGGTCACAGTGATACTGAAACCTATCTGGCGGAAGGTGAGGTATGCCGTAAACAGTCACCAGTCCATTACAGGGCCAGCACACAGACTACCAATCACACTCACACTCAGACATGGGCCCATTTTGGAAAAGACTTTTAGGTCATAAGGAGGTTGAAGCCTATCTCAGCCAAATCTGGCCCAAGATGGGATACACCCTGGACAGCTCTCTAGTCCATCTCCACCAAATAACAATTCACATTCATTCTTGGGGCAATTTCAAACAGCCTGTTAGCCTAATTTGTATGTTTTTGGACTTTTTGTGACAAAACCTTTCTTCATCCATCCATTGATCCATTTTCTGTACAGCGTAACTAATCCTAATTAGGGTCATGAGTAGGCAGGCGCAAATGTCAGCTGGCTCTGGCGAGGGCAGGGTACACCATGGACAGCGTGACCAGGCCATTGTAGGGCCAACACTCACACAACCATTCCCACACTCACACCTATGAGTGATTTGGAACAGTCACTTAGCCTACATTGCATGTTTTTGGACTGTGGGAGGAAAGTGGACAACCCGGAGGAAAGGCATGCAAGCACGAAGAGAACATGCAAACAACACAAAGATCCGACCCAGCTGGGAATCGAACCCAGGACCTTCTTGCTGTGAGGCAGTCGTGCTAACCACTACACTACCGCACCAGAGAATAAATCTGCATTCTATTTAAAATCCATATTGATGTATTATTTACAATATTAATATTATATTTATATATCATAGAAAATGAAGGGCAGTGGTGGTCTGGTGGTAAGGGATGCTCGATCATTGATCCTAGAGTTGGGGGTTCAAGTCCCACTCTCCAGAAGATTGTCGCTGTCCCCCCAGTGCAGTTAACTGGGTTATCAAAGGCCGACCATGTGTCTCACTGTCTATGGTGAGAGGTTCATGTAAAAGAACTATTGCTTACTTTCGTAAAGAGTATCTGTATATCCGTCAGCGTGTTTCTGCCCCTTGCTAAGGGTTGTGTCAGGAAGAGCACCCGACGTAAAAACCTATGCCAAATCAAACATGCGAATCAGTAATGCGACCGCCAAATTCTGCAAAGTAGGATCGACCCCCCCCTACTGACTGGCGTCTACATACATGTATATGTGTACTAGTATATAATATCAATACAGACGGCCCTCTACTTACGAAATTAATCCGTTCCAGAGCCTTTTTCGGAACCTGGAGTTTTTGTAAGTGCCACGGACATATTATTATATAATGGATAGGATCAGAAATGAATATATCAGAGGGACAGCCCACGTAAGATGTTTTGGAGACAAAGTCAGAGAGGCTAGATTGAGATGGTTTGGACATGTACAGAGGAGGGATAGTGAGTATATTGGCAGTAGGATGCTGAGGTTGGAACTACCAGGCAGAAGGCCTCAAGGAAGACCAAAGAAGAGATTTATGTGGTGAAGGAAGACATGAAGGTCATTGGAGTCAGAAAAGAAGATGCGGAGGACAGGGTGAGGTGGAGGCGGATGATTTGCTGTGGCGACCCCTGAAGGGAGCAGCCGAAAGTAAAAGAAGAAGACGGACATATTATTATATCTGGGGGGGAAGGGTATTATTTGAAGATACAGTGATCCCTCGCTACTTCGAGCTTCAGTGTATATAAATTCAAAAAAAAAAATTTTTTAAAAGGAAATTAGGGAAAAAGTAAGGAAAATGCCGACAAACAAAAAAAAAAAAAAAAAAACCAAAACCCCCTAACAAAACTACAGTCGGCCCCCTTCTTACGAAATTAATCCGTTCCAGAGCCTTTTTCGGACCCTGGAGTTTTCATAAGTACAGGTGCATTTTACATGTAAAATGCGTGATTCGTTCCAAGGCTCCCAATACTACCCAATAAAGGCTTTAAAAATTATACAAGTACACCAATTTTGGAAGAAATATGTGTTAAAAGTTAAAGCAAATTATTTATTAAACCATTTTATTAACGTATTTGTTAATTAAACCATTATTAAACATTTTTTATTAACCAATTTTTTTATTAACCAAACAATATTAAATATCATTGAATATTTGTGACACGCTCCGCCACGTGCGGGAGGTGTCACGGGTGACACCGGAGCTTTTGGGGCGGAACACGGCTTGTCCGGACTTTCGATCTGTCAAGCAAGCAAGTGCGCTTTGAAGATTTGTTTAGTAATCAACATTCACTCGTTTGCTTGAGGGATTGGAGGTCCGGATGAGCCGCGCCCCGTCACGGGGTCTCCGGTGTCAGTCATGCCGCCCACACTCGGCGGAGCACACCACATTTGTGGCGTGTTCCGTGGCGCGCTCTGCCGCAGCCAACGCCGGAGCTTTTGAGACTGGGTGCGGCTTGTCCGAAACTCCAATCTGTCAAGTAGGCAGGTGCGCTTTGAACACTTGTTTAGTACGCAACATTCACCTGTTTGCTTGAGGGATCGGAGGTCCGGATGAGCCGCGTTTTGCCTACATTCGGAGGAGCGCGCCACATTTATTAAACATTTACTGAATTAAACAACTTAAAAAAATTAAAAATAAACTTCAGTGAACACTCTCAAAAAACTCTCAAAACTCACGAACCAACAGTACATTTCTCCTTTGCGCGTGTGACCAACAAGCTTTATGGGTGCAGTAATATGGAGATTCAGCTCCCTCCTGGCCAATGGGAGGCCAGCGGGGGTGGGATTTTGGGAGACAGCCAATGAGAGAGCAACTCGCGCATTGTTTGAATGTTTGAATGGCGCGTTTTAATGTTTGAATGTTTGTTTGAATGGCGCATTTGGCGCATTTCGTAAGAAGAGGTTGTTTTGTATACAGAGGACGAAAATTTAGGAAAATGTTTTTCGTAACCTGAATTTTTCGTATTCAGAGGTTTTCGTAAGTAGCGGGCCGACTGTAAATACATATTCAACACAATGCTTATAATTACAATTAAACATTAAAAAATAATGCATAAGATATAAAATATAAATATACACATACAGATGCGCACCTCACATAAAAATGTAAGTAGTTTTGATGGGGGTTTTGGGTTGTTTTTTTGTTTGGGTTTGTTTGGGTTTTTTGCATAATTGGCATTGTTTTGCGGCATTTTGCCAACTTTTTCCCTTATTCTTCCTTAACTTCCTTATTTTTTATTCAATGAATATTTAAAAAAAAAATACGATGCACTGAAGCCGCATGAATTGAAGCGCGAAGTAGCGAGGGATCCCTGTATTTGTGTTTTTTTTTTTTTTAACATATCTAACCTGACTACACTCTGGCTGCAAGTATAATAATATGTAAATGAAAATTATGAGAAAAGAAAATGGAGTCGTTTTAGGATTAGATTATGGGTAGGTTTGGGATAGTTTAGGGTAAGGTTAGTTTAGGCTTAGGTTGTTGTAAAGAGTGGGGATATTATTAGGTTAGTGATAGAGTTAAGGTTAAGGATAGGGTGAAGTAAGGGTAACAGATAGGTTAGAATTAGGTCAGGGTAAGGGTTAATGGTTAGGTATAGGGTTAGGTTGGGTTAACGATAGGAAGACGGTTATGTAAGCATTAGATTACAGAAAAGGTTAGGTTAGGATTCAGTCAGGGGAAGAGTTTAGATTAGGCTATTGTTTAATTAGGGACATTGTTAGGTTCAGGATAGGGTTAGTTTTAGGTCAAGATTACGGTTAGGTTAGGGATAGGGTTAGGTTAAAGATAAGTTAGGGTTATCTCAGGGTTGGTCTTAGAGCTTGAATATGGCATAGGGTTAGATTATCATTATGGTCATATCTGAATCATGGTTAGTTTGGGGTTAGGGTTAAGTTATGGTTACGTTAATGGTAGGGTTAGATTATGGTTAGGGTTAGGGTTAGTGTTAGATGATGGTTAGATTAGGGTTAGGGATAGGATTAGGTTCAGGCTGGGTTAGAGTTTAAGTTAGAGATAGGTAGGGTTAGGTTCAAATAAGGGTTAAGTAAGTGAAATTTTGATCAAAGAAATGGGGTCAGATCCAATTCCACGTGTTACTTTTGCCGCGGATGCCAGTCTTGTGGCTGGTGTTACAGGAAATGACTTTGCACGCCTGTTTTATTATTTATAAATGTGAACGAAACTTTAGTAATTCCTGATGGAGGAGATTTAGAGATTGCGGTTTAATTATAATGAAACTCCATATCTGATTATATTTCTTATACAGAAAACCAGCTTGAACAAATACCAAATAGTCATATATTTTGGACTGTAGTGTTAAAATGCCCCCTTCAGGTTGAGAACGGAACTGCATCTTGTTATATGTAAGTGATGTGGACAGCAGGACTGACACACTTACGTCAGCTGCCAGGTCAAGGTCACCGAGGAGCAGATGAGTGAGAACCACATCACAGAGTTATTACACCTGTCACACTATTTTATTTGGAATAAAAAACTTGTATTGTTTTTTTTTTAAGGTGTGCAGGGTCTCTCTCACTTTTTATTCATCTCTCCTGTCCTTCACCCTGAATGCTCTACTTTTTTCATTTCCTCTTCCCCTGCCTGAGCATTTGATGTCATTCCTAATGTCACGAAGGTTGACATTAAAGAAAGGCCACCAACGTACAGATTGCTATTATTAACATTTCACTGAAGCCGGGCGTCTCATCTCGTCAGACTGTAATGATGGTTATTCTGAGTGGTCATGCCCTTTTTTCACCCTCATCCTCTAGTGGAGATTAGACCATCATGCCACTTGAGGTGTTGGCGCTATGGCTTGGGCCGAGCTCAACAAAGCCAGATTATAAACAAATAGAAAGCCTTAGAAGGGAAGTTACATGTGGTTCACTAGAGTTTAAAATCGACATGGATTTGAAAAGGATTATTTGTAATCGGTAATAAACACCAAGCATTGCTCAAAGCCTCTGTCAGTCAGGTGGGTGGAGTTTGGCGTATGTTGTTTGGTCTGGTCAGAAACCATCACACATTTACTTTCCCTTCAAAAGGTGACGAAAGATTTTCACGACCTTCTTGGGAAACTTTTCAAATAAAACTATTTGATGTGGTTCATCCTTCCTTTCTGACAGTTATCTTAGTGATGATATTAAACAATTTTGATAAATCATCAGCGTTTGTTTTTTATCACAGAGCAAATTTCAGACATCCTCAAAATACAATCTGACGATGGTTTGTAAGGCAACAAATCAGTATTTGATGATCAAACCAGAGGCAGTGGTGTCCTGGTGGTAAAGGTGCTGGATCGCTGCTCCTAAGGTTGAGGGTTCAAGCCCCACTCTCCACGGGTTATCACTGTCCCCCCCCAGTGCAGTTCACTGGGTTATCAAAGGCCGGCCATGTCTCTCACTGTCTATGGTGAGAGGCTGTAAAAGAAGAGTAGCTGCATAGTCGTCACCGTCTTTCTGCCCTTCGATGGTGTAGCAAGCTGTCCAGGGTGTACTCTGCCCTTGCCTGGAGTCGGCTGGGATGGGCGCCAGCTTCCCCACGACCCTAATTTGAATTAAGCGATTACAGAAAATGAATGAATGATCAAACCACATCCACTCCAAGACTGTTCGGTTTCATTGCCAAAGTTTCCAAAATTCATTGGGCAAAGTAAAAAAAAAAAAAAAAAGGTTTTCATGTTCTGCCACTCATGTCAGTCTCCAGGCGACGACAGGGTACACCCTGACAAGCTCGCCAGACCACTGCTGCACCAACACACATAGAACCATTCACACTTACTTTCACACCTAAAGGCTGTTTGGAACGGAACGCCCAGTTGTCCTACTGTGCATATTTTTGGACCGTTGAAGGAGACCAGAGTACCTGAATGAAACCCATGCAAGCACGGAAAGGACGTGCAAACTCCACACAAAAACACCTCTAGCCTGGGAATCAAACCCATGACCTTCATGCTATGAGCTATGAGTAAACATGTTGCACCATCGTGCCACTCATTTCTTTCCACACATAATCTCACTCACCACATCTAGTATGTCCTTACTACAACCAATCAGGTCACGCCACACATTTACCACTTTTTCACTGTGTCCATGCGGTCCTCAGTAATACAGAAGTCATTTTCATTTTTGAAGCTGAGTTTTTTCATCCATTCTGCAAGTTTTCTTGTGTTCACATCTATGTTCAACAAGTCTGTGTCATGCTTGTATTACGAACACTGAAGTATATTCTAGGTTTTAGTTATATAATGTCTTCCTTTCGGCTTTTCCCCCTTTTTTTTACTCGGGAGTCGCCACAGCGAATCATCTGATTCGCACGTTTGATTTGGCAGAGGTTTTTACGTCGGATGTCCTTCCTGTCACATCCCTTTTTAGCAAGGGACAGAAACACGCTGACGACTTTGCAGCTACTCTTTACGAAAGTCAACAATGGTTCTTTTACATGAACCTCTCACCATAGACAGTGAGAGACATGGCCCGCCTTTGATAACCCAGTTAGCTGCACTGGGGGGGGACAGTGACAACCTTGCGGAGAGTGGGACTCGAACCCCCAACCTTTGGATCAGCGATCCGGTGCCTTATACCACTGGACCACCACTGCGCCCAGTGTTTTAGTTATATAATATCCTTATTATATCCTGACTGTGTTCTGATTCGACCAAATTTTGACGCATTTCCAACATTTAACCAGCATGCCTATGAAGACCATACCATGTCGTTATCACTTCTACTGTATTCTTATTATTTTGTACAAGTTCTTACTGAATCCAATTCATTTTTGTGGATATAGTGGGGATGTTTATCTATCCATCCATAAATTCATCCATCCATCCATGTTCTTCCTCTTATCCAAGCGGGGTCATGGAGGCAACAGTCAAATCCAAATGCCAAATCCTCCTCATCTGACACCTTTTAATGAAGAGGAGCAGCACCCCGAGCTCCCCGCTAATGTCTGAGCTCCTCACCCTAGCTCTGAGGCTAAGCCCAGATACCCCTTGAAAGGAAATTCATTTCAGCCACTTGAATCGGAAATCTTGTTCTTTTTGGGCATTACCCAAATTTCATGACCATAGTGAGGGTTGGAATGTAAATGGAACAGTCAATCGAAAGCTGTGTGCTTTAGGCTTCGCTCTTTCTTCACCATGGGCCACTGCTGAATGTAGTGGGAATGTGTGATTGGGATTAAAGCAGACTGTGGGTAAATGCTAATTCTAGATTCATGATGATTATGATGATGAAGAAGAACTGTTTTAACATTTACACACAAATCGGCTTGCATGATAATGTGTGTGTGTGTGTGTGTGTGTGTGTGTGTGTGTGTGTGTGTGTGTGTGTGTGTGTGTGTGTGTGTGTATATATATATATATATATATATGTGTATACACACACACACAGACATACAGTGGGGCTGGTGGTGTAGTGGTCAGGGTGCTGGGTTCATGATCAGGAGGTTGTGTGGTCGAATCCCAGTTAGATCTCCACTGTGCTAAACTGTGCCAAGACCCCTAAGGAAAGGTCTTAACCATACGTCTGCCTCTGTTCACCCAGCAAATGGGTACCAATTAAAAAAAATATACTGGTAAGTTAAGGTGCGATGGACTAGCGTCCCATCCAGGAGGAGTTGAACTCCTAGCTGCCTCATGCTACGAAAACAGGAAATAAGCACCGGCCCGATAAGCCACTAGGCTTAGGTGTAAAAAAGCCCAACAAACTACATGTATACAGTGGTACATCACCTTACTATAGTCCCAGCAAAGGAAACATCCAGGTTACGAAAAACATTTTCTAAAATTTTTTGTCTCTGTATACGAAACAAGTTCTCCTTACGAAATGTGCCAAACGTGCCATTCAAACAACGCACGAGCTGCTCTCCCATTGACTATCTTCTTACATCCCACCCCGCTGGCCTCCCATCAGCTAGGAGGGGTGACGCAGCTCCCTTGAGCAGCAGCTTGTTTCATGAGTTTTTCGAGTGTGCTCATTACAACTTTATTTTTTGCCTCAGGCTTTTAACCTTGCATAAACATTTCTAAGATTATAACTCTGCTAAGAAGACATGGTCAATTCAAAAAAAAAAAATTCAAACAATGCACGGGTTGCTCTCTCATTGGCTATGTCCCAACATCCCACCCCGCTGGCTTCCCATTTGCTATCTCCCAATATCCCGCCCCGCTGGCCTCCCATTGGCTAGGACGGATGATGCAGCTCCCTTGAGCAGCAGCTTGTTCATGAGTTTTTCGAGTGTGCTCATTGCAACTTTATTTTTTGGCTCAGGCATTTAACCTTGCATAAACATTTGTAAGATTATAACTCTGCTAAGAAGACATGGTCAACACGAAGTAAGTACCTTAAAAGGTACGCTTTTATAATATTTAAAGAGTAGTTTTGGGGGCCTTGGAATGAATCATGCGTTTTACATGTAAAATGCGGTTCTACTTACGAAAAATCCAGGTTACGAAAAAGGCTCTGGAATGGATTAATTTTGTAAGGTGAGGTACCACTGTGTATATATATATATATATATATATATATATATATATATATATATATATATATATATATATATATATATATATATAGGGATCCCTCGCAACTTTGTGCTTCAATTCATACAGCTTCAGTGTGTTCTTTTTTAAATATGCATAGAAGATTAAGGGGGAAAGTTAATGAAAATGCTGCAAAAATGAGGCCAATTATGCAAAAAAACAAACAAACAAACAAAAAACAACTGAAAAACCCCCAACAAATGTACATATATGTCTATTGGTGGGGTTGATCCTACATAGCAGAATTCAGCGGTCGCGGGGGGATAAAGGTGGAGGATTTGGTCGTAAGAATAAACTTAATTAATTAAGGAAAATTGATTGACCTTGGTAGTGTGCGTTGTACTAATTGGTGTAAAGTGCAAACATTTCTGTACATTTGGATTTGCCGTCTGTGAGAAGAGTACAGGGAAAATACATGGAATAAATTCTAATTCCAACTGAGATGCTGTATACATGCTGCATTTTAAATAAATCAGAGTTGAGGTATAAACTTTAATAGAGTTGTTACACTCCTGATTCTCAGCCCCAGGTCTCTTCCACACTTCTGCAAGCCAACACGTTCAGCCAAACCGTTAGATTGGATGCCGCCCTAACGCCGTCGGGGTTTCTGTAATGAGCTGTGCCCTCGGCTCACCCAAATACAAATGACCAAACCAGTGATTTTGCCACCTGAGTGTTAAGCACTGCTGCAAGACAATAGTGAGCTGCTCTGATGATTTCTCTCTGCTCTGTAAGCTTGATCTTTTCTGGTCTTATCTTGCGTCGGCATATCTTGCATATGGGAGGAATTAAGGTGATAAAAAAAATAAGATTATTGGACCATGACTTGATTGCGGGTTACTCAGACTAGCTCAGATTCTTGCTTTAACACTCTATATCCTTTAAGGTCCACCAGTCATGGCCATGGTAAGCCTCAGGTGCTCGAGAACGATTTACGAGATGCTGGTATCATTGTAATTTGAGATGTTAATTGCACTGGAACCTGATGCTTTTCTGCAGCATCCATCCTTTCCTCTGCATTTCTCTGCACATGGCTTCCTTCTATAGGACAATAATCATTCACAGAGCTGTACTGCTACCACCGAAGCTTTTTCTATTTCTTTTATCAAACATCGCCACGTCATAATTTGTATGTATTTATGGTTGCATTTAATGTTGATGGATGTTTTTTAAAAGGGGTTTGTAGTTGTTCTTCACTACAGCAAAATATTTCACATTTTTTTATTTACATTCAAAACTGAATTTTTGGCAGAGCTTTTTTTTATCACCAGGGTTTGTTTGTTTGTTTGTTTGCTTGCTTGCTTGCTTGTTATAAAATTCTGACCACGCCCATGCATGGATTTTAACCAAGGTTGGTCAGCCCTACCTGAGGCTCAGCGATTATTTGATTTTTAATCTCAAGGTCAGAGGTCAAGGTCACAGGAAGATCACAAAATTTTGGAGACACAGTGCTTCTAATTTTCAAATGAGTGCTGATAGACATGCCGTTACTAGGCAACACAAATAGAAAACCACATCTTCTTTTCCGTTCGGCTTTTCACTTTTTCAGAGGTCGCCACAGCGAATCATTTGAGTCACATATTTGATTTGGCAAAGTTTTTTACGTTGGATGCCCTTCCTGACACAAACCTTTTAGTAAGTGGCAGAAAATGCTGACGGCTATGCAGCCTACCCTGTCAAATGACATTTTGACCTTGAGTACCCTTGAAAGATCAAATCTTAGCCGGCTCATAAAATCTTTACGCAAGATCGTTTCGCTAATTTGGTCCTCGCACTGTAGAACACATTGTAAGACGAGTGCATGGGAAAATGACTCCAGTATAATATAGGGTCTGTTTATGTCATTGTCCATGACGCACTTAGACTCTGTGGGAGCTTCTCCATTATAATCTGTTTATGTTTCCTTTAAGTGAGCCGCTACCGTAGAAACAAATAAGCTTGTGAATTTAGACCTGTGATTTATCCAGTCAGGACTGTGGTGTAAAATGATGATAATTAAACTAAACTGTGAGCAAACCAGCTCCGTCTGTTCTATTGTATTCTTTATATGGATGCAGTGTGTAAAACGCTGACTGGGATATACTTCATTCCTTTCATGGAGAAATGTAGAACTTGGATGCCTAAAATAGCTTGGCGAAGACCAGACGCTGCGTTTCTTTTCCCTCCTTGGTGCATACTGCCCTCAGCTGTCTGTCCAGTTTGTTTATTTTCAACAATAGTCACTCAGGAACAGATGTGCATTTTCGCCAGCAGGGCCGTGTGGCAGAGATAGAGAGGTGTTGGCACAGGAGGGGAGGGATAGCAGGCAGAAAGTGGGGCAGCTTTGAACTGCTGTGTGACAGCAAGCCTTTGATCTTGCCCAGGAAATCTCTGTTCTGAACCAAGAGGGTCCCAAAATGTCAAGTTGAACGTTCCTGATAGCTCTCAGGGGAGACCTGATGCCCTCAGAGTAACGTCAACACGCACTCCTCACTCTTACTCGCGCCACAAATGGGACATATGTGCCACAGAGACAGTAAACGCCTACATCCCCATCTATTTATAAAACATATCATGAGTATGCGTGCCTGTGTCTGACTACACGCAGTGCATAATTAAAAAAAAAAAAAAAAGTGGAAACAGTGGGCAAGCGGATAATAGGGAGGGTGAGGAAAGGCTAAAGAGCAGGGGTGTCAAACTCGTGCCACACAGGGCCATGTGGCTGCAGGTTTTTGTTTCAACCAAGCAGCAGCACACCTGACTTGACTCATTTAATGAACTGATCTAGGTCTTCAGGTAGCTGATTGGTCAATCTTTGTGTGACCAATCAACTGGCTGAACACTCAGCTCAATTGATTAAATGAGCCAAGTCAGGTGTGCTGCTGCTTGGTTGAAGCAAAAACCTGCAGCCACATGGCCCTGTGTGGCTTGAGTTTGACACCCCTGCTAAAGAGGAAGACAGTGGTGGACTTCTGTAACCTCACCTGAAGGGTGGATGCTTGGGAAGGTTCAGGCGGCCACCTCTGGTCAATGGGGATTTCCAGTTTTTCTTCAATAAAAAATTCTTGTTGTGGAGAAGTATCACACCGTTGACTCCACATCAGCATCGGCTTTGGAAAAATCAGGAGGATTTGAACCTGTAGATGGCATTTTAACCCATTTTCAACCCCTAAAATTCTGAAATAAAATCTAAATCTAAAATATATACTGAAGTCTGCTGTATCTCTTTAAATGTGGAGCAGCTGGGTGATCGTCCAGTTGTACAATGTTTTCGATGTAGGGGTTATCAGTTGCGTTATTTAAATACTGCACATTTGTCTTTTTTTGTTGTTTTTATTCCTGTTATTTACATTGACAGTAAGATATATTTTCATTTCCTATTACTCCAGATTTTTGACTGTAAAATATTTAATTATCTCTCTCTGTCTCTGCATCACTTCTTCTCTCTCACTCGCTCTCTCCCTTATGTTCTCTCTCGCTGCCTCGCTTTTTTGCTGTTTCTCTCGGTCTGTCTTTCTTTCTCTTTCCTTCTGTCTCTATCTTGCTCTTTCTGTCTCGCACTCTCTTGCACACACACACACATACACACAATGTCTCTGTCTCACACTCTCACTCTGTCTGTCTGTCTCTCTCTCTCTCTGTTTCTCACTCTCTCTCTTTTTCTCTGTCTCCCCTGCAGGATGGTTACTCACAGTATCACTTTATTGGCTCTGCCTCAACGATAGAAAGAGACAGACAGCGACCGTACTCTTCCTCACGCACACCGTCCATCTCTCCGGTCCGGACCTCACCCAACAATCGTTCAGGTGGGGACGACGTTTTGTCAACATACTCGTATGCACAGCAGATATATTTTTATATTTGTAAGTTGTTTTATTATACGCACACTCGCAGGTTCTGATTGGTCAGCTGTCATATTCAGCGGTCTGGTATTTCTTTATAATGTACCTTTATTAATATAATTTTTAAATAGAATAGACTGAGTGCATCATTAGAAAAAGCAATGAAATTGTTTTTAAATCAGTATTTTGTGTTAAATTATTGATTTCATGCAAGTCAACATGTGGTAAGCAGAATAATATAGAGTAACCCTGTTTTATCACCGAATAAACCCCGACAGGGTGAGTCAAGATTCCTCTGCGATGTATCGTGGCTTAGCTCATGTAAAGTTTTTATTTTTTTCAGAAAAAAATTTAAGGGTTGACGATGAAGACAGATGTTTTTGTACCTAAATAGTTAATGAAAGACTCCTTCTATAAAATAAGTAGATAGATAAATTTCTTTTCACTGAAAACTTACAATCATTTTATAGGAAACATCCTTCGTACAAGTTCTTGTGAATTAGCTGTTACTACAGAAGCTGTGTGTGTGTGTGTGTGTGTGTGTGTGTGTGTGCAAGACGTGTGTGTGTCTTGGCGCACGTGTGTGTGTCTTGGCCTGCGTGTGTGTGTGTCTTGGCGCACGTGTGTGTGTGTGTGCGTCTTGCATGCGTATGGGGGTTGTAAGTGTGTGTGTGTGTGTGTATGTGGAGGGGTGTAAGTGTGTGTGTGGGGGTAAGTGTATGTATGTGTAGGAGGGTGTAAGTGTGTGTGTGTGTGTGTGTGTGTGTGTGTGTGTGTGTCTATGTATGCACGTGTGTGTATGTGTGTGTGTGTGTGTCCGTGTGTGTGTATGTGGAGGGGTGTAAGTGTGTGTGTGTGTGCTGCGTGTGCGAATGTGTGTGGGGTGTAAGTGTGTGTGCGTGTGTATGGGAGGGTAAGTGTGTGGGTGGGGGTAAGTGTGTGTGTGTGGGGGGTGTAAGTGTGTGTGCGTGTGTGTGCGTGTGTGTGTGTGTGTGTGTGTGTGTGTGTGTGTGTCTATGTATGCACGTGTGTGTATGTGTGTGTGTGTCCGTGTGTGTGTATGTGGAGGGGTGTAAGTGTGTGTGTGGCGTGTGCGAATGTGTGTGGGGTGTAAGTGTGTGTGCGTGTGTATGGGAGGGTAAGTGTGTGTGTGTGGGGGGGGTGTAAGTGTGTGTGCATGTGCGTGTGTGTGTATGCGTGCGTGCGTGCGTGTGTGTGCGTGCGTGTGCGTGCGTGCATGTGTGCGGGTGTGTGGGTGTGTGTGTGTGTGTAAAAACCCAAAGGATATGATGTTTCTTTCCTGCCCAGCACATTGCTGGAGTGAATTGTTTGGTGCTATAATGGCGCTTCTGGGTGGACTTGGTGTTCTGATGAAGCAGAAAAGTGCATTTTCCTGCTTTCAGTGGTTTGGGGTTTTGCTGGAGGACTGATCTGAGCCTTGGAGAGTAGGAACTTGAAGCTAATGGCTCTTTAAATGACTGAAGCACAGTCACTGAACGATGTGAGGAATATTTCTCCGCTTGCTGTGCTTTGCTTGATGAATCAGCCACTGGGGTATTTAGAGGGGAATAAAAGCTGGTGTAACGAGAGGAGCAGTCACGCTGATTTCTTCACTCACAGCTTTTGTGTTAATGCATTACACTCTCAGATCATTTTTTTATCATTAAGACTAAATCACCTCCGCTGTATACATTTGATGCATTATTGATTATGATCAGTTGTTGTTGTTGTTGTTGTTACTCAAAAGCTGAATGTTCCATCTGTTCCATGTTCACAAAAAAAAAACGAGGCTTGGATTTACTGGGCTCTTAATGTTGCAGGTAAAAGAAAACCTTCTATTTAAACCTGTGTACGACACTCCACACTTCCATAAGCATGAAAGGTACTGGGATACAATACCAGCGATACTCCTTTACTGACTTTAAATACATGGGGCAGTCGTAGCATATTGACTACAGAAGTGGCTTTGAGACCAAAAGGTCCCTGGTTCGATTCCCAAAACAGCAGGAGAGAATGTATGGTGGTGAGTGAGTGAGCAGCACCTTCCCTTCCCTTCCTTCAACTTCATGGCTGAAGTGTCCTTGAGCAAGGCACCTCACCCCCCCAACGGCTCTCTGGGTGCCACAATGTGTGGCGGCCCACTGCTCTGAGCGTGTGTCCTCAGTGTGTGTGTGTGTGTGTGTGTGTGTGCTCACTTTGGACGGGTTGAATACAAAAGTAAAAGTTTTGCTTGTGGAATTAGTATAGTATAAAATTAAAGCAAATAAATAAAAACATTTAAAACTGAAGGGCCTTTCACAGAATTAGAGGTGCCTGTCTGCACTATGGAGATACCCTCCAGTTTAGTGATTGTCAGAATGGCTTGGGATTGACCTTTCAAGATCACCCAAGGTCAGAGGTACTTGTTTTATTGATAGTCCATGCATGGTTTCTTTTCAGTGTCTCCATCAGTACTCCTTTCGCAGTTATATATTTTCATCTCCAAAAATTATGACCTTGCTGTGACCTTTACCATCCGGTGTTACTACCAAGTTTGTTTTAAATCCTTCAGGTTTGTGTTCTGATAAACAAACAGGTTGGCAACCAGACAGACAAACAAACACAACTGATGACAATATTGTCGCCAAAACTCCATTTTGTAGTCGAGGTAAAAGGTCATTTGCTTTCATTGTCGGCATTACATTTGTTGCCACATACTTCTTAAATTATGTTTATAGTCATTCATTTATTCATTCATTTTCAAACCAAGTACAGGGATCCCTCACTTTCCGCAGTTAATTGGGACCAAGACCCCCCCAGCGACCGCCGAATTCCGTAAAATAGGGTCAAACCCCCCCCCCCCCCCCGACTTAAGTATACGTACATGTATATGTGTATATAATATCAATAAATACATATTCAACACTATAAATATTTATAATAACAATTCAAACATTCAAAAATACAGTAATGCATAAGATGTAAATAAAATATAAATACACACACATACAGACGCGCGCGCACACAGATGCGCACCTCACATAAAAATGTAAGCAGTTTTGATGGGTGGGTTTGGGTTGTTGTTGTTTTTTTTTTTTTTTTTGCATAATTAGCATTGTTTTGCGGCATGTCCTTAACTTTTTCTCCTATTCTTCCTTAATTTCCTTATTTTTTTTAATTTGATGACTATTAAAAAAAAACCCACGATGCACTGAAGCCACATGAATTAAAGAGCGAAATAGCGAGGGATCCCTGTAATCCTTATTATGGTAACAGGGAAGCTGGCACCCATCTCAGCAAACTCCGGGCAACCCTGAATAGGACCATTGCAGGACCAACCAGTCACACTCATACTCACCCCTAGGGGCAATTTGGAACAGCCAGCTCACCTACTGTACATGTTTATATCAAAGCACACACAACCGCCTCGAGCCCAGGAATCACACCCAGGCCTTTTCTCGCTGTGAGGCGGACATGTTAACCGCTGGGCCAACGTGCCTTTCAGCTTCATTCCACTGCTATCATTATACCTCCAGGCTATCCCTGTTTTGAATAATACAAACAGACTTTTGCAAACTTAAACTTACCTTTTGTTAGTAATAATGTCAGTCTCTGTCGCTGTAAAGACATTAAGTTTTGATAAATCACTCTTCAAATGCAAAATAATTCAGTTTGCATTGACCCTGCCTTCTACATTTAATTTTATGGTACACTCGTCTCGAGTTGCATTTTGGTCTAGACACTGTGGCGTTGTTGTTTTTACACTGAGAAACACCAAGTAAATCAGGTTGAAGTAAATCTAGATTTTTTTTTTTTTCACACAGTACTTTTAAAAGCTTTCAAACTCATATTGAATATTTGCACTGTATTTAAAATTAATATTTATTTCTTAATTCCATGACCTTTCCATACTGAATATGTTTTTAATTATACTGTAATTGGTTTGTAAGGAAAACTGTCACTGACCTGCAGGTTCGAAGTCATCTTTATCAGGCGCTGTGACATCACTCATCCTGTGACAATATATAACATGTTAAATAGATTTAAAATAAAGAATAAGATTGAAGAACTCTGAGAAAGCAAACCTCCACCAAGCCAGAAATTGAACAGAAAGTACACAGCTTTTCCTGCGAGGCCTGCTGTACTATCATACTTCCAAAATCTCCCACAATGTTAAAGAACCATTTCAAGAAGTCCTGGATCCAGATCATTTTCCAGAATGTGAATGGAGTGTTACCTGGGTCATACTTCACCCCTAAATCCATGTGTGATTTTTTTATTTATTTATTTACATATATATATATATATATATATATATATATATATATATATATATATATATATATATATATATATATATATATATATATATATATATATCTTATTTTATATTATATATTATTTTTGTTTGTTTTTTTTTTTGTTTTTTTTTGCTTTGCTATACTGTATAACACACACACACACACACACATATATATATACACACACACACACACACACACGCTCACACACACACATACACACACACACACACACACGCTCACACACACACATACACACACACACACACACACGCTCACACACATATATACACGCACACACACACACACATATATACACACACACACACACACACACACACAAGCAGTGAGCACACACACACACACACGCGCAGAGCAGTGGGCTGCCACACACATTGGGGACATCCGGCGAGCACTTTGGGGTCAGGTGCCTTGCTCAAGGGCACCTGAGCCATGAAGGTCGAGGAAGGGAAAGTGTAGCTTTGCTATACTGTATAACACACACACACACACACACATATATATATATATACACACGCACACACACACACACATATATACACACACGCACACACACGCTCACACATATATACACACACGCACACACACACACACGCTCACACACACACATACACACACACACACACGGTCACACACATATATACACGCACACACACACATATATACACACACACACACACGCTCACACACATATATACACGCACACACACACATATATACACACACACACACACACAAGCAGTGAGCACACACACACACACACACACACACGCGCAGAGCAGTGGGCTGCCACACACATTGGGGACATCCGGCGAGCACTTTGGGGTCAGGTGCCTTGCTCAAGGGCACCTGAGCCATGAAGGTCGAGGAAGGGAAAGTGTAGCTCACTCCCCCACACCGCCTCATATTTTTCCTGCTGGTTTGGAAATTGACTCAATGACCTTGTTCTCCCAAAACCTCTTCTCTAATCATTAGACTTTGGCTACGCTTATTTTCTTGAAGTTGCTGCTAACAAACAAAAAAACAAATAGATAAACAAGTCAATGCCTACAAAACATTGTCCGAGACAACTAAAGAGTGTTATTCTCCATTACCTTGATTAACACAGTTCAAGGGCAGTGGTGCCCTGGAGGTAAAGGGTGCTGGATCGCTGATCCTAAGGTCCCCCCCCCAGTGCAGCTAACTGGGTTATAAAAGGCCGGCCATGTGTCTCACTGTCTATGGTGAGAGGTTCATATAAAAGAACCTTTGAACCTTTGCTGACTTTCGTAAAGAGGAGCTGCAAAGCCGTCAGTGTGTTTCTGTCCCTTGCTAAAGGGTTGTGTCAGGAAGGGCATCCGATGTAAAAACCTCTGCCAAATCAAGCATGCGAATCAGATGATTCTCTGTGGCGACCCCTGAGAAAAAGGGAAAAGCCAAAAGGAAAAGAAGAAGAAGACCTTGATTACCACACTTCGACATGTTCTGTCCAGGACAAGCATGATGTTAACATAATCCTTAAAAGAAAAGAAAGATCTGAGCTTTGAATGGACCAGTATATTTTGTTCTCCTGATACCTGCCATGCCACCATGCAGGGCTTTGAGAAGCAATGGAGACAACCAACTAAAATCGATTTCTAGAACACAGAGCTGCAGTCACACAACCCAAAGCACCATGAGTTTTTCTGCACAGCCACAGAGTTGTTATTACATCTCCAGCCTAAATACAGCGACCAGAGCCAGGGTTTCAAGCACTTTCTTCCTATGTTCTTGTTTTCGAGGTTCCTTAGAGACCACAACAAGGACATGATGCCTCCAAGACTACTTTAGTTGGGGTTGAAGATATAGCACACTTACTGCGGCTCAAGAATTTTTTCATCATTAAACATGATAAAGAACAAGAATCTCACAAAACAGACAAATTCACCCTGAGAAGAAGAAAGTCTTGGAAATGCATGACTGGGAAATTGGCGAAATGAAAGAAGAGATTGTTAAAGCCAGGATGTGTAGAGAGCAAGTGGGGGCGAACATGACAGCAGGGACCAATGGAATTGTTGAATTCTGAATGCTGATTGGTCAGGAGGTGTTGATTAGTTTTCCTCAGAGCAGCGATGACAGTATTGCAGCTGTTTCTCTCTGGTTCTTATTAACATGCTTGTCCTAACAAGATATTGTTTCTATAGCAACAGATCGTTCATGCAATACGGCATGTACACAAGCTAAGATTCATTATAAATTTATTTGTAAACCTGCCCTGATTTAATGAAGAAAAATGAAGTTTTTGGATGGCTTATTATGGCAAGCCCTGAGGCTGAAATAGGGGTCACAAAATTCACATTCAAATACAAAGAAACAGGTAGGGATTTAAAAAAAAATGTAAAAAAAACAAAAACAAAACCTTGGCCATAACTCAGCAGAAAATCTTTGAACCTAACAATTCCTGCACCATAAAAATAAAGAAAATCCAGCATGATATCCACTGACGGGACAGTGGTGGTCTAGTGGTATAGGGCACTGGATCGCTGATCCAAAGGTTGGGGGTTCAAGTCCCACTTCCCACAAGGTTGTCACTGTCCCCCCCAGTGCAGCTAACTGGGTTATCAAAGGCGGGCCATGTCTCTCACTGTCTATGGTGAGAGGTTCATGTGAAAGAACCATTGCTGACTTTCGTAAAGAGTAGCTGCAAAGCCGTCAGCGTGTTTCTGTCCCTTGCTAAAAAAAAAAAGGGTTGTGACAGGAAGGGCATCCGACGTAAAAAAAACCTCTGCCAAATCAAATGTGCGAATCAGATGATTCGCTGTGGCGACTCCCGAGTAAAAGGGAAAAAGCCGAAAGGAAGACAGACAGACAGCATGATATCCACTGACATGATGATCATAGAGAACACAATCTGATAATGAACATAATCTGAGAGCAAAACACTCGCAGAAACAGAACTCGACCAGAAAAACTAAATATACCTCATACGCCTGTATCGAGTACTGTATGTATGTCTATAGGAGTTCTAATGTCAGACCTAAAGCTGCAAGTTTAAGTTTTCAAAGGTCTTCCAGACCAGGCAGTCATTCCATCCCGCATTTATTTCATTTCATGAGGCCAGTAACTCTGGAGCCTATCTTGGCCAACTCTCGGCAAAGGTGGGTTACACCGCGAACAGCTCAGCATTCACACTCATGGGCAATTTGAAACAGCCAATCAGTCTACTGTGCATGTCTTTCAACTGTGGGACTAAACCAGACTACCTAAAGGAAACCCACACAAACATAATGAGAGCATACCCACACAGAACCACCCGAGCCCAGGACTCGAACCTAGGATCTTCTTGCTGTGAGATCAGAGCTCTTTGGGTACCACCATTTGGAAGATGATCATCTTTAAAACATCATGAATATAAACTATACTGTAACAGTATAAATACTTCCTAAAAGATCCTTCGCTACTTCACACCTCAATTCATGCAGCTTCAATGCATTGCGGTTTTTAAAAAAAAATCAATAAATATTCATCGAATTAAAAAATAAGGAAATTAAGGAAGACTAGGTGGAAAAGTTAAGGAAAATGCCACAAAAACAAGGACAATTATGCAAAAAAAACAAAACAAAACAAAAGTTTAATTGTCATTATAAGCATTTGTAGCATTGAATATGTATGTATTGATGTTATATACACATATTGATGTTATATACACATGTACATGTACGTATACATCAATCAGAGGGGGTTGAGGGGGGGGTCATTCTACTTCGCTGATTTCGATGGTCGCGTCAGGATCTGGGTCCAAATTAACCGCGGAATGTGAGGGATCCCTGTAATGAATTTGTGTGCAAATAATAATTTTGATTACCTTGAATGATCTTTTCTCATTTACCTTTGAGATGTGGGAGGGTTTATTGGGACACCATGTACATTGTCTGGTGTGGATTTGTTGAATATCGATGTGGTTGCAAGAAATCCTTCAGAGGGAATGAAAAAGTGCAGCTCGTAGTGTAATACAATGAGAATGTGGTAAGGCACATGGTGCAATCTGAATGGTCGTAGTAAGAACATGGGGACTTCATATTGGTCGTGGTACACACATAATCGTGCACATAGTAAGAAATTACTGGAAAAATGTTAGATGCATGAAAGTAGAAAGGAAATATAGTATAGACTTGAAGACTGCACACTTTTCTCTTTTGACAATGAGACGCAGTACAGCCGTGAGAGTGTAAAGGGGGGCGTACAACCTCTTGAAAAAACTGCCAAGTAAAGGCGGAAACGACCTCTTAGATCACAAGTAAGCCTTGCATCTCTCAGATGGTTTCTGTGTAATGCATTGGTCCCCAAACTACGGCCCACGGGCCGGATATGGCCCACCTCCACATTTGGCCCGGCCCCCTGAACAATACCGAAGCGCATTATGATTTTTTTTTTTTTTTTGTCTGGCCATGCGATCTAGACTAATGCACACCCAGAACATAGCATTCTACTCCACCCTTCTGCCGTCTGTGCTCCATCTGAACCCCCCCCCAAAAAAAAAAAAAAAAAAATCCTACACTCTCCCCTGTCAAGTTGAATGGAATAATGCTGAAAAGGTTATGGAAGAGAAAATTTGATTCAGAATGCAGGTTATTTAACCTTCAGTGGACAAACGATTATTTTGTTTAATGCAAAGAAAAGGTTGTTTGTATCATGTGTCAAGACACAGTGGCGGTATTCAAAGGATGCAATCTGCGCCGACACTCTGAAACCCGTCACAAAGACGAGTATGATCGCTTGCAAGGCCAAATGCGAGCAGACAAACTCTCAAAGCAAAAAAGTGGACCATTAGCTCAGTAGAATACATTTGAACGCTAGGCTCGACTGAACCAGTCGTCTGTTCGGGCAGCTTTCGGGCCACCAGCGTTTTTTTTTTTATTTATTTCCGGACTTTTTTTCTGTGAAGGTCCCGCAAAGGGTTACTAATATCTGGTTATACGTGGCTTACTTGGAAAACAATAAATGTTTACGTTTAGGCAGCCCTGCAATCGTCACACTTTTTCTGTTACAAACTGACCTTGGCTCCCCTCAGAGAAGGGAAAAGTTATGTGGCCCTCGCAGGAAAAAGTTTGGGGGCCCCTGGTTTAATGCATCACACTATTGAAGGTCAATAAACGCTGATTAAGTCCTCAGTTTTCATCACAGGAGAGGAGGAGGGTGAACTAATATTTGCAACTGTGGAATTATATTCAACAGATGGCCAGACGGTAATGAGCTGAGTAATGCTACCTAATGTTCATAATGTTCATAACTAACACCACCACCTAACGTTCAGGATGTGTCCTTCACAAGAGTTTTTGAACTGTCGGAGAAACAGAGGGCTGACTTTAACTTTCTTTTTTCACATTTTCATTTTAGATCATTTAATTATTGTTTATATTACAGACAGATACACAACAGGAAGTCGAGCAAATATAGTCAGATCAGTGTTTAGGAAAATCACATATCGCTCTTAATGCGGCAGTGCTTACTAATTGATTACTAAGTTTTCAGAGATCACATCTTTCTGCAGGATTTTTTTTTATTTGTTTATTTTTTTATCGGATAGGGTTGAAGTTTTAAAAGTTTTTTTTTTTCTGTCTTTTTATTTATTCATGGTTTCATTTTCAAGTCTGAAGTTAGATGTATTTAGATGTTCCAACGTTTATAGTTTAGCATTTGCAGTGTTTTTATTATTTTTTACCAGTTGTCATGGCAACCTAGAAACGTTCCTCTGCAGTTTTCGCTAAAGCATCAGCCAGGCCAGAATGATATCTAATTTTATAAGCTGTTTGTAAGCATGTTTTAGATCTGACAGCGACTACTTTCGCTCTTTACGTCAGTTTATCTAGGTCAACTTTTACCTCAGACTTTTGAGGCAATAGGAAGCAAGTGGGCAGGGTTGTGATGTTTTGTTAAATTGACTCCAAATGATATCATTTTGCTCTGTAATGATTAACCATGCCTTACTTTGTAGTGAATTACTCTCACTTACTCAATTGCTGAACCGCTTAGTCCTTCTAAGGTCCCAGGAAGGCTAGAGCCTCATCCCCTATATGGGGCAATCGTGGCTTGATGGTTAGCGAAGCGAATGTGGAACTGAAAGGTCATTGGTTCATTTCCCAAACCAGCAGAAGAAAATGTGTTGCGGCAAGGGAGTAGGCTGCACCTTAACTTCCTCCATGTTCATGACTGAAGTGCCCTGGAGCAAGGCACCTGAATCCAGGCTGCTCTCCATGTGCTGAAATGTGTGTCAGAACACTGCTCCCGTTTGTGTGTACCCGTGCTCAATGTTTACATGTGTTTGTGCTCACCTTCTTAAAAAAATTGAATTAAATTAAATTAAAAATTGAAAAACAACACTGGTCGAGGGTGGGGTGCACCGTGAACAGCTTGATGGACCATCACAATGCAATTCTTCTTCATACGTAAGTCGAGGTTAATTAGTATCAATGTGAAGAATTCTACATGTATATTCTTACTTGATATTCAGACCAACATGCAGGTTACTATGAGTCCCCAGATGGTGAAGTCAAAACAGTCAAAATTTCAAGTGTGTCACGCTTGACACTCTTTCTTGGTGCCGAAAAATAAGGGGAATGACAGCTGATCTATTCTCAAAGTTGTAGGTGGGCATAATGTTGATATTACCGGTGAAATAATCACGCCGTTGTGCAAAATATCTCATCCAAACAAGCAGGAGAAATTAAACATGCATTGACTTCTAAGAGATCATTAAAAGAAAAGCCTGCTTATATTTTTTGGTGAGTTGTGATGATTTTAAAATGTTCTTTCATTCATTCACCAGGCCACTTAATCCCACTAAGGCATTGCTTCTCAAATAATGGGGTGTGGTGTGATGCCGGTGGTGAGGGGGGGGGGCATGTATGACCCTAGCAAACATGCTTTTCTGGAATTGTGTATGAGAATTAAGTGTAATTGCACATACACTCCTCTAGTCGGCAGTGGCGCTCTCATTGTCGCGCTATGGTGTAGCGTTTTTTCGCACGAGCAAACGATATGAAGTGCAGTAAACAACCTCTCAAGAAACAACACGGAAAAAATTTTTAACAGGAACGAAGAGAAAGGTGGAGAGAAATTAAGACATAAATAAGTTGAATGAGTTTAAATAAGGATGTATTTTTTTTTATTTATACATATATTTTTTATTGGTGCACTTTGTCATTTCCTTTACAGATTAAAAAACAATGTTAATGAAGTTTTTCTTTATTCTAAGTTGAATGATATTTCTTGCTTTTTTGTTTGTAATGTTAATAAAGATGTGATGTTATGTAGATGTTTACTATGAACAATTTTATAGACAAATAATACTATTTATAGTCGCTCGCGGGGCAGTGCGGGGGGGGGGGGTGAAATGTTTTTTTTTATTCCTAGGAGGGGCGCCACAGAAAATAATTGAGAAGCATTGCACTAAGGTCATGGGGAGACTGGAGCCAACTCTGGTCAAAGGTGGGTACACGCTGAACAGCATGTCAGTCTGTCGCAGAGTCAACACACACAACCTAGGAGTAATTTGGAACAACAATGAGCCTAATTTGCTTGTCTTTTGACAATGGGACAAATCTAAAGTATCCGGAGGAAACCGATAGAACCATGGGGAAACATGCAAATTGTATATAGGTACCGTCTCACCAAGGCTGGGACTCGAACCCAAGACCTTTTTGCTGTAAGACAGATATGCTAAACATTATGCCACCATGCTGCCCATCACTTCTTCTTCTTTCCTTTTGGCTTTTTCCCTTTCTCAGGAGTCACCACAGCGAATCATCTGATTCGCACATTTGATTTGGCCTAGGTTTTTACGTCGGATGCCCTTCCTGTCACAACCCTTTTAGGAAGGGACAGAAACACGCTGACGGCTTTGCAGCTACTCTTTACGATAGTCAGCAATGGTTCTTTTACATGCCTCTCACCATAGACAGTGAGAGACATGGCCCGCCTTTGATAACCCAGTTAGCTGCACTGGGGGGGACAGTGACAACCTTGTGGGGACTCGAACCCCCAACCTTAGCATCAGCGATCCTGCGCCCTATCCACTAGACCACCACTGCCCCTATACTGCCCATCACTTATAGTAGTAATTTTCATTAGTAAAATTAAGCAGTGCAGTAATTTGTTAATTATTTGAATGTGTTTTTACCAGAACCTGTATTTATTCTTGAAATAATATGTCCTTGAAAGCACCTTTCATGGGAATTAGAAATGTTGGAGTTGTTTTTTTTCCCCCTTCGGTCTGTTGAAAATCACATTCCTGCTGCCATGCTAAAGCACACTAATGAAGAATAATGATCCACACCTCTGCATGACTTTCATCTCATGACGATGAATAAAGACGAAGAAAAGCACTGAGAAGGACGGAGATGAGAAGGAGAGAGATTAAAGCCCAGAGAGAGAGAGAGAGAGAGAGAGAGAGAGAGTGTGTGTGTGTAATGCTTAGGGTGCACATAAACAATGTGTGTGTGTGTGTGTGTGTGTGTGTGTGTGTGTGTGTTTGTGATTCGCAGCGAGCGCCCCCGCCTCACCCAGAGAGATGCTCAGCCTCAAAGAGAGGAAGACTGACTACGAGTCCACTGGAACCAATTCTAGTTTCCATGGAAACAAAGGAGAGCACACATCCAGGAAAGACGCTACAGCAGGTGAGTGCTCATGGAGAAGATGCTGAAGGAACAGGTGGAGACAAGGAGGAGACAAAAGGAAGTGATTCTGGAGTAGATGTAGAAAGTGAATAGGAAACACCAAAAGGAAGAAAAGAGTAGAGGTGGAAAGGTGATATGAAGATCTGGAAAGGTGGGAAGCAGGTGGGAGGAAAGGAATGTGGACACACAGGAAGAAATGGTAATATAAAGAAGAGGAGGACTGGAAAAGAAGGATGTGGCAGATGAAGGATGGGTGGAGAGGATATGAAGAGAAGCAAGCGGATGAGGAAATGTGCAGATGGAAAAGAGAAGGAATTAAAAGAAAGGATAGGATAGAAAGAGAATATGGAGGAAAGATGGAGGGAAATGAAGGAGCGATGATGTAAGGAGGAGATTGGAGAAGTAAAGAAGATAATGAAGGGAAAAAAGACTAGGAGTGATGCAGGATGAGCTTTCAGAACGCGACCCTTCTGCTACCTTCCTGCTTCGAGTGTTCTCGTAGTAAGATTTAGCGAGAGTCTTATCTTCTCCACAGGAAGTTTGACATCATTTCCTGCATGATTGATATGTCTTACTGTAGCTGTGGACTCTAAAGGCATTTGCTCTCACACTTATTTCCCTCGGTGATCACGCGCTCTCTTTCAACTCTTCTGTCTTCCTTTCGGCTTTTTCCCTTTCACTCGGGAGTCGCCACAGCGAATCATCTGTTTCGCACGTTGCTCTCTTTCAACTCTTCTAAACATTATAAAAGCAACTGGAATGCACAACTCAAGACTACTTTTCCACATGGAATATAGAAATCTATTAGCCCCTCCCATTCATTAATTACCTTTCACATGCGCTCCATGGAAGGTTCTGTGAAGCACCAATATTTGTTTCATTTGATTCATTGTGTGAGTTTTAGGGCAGTGGTGGCCTGGTGGTAAAGGGCGCTGGATCACTGAGCCCAAGGTTCGGGATTCAAGCCCCACTCTCAATTTGTTGTCACTGACTACCCCCCCCTCCCCCATCCCCCAGTGTGCCTAACTGGGTCATCAAAGGCCGGCCATGTCTCTCACAGTCTATGGAGAGAGGTTCATGTAAAAGAACCATTGCTGACTTTCCACAAGAGTAGCTGCATAGCTATAAGCGTGTTTCTGCCCTGCGATGGCCTGGCAAGCTGTCCAGGGTGTACTCTGCTCTCGCCCAGAGTTGGCTGAGATGGGCGCCAGCCTCCCCGCAACCCTAATTAGGACTAAGCGGTTCAGAAAATGGATGGATGTGTGGGCCTTTGTTTATCTATAGTTCCGGAGAGCTCTGTCCTAGTAAGTTATTATCTTTGGCACGAGCTATATATTATTCATGGAATTTTTACTACACATTTCAGAACTTAGAGAAACAGTGGTGCTGAGGAAAAAACAGGAGGCAGAGCTCGAAGCAGCAGAGATGAAAATGTTGAGGTTCTCTTTTGGAGTAACGAGGATGGATAGGATCAGGCATGAGTACATCAGAGGGACAGCACATGTAAGATTTTTGGAGACAAAGTTAGAGAGGCTAGATTGAGATGGTTTGGACATGTACAGAGGAGGGATAGTGAGTATATTGGTAGTAGGATGCTGAGGTTGGAACCACCAGGCAGAAGGCCTAGGGGAAGACCAAAGAGAAGATTTATGGATGTGGTGAAGGAGGACAATAAGGTAGTTGGTGTAAGAGAAGAAGATGCGGAGGACAGTGTGAGAGGCAGATGATTCGCTGTGGCGACCCCTGAAGAGAACAGCTGAAAGGAAAAGAAGAAAAGAAGAACATTTGAGAACTTAGAGAAATTGTACTCAAGTAAAGTAATATTACGATACACATCACATTTACATAGACAGAAACTTTCTGGGCTCCAAAGTGGCACATCAACAAAGTGTGCATGACTATTAAGCCAGAGATCGTAAGTTTGAATCCAGGTTAAAGCCATAGCCATCCATAGCCAGGAGTCCTTGGGAGCTAATTGGCCGAGTTCTCATGAGAGGGAGGGATGGTATATACTCACTTTCCTGTCACTCACAGTGATCGCCAGCCAATCATGGGTGCCTCTCAGCTCATTCATGTGAGGGGGCGAGTAGCGCTTTCCCTCCGGGTGTGTTAGACCACCCCAAAAATACGCCTGCACCGCAGTTTGAAACGAGGTGGGTGGCTAGCATCGCATGTCACAGAGGGGGTGTTGTGTATGCTTTCGCCCTTCCCTGATGGTGGTGGTAGTGTGATAGGGAGAGCAATACCTGATGAGTAAGAACTGAACTAAATTAGGGAGAAAAATGAGGAATCATGAAAAAAATTTCCAATAGGTCACAGAGATCTAAATAGATTATTCGAAGTTCAACTTTGTCTTCAAGTTAGACTGAGCATGTGCGTGTGCAAGTACGAAGGATCAGTGAACATGTGTGTTCTCTCCACCAGTCATTTGTTTCCTATCCTTCTTTTTTATTCTACAGTGCAAGTCTCCTGTGGAACATCAACGCTGTTCCGCAACTCATATGCGACTCCAAATGAAGAGGTCAAGCACAATCAGGTAACAACTGATTTACTGACTCTATTTTGAATATTCTCAGCATTCAGCATCATAAAACATACTTACGCACTAACTATGTCTATACTGAAATACCCGGTGATTCTTTACAGATGTTCAATTTCATGTTAATGTGAAATCCAGCATACAGTGGTATAAAAAAGTATCTGAACCTTTTGGAATTTCTCACATTTCTGCATAAAATCACCATCAAATGTGATCTGATCTTTGTCAAAATCACACAGATGAAAAAACAGTGTCTGCTTTAACTAAAACCACCCAAACATTTATAGGTTTTCATATTTTAATGAGGATAGCATGCAAACAATGACAGAAGGGGGAGGAATAAGTAACTGAACCATAACATTTAATATTTTGTGGGTCCCCCCCTTTGGCAGCAATAACTTCAACCAGACACTTCCTGTAGCTGCAGATCAGTCTGGCACATCGATCAGGACTAATCTTGGCCCATTCTTCTTTACAAAACTGCTGTAGTTCAGTCAGATTCCTGGGATGTCTGGCATGAATCGCTGTCTTGAGGTCATGCCACAGCATCTCAATGGGGTTCAAGTCTGGACTTTGACTTGGCCACTCCAGAACGTGTATTTTGCTCTTCTGAAACCATTCTGAAGTTGATTTACTTCTGTGTTTTGGATCATTGTCTTGTTGCAGCATCCATCCTCTTTTTAGCTTCAACTGTCTGACAGACAGCCTCGGGTTTTCCTGCAAAACATCCCGATAAACTTTTGACAAAGATCAGATCACATTTGATGGTGATTTTATGCAGAAATGTGAGAAATTCCAAAAGGTTGAGATACTTTTTCATACCACTGTAGATGTACAACTCCATGTCTAAAATTCCAGAATGCATGCACAGTGGCAGCGACTAGTTATCAGTGTTCGAGATGGTGAGCGTGATGACATTGACCATCTGTATTAGTGTTAAGGTTTCAGTTGCGGAAGCTGATCTGCTTCCACATGAGAAGATAAAAGAAATCTGGAGGGACTACGTCACTAAATTGCTAAAACAGTGCAGCATCACTTTCATTAGGTGGACAACTATCCGCAGGTGGTTGAACAGGGATGTATGTAATAAAAAAGTTACAGGTTTAAGCTCAGAAGTTCATTACAAAACAAGACAATTGGAGCGCGCAAACCTCAACCAAGTCTAGTAATTAGCTACATGAAGCAAACTTTTAAAAATCATCGTATGATTTTTGATGATCTGGATCATCTTTAAGAACATATCAATATCCTTGTTTTACCCACAACCCCCAGTAGATATTTCATAAAAATCCACACAAAAATTCGTTAATTATCTGAAAGTAAATAGGGGGAAGTTGTGACCCGGTGGTAGGTTGCTGAATTGCTGATCCTAAGGTTGGGGGTTCGAACCCCATTATCACTGAGTTGTCACTGCTGTTCCTCCAGTGCAGCTAACTGGGTTATCAAAGGCCGGTAATGTCTCTCACTGTCTGTGGTGGAAGGAATGTAAAAGAACCATTTCTGACTTTCGTCAAGAGTAGCTGCATAGCCATCAACTTGTTTCTGCCCAGCAATGACCTGAGGTGTCCAGGGTGTACTCTGCCCTTGCCCAGAGTCAGCTAAGATGAAAGTACAAAGCATCCCCCTGCTGGGCCTGCTATAATACAACACTTCCAAAAAATTTACCTATCTTTTAATATTAAAGAATCTACTGGAAAAGTGCAAACTGTAAACTGTAAATTTTTGTACGTAATATAAATTTCTTTCAAGCTTAAATATAGAATTAGAATTAGGCATATAGCAACAGACTGATTAAGTGATAAGTGCAAGTGTAAGTCCAGTTCTATTGTGTGTGTGTGTGTGTGTGTGTGTGTGTGTGTGTGTGTGTGTGTGTGTGTGTGTGTGTGTGTGTGTGTGTGCTGGTAACAGTACCTGAGGAGGCAGGTAGGGTTTGGAAGTTGTCAAGGTTCAGAGATTGTGTGTGCAAGGGACAGGAGGGAGGGAAGGCAGGGAGCGAGTTCAGCTTCCTGACAACCTGGTGAATGTAGCCGCATTTCAGTGTGCTGGTCCTAACCCAGAAGCTCCGCAGTCTCCTTCCTGATGGCAGTAGACTGAAGAAGCTCTGAGATGGGTGAATGGGATCACTTGGAATGCAGGGGGTTTTGGATGTGATATCTTCTGAAGAGAGGGGGAGAGATGCTAACAAGCTGCTTTCACTATACAGTGTAGTTTTTTGTCTACACAGTGCAGGTCCAGTACCACACAGTGATGCAATTTATCAAGATACTCTCAATGGTTCCTCTACAGAAGGTGCACATGATGGGGCTGAGGATCTGGCTCTCCTCAGCTTGTGGAGAAAGTAGAGATGTTGTTGGTCTTTACTGACTAGTGATGTGGTGCTATTGGTCCAGGAGAGGTCCTCTGAGATGTGCACACACAGGAACTTGGAGCTGCTCAACCTCTCCTGAAGTCTACGACAATGGTCCTGTAAATCATCTCTTAATCGTTGCTGATGAGACCCACCACAGCCATGTCATCCGCAAACTTTATTTCGAGTTTAGGTTGGACCTTTGTGATATTGTGCAGTCGTGAGTCAAGCAGAATAAAGAGGAGGGGGCTCAGAATACATCCTTGGGGCCCCCATGTTCCAAGTAATGGTGTTCAACATCGGTGTCAATCCTGTTAGGAAGTCTAACAGCCAGTTGTACATCAAGGTGTTGATCCCTAGCCAGTCCTTTTTGTGAATCATCAGTTGCTGAGGGATCATTTCTGAGCACTGAACTGAAATTTGAGATTTCCTTGCCCAAAGCCCCACCTCTGAGAGAAATTTGATTTAATTCCAGAGATAACATTTTGTATAATCCTACTAACAATCAAACACAAAAACTTAACCAAAATCATGACTACCTTGATGCAGGTAAGAAATCTTCGATGTTATGCTGTGGAGATTTCTTCACAGTCCGGAAGCACACATGTTTATTTATTTCAATTCAATTCAATTCAATTCAGTTCTATTTGTAATTAAAATTGTCGCAAAGCAGCTGTCCACAGCAAAACAATTTTGGTAAAGAATATAAACATTTCTCAATTAACCCAATACGTCCCTTATAAACATGCCTGTGTTGAAGATGGCAAGGGAAAACTCCTTTAGTCGACTTGAAGAAGAAACCCTAAGCTCCGGAACCAGACTCAAAAGGAAAACCTATCCTCATTTGGGTGAAGCAGAAGCTTCACTACAGTTTAATCTTCTTCTTGTCCTTTCGGCTTTTCCCTTCAGGGGTCGCCACAGCGAATCATCTGCCTCTATCTCACCTTATCCTCTGCATCTTTTTCTCTTACACCAACTGCCTTCATGTCCTCCTTCACCACATCCATGAATCGTCTCTTTGGTCTTCCTCTTGGACTTCTGCCTGGTAGTTCCAACCCAATATACTCACTATACCTCCTCTGCACATGTCCAAACCATCTCAATCTAGCCTCTCTGACTTTGTCTCCAAAACATCTTACATGTGCTGTCCCTCTGATGTGCTCATTCCTGATCCTATCCATCCTCGTTACTCCCAAAGAGAACCTCAACATTTTCATCTCTATATCTTCATCTTGACTATAGTTTAATATGCAGTCTAATTGGAAGTTGTGGTTGGAAATTGTTTTGCTAAAAGAGTTCACAACAATTTAGAGACCATTAAAAGACCAGAGTAGATCTCACAATACTTCACTGTAGTGAATAGTAATACTACTATAATTGTTATAATGGTTATAATGTCTCCTGGCTGTTTCCTCCCTGCAGATTGCGACCCATCCAGCTCCACAAGAGAGCATCAGAAAGGACTACGAGGTGCTTCCGCCATTTCAGAACTCCACTAGAAACTTTGAAGAACCTTTTTTCGAAGATCAGGTCCATCGGGCCACTCCTGCCGCTGACCTCAGCATGCATCTGGGACTCAAGTCCACCGGTAACTACGTAGACTTCTACTCAGCCGCCCGTCCCTACAGCGAACTCAACTACGAGACAAGTCATTACCCCGCCTCGCCCGACTCTTGGGTGTAGGGTTCGATGAATGATGACCCCGTGGATGTTTCCACCCACTATCTCTTCTTCCCCTTGCCCTACTTTCCCAGTGACTTCTACCCGAGGAAATCCGGGTGC
This sequence comes from Plotosus lineatus, assembly GCA_024760905.1. NCBI lineage: Eukaryota > Metazoa > Chordata > Actinopteri > Siluriformes > Plotosidae > Plotosus > Plotosus lineatus. The sequence goes on along the minus strand of CM045734.1, from coordinate 20,435,115 downwards.
TTGCAAAGAGAGGCTGGAAAACTGTGCATGTGCATGCATACCACATTTTTGTCAACACATTTCGTTCTTCAGAAGGCTTGTTCCGTGGAAAGAGCACGAGTCAAGAGAGGATTTCAGGATGTAAGCACACAAAAAGATTTAGGAAAGATTATAGGAAGTTTTGCTCTTGAAAGAGATTTTGTAAAGTAGGGAATTTCAATAACGTGGACAGATGCAAAAAAAAAAAATGTTTACGTGGAATCTTGGGAACAGCTTTTCACTTTTTTTTTTTTTTTTTTTTTTTTTTTTTTTTTGCCACTATTTTCTTTCACCACCTCATTGTGAGTCATGTTAAGATTTTGATGAATGTTTGAGACCTGTCTGAGATTTTTCCAGCCTTTTTATCTATTTCTGTTTATTCTCTTCATTTGATTTGTACTTGTTTGGTGTACATTACACTGCTGACACTCGGAGGTGACTTTGGATCTTCTTTTACAGCGCACATGCGCACACACACACACACACACACACACACACACACACACACACATGAAAAACCTACATGACTTTTATTTTGAAGTGTAATCAACTATCAGTGTCTCATTTTCAGAACAGGGTTTCCGGTGTTTCCGGAGGAGTACAGTATTGATTGTTCTGATAACGTTTTTACATCTAGACAAACATTTTGGTCGCAGTTACGAAAACATCATTCCACTCCGTATCGATGAAGTGCTTTCTCACTGCCTAAAAAAAGATGTGTAGTTTTTTTTTTTTGTCTTTTTTTTTTTTTTCACTTTTTGTTTTCAGGGGGAAAAAAATTCTAACAATGCAGCTGTTTGTCATCCATAATTAACCTGACTGACGAGACATTGTGCCAAACATAAACCAATGGAAATGTTTAAACACAAAAGTTGGGGTTTTTTAGTTAAATTTAAGTTTACAACGTTCATTATTTATTTTACATCATTTCTTTGGTTAATGAATATGCTAAATTTTTTTCTTGATTTAAGCTACTCATCTAGGCAACACTGGAGTAAGAAGCTGAAGAGTGAGATCTCAACGAGCTTAATTTCCTCCAAAGATGTACAAAATCTGTCTCTCTGTGTTAGCTGAGTGTTTGCCGTGTGTAGTCCATGTTCCAGATGATGATGACGGGTGAGGTGGCTTCTACCGTCCAACTTCTACTGGCAAAGCACCGTGGAAAAAAAACTATTAGACTGATATGTTCATAGAGAATGATGACGATTATATAAATATACGCATAAATATAAATCTATATCATTTTTATGTGCAGATATTGGTGTCACGAAAAAGCAACAAAATGGCAAGAAAAGACTTATATTAAAATATTCTGTTCACCTAGATGTTCGAATTCCAACCAAGAAAATGAAAAAAAAATCGAAGGTCAATCCCCAGTCTCAGTTGTTGTTGTTTCCGAGTTCCATAGATAATCAGGCTGGATTTTGATGATGTTCTGGTATCAGGACAATAAAATTACTGTTTGCAATCTTTAGCACTGTTTGATTTTTATTACACGACACTTTAACTTTTCAGTGTTATCAGATATGAGGAGTAAAAGTTTCCAGCAGTGATGATTTTCTATCTTTTTTTTTTTTTTTTTTTTTTGTAGATTTCACTCCAGCAAACCCCACAATCAGGACATTCACATGTGGACGGTGCTAAAAAAAAATTGTCACTATTCAAGAAGATAATCAATGATAGGGATTGTGAGCGAATATTGTAGTGTGTTGAAATAATAATTTAGAAACTTCCCTCCCTCCTTAAATTTTCCGCTAATTTTAGTCATATCCAAGTCCCACCCTTCATGTATTGCCTTCCCTATCACACAGCGCCCAACATTCAAGGAAGGGTGTAAGCATGCACACGCCCCTCTGAGATATGCAATGCTTCCACCCACCTTGTACTTGCTTGCAGTCTGACCCACTCAGAGGGAAATCACTATCCACCCCTTGTACGAATAAGCTAGGAATAAGACAGGGAAGTCAGTGTATTCCATCCATGGTGTGAGAGCTCGGTTCGTTCACGGATGACTGTGGTATCAACCTGTATTCAAGCATCCAACCCCTAGGTTGATAGTCACGAGAAAGTTTTTATTAAAGCAGCTAATATGCTTTTTCCATTTTTTGTTTTGACCCATCCATGTAATTTTATGTGGGAAGTGGTGGTCTAGTGGTATAGGGTGCTGGATCGCTGATCCAAAGGTTGGGGGTTCGAGTCCCACTCTCCACAAGGTTGTCACTATCCCCCCCCCCCCCAGTGCGGCTTACTGGGTAATCAAAGGCGGGCCATGTCTCTCACTGTCTATGGTGAGAGGCATGTAAAAGAACCATTGCTGACTTTCGTAAAGAGTAGCTGCAAAGTCGTCAGCGTGTTTCTGTCCCTTGCTTCAAAGGGTTGTGACAGGAAGGGCATCCGACGTAAAAACCTCTGCCAAATCAAACATGCGAATCAGATGATTCGCTGTGGCGACTCCCGAGTAAAAGGGAAAAAGCCGAAAGGAAGACAGACAGACATGTAATTTTATGTGCAGATCATGAAAAACAACAATATGGCAGGAAAGGATTTGTATTAAAATGAGGTGAGCACATGTTTAAGGTTTCCCTCTGGACTGTTTTCAAGGATATTTCTTTTTTTGGCACAGTAGTGCGTAACAGTGTGCTTGATGAGCTGACTCCCCCTCCGGCCCTACCCCCATACACAGTGATATCACTGGCCTACTAGAGCACTGTGTATGGAGCTCAACCAATCAGAGCAGAGTAAACACAGAGGGAGGAATGACTACAAACTGGATGAGGAAGCCAAAAAGCTATGTGTGTGTGTGTGTGTGTGTGTGTGTGTGTGTGCGCGCGCGCGTGCGTAGCAGTGTGTTTTAAAAAGTGAATAAAGCTCAACGTCCTTATAATCACTTTCACTTCCATACACACAAATGCATTGGGAACACGACACATTCTATTCCAATTCAAAACCTGAAGAAAAATATATCAAATTTGTGTTTTTCCTTCAAAGAAATGGAAGAAAAATGAACATTAGCCTGTTCAAAACATCAGTGTCTGCCTTATTCATTACAAACTCAAACATTGACTGTATAAACTGGAAAATGTTGTAAGATTTTGTTTTCCTTTGAATGACTGAACTAATATTTATTTGTATAATCACTGTTTGTGAGAACTGCTGCACATCTGTGTTATGGAGTCGACCAGCTTCTGGTACATGTGAGCAGGTTTTCCAGCCCACGATGATTGGTCTACATTCCACAGATCTTCTGTATTTCTTGGTTTTGCCTCAGAAGCCGCATGTTTGACGTCACACCACAAGTTTTCTATTGGATGAAGGTCCAGGATCGGGCCGCCGCTCCATAATGTCAATCTTGTTGGTCTGGAACCAAGATGTTGCCATTTACAGGTGTGTTTTGGGTTGCTGTCTTGTTGGAACACCCATTTCAATGGCGTTTCCTTTTCAGCATAAGGCAGCTCGACCTCTTCAAATGTTCTGATAAATTCAAACTGATCCATGATCCCTGGGATGTGATAAATAGACCCGACACCGTAGTATGAGAAACATCCCCATATCATGATGCTTGCTCCACCAGGTTTCACTGTCTTCACAGTGTACTGTGGTTTGAATTCCGTGTTTGGGGGTTGTATAGGTGCCCCTGAATTTGGCTCCATTTCTCTGCAGGCCTTTGGCAAATTGTAACCTCTCCAGCACGTCTTTTTTTCCAACACTGGTCCTTTGCGGGGGTTTCTTGCCGATAGCTCGGTTTCACAGAGACGTCTTCTAACTGTAACAGGACTCACGGGTCACTTTAGATCTTCTTTGATCTTCCTGGAGCTGATTGTTCAATCCATTCAAATGGTATTTCGCTTCTTACACGTCTTTCAGGTTTTGATTGCCATTTTAAATAATTTTTGATCATTTTAAATCATTTTAGCTGAGTAGCCTCTCATTTCTGCACTTGTTTATATGTAATAACCAACTTATTAATCAAGGTACACTGTTGTTCTGAACAATGTCTGGAACGACCCATTTTCCTCAGAATTTCAGAGAGCAATGTTCTATAACCAGCAGGTACAACATTCGCTGCCTTCCTTCCTTAAATAAGGACAATAACTGGCTCCTGTTTTTCAAAGAATGAATGACATCACTGACTGAACTCCACACTGCTATCATGTTGAACACGCCCCTTTCAATTAGTGATTCAATTACACAGAATTAGCAGCAGGTAGGTCATGACTGCTGGTTCTGTTGGATTTTATTACTTTACTACACCTGATAGTCAATTATTAGCCATGTACAAATATCACTTCTACCAAAAACACCGATTGATCAGGATAGTGATGTCTGACTGATATTATTTGGTACACGACTGTGTTGTCTGTATATTATATTGTGTGTAATATATATTCAACATTGGTGTTTAAGAGGCAGGTGGGGCAGCAGCTTCCTGAAGAACTTTTGGGGATTTGGGATCGGGAACTTAAGAATCCAGTGGTGTCCAGAGTGAAAAGTAAAGGTCTGGAAATGAGAAGAATATCTGACCTTTAAAGAATGAAACATGGTACTATTTATTAATTTATTTTAGTTTATTGTTAGTTCCTATTCATTCAGATGTTCCCTTACCAGCATCTTTCTTTTCTCACTCTTGAAGTTGATAAAACATGAAAAGGAGGTTCAGAACACTGAAGAAATGTAGACAGGGGAGATGATTCACACACTTTTTTATTTTACACTTTCACTTTTTAGCGTGGCATTGAGACACACAATGCAACCTCCTCACACATCAACTGAGACACACACTCACTTTAATCACACACAGATCAATGCTGGCTTGTGATTTTGGGATGATACGGAATAAACAAGACACCCAGGTGAATTAAACTGCCACTTTTTAAGTTTACCTTCAGTCCCAGTCTCTCCGTCTTTGGAACAACTGTCACCTAAACTTCTCAAGGTTTCAACAGATTGAGGAGGGTTTGTATGGCATGCCCTATCTATCAATTTATGTCACCTCATAGTTGTCGTCCCTGACTCACCATGTGACTTCAAAGGCTCATTGCAACTTGGTGAGCAATTTGGAGCTCACTGGGGTAATAAATGTGTACTTTATCTCCTGGCACAGATTCCTTACTCAAGTGCCCCTATTATACAGCCGGGATTGCTGTTTTTAAGCCGATAACAAATTCTAATTATTTTCTCAATTCTTCATTCATTCATTTTCCAAACTGCTTAATCCTAAGTAGGGTTGCGGGGCGGCTGGCACCCATCTCAACCGACTCCAGCCGGAGGCGGTGGGGTACACCCTGGACAGCTCGCCAGGCCATCACAGGGCCAATACTTACGCAACCTTCTATCAATTCTATTTATTTTAAAAAAAGCACAAAAACATATTTTAATTGAATAAAATACAGGGATTCCCCACTTTCCGCGGTTAATTGGGATGAGACCCCCAAGCGACCATCGAAATCCACAAAGTAGGATCACCACGTCCCAACGCCCCCTGACTAATGTATACGTACATGTATATGTGTATATAATATCAATAAATTTATATTCAATGCTATAAATGCTTATAATAACAATTAAACATTAAAAAAACTAAGCATAAGATATAAATAAAACATAAATACACACTTACAGACGCATGTGCACACACTCAGATGCACACCTCACAACAATGTCACTAGTTTTGATGGGAGGTTTAGGGTTGTTTTTTGTTTTGTGTTGGTTTAGGGTTTTTTGTGTTTTTTTTTTGCATAATTGGCCTTGTTTGTGTGGCATTTTCCTTAACTTTTTCCCCAATCCTTCCTTAATTTCCTTATTTTTTTTAATTCAATGAATATAAAAAAAAAAAAAAAAAAACACGATGCACTGAAGCCACATGAATTGAAGCAAAAAGTAGCGAGGGTTCCATGTATTGGTTTACTTAATTGTTTTTTTTTTAACACAAGAAGTATTGTTTAATATATTTTTTAATTTAAAGTCTCATGAACTTGCTGCTAATATTTATTTCAGTATCCGTGTTCATTTGCAGGCGGCATGTATAGTGGCTAGTACAGGGGTCAGGAACCTATGGCTCGCGAGCCAGATGTGGCTCTTTTGATGACTTCATATGGCTCTCAGATAAATCAGGTGGCCTTTCTTAACAGAATAACGAATACATAATTTCGCCGTCCTTTAAATAAAAATACAGAAAAAAGTCATCAAATAAAAAAACATAAATAAATCTCATGCATTTCAATCTATACATCTATTTTCAATGCCACTTGTCACTGTGGCGCACAGCGGAGAGTCAATCCTTTCTGTACTCCAGTGTGTGGGCGTGGCCAAAACCTTGAAACTCTAATTTTATTGGATTATATGCAATAGCTTGTGCGAGTTGTTTTTGGGTAAAGAGGTAAATTTCCCTCGTTTTTGATCAGCTCATGTGCAAGAAGCCAAGCAGAGCTGGCAAGCAAACACAAATCGACAGACATGGAAAAACTACAACCCACAGACCAGCTGATTGCCAAAACTTGGGACACGCTTCCTGTCACATAAACACTGCAGTGTGATTCCTGTCGTATTGACCATGTTTGACTCCACATGCGCACATTTCACACCTGAAAAGCATCAAGATCAACCTGTGGTCACGTTTAATAGATGGAAGCCTAAACGCCTGCATGAAGTTGAACCTCAGCACGTATCAACCAGACTACAAAGCCATCAGCAACGCCATGCAGCACCAGAAGTTGCATTAATAGTAAGAAGTACTTAACTTATTAATAAATAACTTCATTATAACAATGTTGTTGAAAATAAATTCAGAGTCGTATTATACTATAAAACTGTTGGTCTCAGTATTAAAAAATAAATTTGGCTCTCAGAGGATTAGATTTTAAATTGTTTTTTTTTTTTGTTTTTTTTGGCGCTCTTAGTCAAAAAGTTTCCCGACCTCTGGGCTAGTACGTCTGCTTGATAACAAGAAGGTGCAGGGTTTGAGTCCCAGGTTCAGTGAGGGTGTTACTATGTGGAGTTTGCATTTTCTTCCTGCGCTTGCATAAGTTTCCTCCCACAGTCCCAAGACATGTACATTAGGCCTAATTCACTGTAGCAAAATGTCCATAGGTATGTGTGTTTGTCCTGCGATGGACTTGTAAGCTGTTCAGGGTGTACCCTGCCTTTGCCTAGTGTCACACATGTTTGCTTCAGCCTCCCATTGTGGAGGTATGCAGTTTAGCAAATCAGTAATACACTTGCTCCCCAATCAGTCACTGTAGTCTATGACTTTTTAATCAGTTTTTATGCCATCTGATAAAGTTCACTCTCACATTTACATGTATTTTATGTAAAATTAAGGTATAGGCTCCTTGTCCTTTGTTTGGGTTGCATGCCACCTTAATATTTGAGACCCGGTCAAAAAGAAATGCAACAGCAGCATACACACGAAAACCATCACGTCTTCTCCGGACAACTCCTTCTGCTTCTAGAAGAGCGGAGCAGCTTCTCCAGATTGTTCCAACAGCCAATTTTCATCCTGATGGGGACACATTTCAAGGATTCAATTTTTCAGCTTCTTTCAATTCAGCCTCTTTGAGATGTTCCAGGTTCTCATTTCCTGTCCATCAGAGGTATATTATGACCTTTTTTTTCCATCCTCCCGCATCACAGCTACTCGTCATTTTCTCATTTCTGAACGGAAATTAAACATCAGCACAAGACTAGTTTTGCATCACTGCTAACATAGTGCAGTCTCATTAAAATAAATAAACAAATGAATAAATAAAATAGCAGTCATGACTAGTGATATTACAGTGAGTGTGTCTGATGCAATTCCTCTTTAGATAAAAGGTAATATTTTGTGACTAATTCTGCACATTTCACTGTGGGAATTGTGTTTGTCTGTGTGGAGTCTGATTATTTAGAAGATCCAAATAATGAGCTCACAGAAGCAGATTTAAATGCGTAGTACAGTGGTACCTCACTTTACGAAATTAATGCGTTCCAGCGCCTTTTTCGTAACCTACATTTTTCGTAAGTTGAACCACATTTTACATGTAAAACGGGTGATTCGTTCCAAGGCTCCCGATACTACCCCATAAACCCTTCAAAAATGATAAAAGTACACCAATTTTGTATGAAATGTGTGTTAAAATTAAAAGAAAATTATTTACCTTTTTGTAAATCTCTCGAAGCACCCATGCAACGCTTTAAAGAGGCCTTTTCCCGAAATAATCGCCTCCGTCACCATATCTCTGCTTTTAAGGCCTCCTTCTGCTTCAATATCATCCCGATTGTAGAGGGGTTTCCGCCATACTCCTGTGCGATTTCATTCAACCACATCCCACTTTCATATTTTTTTATTATCTCCTGTTTTAGTTTTATTGATAATGGAGCCCGCTCTTCTTTTCAGTCTCACCGGAAATCACTTTCTTGGGGCTCATAATTAATAACGAAAAATAATGCTGCAATGAAAACACTCAAAAAAACTCACGAACCAACAGTACAACTCTCCTTCACGCGTGTGTTGAACAATGGGTCGAAGGCACACCAAAAAAATTATGGGTACAGTACTGTATTATGGAGATATCAGCTCCCTCCTAGCCAATGGGAGGTCAGTGGGGCGGGGTGTTGGGAAACAACCAATGGGAAAGCAACTCGCGTATTGTTTGAATGTTTGAATGGCGTGTTTGAATTTTTAAGATGGTACTTTCGTAACGTGAACTTGTTTCGTATCCAAAGACTAAAAATTTTCGGAAAATACGTTTCATAACCTGAAATTTTAATTTGGTGAGACTTTCGTAAAGTGAGGTACCACTGTATTTACAGAACAATACTAATATTAAGAAATACTCTCACGTGTACTATTAAGGGAAGCACTGTGTTGCAGTGGTTAGCACGTCTGCCTCACAGCAAGAAGGTCCTGGGTTTAAGTCCCAGCCTTGGATGTTTCTGTGTGGCCTTTGAAGTGTTTTCTCTGTGCCTGTGTGGGTTTCATCTGGGTCCTCCAGTTTCCTCCCACAGTGCAGATCTTTGAACGTTAGGCTTCTCTCTATCTATGTCAATGTTCCCTCTAATTTTTTATGTGTCTGGGCATACACACAAGCCCTGTGAGCACACTGAGGACACTGCACGATGCTTATGGGCGGGGCACATATGTAAGCACTGTGCATGCTATGATTGGCTGCATAGCGTAAGTGAACCGTATCGTATCATTGGCTAGACACCTGTCACTCACTGAGTTACATTGCAAAATATTACAGAAAACAATATTATTGTTCTAATTAATTAAATTACATTAGGTCTAATATTACATCTTAATCTATCTATTAATATTACATCTAAAGTTCATGTTGAATTTTATTTTATGCGCTGCATAGATTTTTCTTGTGCACTGAGAGTGTGCAAGCAGTGCGCGATTGCGCAAGCATGCAGCTAAGAGGGAACTGATCTACGTCTACATTCAATCACGAGGAATGGACGTCGATCCCTGAAGCTTGAATGATGCTCATACAGGGATTGTCATGGCTGTGATCATAACGATCTACCGTATGGTTCACCAGGCCACATACGGGCTTACTCACACCTACAGGCAATTTGGAACAGCCAATTAGCCGGCTGTGCATGTTTTTGGACTGTGCGAGGAAACCGGAGTACCTGGAGGAAACCCACACAAGCACGGGGATAACATGCAAACTCCACACAGAAACACCCAGGCCTGGAATTGAACCCAGGCCTTCTTGCTGTGAGGCGGACGTGCTAACCACTACGCCACCGTGCCGCCAACATTAGGCTCAGTTACTGTCCTAAATTGCTCCCAGGTGAGACTATGAATGACTGCATGTGTGCTGCTTTATGATATTCTGCCTTTGCCGAGGTTGACTGATATAGGCTCCAGCCTCCCTGTGACCCTAGTAGTACAATTAAGTGGTTAGGTAAATAAATGAGTGACTAATGGAGAGAATGCCCTATATTATTAAAATACAGATATAATTTATTTATAAAGTGGGTAAAAAAAAAAACACAAGCAACCCCAAAGCATGAAAACTGCACAGCATAATTATATTTATAGCTATTTTTAAAACATTGTCTGCATGAAGTGCAGAGTTTGTTCCCTGTCTTTGTTTGCATCATCAGCTCAAGGTAAAATCTTCAGCATTACAGTGAAGAATGAAACACTGCAATAAAACCACATTAAAGATAAGACTGCACAACTATTAACTGTCGAAATGAAATTACTTCATTTGAAAGTAATTTTTAAAAGAATCCAGAGATTGTTATGTTAGAGAACATCCACAAAATCGACCTTGTTATGGTTTGGTGTTTCAGCCACACCCCTTTCTATAGTCAAACACAGAGCCATGTGATCTCTAAACGTAAACATTAACCTGCAACCTGCAGCTCAGACACAAAGACGCTAAGCACAGAGCCATCCGAACTGTCTCCAAAAGCAACATCAACACTCTGCGCATCCAGAGCTTCATAAGAAAAGGTTTCCATGGCCTATCGTGGGCTGGAGTGGTGCAAAGTGCTGACACCGGACTCTGAACTCGGTGGAAAAATGATCCCTGAGGTGGTGACTCACACTTCTCTACCTGGCGTTCTGACAGATGGGTTTGGTGGATGCTAGGAGAACGCCACCCTACTGAACTGCAGTGTTAATGCTAAAGTGAGTTGGGGGAGGGTTGATAGAACGTTTTAAACGTTCTTGTCCCTCAATTATAGTGAAGCAAGGGATCAGAACCGACAAGCATTTCTTCTACCACCATAACACAAATAGCACAAAACCAACTGTATAAAAGCCATGATTTGAAGAGTTTGGTGTGGAAAAAACTCTACATCTTTAGCACCGGACACCTTTGGGATGAACTGGAATGTCCCAATCTAATTATAATGAGCCATTATTTCAGCTTTTCATGTTTACACCGTACATCATTGTAAATACTGTACAGTGGTACCTCACCTTACGAAATTAATCCGTTCCAGAGCGTTTTTCGTAACCTGCATTTTTCGTAAGTTGAACCGCATTTTACATGTAAAACGCGTGATTCATTCCGAGGCTCCCAATACTACCCCCTAAACCCTTTAAAAATTATAAAAGTACACCTTTTAAGACCTCCTTCTGCTTCAATATCATACCAATGGTAGACGGGTTTGGCCAGATTCCTTTGTGACAGTGGTGGGCCGTCAGTGCCTGCAAAGCCTTCTCTACTGGCCTAAAAAAATATCTGAATCACAGACTGATGTAATTATATTTTGTCCATGAATACTTATTAAATAATTCCAAATTGTCTGTCAGCTTCCTTTCATTGCTTTTCCCCTGGTTGCACTGCTTCCAGTTGTGTGTTTTCATATTTAAACATTTAACCAATCACATTTCAGCCATTATTTGTTGCCAGGGTCAGAAATCTACCTGGAAAGGCCTTCATAATCAGTTCTGCGGGCCCTGTAGCATGAAATAAGTTTCGGGAAAACTGTTGCTTTAACCAATCAGATTTAGAGTTGGCGACACCAAGGCTTTCTAGCAGGCATATGGAAATGTCAGCGTTTTCCCACCCTATGATTGAATAGTGCGAGAGTGTACTAGCCAGAGCTAGCAAACTGCATCTGTAATGAGCTGCACAAGCAAATCTAGTGTTGTGCTGATGTAATAGCGGTTTTGTCAACCCACAGTGGCTGAAGGAGGAGAAGAAATGGATTTGGTCACAGATTTACTGTCAAAGCCATTTTCAAGACGGACTGTTCAAGAAAAGCTGGACATCATTAAGAAAGGTCGGACGACTCCAAAGCTAGCAAGCCTGTCACAACCGGGAAAAGGATTTGTCCTCCACTTTCAGTCCACTAACTACGAGCGGTACCCCTGGCTCACAGGCTCCGAGGAACCCTGCAAATTGTATTGCTGAGAGTGCTTGTTAAACTTTCATTTCAGGGACACGATGAAAGTGCTGGATCCAAAAACAAAGGAAACTATGTGGAGCTTCTTTCTCTCATTGCTGAGAGCAATACGGATTTACATGACCACCTGTCCACTAATAAAATGTTTAGTGTAAAGTCGAGAAAAATACAAAACGACCTGATCACTGCTACTGCTGAAGTGATGGGGGAATAGATCAGAAGGGAAGATAATAAAGCACCATTTGTCTCTATTATGGTGGATGAGACGACAGACGTGAGTAACACAGCGCAGCTCGCACTGGTTCTGCGTTATGTAATGGCCACAGGTGTCAAGGAGCGGTTTGTCTGTTTGGCGGTGACCGTCCCCGTGTCCACTGCTTCTGTCGAACGGACATTTTCAGCCCTAAATCGAATAAAAACTTATGCCAGAAATACGACAGGGCAGGCTCGACTTTCAGCATTAGCTTCGATGGCGATAGAAAAGGACTTCTTGATGGAACTGAAACGCACAGATAATCTGTATGACAGAGTAATTGAAATCTTGTTGAGGAAAGAAAGGAAGATGGATTTTGTGTACAAATAAAAAGGATTTTGGCTATATTTCTAAATAATATTGCAATTTTATGAGGTTATTATTGATGGGGTTTTTTTTTTGTGTGTCACAGCTGTAGCTGCAGTAAAAGTTTTATAGCCATAAAATAGTTATTGAGGGTTGGACTGATTCAAACGGAGCACTACTGAAGGCCCAGGTGTGAAATGCACGGTCCACCACTGCTTTGTGATATCACTCGAGCCCATTTCTTCTCCTCACTTGCACCGGAAATCACACGCGCGCGCGCACGTGTGTGTGTGTGTGTGTGTGTGCACGCATGCGTGTTGACCATGTCTTCTTAGCAGAGTTATAATCTTACAAATGTTTATGGAAGGTTCAAATCCTGAGTCAAGAAAAAAAGCATAACACAACAGTAGCTCTGTCCTTTACACGAAAAGCATCATGGTGGATTCATCTTTATAATAGGCAATGGGAGGTAGATGCGTCATTCCTCCTAGGCAATGGGATCCAAGATGGCGTCAAGTGGACGCTCGAGTTAAGGCGACATGAACGACAGCTCAGTTGTTAGCCAATGGGAGGCCAGCGGGGCTGTTTGAACATAGCTCGTGCATTGTTTGAATGGCACGTCTTAATGTTTGAATGGCGCGTTTGAATTTTTAAGATGGCACAACTTTCGTAACATGACCTTGTTTTGTATCCTGAGACAAAAACTTTAGAAAAATGCTTTTTGTAACCTGAATTTTTCGTTTGTTGAGACTTTCGTAAGGTGAGGTACCACTGTATTTCCCATCTTACTCTAGCTTCATATACAGAGATGAAAATGTTGAGGTTCTCTTTGGGATTAACGAGGATGGATAGGATCAGAAATGAGTACATCAGAGGCACAGCACATGTTAGATGTTTTGGAGACAAAGTCAGAGAGGCTAGATTGAGATGGTTTGGACATGTGCAGAGGAGGGATAGTGAGTATATTGGTAGTAGGATGCTGAGGTTGGAACTACCAGGCAGAAGGCCGAGAGGAAGACCAAAGAGGAGATTTATGGATGAGGTGAAGGAGGACGTGAAGGTAGTTGGTGTAAGAGAAGAAGATGCAGAGGACAGGGTAAGATGGAGGCAGATGATTTGCTGTGGCAGCCCCTGAAGGGAACAGCCGAAAGGAAAAGAAGAAGATTGTAGCTTCATATAAAGATGCTTTGCTTTAAATAGAAGTTAATTTTACATCATATTGTGATCATTCCTCAAGGCAAAGCTCTGCATTCCATCCATCAGAAAGAAAGACACACCCATAAACAGTGAGCACATTTACACTTTAAACAGTGGGTGGCCACATTGTGTCACCTGGAGAGCAGATATGGCTTATGTACCTCACTCAAGGGCAAGTTAACCCTTCGGGTGGAGAAAGTGGAGGTGCTTCCCCTCACCACACATTTTTTTCTGCCAGTTGGGGAACTAAACCAGTGACCTTCGGTCATCCATTCATTCCTTTTCTGTAACCGCTTTATCCTAATTAGGGTCGCGAGGAGGATTCTGGGGAAGGAAAGAGTACACCTGGACAGCTCTCCAGGCCATCGCAGGGCAAAAACACGCTGGTGGCTATGCAGCTCCGATGTAAGTCAGCAATGGTTCTTTTACATGCCTCGCACCATAGACAGTGAGCGACATGGCCGGCCTTTGATAACCCAGTTAGCTGCACTGGGGAGGGGGAGTGACAACCTGTTGAGAGTGGGGCTTGAACCCCCAATCTTAGGATCAGCGATCCAGCACCTTTACCACCAGGCCACCGCTGCCTGACCTTTCAGTCCAAAACCAAATTCTCGAATCATTGGGCCACTGCTGCTCCATTCATTCATTCAGTGAACCACTTGACATTACTATGGTTGGCGAAAGACTGGAACCTGCTTCAGCCGACACGAGAAGATGAGGTACACCCAGAACATCTCATCAGTTCATTTAAGGGCCAACGCACACACATTCACGAACACACTCACATATAGGGGAAATTTAGAACAGCCAATTAGTGTAATGTGCATGGCTTCAGACTGTGGGAAGAAACCATAGTACCTGTACTTGCAGGAAACTCATGCAAGCATTGAGAGAACTTACAAACCCCATATAGAAACATCTTTTTTCTTTTTTTTTTTTTTGAGACATGCTGATCATTACACCACCCTGCCGCCACAACGCAACTATGAATACAGTCGTTCAAAACTAATATAAAGAGTTCGTGCACACATTACCATCCGCGTGTAACATGCGGATCTGGCAACCCTGATGCTAATAACAAAAAAAGTACCCGTATGTGTTGCTCGGACTTCTGTTTACCAGCGTGCTCACGTCTCTACGTTCATACGTCTGACTCTGATTGGCTGGAGGTATGATCAACGTCACGACGTAGCTTTGCCAAACAATGGGCAGGGGAAAGCCACGTTGACGAGCTCGACTGAAGTAAAAGGGATTTCTCCATCGTTCTGAGGGTTTTTTTTTTCTGAACACGAACGTTGTTGTTTTATTTTTGGTTTCTGTTATTTGAAGCTGGACATGTCGTCGCCACCGAAAGAGAAAAATGAAACGAGAGCTGGACATCCCCCTGCTGGTATTCACCCCGTGTTTATTTCTCTAATACCGCGCGTGCAAGCGAGATTTAGGCCACTTCAGAAGTGTCCTGCTCCAGGGAGAGTCACTCAAATATCCTGAAATATTGCAGGAATTCAGCACGTTGAGCCAGTTCACGTGTCGTGTCCAGTGTTGTGCTGGATTTATTCTGATTTTACAGCAGGGCAGGGCTTCATCTAATGTAAATATCTACTGAATATCAACAGCAGAATGTGGAGGTGGAAAGAATGAGACCGAAAAATCACAAGATGTTCTGCGCTCAGATCTGAAAACTTTAGACATTGAAACCTGAAGAGTCAATTCTGAGTCTGAGATGATTGTTCAGTGTTGTTCAGTCGACTTTAACCCCGAATACAAGAGTCTGTGTATAAGTCTGAATAAGTCTGTGTTTAACCCCGAATCCATCCCTGAGTTTGTTTTTAACGCTGAATCCCTGAGTCTGTGTTTAACCCCGAATCCATCCGCTAGTCCGTGGTTAACCCCAAATCCATCTACGAGTCTGTGTTTAATCCCGAATCCATCCATGAGCCTGTGTTTAACCCTGAATCCGCGAGTCTGTGTTTAACCTCAAATCCGTCAGCCGCGAGCCTGTGTTTAACCCCGAATCCATCCGCGAGTCTGTGTTTAACCCCGAATCCATCCGCGAGTCTGTGTTTAACCCCAAATCCATCCGCTAGTCCGTGGTTAACACCAAATCCATCCACGAGTCTGTGTTTAACCCGGAATCCATCCACGAGCTTGTGTTTAATCCCGAATCCATCCATGAGCCTGTGTTTAACCCTGAATCCGCGAGCCTGTGTTCAACCCCGAATCCGCGAGCCTGTGTTGAACCCCGAATCCGCGAGTCTGTGTTTAACCCAAAATCCATCCGCGAGTCTGCGTTTAACCCGAATCCATCCGCGAGTCTGCGTTTAACCCCGAATCCATCCGCGAGTCTGTGTTTAACCCCGAATCCATCCGCGAGTCTGCGTTTAACCCGAATCCATCCGCGAGTCTGTGTTTAACCCCGAATCCATCCACGAGTCTGTGTTTAACCCCGAATCCATCCACGAGTCTGTGTTTAACCCCGAATCCATCCACGAGTCTGTGTTTAACCCCGAATCCATCAGCGAGTCTGTGTTTAACCCCGAATCCATCCGCGAGTCTGTGTTTAACCCCGAATCCATCCGTGAGTCTGTTTAACCCCGAATCCATCCGTGAGTCTGTTTAACCCCGAATCCATCCGCGAGCCTGTGTTGAACCCCGAATCCATCCGCGAGTCTGTGTTTAACCCCGAATCCATCCGCGAGTCTGTGTTTAACCCCGAATCCATCCGCGAGTCTGTGTTTAACCCCGAATCCATCCGCGAGTCTGTGTTTAACCCCGAATCCATCCGCGAGTCTGTGTTTAACCCCGAATCCATCCGCGAGTCTGTGTTTAACCCCGAATCCATCCGCGAGTCTGTGTTTAACCCCGAATCCATCCGCGAGTCTGTTTAACCCCGAATCCATCCGCGAGTCTGTTTAACCCCGAATCCATCCGCGAGTGTGTGTTTAACCCCGAATCCATCCGCTAGTCCGTGGTTAACCCCAAATCCATCCACGAGTCTGTGTTTAACCCGGAATCCATCCACGAGCTTGTGTTTAATCCCGAATCCATCCACGAGCCTGTGTTTAACCCTGAATCCGCGAGTCTGTGTTTAACCTCGAATCCGTCAGCCGCGAGCCTGTGTTGAACCCCGAATCCACGAGTCTGTGTTTAACCCAAAATCCATCTGCAAGTCTGCGTTTAACCCGAATCCATCCGCGAGTCTGTGTTTAACCATGAATCCATCCGCGAGTCTGTGTTTAACCCCGAATCCATCCGCGAGTCTGTGTTTAACCCCGAATCCATCCGCGAGTCTGTTTAACCCCGAATCCATCCGCGAGTCTGTTTAACCCCGAATCCATCCACGAGTCTGTGTTTAACCCCGAATCCATCCACGAGTCTGTGTTTAACCCTGAATCCATCCGCGAGTCTGTTTAACCCCGAATCCATCCGCGAGTCTGTGTTGAACCCCGAATCCATCCGCGAGTCTGTGTTGAACCCCGAATCCATCCGTGAGTCTGTGTTGAACCCCGAATCCATCCACGAGTCAGTGTTGAACCCCGAATCCATTCGCGAGTCAGTGTTTAACCCCGAATCCATCCGCGAGTCTGTGTTTAACCCCGAATCCATCCGCGAGTCTGTGTTTAACCCCGAATCCATCCGCGAGTCTGTGTTTAAATCCGAATCCATCCGCGAGTCTGTGTTTAACCCGGAATCCATCCGCGAGTCTCTGTCTAACCCCGAATCCGCAAGCCTGTGTTTAACCCCGAGCCTGTGTTTAACCCCAAGCCTGTGTTTAACCCCAAGCCTGTGTTTAACCCCGAGCCTGTGTTTAACCTCGAATCCGCCCGCGAGTCCGTGCTGAACCCTGAATCCATCCACGAGTCCATGCTGAACCCCGTATCCATCCGCGAGTCCGTGCTGAACCCCGGGTCCCTCCGCGGGTCCGTGTTTGACCCCGGGTCCCTCCGCGGGTCCGTGTTTGACCCCGGGTCCCTCCGCGGGTCCGTGTTTGACCCCGGGTCCCTCCGCGGGTCCGTGTTTGACCCCGGGTCCCTCCGCGGGTCCGTGTTTGACCCCGGGTCCATCCGCGGGTCCGTGTTTGACCCCGGGTCCCTCCGCGGGTCCGTGTTTGACCCCGGGTCCCTCCGCGGGTCCGTGTTTGACCCCGGGTCCCTCCGCGGTTCCGTGTTTGACCCGGGTCCCTCCGGCGGGTCCGTGTTTGACCCGGGTCCCTCCGCGGGTCCGTGTTTGACCCGGGTCCCTCCGGCGGTTCCGTGTTTGACCGCGGGACCCTCCGCGGGTCCGTGTTTGACCCCGGGTCCCTCCGCGGGTCCGTGTTTGACCCCGGGTCCCTCCGCGGTTCCGTGTTTGACCCCGGGTCCCTCCGCGGTTCCGTGTTTGACCCCGGGTCCCTCCGCGGTTCCGTGTTTGACCCCGGGTCCCTCCGCGGTTCCGTGTTTGACCCCGGGTCCCTCCGCGGGTCCCTGTTTGACCCCGGGTCCCTCCGCGGGTCCCTGTTTGACCCCGGGTCCCTCCGCGGGTCCCTGTTTGACCCCGGGTCCCTCCGCGGGTCCCTGTTTGACCCCGGGTCCCTCCGCGGGTCCCTGTTTGACCCCGGGTCCCTCCGCGGGTCCTTGTTTGACCCCGAATCCCCGGGTCAGCGTTTGACCCCGAATCCCCGGGTCAGCATTTGACCCCAAATCTCAGAGTCGGTGTTTAGTATGTTCAGTGCTTGGATCTAAAAACTTTAGTCACTGAAATCTTACGAGTCAATTCTGATTTTAAGATGAGTGTTCAGTCGACTTTAACTCTGAAACCAGAGTCAATGTCAAAGTTCTAATTGAATTCAATGATTAACTCTGTGAATCTGGAGTTGTTGCGTCTTTCTATAATCCTGAGTCAGCCTATCAGTGTTTGACATGGGGTGATAAAGTCAATGTTTAACTCTCACCAAGTCCTGTGTCAGTAAGTCAATGCCTGAATGCAGAATGTTTATTGTTTTAATCTCTGATGCTCGTAATTGAATTAAACCCACCAATGTTGATTTCAAAAGCCTAGTAGAAGCTCAGTGTTTCTACTGTGAGGAATAATGTGCTCTCAGGTTGATTAAAACAGCAGTATTATGCCATTTGTGTTAAAGCATTGTGTAATCCTTCTGCATGATTCAGTCTGCCACAATCCTCCTGAGGTCTGAGTTGAAACAGTTTAAAAGATTACAGTCTTATAATCAGAGATGGAACTATTCGATTCTAACTGACTTGTATGGGCTTTGGGATCAGTGAAGGCAGGAGGGATGAGGATAGTCCAGAAACACCAATCTGCTGGAGAATCCACGTCCGACAGGAAGGAGGACAAGGACAGTAAAGAGTTTGAGAGCTGCAGGTGAGCTGGATTTTTTTTTTCTTTTCTCACACCAATTCCTGAGTCTGTTTTATCCACAGTGTGAACCGTCTGCTATCAGCAGCTGAAGTGTTAACACTGCATAGCTTTCAGATCAGGTTTGATGTATTTTCTGATCCAGCCTATGATACTGAGTTTTGACAATGCTGGTTGATTTTTTTTTTTTTTTTTTTTTTTTTTTTAAGCACTGAAGTGTAGCAGAGAGAGGAATTATGGCTAAGTGCGGTACAGTCACCTCATCACGTCTCAAAGTCAGGAGGAAGTTAAGAGGATGTCGGTATTTGGGATTGAGCAGAATTTCAAGCTGATATACAGGGATCCCTCGCTACTACGCACTTCAATTCATGCGACTTCAGTGCATCGCAGGTTTTTTTTTTTTTTTACATATTCATCGAATTAAAAAATAAGGAAATTACTGAAGAATAGGGGGAAAAGTTAAGAAAAATGCCATAAAACAAGGCCAATTATGCAAAATAAATAAAAACAGACAAAAAAAAAACCCTCATCAAAACTACTTACATTTTTATGTAAGGTGCGCATCTGAGTATGCGCGCGTGTCTATGTGTGTGTATTTATATTTTATTTACATCTTGTGCATTATTTTTGAATGTTTAATTATTATTATAAGCATTTAGAGTGTTGAATATGTATTTATTAATATTATATACACATATACAGTCGGCCCCCAACTTGCGAAGACCCCTGTGTACGAAATCACGGGATTACGAAAAACATTTCCCTGAGTTTCCATCCCCGAGATACAAAACAACCCCCTCTTACGAAAAGAAATTCAAACGCGCCAATCAAAATTTCACACGACGCGCGAGTTGCTCTCTCATTGGCTGTCTCTCAACATCCCGCCCTGCTGGTCTCCCAGATAGAGACAGAAGGAAGCTTCACGCTTTAGTTTTTAGTTTAGTTTTTTAAGTTGTTTTAATTCAGTAAATGTGGGCGCATTTGAGGTCATCTGGAATTCCGATCCCTTAAGGAATCAAATTAAAGTTGAGTTTGTAAAGCAGGGAATGCGCTTTGATTTCACATACGCGCGCGCGAGAGAGAGAGAGAGAGAGAGAGAGAGAGACAGAGAGGAGAGAGAGAGAGAAGGAATAACGCTTTAGTTTTTAGTTTTTTAAGTTGTTTTAATTCAGTAAATGGTCAAGCAGGGAATGCGCTTTAAATTCACGTCTTGTGGGCGTGTGTGTTAAAACTGTTTAATAATAGTTTAATTAATATATATGTTAATAAAATGGTTTAATATGTTAATAAAATGTTTAAATGGTTTAATGAATAATTTCCTTTTACTTTTAACACATATTTCATACAAAATTGGTGTACTTTTATCATTTTTAAAGGGTTTATGGGGTTTATCCAGTCCAAAGACTAGAGCCGTGGAACGAATTAGGCGTTTAACATGTAAGATGCGACCCCTACTTACGAAATCCCCGCAATACGAAAAGGGCTCTGGAATGGATTCATTTTGTAAGTTGGGGGCCGACTGTACATGTAAGCATACGTCGGGGGGGGGGGGGGCAGTCCTACTTCGCAGAATTCCATGGTCGCGGGGGGATCTCGGTCTCAATTAACCACGGAAAGTGAGGGATCACTGTATTGGAATTCTTTAAAAAATAATTGTTGCATTTTAAGTGTTTTTATAGATTCAACTGGTTTTATGTCAAGCAAAAACATATCCTATGAACATAAAAAATAGAGTATAAAACATTGTTTTCGAATTCCAGAAAAATTACAGTCCTAGATTTTCTACAATAGAAAGATTGGCATGGTGTGTCTGCCAAAGTAATCCAACTTTAAGTCTGTACTTTTACTCTACTTCCTTTTGAAACAGGACATCATGATGCCTCTTTTTTGTCGTCATGTTTGACTGCTCTGAGGTTCACCACGTCCTTCCCACGATAATCGAAACTACACAACAGCATCATACAAACCGACCGAATGTTTAAAGATCGATCGGTGAGATCTTTTTTTTTTTTTTTTTTTTTTTTTTTTAATGAACAACAAAACTGCTGCTGCTAATTGGTCTAACAGCGTGCTGTTTCAGAGCCCAGTTCATCTCTAGAGAGTTTATTTGGATGAATTTTGAAAATGTGCATCCATAAAATTTTTCCATGCGGTTTTATTGCTGAAGACCAGGTAGATCTATCTGGACATTCCATCTCAGGGACAGTTCAGAGATATCCACTCAATCTGAAGTGAATCATTAGTGTATACTGATCAGTGGCATAAGAAGAGCAAACTAAAACAATATGTTTGTAGTTTATTTTTATAGATATGACCCACTTCAGCATAATATGCATTATGTCACAAGGTAGTATTTTGAGTAAGAGCCAAAGTAAACAACATTGGGCGGGGGTGGGTTGAAAATGTAGTTCCTGGATGAAAATGCAATATCGCCAATATAATACATCCTCGAAAGTGTAACCTTTAACATGAACAAGTTGAAATATTCATAAGGCTGGAGTTTTAAAAAAATCCCCGTTTCTCTTCGGTGCCTACACCCAGAAATTGTCATTGCATCTAATTTTATTTATTTAAAAAAAAAACATGCTTAAAACCTCAGAAAACACCTCAGACAATGTAATACAGGGATCACTCGCTACTTCGCGCTTCAATTCATGTGGCTTCAGTGCATCACTTTTTTTTCTTTTTAATATTCATTGAATTAAAAAATAAGGAAAAATGGGGAAAAGTTAAGGAAAATGCCACAAAAACAAGGCCAATTATCCAAAAAAAAAAAAAAAAAAAAAAAAACCCCCGAAAACCCCTGAACAAACAAAAAACAACTCAGAACCTCCTATCAAAATTATTTACATTTTTGTGAGGTGTGCATCTGAGTGCGTGCACCAGGTCTGTATGTGTGTGTAGTTATATTTTATTTACATCTTATGCATTATTTTTAATGTTTAATTGTTGTTTTTAAGCGTTTTTAGTGTTGAATATGTATTTATTGATATTATATACACATATATACATGTACATATACGTCAGTCAGGGGGAGGTTGGGGGGGGGTGATCCCACTTCACGGAAATCGGTGGTCGCGGGGGGATCTTGGTCCTAATTACCCGCGGAAAGTGAGAGATCCCTGTATCTACAGAGAGGTTGCTTCCATGATTAAATGCTGTGATTGTGTATGAGATTGGTTTAATTCTGTTTATAATTATTTTCTAAGCTTTTTGGAGCTGCAAGGCTTCTCTGATTTGGACAGGTAACAGGTGTTGAGTTTCCGAGTTTAATACATGTTAAATGTACATATAAAAGACTGATCATCTAGAGCGGATTGTATAGCTTCAGACACTTTACCTACATACAGCTGTAAAAGCTTTTACGCTTCAACAGTTGCCTGATTTCTGTATTAAAAATAAAAACTTTGCCGTATTTAGGTTTTCATAAAGTTCTGATGAGAATACAGACGTAGATAAAAAGCAGTTATTGAATGTGAAATACGATAGAATTATTCCGCTTGAGGAGTTTATCCGCCAAGGGTAAAGCCAGTGATGTGGTGGTTGGGGTGGTGGGTTCATGATCGTGAGGACATGAGTTCGAATCCCCGTCAAACCTCGACCGTGCTCATACCAATGGACAAGTTCATAACCACGTGTGCCTTTTCCACCCAGCAGTATAAATGGGTACCAGCAAAACATACTGGGGAGGTCACCTCCAATAGACTAGCATCCCATCCAGGAGGAGTCAAACCCGTAGTCATTTCAGAATGGGGTACACTCCAGTCTGATAAACCACTAGGTGTGAGGGTGGTGTGGGGGATCCCATTCACAATGTTGTTTCTGATTGGTGCTAATTATTTAATTGGTGGAAGAACCATCAAATAATTCTTGGCATTTTTCTATGAGCCAACTTATAGTCATCATTGACATCAGATAAGTTCACAAATGAATGAACAGTAGAACGGTTCTAAATTTTCAAGTTTTCTGTAACTGCTCTAATTTAAATAATTCTCCATATCTTACTTTAATTGCATTGTATCTTGATGGCAAACCTATCAGATCATGCGGGTTTTTTTGTGCAGTGTATACTGAACAATAATACACTGATCCCTCACTTTCCACAGTTAATGGGGACCGAGACACCCCCACCCCGGCTGGCGTTTATGTATAGAATATCAATAGATACATATTCAACGCTATAAATGCTTATACTAACAATTAAACATTCCAAAATAATGCATAAGATGTAAATAAAATATAAATACACACACAGACATGTGCACACACAGATGCGCACCTCGCATAAAAATGCAAGTACATTTTTCCCCTTTCTTACGAAAATCCCTGAATACGAAACATCCAGTGCAGCATACGAAAAACATTTTCCTAAGTTTTTGTCCTGTGTATACGAAACAACTTCTTACAAAAAGTGCCAAATGCGCTATTCAAGCAATGCATGAGTTGCTCACTCATTGGCTGTCTCCCAACATCCCGCCCCGCTGGCCTCCCAGCGGCCTCCGATTGGCCAGGAGGGAGCTGAATCTCCATAGTACTATACCTATAACGCTTGTTTGTCACACGCGTAAAGGAGAGTTATACTGTTGGTTCGTGAGTTTTTTTGAGAGTGCTCATTGTAGCTTATTTTTCGTTTTTTAAGTTGTTTAATTCAGTGAATGTTTAATAAATGTAGGGTGCTCCGCCAAATGTGGGCAAAACGCAGCTCATCCAGACCTCCGATCCCTCAAGCACACAGGTGAATGTTGAGTACTAAACAAGTATTCAAAGCATGCTTACCTGCTTGACAGATCCGAGGTCCGGTTGAGCCGTGCCACGTCTCAAAAGCTCCGTTGTCGGCTGCGACGCCACCCAAAAAAGGCGCTGGAACGGATTAATTTCGTAAGAAGGGGGTCGATTGTAGTTTTGTTAGGGAGCTTTGGTTTGGGGGGTTTTTTTTTTTTGTTGTTGTTGTGTTGCATTTTCCTTACTTTTTCCCTATTTTTCCTTAATTCCCTTTTTTTAAAAAAAAAAAATTAAATTTATAATCACTGAAGCTCGAAGTAGTGAGGGATCACTGTATCTTCAAATAATACCCTCCCCCCCCAGATATAATAATATGTCCGTGGCACTAAAGGACTATGTACGCATGACTTAAACGAACATCCCCTTACGAAAAATTTTTGAGCTGTCGGATTCCATGCTATAATTATTTCAGATTTTCCTTTAACACCAACGTCTGCTTCATACTGCAGTAGATACTTGGTCACAGGTGAGCAGTTCTCAGCGTGTGGGGGATGGGTATTTGCTGATGGGGGGGGCACAAGCTGATCAGCTTTTATTCACCAAAAAGAAACTAACAAAAATCTGCTGTTGTCTTTGAGCTCTGTTGGCTGCAGGACAGATACGATAAGACGTGTACACGTCGACATTTGGGACCTTCATCACTGCAACAGATTGATAAAGGTTTCAGTCGCTCTGTGTAATGGAGACTGATTTTATTGGTGGCAGAAAGTTTAAGCGCACAGGGTTTGGTAGTCTTCTTTCGTTAATATGACTGCCCATATAACCACATTTCACTTCTTCGCGTTTTACTTTCCTTAGTGTCGGGTTTGTTTTTGTGCGCTGAGAAAGCAGAGTCACCTTTCGCGTCATGTTCTGAGAACATTTTTGTGTGTGTGTGTGTGTGTGTGTGTGTGTGTGAGAGAGAGAGAGAGAACCACTTTCTCCATTAGCACTGTGTGTTGTGTTGTATTAGCTCACCCTCCTGTGCTGTTTGCCCTTCGGCCCAGCGCCTGATTGCTGATCTTCATCTCCCATGGAGCAGCGCTTTCAGGTCAGGTCTTATTAGTTCCCCTGAAGCACACTGCCCTCTCAGCCTGCTGGAGAGCCCCGATTACTCTGTCACACCAAAAAGATACCAAGATGACCTTTACCTGCCCCTTATTGCGCTTTTCCAGCAACAGGGGCTCATCCGGAATGAAGTTCCAAATGCCAAAATAGCCCCGAAAGTATTATAAAACATCCACCATTATTGATTTGGGTATCATTTAGGATTACTGGCACACAGAGGGGAATTTCCTGTGCAGTGAATTTATTGTTTTCTGTGGAGGCCCTTTGTGTTTGGGTGTGTATACTTATAACTTGGTGTCTGGTTGTTTTTCCTATGTGCTTCGAAACAGTCCATTGATACGCCAAAACATTTTGTTCAAAAATATCAGGAGTTGATTGCCATAGAAACCTGCTCATACTTAACAGTGTGAGTAGTCACTTGGCATGGACTTGTGGAATGGTTAATAAAAAAAACAACAGATTGGATGATGTCGGTGCAGAGCCTGTGCTTAGAAGTGTGTAAAGATGAGCAAATCGGATAAGTCAGGAGGCTGATATCGTGTGCATGGTTTTTTTAGTGCTGGCCATTCAACATTTTTGTTTTACTCCCAGGCTTCATGCCCTCACCCAGCCACGCACACACTCTAAACATCTTGTGAACAGCAAGCAGGTGGAGAAACTGCGCATTTGTTGCCGCCAGTGAAGTGAGATGGCCTGGGGAGAATCTGCCACATCCAATCGGACTCCTTCGGACTGGAACGGCTGGGCTTCACCCTGCTGTTTAAGTGCTGATGTGATGTACCACACCCCCTCTGAACAGGATCCGCCCTCTCTCGGTACCAGAGATGTTCCTACGGGTCAGTCTCGAGAGGAGCAACCATTTAACTAGGTGATTTGTTTGAGGCTTTCTGCTGAGCGGAAACAGCCAGACGTATTTAATCAGATTTCAGGGGTCACTGGATTTTCTTCAGACGACACTGTGAAGTGCTACAGAACACTTTTCCTCGGGTTCAGTCCTCTGCTTCATCTCAGAAGCAAGGACCACTTCTGATTAGCATGAGCACTTTAACTCCCAGACTGACACGGAGGCTTGAGGTCAAGCTAATGTATGGACTTGTTATTTCATTATATATCAGCTTCTTTTCCTTTCGGCTTTTTACCCTTTTCAGGGGTCGCCACAGCAAATCATCTGATTGACACATTTGATTTGGCATAGGTTTTATATATATATATATATATAAAAATATAAATACACAGGGATCCCTCGCTACTTCTCGCTTCAATTAATGCGGCTTCAGTGCATCATGTTTAAAACAAAAAAAAAATTAATCAAATTGAAAAATAAGGAAATTAAGGAGGAATAGGTGGGGTGGAAAAGTTAAGGAAAATTTCACAAAAACAAGGTCAGTTATGCAAAAAAAAAAAAACCCAACCCTAAACCAACAAAAAACAACCCATAATCTCCCATCAAAACTAGACACATTGTTGCATGTCTGCGCAGCCACGCCCCCCTCTGTTGGAGCCTAGTATTAAGTATACCTCAGGACAATGTTTAATCATATTTCATACTTATATTTATGATCTATCTTTATGTAGCTTTTATTCCATTTTTATTTCTACTTGTTATTCAATTTCATTCCACTCTCACTTTCAACCTTGGACATGTTGGTATCTCCGGATGTTTGCAAAACGAATGTTGGCAAATTGGAGAGCGTCTGTATTTATGTTTTATTTACATCTTATGTTATTTTGTTCAATGTTGAATTAAATGCATTTATAGCATTGGATATGTATTTATTGATATTACATACACATACATGTACATATATGGGGGTGGGGGGGGTGATCCTACTTTACGGATTTCGATGGTCTTGTGAGGATCTCGGTCCCTATTAACCACGGAAAGTGAGGGATCCCTGTGTGTGTGTGTATGTATATATATATGTATGTATATATATATATATATATAGATATATATATATATATATATATATATATATATATATATATATATATATATCTTCTTCTTCTTCTTTTACTTTCGGCTGCTCCCTTCAGGGGTCGCCTCAGCAAATCATCCGCCTCCACCTCACCCTGTCCTCCGCATCTTCTTTTCTGACTCCAACGACCTTCATGTCTTCCTTCACCACATCCATAAATCTCTTCTTCGGTCTTCCTCGAGGCCTTCTGCCTGGTAGTTCCAACCTCAGCATCCTATTGCCAATATACTCACTATCCCTCCTCTGTACATGTCCAAACCATCTCAATCTAGCCTCTCTGACTTTGTGTCCAAAACATCTTACGTGGGCTGTCCCTCTGATATACTCATTTCTGATCCTATCCATCCTCGTTACTCCCAGGGAGAACCTCAACATTTTCATCTCCGCTACCTCCAGCTCTGCCTCCTGCCTTTTCCTCAGCGCCACTGTTTCTAAGCCATACAACATCGCTGGCCTCACCACCATCTTGTACACTTTTCCCTTCATTCTTGCTGACACTCTCCTATCGCACATCACACCGGATACTTTTCTCCAACCATTCCAGCCTGCCTGCACACGCTTCTTCACCTCTTTTCCACACTCTCCATTGCTCTGGATTGTTCAGCCTAAGTACTTAAAATCCTCCACCTTCGTTATCTCTGCTCCCTGTAACATCACCGTTCCTCCTGGGTCCTTCTCATTCACACACATGTATTCTGATTTTCTGAGGCTAACCTTCATTCCTCTCCTTTCCAGGGCATACCTCCACCTCTCTAGATTTTCCTGCACTTGTTCTCTGCTCTCACTACAGATCACGATGTCATCTGCAAACATCATAGTCCATGG
The DNA here is from genome assembly GCA_024760905.1 of Plotosus lineatus. Taxonomy (NCBI): domain Eukaryota; kingdom Metazoa; phylum Chordata; class Actinopteri; order Siluriformes; family Plotosidae; genus Plotosus; species Plotosus lineatus. The sequence continues at coordinate 20,407,500 of CM045734.1, read as the reverse complement.
AGATTCTTGTCTCACCTCGTCTGTCAGCCTGTCCATCACCATAGCAAACAAGAAGGGGCTCAGAGCTGACCCTTGATGCAGTCCCACCTCCACCTTGAATTAAATCGGTCACACCGACAGCACACCTCACCACTGTCTTACATCTCTCATACATGTCCTGCACCACTCTAACATACTTCTCTGCCACTCCAGACTTCCTCATGCAATACCACAGTTCTTCTCTTGGCACCCTGTCATATGCTTTTTCCAGATCCATATATATATATATATATATATATATATATATATATATAAAATATTCTGCCGCCATTGAAATCCGTGACATAGGACACCCCCCCATGACTGACATATACATACATGTATGTGTGTATATAATATCAGTAAATACATATTTGACACTATAAATGCTTATATCAACAATTAAACATTAAAAAATAATGAATAAGATGTAAATAAAATATAAATATACACACATACAGACACACGCTCACAGATGCGCACCTCACACTAAGTACAGTCGGCCCCCAATTTACGAAATTAATCTGTTCCAGAGCCCTTTTCGCATTGCGGGGATTTCGTAAGTAGGGGCTGCATCTTACATGTTAAACGCCTAATTCGTTCCAAGACTCCAGTCTTTGGACTGGATAAACCCCCTAAACCCTTTAAAAATGATAAAAGTACACCAATTTTGTATGAAATATGTGTTAAAAGTAAAACAAAATTATTTATTAAACCATTGACACGTTTTATTAACATATTAAACCATTTTATTAATTAAACCATTATTAAACATTTTTTTTATTAACACACACACACAGATGCATTACAATGCACATGCTTATTCTAGTGTTGCGGGCCACGCCCACAAGACTTGGAATTCAAAGCACATCCCCTGCCTGACCATTTACTGAATTAAAACAACTTAAAACTAAACTAAAGCGTTACTCTCTCTCTCTCTCTCTCTCTCTCTCTCTCTCTCTCTCTCACTCTCTCATTCTTGCGCACTGCGGGCCACACCCACAAGACCTAAATTCAAAGCGCATTTCCTGCTTGACCATTTACTTAAAAACTTAAACAACTTAAAAAACTAAACTAAAGTGTTATTCCCTCTCACTCTCTCTCTCTCTCTCTCTCTCTCTCTCTCTCTCTCTCTCTCTCTCTCTCTCTCTCATGCACGCGCACGTGAATTCAAAGCGCATTCCCTGCTTGACAAACTCAACTTTAATTTGATTCCTTGGGGGATCGGAATTCCAGATGAGCTCAAATGCGCCCAAATTTATTAAACATTTACTGAATTAAACAACTTTAAAAACTAAAGGGTTATTCCCTCTCTCTCTCTTTCTCTCTCTCTCTCTCTCTCTCTCTGTCTGTCTCTCTGTCTTTCTCTCGCACGCGCTGCATGCCACGCCCACAATACATGAATTCATAGTGCATGCCCTGCTTGACAAACTCAACTTCAATTTGATTCCTTGAAAGATCAGAATTCCAGATGAGCGCAAATGCGCCCACATTTATTCAACATTTACTGAATTAAACAACTTAAAAAACTAAACTAAAGAGTGAAGCTTCCTTCTGTCTCTATCTGGGAGGCCAGCGGGGCGGGATGTTGAGAGACAGCCAGTGAGAGAGCAATTCGCGCGTCGTGTGAAAGTTTGAATTTTGAATTTCTTTTCGTAAGAGGGGGTTGTTTCATATCTCGGGGACGGAAACTCAGGAAAATGTTTTTCGTAATCCGGGGATTTCGTACACAGGGGTCTTCGTAATTCGAGAGCCGACTGTAGTTTGTTCCCCTATTCTTCCTTAATTTCCTTATTTTTTAATTCAATGAATATTTATTAAAATAAAAAAAGGGAAAACGGGAGATGCACTGAAGCCGCATGAAGTGAAGCGCGAAGTAGCGAGGGATCTGTGTGTGTGTGTATGTATGTGTGTATGTATATACTGGTCCTTCTCAAAAATTAGCATATTGTGATGAAGTTCATTATTTTTTGTAATGTACTGATAAACATTAGACTTTCACATATTTTAGATTCATTACACACAACTGTAGTAGTTCAAGCCTTTTATTGTTTTAATACTGATAATTTTGGCAAAAAAAAAATAAAGAAAAGCCAAAAAAAAATCTATCTCAAAAAATTAGCATATTTCATGATGAGTTGGCAGGCCAATTGAGCACAGTAATACCATGGTCAGGAAACCATTGAGCAGTGGTTTTGGCACTGTGAGCAGGTGCCAGGTCGTGCTGAAAAATGAAATCTTCATCTCCATAAAGCTTTTCAGCAGATGGAAGCATGAAGTGCTCCAAAATCTCCTGATAGCGAGCTGCATTGACCCCGCCCTTGATAAAACACAGTGGACCAACACCAGCAGCTGACATGGCACCCCAGACCATCACTGACTGTGGGTACTTGACACTGGACTTCAGGTATTTTGGCATTTCCTTCTCCCCAGTCTTCCTCCAGACTCTGGCACCTTGATTTCCGAATGACATGCAAAATTTGCTTTCATCCGAAAAAAGTACTTTGGACCACTGAGCAACAGTCCAGTGCTGCTTCTCTGTCGCCCAGGTCAGGCGCTTCTGCCGCTGTTTCTGGTTCAAAAGTGGCTTGACCTGGGGAATGCAGCACTTGTAGTCCATTTCCTGCACACACACATTTCCTGCACGGTGGCTCTGGATGTTTCTACTCCAGACTCAGTCCACTGCTTCCACAAGTCCCCCAAGGTCTGGAATCGGCCCTTCTCCACAATATTCCTCAGGGTCCGGTCACCTTTTCTGGTTGTACAGCGTTTTCTGCCACACTTTTTCCTGCCCACAGACGTCCCACTGAGGTGGCTTGCTAGAGCACTCTGGGAACAGCCTATTCGCTCAGAGATTTCTTTCTGTGTCTTACCCTCTTGCTTGAGGGTGTCAATGATGGCCTTCTGGACAGCAGTCAGGTCGGCAGTCTTACCCATGATTGCGGTTTTGAGTAATGAACCAGGCTGGGAGTTTTTAAAAGCCTCAGGAATCTTTTGCAGGTGTTTAGAGTTAATTGGTTGATTCAGATGATTAGGTTAATAGCTCGTTTAGAGTAACTTTTCATAATGTGCTAATTTTTAGAGATAGGAATTTTGGGTTTTCATGAGCTGTATGCCAAAATCATCAGTATTAAAACAATAAAAGACCTGAAATATTTCAGTTGTGTAATGAATTTAAAATATATGAAAGTTTAATTTTTATCAGTACATTACAGAAAATAATGAACTTTATCACAATATGTTATTTTTTTGAGAAGGACTAGTATTTACACACACGCACACGTGTGTATACAGCGATTCCTCACTTTCCGCAGTCAATGAGAACCGAGAACCCAACCCCCAACCCGCACGAACGATTGCTGATTTCCGCAAAGTAGGATTGACCCCCCACCCCCGACTGACGTAAACGTATATGTGTATAATATCAATAAATACATATTCAATGCTATAAATGCTTATAAAAACAATGCATAAGATGAATATAAAATACTGTATAAATATATACACATAGATGCGCATGCACACTGTTTTTGTTTGTTTGGGGTTTTGCCGCATGTTCCTCAACTTTCCCCCTATTTTTTTCTTAATTTCCTTATTTATTTTTTTTCGATGAATATTTTTGAAAAAACCCGCGATGCACTGAAACCACGTGAACTGAAGCACGAAGTAGCGAGGGATCACTGTAAGTATATATCAGCTAGACACTGAAAAAACCCATAGATAAGTACTAAAATACTGTTTCAGCAGTTATACAAAAATTGAAATGTAAGTGCCTCCATGGTGTGTTGTACAAGCTCGGTGACGTTTGTTTAATTTCTATGAGTAACGAGCCAGTAGGCTTCCTTGTCAACAGATTTTAGTCGGCTTTTTACGCCAAATCTTTCGACTGCCTGCAGACCCAAGAACCACAGTGGACACATATTGAAACCAAGGCCATGGCACTTGGGGGGTGGGGGTGGGGGGACTCCAGAATGAACATTAACATCTATGCTGTAATTAATTTTCTAAAATTAATTATAATATATTCTGTCTTTTGATGCTGTATTGTTTTTCAGTCGATTTTATATCTTTGAATTTGCCCTAAAGAATAACCTTCAGTTATTTGTTTTGTTTCATGTTCATGTGTCTGTCTGTGTGAAGGTGTAAACTGTGATGCATTAACTCTCAGTAATGGTGGCGCTCAAAGGCGTAGTTTTTCTGAAACAAATCGTTTGAGTTCTTCCTCCTCCATGTACGAATTAAACACTGAAGTGCGAGTTTGATGAGGCTCGGAGATGACGAACGCTTACTGACAGTTTGATGATCGTTATTTTCATGCTGGTTTCCTCATGGGGTGAGGAGCCTCCCCAAGTAATCATGTGTCGATGATCTGAGGGTTCTCGGTGGAAATGGTGTGTTACTGGGGAAACGGTGGTGAACAAAGCCCAATGTAGAGCGGCATTTAGTTTGTGCCAGTATGCCAGGCGTTTTTATTCTGCCGTGGTTTTTGACGAATTCTTTCAGATCGTCACATAATTACATCATATCTACAGACGGTCCCATACAATTTTATCCTAATTGTTACTGATAACGATACTTGTTGTTTTTAATACTGATCCGGTTCCCGTGCATTAAAAATATATATTAATTTAACAGTTCTGTTCCATGTACGCTGTGAATATCTATGACCATGAACACGTGCAGACACTGCACGTTTTTTCTCTGAATTAGTTTTATTACACATATATATATACACACACACACACACCGAGAGAGCAGCGGGAGTGAGGAACGTTGCTCAACACGCTTCAGTTGTGAATGTCTTCAAATGCATGATGAGAGAGCTGGGCTTGAATTTGGCAGCCCTTGTGCGGCCTCTCGAAACTGTTGTCATGCACGACGTACAGGTGGCTGTTTTGTTGGTGAGACTCTGCATAGTCTATTTCCAAATTAAGGCTATTAATTGTATTGTTGCAAGTTTCTCAACTGCAGGTTGGCACTTCTTCACTGCTTGAGGCATTTTCTTTTATTTCTATAAACCCACGTATTGTTCTTCTTCTTATTATTATTATTATTATTATTATGTTCTATCGGATTGGTGCGCAGACTGGTAATCGGTATTGGCGGCATTTCACACCAGTATCTGATCAAATTTAGTCCAGTCCGGTTACATCCTGGCATCATCACATGGTTACGTCAACATGAGTTGCAGGAGAAGCAAAGCGACGGTTGTTATGGTGATACAGTGGTAGCTCACCTTACGAAAGTCCCAACAAACAAAAAACCCAGATTACGAAATGCATTTTCCTAAAATTTCCGTCTCTGGATATGAAACAAATTCAGGTTACGAAAGCGCCATCTCAAAAATTCAAACAATGCGCGAGTTGCTCTCCCATTTGGCTATCTCCCAACATCCTGCCTCGCCCTGCTGACCTCTCATTGGCTAGGAGGGAGCTGCATCTCCATAACATTCATGACGCAGCTTTCTTCCATTGGCTAATATTCCATAATACCCATGATGCTTTTCGAACCATTGTTCTTTCACGGAAGTCTAACCCCCGTAAATGACAGAGTTACTGTTGTTTCGTGAGTTTTTCGAGTGTGCTCATTGCAACTTTATTTTTTGGTTCAGGCTTTTAACCTTGCATAAACATTTGTAAGATGATAAGTGCTAAGAAGACATGGTCAACACGCGTGAACACACACACACACAGTGTGTGACTCCCGGTGCGAGTGAAAAGTAGAAGCGGGCTCGTGGCATATGGTTGAGTGAAGGAATATGACCAAACCCGTCTACCACCAGTACGATATTGAAGCAGAAGGAGGCCCTAAAAGGTATACTTTAATAATTTTTAAAGGGTTTAGGGGGTAGTATTAGGGGCCTTGGAACGAATCACGCGTTTTAGATATAAAATGCGGTTCAACTTACGAAAAATCCAGGTAACGAAACCACTTCTGGAACAGATTAATTTCGTAAGGTGAGGTAACACTGTACTTGATTGCTAGGGTCAGCAATAGATTTTAATTGCCAATGATTGATGTCAGTTTGCAAAAGTGAGTTCGCACACTCTCTATCTCTCTCGCTCACTCTCTCTCTCTCTCTCTCTCACACACACACACACATCACTCACTCTCCTCTCTCTCACACACTCTCTATCTCTCACTCACTCTCTCTCTCTCTCACACACGTCACTCGCTCTCCTCTCTCGCACACTCTATCTCTCTCACTCACTCTCTCTCTCTCTCACACATCACTCACTCTCCTCTCTCACTCATACTCTATCGCTCTCTCACTCACTCTCTTTCTCTCTCACTCACTCTCTCTCCTCTCTCTCATTTCTCAGACACTCTCATTCTCTCACTCACTCTCTCTCACACTTTATTTCACACTCTCTCTGTCTCTCTCGCTCTTTCTCTCTCTCTCACTCACTATCTCTATCTTACTTTCACTCTCTCTCCCCCTCTCTCTCCTCTCTCACCTCTCTCACTCGCTCTCTCTCTCTCTCTCACACAGGTTCTACCCATTTTTCTGTCTTTGTCTCACTCTGTCTCTCTGTTGCCGCCTCTCTCTACCCCCTCTGTCTCATTATTCCTTTGCCCTCTCTTAATTTGGCTGACTACTTAAGATCGACCTCTCCATCATTCCTCTATGTATCCCCCTCGAACCCCCCTCCCCCCAAACCTGTTGATCTGGCTGTCTGATTAGTTTAGTTTGGTGTCACTGTCTGTGTTATTGATTTCGCCGTTTGTTTTACCAACCATCGGGTTTTCTGTTCTCTCTCTCCTATTTTTCCTTATCCTTTTTTCCTGTTATCTCACCACTGAACGAGTATAAATATGTAAATGCTGTCATTATGCAAGACTCTTTCATTCTCATTAGCTTTATTTAGGAAGGTCTAGCTCCGTCCTGCCATTTCTTTACTCCTCCATCATTTATAGCTGTGAGAATTGATGCTCACCTCTGTGAGTCATTTGGAAGAATAAAAAAAATAAAAAATAAAACCCTCTCATGGAGCCCAGAGCTGTTTGTCCTGATTATTAACCTTGACGATGGTTTTATTTCGACGTTCTTCCTTTTCTCCTCCTCCACTTAGTTGTAGTGCTCGGTCAGAGAGGCTTTTTCTCAGGCGACACACTGCTGCCCCTCTCAGGGCTAATGCTTTATCACTCGAGTCTCTGAACTAAAGCAGGGAGGAAATAAGCAGATTACTCTTTACCTTTAAATATTTAGGGAAAATATGATGTTGAGGATTTCTAATATAAATTTTATTGTTTGTTTTGCTCGTTTAAACACTACGCTCTTTTGCACGCTTTCTGCTATTCTGGAATGCTTTTACTTTTGCCTTTGAACTTCTAGTTCATGTCAGTCAGATCATTAATACTGATGTTCGGTCACATTTATTTCATTATTTTAATAAAAGGATTGAAGTGGTATAGTGGTGAGCACGTCTGCCTCACTGCAAGAAGGTTCTGGGTTCGATTCCCAGCCCGGGTGTTTTTCTGTGTGGAGTTTGCATGTTCTCCCTGTGCTTGCATGGGTTTCCACCAGGTCCTGCAGTTTCCTCCCACAGTCCAAAAACAAGCACTGTAGGTTAATTGGCTGTTCCAAATCACCCCAAGGTGCGAGTAGGAGTATGAATGTTTGCGTGAGTGTTGGCCCTGCGATGGCCTGGTGAGCTGTCCAGGGTGTACCTCGCTTGTTCAGAAAATGAATGAATGAGATTCAGCTTTGAATCTATAGAATCGAGACTTGACTCTGTATGTCTGTTAGCCTAATTCACCTCGTTGTAAATAAATATTATATGATGACTCTCCACACGGATGTTCAAAACCTTGAATATGACTACAGTCAAGACGTCAAGTAGGTAAACAAATAATCTTTACTCGAAATGATGACTTTGGCCTACAGATTTTGCTCCCATCACCAAATCCTCCATTTGCAGCCATTACAGTCCAACTGTCAGTTCGCTCAGGTAAGATGATATTGGACTGGCTTGGAGGACACTTCTTAAATACTGTATGCTCAGACTTCTCTCACAACAGCACAATGAGATTAAGACCCAATGACTGCGCTCATCACTTCAGCATTGACATTGAATAGCTGCTGACTGCTTCTTCTCTCAATGGTTCAATGGTTACTACATAGTTTGGAGCATTTTGAGTCATTTTCTTGTTGTAGGAGAAAAGTGGTTTCAATCAAGTGCCGTCCAGGGGGTGGTACGGGATCATAAAATCGAGTGGCGGCCTTCTTGTTCAAAATGCCCTTTTACTCTGTACAAATCCTACTATGCCACTTCCAAACCATCACACTTCCCCCACCATGCTTGACAGACAGTGTCAAACACTCCTCCAGAATCTTTTCCTTTATCTTATGGCTAAAATCTTTCTTCTTTGTGACCCAAACATTTAAAACTTGGAGTCTTCTATCTCACAAAAGCATCCCTGGTGCATTTCGGGCATGTCTAACCCCAGGGTCGACCTAGAAACCGCTGGCTGTACTGTGCGTCTCAGGTGGTCTGGGAACACGCTCCTGGAAGAGCTGAAGGAAGTGGTTGGGCTGAGGGTCATCTGGACCTCACCGCTTAGGTTGCTGCCTCTGTGAGCCGACCCCAGATTAAGTGGAAGATGATGATGATGATGATGATTGATTCATTTATCTGTATTAGTTTTTAAAACACTCATTTGTCCAATGACTATGTTCTATTGCTTATTTTAATCTTTTCCTGTTATTGACCCGTCTCAGACGTGACTTTTTCTTTTTTAAACTTCAGGAGTCTTCACTTTTCAAGTTCAGACTGTTGTTTTGTGGCTACCATTTAATGAAGCTGACAGTTGAGTACTGGGATCCCTCACTTTCCACGTTTAATGGGGACTGAGATCCCATCGCCCCCGAAACTGCCAATTTTCCGCAAAGTAGGATCAACCTCCACGAGTAACGTATATGTGCATGTATATATGTATATAATATCAATAAATACATAATCAACACTATAAATGCTAATAATAACAATTAAACATTCAAAAATAATGCATAAGCTGTAAATAAAATATAAATACACACACATACAGATGTGCGTGTATGCACTCAGATGTGCACCTCACATAAAAATGTAGGCACTAGAGTTTTGTTGAGGGGTTTGGGTTGTGTTTTTTTTTTTTTTGTTTTTTGTTTTTGTTTTGCATAATTGGCCTTGTTTTGTGGCATTTTTCCTTAACTTTTTCCCTAATTTTTCTAAATTTTCTTTCTTTTTTTTTTTTTTCAATGAATATCTGTGAATAACCCACGATACACGATCCGTGTAATTGTCGTCTTGCTTATTTGTGCGCCCGGACCTTCCACTTGTATTTCTGTCTTAACCAATCAAAAGAAGGGAAATGTTATTAGTTTATATGTGCTGACCTATTTAAATGTTGTAATAATATTAATACTCAATCTTCCATTCATTTAGTGTAAATGTGAGGAGGATCCGGAAGAAAAGAAAAAGAATGATACTGAGTAAATTTCGCATGACTCCTTATTCCTCTTCGATTTGCAAATTCCTGTAAAATTTTCCTAATTTTTTAAAGGTCAGCTTCAGCCAAAAATGGGGCATCAGCACTTTTTAAAAGCTCCAATATCTGGTCAAGTAAATTTAAAATATGTGCTTTGAAAAATTATTTAATATGCAATAAAAAAATTCAAGATAAGTAAAAAGGAAGATATGAGTTTTTAGACTAAAACTCAAAAAGATTTCTGGTAGCGAGTGTGTCGCGAAAAATAAACTGGGGAATTGAGAATAAAGAGCTGAGTGTTTGTTTGTTTTTACAGCATCAGATCGTGCGAGGTTAAACCTGTCGTACCCTCGGGACATCCGTCAGTTAAAACCACCAACCGCACAGAGTAAAGAGAGGTTCTGGGAGATTTTCCTCATTTGTTCGGTGTAATAATTTCATTTTGTACCAAGACAGGGATAATTTTTCACATCAAGGTCAGTGGTGACTTCTGACCCTCGCCTGAGCCGCTGCGAGGCCGCGGTGCGTGCACTATTCCAAAAACAAATGAGAGTCATTTCCAAAAATGACGCTGACTGAGGCCTGGAGCCATGATTCCACCACACAGCGCCCACAGGAAGCTACAAACTACTCCTTTTCTAGGTCACACACACAAGTAATGTAGTTAATAGGAATCAGATTGAAGTAATGGCGTACTTCTTAAATCAGTTTCTGCATATTGGTCATGTGACCACGTGTTAGGAAAGCATCCTGTTCGAAGTGGTTGAGATTAATTGGAAGACACTAATAGCACAACTCTGCTTATTGAACTTAAGCTAATCGGGAGTGTATGGTATGATTAGACACAGGCTCCGCCTCCTTGCTTTGTGGAGTGGAGGAATTAGCACACATTTATGAATCTTGGGTGTATTGTATATCTATACGTTTATTGACTGGTTGTCTGTTTTTGTCGAAACACTTACTTGTCACAGATATTTATCTTTTATTGCAGGAAAAAGTTAATTGTCTTTTTTCTTAGAATTTTCTTTTATTTAGCTTCTCAGAGCAACAGGACTTTAGATTAAATGTGAATTAAAACAAAAATGCAATCCTTTATGCTTACATTTAATCATAGAGAAAATAAATTTTTAATTAAAGATGATTACTTAATTTGTTGTCAAACGTTGCAGCCTTTTCCATTTCAGATTCCTTTATGATGTCATGTGCATTCGCTTCGCTGTATGTTAATGCGCCCTCTGTTGATGAAACCATGAAATTACAGTTTAGGATTTTTTTTTTTCCGTTTTATCACCGTCAAACATACTACTTTTTAAAATAAATCTTTCTGCTTATAAATTACACCAGGTCATGATATCATTGCCCACATGGGTGTTGAAGTTTCCCAGGACAACGAGCGAGTCTTCCAGGGGGACGTTCTCCAACACACCCCCTAAAGACTCCAAGAATTGAGGTTACTCTGAACTGAACTAAAGCTACTGTTTAATCGACTGGGTAGAACCCCAACGTAAGGGCACTGAGATGGGGGGGGGGCAACAAGGATGCCCACACCGGCTTGCCGCCTCTCTCCATGAGCAACTCCAGAATGAAATAAGGTCCAGTCCCTCTCGAGATAGCTTGGGCTCTGAAACCATCAATGTGTTGAGGTGAGTCCGACTATATCTAGTCGCATCCCTCCACCTCACATGCCAGCTCAGGCTCCTTCCCCATCAGAGAAGTGGCATTCTATGTCCAAAGAGTCAGATTCAGTAGCCGGGGATTGGTTCAACAGAACCTATGCCTTCGGCTGCCACCCAACTCAATGCACCCGACCCCTGAAGCCCCCTCCACAGGTGATGGTCCATGGGAGGACTGACCCATGTCTCCTTTTTGGGCTGGGCCTGGATGGGCTCCACGGGCAGAAGCCTGACCACCAGGCACTCGCCTTCGAGCCCCTCCCCCAGGCCCGGCTCCAGGGGTGGACCCCGGTAACTTGTTTGCCTTGGGTGGCCCTACCAGGGGCATAGTGCCCCCAACAACATAGCTCTTCGGATCATTAGGACACGCAAACCCCTCCACCATGATAGGGTGGCGATTCAAGGAGGGTTCATCAAGCCAGGACCTCCAGCTCTCATTGGAGCGATTCGCAGTCGAGTGCAATGTGGCCAGGATTAGAATCAGCACCTCCAAGTCGGAGGCCATGGTTCTCAGTCGGAAAATGAGGTCCTGCTCCAAGTGGAGGAGTTCAAGTATCTCAGGGTCTTGTTTGAGAGAAGGATGGAGCGAGAGCTCAACAGATGGATCGCTGCAGCCTCTGCTGTAAAGTGAAGCTTGTACCAGGCTGTCATGGTGAAAAGGGAGCTGAGTCACAAGGCAAAGCTTTCAATTTACCGGTCGATCCATGTTCCTACTCTCATCTATGGTCTTGGGCTTTGGGTAGTGACCGAAAGAACAAGATTGCGGATACAAGTGGGTGAAATGAGCTTCCTTCTCCGGGTGGCGGGGCTCTCCCTTAGAGATAGGATGAGAAGCTCAGCCATTCGGGGGAGCTCGGAGTAGAACCATTGCTCTGCCACATTGAGAGGAGCCAGCTATGGTGGTTGAGGCATCTGGTTAGAATGCCTCCCGAACACCTCCTTGGCGTGGCGTTTCAGGCCTGTTCAACCAGGAAGAGATCCCGGGGTCGACTTGAAACACGCTGGAGGGATTACGTCTCTCGGCTGTTCTGGGAATGCCTCGGTGTCCACTCGGAAGAGCTGGAGGAAGTGGCTGGAGAGAAGGATGTCTGAAGCTCATTGCTTAGACTGTTGCCCCCGCAACCCGACCCCAGATTAAGCGAAAGTTGATGTTTATAGATTAATTTATTCCTTTATAAGTTTTTATCTGTCACACAACTTTTTTTTATATATTTATAGTTTTTTTTTTTTTTTTAAGATAAAATTGTTTCTGTATTATTTACACATTTTGAATGTTATTCCATTTGAGGTTGAGATCACTTCTTGGCTTTATAAATTTTATACAACCATTTCTACATCACTTTCATGAGCAGCAGAGGGAGGAAAACTCACAGCTCAACTCTTCAATTTTTTTGTTAATGTTGAGTTTGGAACTAAATGAATGATGCAGTAACACATCTCTGCCTTGTTTTCGTCCCTTTTTCTTTTTCTTTTTTGTTTTTTTAGCATCTGATAGCATTTTTTTTAAAACATCAAATTGGAAGGGAATTGTTTTCACACACATATGAATATGGTTTTTGTTATTTTTTGCTTCCATTTTTTTTTGCTTTCTTTTTGTTTTTACATTTTGACCTCTTTCCTCTTCCCAGCCCCCCGAAGATGCCAGTCATTGTGTCTGGAGTGGTGACTAAGGTACGCCATCTCGCTTTCTCTCTCTCTCTCTCTCTCTCTCTCTCACACACACACACACACACACACTGAGATGAATGGTGTAAGAGAGGATGTGGTCAGATAGGTAGAGTCTGGTTATCCTGGCATTACTTTTTATCAGAATCCACAATCTGATGCTTACTGACTGCTCATAATGTATAATTCACATCCTGTGTGAAGATCCAATGTGTGTGTGTGTGTGTGTGTGTGTGTGCAAATCAGCGTGCAGGTAAGGTTTCTCACTTCTCTCTGGAGAGCCTGCATTCTGACTTGAAAGAACCGAGCGAGAGGCTGCATTTCTCCTCAAACTTCAAATAAAAGCTCACAGAAAGATCCAGAAACCGATATACACTCTCAGAGTACCAGCTCTTTTTCAGGAATTTATTCATTTCAACAGAACACAGGGTTTTTTTTATTAATTAAAAAGGGCACGTCATGGCTTTTATTTTTTTCTGTTTCTAGTCATGCTGCATCATGAGTCAGGTTTGTTCCTCATCTCACTTGGATTACTGCAGCTATAAACATCCAATCCATCCAAAAGAAGTAAAACACTCGGAGTTAAAGCCTTACTTGTGACATCTGAAGCCTCGATGTAGGATTCATTAAACTCTAAATACCTTCCCTCTCTTTCCAAGTCTCTATTAGAATGTACAGCAGCTGTAAGGTTCCTGTCGCTTACATCCACACCCCCCCTTGCTTCTTCGCATTATAAATAATAAATATCATCTCCAGTTTACCAAATTTAGTTTCTCAAACTTTGTCCTTCCGGATTCATAAAGTCCACAATCTGCCCCCCAGAGGTTTGTTCAGTTTTGGGCTACTGTAGCAGCATGTCATGGGACATCAGTGTAAAAGGTCGAGCTGCCTAATGTAGCAATAAGGAACTCATTCATAACATGATTTGTTCAAAGCAAGGTAACTATGCACTCGCAAACAAGTATTTATGAATACAGGGATCTCTCACTTCACACGGTTAATTGGGACCGAGACCCCCCTGCGGTAGGATTGACCCCACTGACTGATGGTATACGTACATGTATATAATATAATGTATCAATAAATACATATTCAACACTATAAATTCTTATAATAACAATCAAACATTCAAAAATAAGGCATAAGACTTGTAAATAAAATTTAAATACACACACACATAGACGCTCGCACACACAGATGCGCACCTCATAAAAATGTTAGTGGTGTTGTTGGGAGGTTTTGGGTTGTTTTTGTTTGTTTTTGTTTGGGGTTTTCTTTTGCATAATTGGCCTTGTTTTGTGGCATTTTTTTAACTTCCCCCTATTTTTCCTTAATTTTCTGGGTGTTTTTTTTTTTTATGAATATTTTTGAAAAACCCGTGATGCATTGAAGCACGAAGTAGCCAGGGATCTCTGTGTGTGTGTGTGTGTGTGTGTGTGTGTGTGTGTGTGTGTGTGTATTGGGCAATGTAAAATTGTGCAAGTTCACCCATTTAAAAAGATAAGAGAGGTTTGTAATTTTCATCATAGGTACACATCAAGCTTGAGAGACAGAATGTAAAAAAAAAAAAATCTAGGAAATCACATTGTATGATTTTTTTTTTTTTTTTAAACAATTTATTTGTGAAAATGGGAGGCCAATAAGTATTGGGCAGCTAGAAAACAAACATTATTTTGGCCCCCACTCGTTAACAGTATGAATGACACCTGTTTGAACTGATTAGATGCATAAGAGACACCTTCAAACCTGCACACACCTTCAAACTGTCAGACTGCAGTCTTCACCATGACCAAGACCAGAGAGCTTTCCAAAGACACCAGAGATAAAATTGTACAACTGCACAAAGCTGGGATGAGTCAAACTGCAATTGGTAAACAACTTTGTGAGAAAAGATCAACAGTTCGAAGCATTATTAGAAAATGGAAGAAGTATATAACATCACTGACAACCTCCCTAGGAGTGGCGCTCCATGCAAGATCTCACTTCGTGGGGTTCAAAGGATCCTGAGAACAGTGAAGAATCAGCCAGGATTCAGGACGTCAGGAACCACCGTCACAAAGATGACAATAACTAACACACTACGTCATCATGAAATGAAATCCTGCATTGCCCGAAAGGTTCCCCTACTAAACAAAAAACACGTAAAGGCCCGTCTGAAATATGCTAAACACCATCTGGACGATACAGAGGAGGATTGGGAGAATGTGATGTGGTCAGATGAGACCAAAATTGAACTTTTTGGTTTAAACAGCACTTGCTGTGTTTGGAGGAAGAAGAATGCTGAGTTGCACCCCAAGAACACCATACCTACTGTGAAGCATGGGGGTGGACACATCATGCTTTGGGGATGCTTTTCTGCAAAAGGGACAGGAAGACTGCACCGTATCAATGGCAACATGAATGGGACCATGTATTGTAACATTTTGAGTAAAAACCTCCTTCCCTCGGTCAGAGCATTAAAGATAAAACATGGCTGGGTCTTCCAACATGATAATGATCCAAAGCACACAGCCAAGAAAACCAAGGAGTGGCTCCGTAAAAAGCATATCAAGGTTCTGGAGTGGCCTAGCCAGTCTCCAGACCTCAACCCAATCGAAAACCTGTGGAGGGAGTTAAAACTTCAAGTTGCCAAGCGACAGCCCTCAAACATCACAGCTCTAGAGAAGATCTGTGCAGAGGAGTGGGACAAAATACCAACTAAAGTGTGTGTGGATCTGGTCAAGAACTACAGGAACCGTTTGACCTCCTTCATTGCCAACCAAGGCTACATTACAAAGTATTAAAAGTAACTTTTGCTGTCTGCCCAGTACTTATTGGCCTCCCATGTTCACAAATAAATTGTTTAAAAATCATACAATGTGATTTCCTGGATTCTTTTTCTACATTCTGTCTCTCAAGCTTGATGTGTACTGTCTGTCTTCTGTCTTCCTTTCGGCTTTTTCCCTTTTACTCGGGAGTCACCACAGCGAATCATCTGATTCGCACGTTTGATTTTGTGTGTGTGTGTGTGTGTGTGTGTGTGTGTGTGTGTGTGTGTGTGTGTGTGTGTGTGATATAATCTTTTCCTTTTTGCTTTTCCCTTCAGGGGTCACCACAGCAAACCAACCATCTCACCCAATCCTCTGTATCTTCTTCTCTTACTCCAACTACCTTCATGTCCTCCTTCACCACATCCATAAATCTTCTCTTTGGTCTTCCTCACTGCCTTCTGCCTGGTAGTTCCAACCTCAGTATCCTACTACCAATATACTCACTATCTCTCCTCTGTACATGTCCAAACCATCTCAATCTAGCCTCTCTGACTTTGTCTCCAAAGCATCTTGTATGTGCTGTCCCTCTGATGTACTAATTTCTGATCCTATCCATCCTTATTACTCCCAAAGAGAACCTCAACATTTTCATCTCTGCTACCTCCAGCTCTGCCTCCTGTCTTTTCCCCAGTGTCACTGTCTCTAAACCATACAACATCGCTGGCCTCATCACCGTCTTGTACATGTTTCCTTTCATTCTTACCGATACCCTCCTATCACACATCACACCGGATACTTTTCTCCAACCATTCCAACCTGCCTGCACACGCTTCTTCACCTCTTTTCCACACTCTCCATTGCTCTGGATTGTTGAGCCTAAGTACTTAAAATCCTCCACCTTCTTTATCTCTGCTCCCTGGAACCTCGCCATTCCTCTTGGGTCCTTCTCGTTCACACACATGTATTCTGTCTTACTGAGGCTAACCTTCATTCCTCTCCTTTCCAGGGCATACCTCCACCTCTCTAGATTTTCCTCCACTTGTTCTCTGCTCTCACTACAGATTACAATGTCATCTGCAAACATCATAGTCCATGGAGATTCGTGTCTAACCTCGTCTGTCAGCCTGCCCATCACCGTAGCAAACAAGAAGGGGCTCAGAGCGGACCCTTGATGCAGTCCCATCTCCACCTTGAACTCTTATGTCACACCGACAGCACACCTCACCACTGTTTTACATCTCTCATACATGTCCTGCACCACTCTAACATAGTTAAATAGTCCATTTATGATCATAGCGCCATTGAAATTCTGTACAGTGCACCTTTAAGGAAACTCCTCCAATCTGTTTAGTATTAATCAAGCTGTCCCTCACAGTGAATTAGCTGTTACTAAAGAAACGGTAACATATTAGCGATAATGAGCACAAGGGTATAAACCTGTAATTTGCTCTTGTATCATTATGGATATATTTTAAAACACTCTTCTGCTTTTTATTAAACACACACACACACACACACACACGGTCTCTAAAATTCACTCTCCTTATTTCTTCTTTGTTTGATATAACTGATCCTTGTCCCTCCTGTTGCCTCCTGAAGAGACTCGCTGTTGTAGAAAATTACAATTTACAACAAAAGTGCTGTAAATGTCGAACCGTGAAGGCAGCGGCATGGGAACCATCAGATTTAGGTTTATTAGCGTTTACTCATCCTTAGGGACGAGTTCAAGCCCTGCTTCAGTCAGAGCAGGAGATGGGATTATATTGAGACCTCTGCCCCGACCGTAATCTCCAGCTAGGATTGATTGGCCTGTCACTGGCTCGCTTTGTGATGTAACCCACAAGAACACAAGACACACATTTATATATTATATACAGAAAGTGGGGACAGAAAGTCTCAGTATTTCTCTATCAGTAATGTGTTATTACACAATGTCATACAAAAAGCTATATTTAAAACCCATAAACCTAAAAAATGTATATAAATTGTAAACACCTAGGTTTTAATAGTAGAAATATAGGGTGAGTCAATGTTGCTCCATTTATTTCTAGGTATTGTTTTGTTGGTATATAATTAGTTCAGAAATCCATGTACAAGGTATTGTTCAGTCAGTGTATCCACAAGAGTTTCTTATTCAGTCTACTGTGTCTACTACTGGCTACTTGATTTGAATTAAAAATATGATATTTTCTGATATTTCCACCCGATAATATTTATCATGATATATATTCTTCTTTTCCTTTCGGCTGTTCCCTTCAGGGGTCGCCAAAGCTAATCATCTGCCTCCATCTCACCCTATCCTCTGCATCTTCTCTTACACCAACTACCTTCATGTCCTTCTTCACCACATCCATAAATCTTCTCTTTGGTCTTCCTCTCGGCCTTCTGCCAATGTTCTGTTCCAATCTCAGCATCCTACTACCAATGTACTCACTATACCTCCTCTGCACATGTCCAAACCATCTCAATCTAGCCGCTCTGACTTTGTCTCCAAAACATCTTACTGTCCCTCTGATGTACTCGTTCCTGATCCTATCCATCCTATCCATAAACCATAGCAAACAAGAGGTGGGTCAGAGCTGACCCTTGATGCAGTCCCACCTCCACCTTGAACTCATCTGTCACACCTAAAGCACACCTCATACATGTCCTGCATACATATCCTGCGCCACTCTAACATACTTCTCTGCCACTCCAGATTTCCTCATGCAATACCACAGTTCCTCTCTCGGCATCCACGCTCACAAGATGTGAATTCAAAGCGCATTCCCTGCTTGACCATTTACTGAATTAAAACAACTTTAAAAAACTAACCTAAAGCGTTATTTTCTCTCCCTCTCTGTCTCTCTCGCGGGCGTGCTGCGGGCCACGCCCACAAGACGTGAATTCAAAGCGCATTCCCTGCTTGACAAACTCGCCTGGTTACGAAAACCATTTTCCTGAGTTAACGTCCTCGAGATACGACACAACCCCCTCTTCCGAAAAGAAATTCAAAATTCAAACCGCCAATCAAAATTTCACACGACGCCGAGTTGCTCTCTCATTAGCTGTCTCTCAAAATCCCACCCCGTTGGCCTCACAGATAGAGACAGAAGGAAGCTTCACTCTTTAGTTTTTAGTTTAGTTTTTTAAGTTGTTTTAATTCAGTAAATATTTAATAAATGTGGGCACATTTGAGCTCATCTGGAATCCCGATCCCTCAAGGAATCAAATTAAAGTTGAGTTTGTAAAGCAGGGAATGCGCTTTGAATTGCACGTCTTGTGGGTGTGGCCCGCAGCGCGAGAGGAGATAGAGAGAGAGAGAGAGAGAAAGGTGTGTGTGTGTGTGTGTGTGTGTGTCTGTCTGTCTGTCTGTCTGTGTTAATAAAAATGTTTAATAATGGTTTAATTAATAAATATGTTAATAAAATGGTTTAATATGTTAATAAAATGTTTAAATGGTTTATAAATAATTTTCTTTTACTTTTAACACGTTTCATACAAAATTGCTGTACTTTTATAATTTTTAAAGGGTTTATGGGGTTTATCCAGTCCAAACTGAAATGCATAATACAGTCGTTCTTGTTCTTGTGATCAGTGTGTGTGTGTGTTTTATATGTGTGTGTCTGTGTGTGTGTGTGTGTGTGTGTGTGTGATGTAAAAGTAATCTGTGGCTTGTAAGCTAAGGAAGCGCTTTCCCCACGCCCTCTTCGGCCTTGTCAGTGTTACTAAAAATAACATCAGCATTATCAGCGAATTTCACCAGTTTTTTAATATTACTTTCAACTTCTAAAGATGTTGAGCAACCAAATATGAATATGCAAATCGTTCATGAAGTAATTAATATTCATGATCTCAACAGTCACTCACCAGGTTCCATGTGTTCTTCATCAGCAAATTTTTCCACTGGTACAGGTTGATCCTCTTCGTCGTCATTCCTGCTAAAATCTTCGATTTGTGATTTCCATCTCCAAAATATCTGTCACTGCCTCAGTGAGTTCTGGTGAAGTGAAACCTGCTTCCATAGGAATGTTCTGTTTCCGACAGCGACTTTGAAATCTGCGTGCTGCTCGGCTCCGTGTACCCCGACGCAGCCTTTATCTTTCGGTGTATGGGAAGCACACTTGTAGTTACTCACTTTCAGCAGTAACGGAACCTCGTAGAAACAACTCAGAGCAATAAAAAATCTACACTTCAACAGTAGGAGTATGATTCTTTCCAAAATAAGTCAAACTAAAGAACAGACGAGCAGAAGGAGATGCGAGGGGTTTTGATCATGTTCATCGTGGTTCAAAGCGCTCTGGGCACATTCAAACTAAATCAGAATTACTGCGCCTAGACATGGACAAGTAGTGCAGTGATGTGCAAAAGTGGAGCTTTGAGCCTGTTTATAACCCAAAACATTGTGTTCTTCCGCCTTGGTCGACTCTATTAGGGAATGAAATCATGCTCGGAAGATGGGGAAAGCGAGTCCGTTTGAAATCCCAATGGAAAAATTAATTAATTTTCTGATCCGCTTAATTGTAATTAGGGTCGCGGGGAGGCTTGTGCTTATCTCAGCCGACTCTGAGTGAGGGCAGAGTACACTTTGGACAGCTTGCCAGGCTATCGCAAGGCAGAAATACGCAAACGGCTATGCAGTTCCTCATGATAGAAGTTAGCAATGGTTCTTTTGCATGAACCTCACACCATAGACAGTGAGAGCCAAGGACAGCCTTTGATAACCCAGTTAGCTGCACTGGAGGGGACGGCAGTGACAATGGCTTGAACCCCCAACCTTAGGATCGGCAATCCAGCACCTTTACCACCAGGCCACCACTGCCCTCTCTATGGAAAAAATATTTCAATAAAATACTTGCACTTTGTTCGTTCATTTTCTCTAACTGCTTAATCCTAATTAGGGTCACGGGGCGGACTCTGAAGGAGGGCGGAGTACACCCTGGACAGCTCGCCAGGCCATCGCAGGGCAAAAACACGCTAACGGCTATGTAGGTCCTCTTTCCAAAAGTCAGCAATGGTTCTTTTACACCTCTAGGCATAGACAGTGAGAGACATGGCCGGACTTTGATGATCCAGTGAATGCACTGGGGGGGGACAGTGACAACCCGTTGAGAGTGGGACTTGAACCCCTAACCTTGGGATCAGTGATCCAGCACCTTTACCACCAGGCCACCACCGCTTTGTTTTATACTTTGTATTTGTTAATGTCTGTCTGTCTTCCTTTCGGCTTTTTCCCTTTTACTCGGGGGTCGCCACAACGAATCATGTGATTCGCACGTTTGATTTGGCAGAGGTTTTTACGTCGGATGCCCTTCATGTCACAACCCTTTTAGCAAGGGACGGAAACACACAGACGACTTTGCATCTACTCTTTACGAAAGTCAGCAATGGTTCTTTTACATGAACCTCTCACCATAGACAGTGAGAGACATGGCCCGCCTTTGATTACCCAGTTAGCTGCACTGTGGGGGGACAGTGACAACCTTGTGGAGAGTGGGACTTGAACCCCCAACCTTTGGATCAGCGATCCAGCACCCTATACCATAATACTTAATAATTTGGCAGAAAAAATAATTGTACGATGTGAATCTGAAACAAATTTTAAAATGATATTTTTAGCCTCCATCACTTTAGAAGCCCTCAGCACAAAACTACAGCTGGTGACTTATCCATGATTTTCCCGCGCAGTGCCACATTTTATATTTACATAGACTCGTGCAAGTTTTCTAAAATGTTTTACATTTGAAAGTATTATTACTGAGGAAATATTTATTCTATTTATGCAGCACATCTATCTGTTATCAAGAACCACAGGAGCTGTACGGTGTCGAATCGCTCTGTATCTCATCAGTAGCTCTTCTGTGTTTTTACACTATCCGAGCTTAGAAAATGCATTGAGATGCGTATCGCCTCGTCTTGGCGCTGGATCCGTACATCACTGACCTGTAGTTTTGCCGCCGTGATGGTCTGTCTTCTGAGTGTTCATGAGAACTTGGGGTGTATTACAGATTCCTGCTGAGCTTCAGATGAGATTCATGTTTAATTCAGAATCCTGTGACTCCTGCTCAGTACTGCGATGAGATACATGATCGACTCGACTCAACCAGAAACCCCCCTGCCTCGCTCGGGGTTTTAATCTGGTATTATAGTGCGACTTGATCAGAGATCTCCCATGTCTGCTGCTCCCCTGGGAGGACTTTTACTTTTTTGAGCAGCACGTTACTGTTGTAACTGCAGTCACCCTGGTATCTGGGTTCTGTTTTATATTCGCTGTCCGTTATTGGTTTCTATAATGAGAAGAAGAGATGCACTGTATTGTTCACTGCCTCTTAATGTTACCGTTTAATTCATAAATATACCGGGACAATAAAATGGGGGAAAGGGGTGGGGCTAAAGATGTATTTGAATTTATGCTGTTTGTTGAAAGTGGTGCCTGTAAAATAAGTATAGATCACGAGGTCATCAATACATCCAACGGTCAGGAACTGGAACATGACGTGAACTTTGCTGGGTAATTTTTTGCCCCCTGTATGAACACCGCGGACCAGATGAGGTTTGGAGGCGTTTTGTTCAAAGTAAAGCCTTTGTATGATTTAGCGTTTCTTAAAGAATCTCAACGTTTGTGTCTCATGAAATCTCATTCGTTATGTAAATATTTTTACCTTCAGGTTCTTGAAATGACTGTTTGGTTTTGGTGACTAGAAAGGTGTGGATGTTCTATATCTGACTCTGGTGTGAAATGGAATTGTGACGTTTTTGGTTCCTGTTCTTGAGTTTTAACCCGGGTTTCCCGTCATTGGTTCGCAGGGCGATAAGGACTTCACCCCGGCCGCGGCTCAGGTGGCTCACACGAAGCCCATACCGGCGGTGCAGAAACTTCCACCATCCCACCACATCAACCAACACATCCACCAGCCTCGCAAGTGAAGCGCCGCCGCCTTCCAGTGCACAAGGACCACACCGAAATCCCGAACCGAATCGCAAGTCAATTCCCACCACATTGCTAACTCACGCCCAGACCATCCCAAAACAAATTCCAGACACTTTATTTCCCTCTGAGTCGTTTATGATTCCTAATCAATTTTTAAATTCTCAGTCTGTTCGAAGCCCATTTCAGACTGATCTCTGTTCAATTCCCGTCCAGGGTTTTTTTTATTTTTTTATATAAATCTTTCAGTCAGGTCCCAACTGATTACCCCGGAACCCCTAATACATATCTGGAGTTCCGACACGGTTCCCAAGTCATCAACAGTTAAACACCAAATACCCAACCAGCAGTTCATGACCGATTCCCAAGTTAGTACTCAGGTTCTTCAGAGGAATCCCTCTGTTCCTCATGGACCATTTCTGTCTGTGCCTGCCAGGGTTTTGCCTTGACCAACATCACACACGCACACGCACACGCGCACACACACAGACAGCCCTGTCCACTTATGTTCTCCCATTCCCTTTCAAATCGTCACCAACTCCGAGAGCTATTTCACACACACACACACACACACACACACACACACACACACACACGTGCCGAGTTAATTCTGCAGCAGTAACTGAATGAATGCTTAATATGTTTTCCGGTGTTTGCTTTAAATCAAATCTTCCTGGAATGATGTAAAGTGTATAAATGGGTTTGTGTAAGTGGATAATGTGATGTTAGACATTAGGTGTGGCTGTTTAAATAAAGAGTTAATATAAAATAATCAAAGTTCCCGCCTGAGAGTCTTTATTGAACTCCATACACAGGTCATGTGACCAAAGTATAGGTTATTAATCACTTTAAAAAATTTAAATTTAATTTGATCTTTTTCTCAAGTGGTGGTTTAAAATCTCTCTCTCTCTCACACACACACACACACACACACACACACACACACACACGCTGTCAATCACTTTTCTGCCTGTTTTTCTCTCTCAATTTTTTTTTGTTTGTTTTTCTCCTTTCTTTTTGTTCCTCTTTCTCTCCCACTGTTTCTTTTCTCCCTTTTTTGTTTGGTTTTGTCCTCTTTGTCTCTCTCTCTCTATTTTCTATTTTTCTGTCTTGTCATTCATTTTGTCTCAGCGTCTATTTTGTAGCTGTGATTTCTCTCTTTTTTTCATTTTCTTTCTTTTTTTATTATCTCCTGCCATCCCTTAAGGTAAGCGGAGCTGGAATTATGGAAATGGCTTCCGTTTGTGGGATAACTTGGAGGGAAAAAACTGACAAGACCATCAAATTTGGTTTATAGTTTTCCCTCAGGGATGAATTGGGTCAGATTGTATGGCGGTCACCTGGACCTTGTTTCAAGGTCACTTTTTATATTCCGCTTGTAAAGGGTGTCAGTGTGATACCGCATGGAAAATTACTGCAAAATCAAACTTGTTGCACAGAGTGCCCTCAGGAAGCTCTTGGATGGGATTCTCAACTCAGTGTGTGTTTCTTTATTGGGTTTATATATGAAGACCAATAAAGAAACCTATATCAAGTTGTCACACACACACACACACACACACATGCATTTTATATTTATACATTTTTGAGAAATGTTGGCTATTGGTTCTGCCTGTGAGCGTGTCTGAGCCTCCTGATTTTCTTTTTTGTTCTCTCTCTCTCTCTCTCTCTCTCTCCACACACCAGGTGTTTCACATCACACTGTTTGCTCTCTCACGCAGGATAAAAACGTGTGGGTTTTGCAGACGTGGCGTTTTTGGAGCTGTGTTGTATTTAGGTCAGGGTCCCTCTGTTCCGCAGAGTGTTATCTCTATTCTCATGTTTACCAGGACTGATATTGCATCAGGTACAGGGTCGCTGCAGCGTCCGGTCTGTCCTACCTCGCTCAGGGTTTGTCTTTAAACATGTCTTAAAACAGCTCTCAGAGCTGTGGTTATGGAAAATCAATCAATACTGCCTAACCAATCAGATCCAAATCTCCATGAATCTGTGATACGAATATTAGTAACAGAATTTAAAGATATAAAAATGACTCCCTGACTGGTCAGGCCCTTCCTGACAAGAACCCTTATCAAGGCGCAAAAACACGCCGACAGCTATGCTCTTTATGAAAGTCCGCAATGGTTCTTCTACATGAACCTCTCACCATAGACAGTGAGAGACACGGCCGGTCTTTGAAAACCCAGTTAGCTGTACTGGGGATGGGGGAGGGGGTGTCGAACCCCCAACCTTAGGATCAGTGGTCCAGTGCGCTTTACCACCAGGCCACCACTGCCACCATACAGATACAAACTATATATGAGAAATTCATATGCAACAACTGTAATTCATAAATAATTATGGGAAAAGAATTTTCTCACCAACAGTGAAAGGTCATCTTCACAGTCTGAGTGCACATCTAAGTCTGTACAGATCTTCATCGGCAGGAAGGAGGGGCTTCCAGCAGGGGATTCCAAGATGAGAGCTCCAGTCAGCATCAGCACACCGGGACAAACCACATGACTCGGAAAGCAGAAGGATTAGGAACACTGGCATCCCAGAAGAAGGATGTGTACCTCAGCAAAAACGCAGAGGGGGGTGGGGTTGTTAGGTATACAGTACTCATCGCAGTGTGATGGAAATAGAAGATTCTATTATTGCTGAGTGCAATCAGGGACTCCAGCATGACTGGCTGTGGCAGCAATACAAAAAGAGAGAACCTGAAGGAAGGCAGACATGACGTCACCCTGTGAAGTTGGGCAATGAGCTAATGTAGAGTGAGGGATGACGGCATCCCTACATCACAGTTTACCATACCAGAACTCTCTATGCCTAGACCCCCAGATCTGCTACTTTACATAATAAAAGCCTATTAATAAAAATGCTCATTTAACAAGTAAGTTTTCAGCCACGTCTTAAAAACAGAGACTGTGTCTGGGTTCCGAACATTACCTGGAAGGTTATTCCATAACTGTGGGGCTTTGTAAGAGAAAGCTCTGCCCCTGCACTAGTCTTCACTATTCGTGGTATTACTAAGCAGCCTGCACCTTTAGATCAAAGGGGGTGTGCTGGATCATAAAGAACAATAAGTTTGCTCAGATAATATGGACCGAGAGCATTAAGTGCTAAATGGATTAAAAGTAGTATTTCATACTTGATTTGAAATTTAATTGGGAGCCTGTGCAGTGTAAATAAGGTCGGGGTGATATGCTCGTGTCTTCTGGTTCTAGTAAGAACTTTCGCTGCTTCATTCTGGACTAACTTGAAGCTTGTTTATGTTCCTATTGGAACAATCAAACAGTAACACATTACAATAATCTAATCTCGATGTAACAAAAACATGAACAAGTTTTTCCACATCATGCAGTGACATCATATTTCTAATTTTAGCAACATTCCTGAGATGAAAGAAGGCTACCCGAGTTACATTATCTACATGAATTTCAAATTAAAGGCCAGGATCTATAATCACTCCAATGTCCTTTACTACACATGATGAGACTGAAACACCATCCAGACTTAATGCATAATCAACAACCTTGTTTCAAGCTGCCTGAGGTCCAAATACAAGTACTTCTGTCTTATCAGAGTTTAAAAGCAGGAAGTTAGTAGGTATCCAGTGTCTAATGTCCTTTACACACTTTTCGACTTTATTAAGTTGATGTCGCTCATCTGGCTTTGCTGAAATATATAACTGTGTGTCACCAGCATTACAATATAAGTGAATACCATGATCACGAATGGTATTACCCAAAGGGATCATGTATAGAGAGAAAAGCAACGGGCCTACAACAGAACCTTGTGGAACACCAAACTTAACATTAGAACATACAGAAATACCATTTACATCTACAGACTCATAACAGTCAGGTAAATCAGATTTAAACCAGGAGAAGCCGTTTCCAGAACTCCCAACAACATTTTCTAATATGTCAAGGGGGATCATATGATCAGTAGTGTCAACGGCTGCACAAAGGTCAAATAACACAAGCAGGGAGACACACCAGTTTCCCACTTTAACTAGTGCTGCCTGATGAGGCCTAATTCTGAACTAATACATTTCGTGAATGTTATTCCTACAAAGATATGAACATACAGCTACAGTGTTTTCCAAGACCCTGCGGATAAAAGGGAAGTTTGATATTGGTCTATAGTTGGACACCTGATATGGGTTGAGATCAGGTTTTTTAATCAGAGGTTTGATAACTGCAAGTTTAATGGATTTCGGTACATAACCAGTGCTAAGGAAAGAGTTTATTAGATTTAATAAAGGATTCACTTCTGATTGTATTTGTTTAAAGAAATGGCTGAAACATTCTGGTTACGGATCTGATTGCGGTATATTATTATTTATTGTTTTAGTTTATTTGGAAAATCTAGAGAGGTGGAGGTATGCCCTGGAAAGGAAGGGAATGAAGGTTAGTCTCAGTAAGACAGAATACATGTTTGTGAATGACAAGGACCCAAGAGGAACAGTGAGGTTACAGGGGGCAGAGATAAAGAAGGTGGAGGATTTTAAGTACTTAGGCTCAACAATCCAGAGCAATGGAGAGTGTGGAAAAGAGGTGAAGAAGCATGTGCAGGCTGGTTGGAATGGTTGGAGAAAAGTGTCCGGTGTGATGTGTGATAGGAGAGTATCGGCAAGAATGAAGGGAAAAGTGTACAAGACGGTGATGAGGCCAGCAATGTTGTATGGTTTAGAGACAGTGGCCCTGGGGAAAAGACAGGAGTCAGAGTTGGAGGTAGCAGAGATGAAAATGTTGAGGTTCTCTTTGGGAGTAACGAGGATGGATAGGATCAGAAATGAGCACATCAGAGGGACAGCACATGTAAGTCGTTTTGGAGACAAAGTCAGAGAGGCTAGATTGAGATGGTTTGGACATGTGCAGAGGAGGGATAGTGAGTATATTGGTAGTAGGATGCTGAGGTTGGAACTACCAGGCAGAAGGCCCAGAGGAAGACCAAAGAAGAGATTTATGGATGTGGTGAAGGCGGACATGAAGGTCGTTGGAGTAAGAGTAGAAGATGCGGAGGATAGGGAGAGATGGTCATTTGCTGTGGCGACCCCTGAAGGGAACAGCCGAAAGAAAAAGAAGAAGAAGAAGATCTGTCTTTAAGTTTAGCAAATCAATTTTTAGCTGATATTTTCAATTTTAACATTAAAAAAGTTCACAAAATCATCACTGCTATAGATTTGATGAGGGTTATTTTCACTTTTCATGGTCCTGTTCCTAGTATTTCTGCAACAACATTAAATAAGTATTTTGGATTATTTTTGTTATTTTCTATTAGATTTGAGAAATATACTGCTCTAGCAGCACTAAGAGCTTTTCTATAATTAACAAGACTCTCCTTCCATTCTAATTGGAAAACCAGTAATTTAGTTTGACGCCATTTTTGTTCGAGCTTGCATGTGTTCTGTTTTAGTGTGCATGTTTCATCATTATAGCAGGGGCTAATTTTTTTTCTCTCTGATTGGTTTTCTTTTTAGAGGAGCTACATTATCCAATGCATGGGGTAAATTTGACTCAAAGCATTCGGCAGCTTGATCGAGTTCTGCAGAGTCTGTTGGGGATCCAATCAGTTGATAATTAACCAGTTAGACGAGGATGGTCTATATAATTGTATCCGGGAGGACTCACTTCATTTAATGCTACATACTCGGAGGGTTTAATCCATGTTTCTGGTAAACACATTACACTAAATGCCTGATCAGTAATGATTTCATTAACAATACAGGCTTTAGATGTAAGAGATTTAACATTTAGCAACTGTATATTTAGATCAGTGGGGTCGGTGGCAGAGCGGTTAGAGTGCTGTGCTCATGATCGGGAGGTTGTGTGTTCGAATCCCAGATAGACCCTTACTGTGCTAAGACCCCTGGGCAAGGTCTCAACCACAAGTGTGCCTCTGTTCACCCAGCAGTATAAATGGGTACCAGTAAAATATACTGGGACGGTAACCTGTGATGGACTAGCGTCCCATCCAGGAGGAGTTGAACTTCTAGTCGCTTCACGCTATGGAAACCGTAATAAGCACTGGCCTGATGAGCCACTATGGCTCAAGTGTAAAAAGCCCATACTCGGCAAAGGTGCAGGCTTTAGATTCAATATGATTAAATAACATTATTAAAACAAACTCTCAAGAGTTTTTACATTTTTGTTTAGTGTGGGAGTGACGACTCCATGCAGCTAGCAGACGATCAGATTAGCCTGTTTGTCTGCTCTCTTGCCTTGGCTAGACTAGTCCTGTTCTTAGACTATGTGCTATGCTGCAAGAAATGACAGTAGCACCTTCCCAGGTGAGATGGACACTGTCCTGCCCTAACAGGCCACCATAGATTTTTTACTGGGATTATTCATTTTAATTGACGATAAATTAATTAATATCTTCATAGTATTAAATTGTATTATATATTTTTTATTTACATATAATTGTAGGGTGTACATTTTTTAATAACCAAATTGTCCCCTAGAAGGTGCTGTCTCAGTCCTTTCTTTTCTTAAACCTTAAATCATTTTTTTAAAATGCTGACTCCTCCAGTAAAGCTTTGCTAAGTCCCCCAGCATCTGTTGTTCCACTCCATTGACTTGAGGGCTTAATAAAAGCCACGCTCTCTCCTCATACAGCTCTCACATCTTAAAAAAAACGAGCAGAAATGAAAGCAGAACTCATCTTTGAATTATAGCACACGACTGCAAACTTTATTCACATTTCATCAGATACAGTTTCCTCAAACATCACTGCTTCTCTAATTTCATGCAAGCCTGCTAATAGACAGGTCACATGACTTGTCTTTTCTTTTTCATTGAAGTAGAATGACTCACACACATGGCTCTCCAAAATTATTGGTGACTGTTCATGCCAGTCATAACCAAAAATAAAATAATAATAAATAAATACATTTGAGAAATATATAAAAATAATCTCAGTATAATATTATTTTCAAAACCAAAATTTATATTTTTAGGGAATTGCTATCATTACTATCATTATTATTATTATTATTATTATTATTATTATTATTATTGTTGTTGTTGTTGTTGTTGTTTTTGTTGTCATTTTTGTGTTTGAAGAAGAATGAATCAACAAACTAAATGGACTAATATTAGGCCAGTGTATACACACACACACACACACACACACACACACACACACACACACACACACACACACACACACACACATAGTACTTGGCATTGAATTGAATTCTGTTGATAAAATTTAATAGTTATAATTTAGGCATTTACTTGAGAATAAATATGGGTTTAATTTATAAAAATGTATTGTGATAGTTATAAATATTGTGTATAAACATCTCTTTAGCTTAGTTTATATTTAATCTATGTCTTCAATATTATTGCATTCTTTACACTTAACACATTCATTCATTTTCTGACCCGCTTAATCCTAATTACAGATGCAGGGAGGCTGGCGCCCATCTCAGCCGACTCCAGGTGACAGCGGGGTACACCCTAGACAGCACGCCAGGCCATCACAGGGCCAACACCTATTCACACTCACACTGACACCGAGGGGTGATTTTGAAAAGCCAATTAACCTACTGTGCAAGCTTTTTTGTACTGTGGGAGGAAACCGGAATAACCGTAGGAAACGCTTGCGAGCACGGGGAGGATGTGCAAATTTTGAACAGAAACACCCAGGCTGGGAATCGAACCCAGACCCTCTTGCAGACTACTATGCCACCATGCCACCTACGCTTAATACATATAACAATTATTCACTGAAGATGAGGTGGATATTTAGTGGCATTTTCAATTCAGTGAAATCTATTCAGCCTGAGGTGAATAACTGCTTTCATATAAACTGCATCAAAATATAAGAAAAAAATAAAACCAGGCTTTTTTTATACTAATTATTCAACAATCCTCCCCAGTTTTCGAGTGAATAATATTAAACTATCTCTGCAGTTTTAATTGGTGGATGCCATCAAATAATTCTTGATATTCTTCTTTGAGCTAAATTATCCATCATGGCATCGGATAAGCTTACAAATTATTTTAAATAAATAATAAAGCATCAATAGAATTTGACTTTTATATGATATGGAGAATTATTAAGATTTCATAGTGTCACAGTGATCCCTCACTTCTTCGCACTTCACTTCATGTGGCTTCAGTGCATCGCGGTTTCTTAATAAAAATATTAATCGAATTAAAAAATAAGTAAATTAAAGAAAAATAGGGGAAATGTTAAGGAAAATTGAATTGTTATTTTAAGCATTTATAGTGTTGAATATGTATTTATTGATATTATATACACATACAGACACTCCCCGCTTTACGTTCATTCGTTTTATGTATTTTTCGATTTTACGTTTTTTTTTTAAGTCAAATTTTGAGTTTAGCGTGCTCTCTGTAGTACAAGACGTACCTACATAGTACACTGACGTAATACGCTACTTACGCATGACGCTGTGTCCATTGTTTACAAATGACAGACTGTTCGTGCCCTCCTTCCTCCCAGTTCACCGCGTGTTATCCCTTGTGTTATGATGTCGTCTCTGTGATCTTTGTGTTTACACTGTTTTGCGGACTTTTGTAACCCTAAGCAAATATTGGTCAGAAGCGTAAGCCTACTGGTGATAGTGGTAATTAGAAAAAGCAGCAAGCAATAATCTCGTTAGAAACGAAGATGGCTATCATCAAGAAAACTGATGCTGGTGAAAAACACGTGAATGTTGCATGTTTCTTCCAAATGGCTCCGTTGACCATCAGAACCATTTACAAGCCGAAAGATCGCATCATAGAGAATGTTAAAGGTTATATTTGATACTGTATTTAAATATTTGATGAGTGAATTTAATTAAAATGTATCTATTTGAAATTATTTTGCTTGAATTTAATTTATTTGAAATTAATGTTGATATTATTTGATATATTTGATATTATTTTACAATGTTATGTTTATAATACAGTGATACCTCAGCTCACGAACATAATCGGTTCCCAGAAAGTGTGTGTAAGGCGAAAAGTTCGTCTTCCGAACATTTATTTCCCATAAGAAACCATTAAAATAAGAATAATCCGTTCCCAGGTCCCCATAAAACATAATTTTCTACTAAATAAGCCTTAAAACTACACAAAAATATACCTTATTTTATGTATAATAAATGTGCTATTGTATTGTAATTAAAGAAATAAACTGTACTGTATAATAAAGTGGTTTTATTTACCTTTGTGATGGTAGTTGATGGCTTGATGGAATGGAGTGGGAGGAGGAGGGAGGGAGGGACTTACTGTTTGGAAGGAGTGTTTGGAAACGCCTACTGTTTGGAAACACCCTTAGCCACACACGCACCCTTAATAGCTTCCTTGTTCTTAAGGATGGGAGCAATGGTAGACTTAGCGTACTGGTACTGGGACGCTGAGTCACACAAACGCACACCTCGTTCGTGTTTTTCAATGATCTCCGCCTGTGGTGGGGTCTTTTTCGGTCCCATAATAGCAAAAGTACACTCAATATGGTCCAAAATGTCTAGCAAACACAAACCACTTCCGCACTCAAAGAAAGGGGTGTGACGAACTGTGACGCCGTGAGCGCGCGCCAGCTTCTCGTGGCCGCCACCGTGGCGCTGTTCGACCGCGTGGTTTGATTCGTCCGCCGAAAACTAGTTCTTCAGCAGAGACTATATGCTCGCAAATTTAATGTTCTTGAGGCGAAAAGTTTGTGAGCTTAAGCGTTCGTCAGCGGAGGTTTTACTGTAATAGATTTAGGGGTGTTTTATGAGATACGGTAATGGTATTTATGGACATTTAGTACAGTATGAACGTCATACGTCACTGGAACATACAGTAACAACTTACGTTTTTTTTTCACGTTACATTCGGCCGTCCGGAACTGAACTAAAATGTAAGTCGGGGAGCGTCTGTATACATGTACGTATACGTCAGTCAGGATGGGGGTTGAGCCTACTTTGCAGAATTTGGCAGTTGCGGTCCCAATTAACCGCGGAAAGTGATGGATCTCCGTATTCTCGGCCATCTGCCTCAACAGATAAAACCCGACTTAATCTGAATAATTCTCCAGATCACACTTTGCTTCTGTCAATAATTGCTTATTAACCTGGGATAGCACACCAAACACATTGCAATATTCTCCTGTAGTATGCACTCTAAACTTTTATAGTTTTTCATGAAGGGATGCCAATAATTCTGGAGGACACTAGAGATATCTCACACAGCCTGAGAATTAAGAAGAGAGGCACAGTGGTCCTGTGGTCACAAGTGAAGGAAAAGCTCCATGATGTCTTTGTTTGGTGAGTAGAGAACCTGAGATTAGAGTTTTTCTTTATGAACCCTCCAAGATGGGAGTTTGAGGTACAGCATATAAAAAGTAATCAGAGGCTGTGCGGTACAGAGTGAATGTCCTAAGAAAAGTTGACCCTTTGGTTATAACAGCACATTCAGAAGTGTTTTATTCCAAATGTAAAATTATTTCCTTTCTTGCAAATGAACACACACACTGTCATATGACCAACAAACCACAAAGAAGTTTACAAATAATTCATTCATTCATTTTCTGAACCGCTTAATCCTAATTCGGTCGCGGAGAGGCTGGCGCCCATCTCAGGCGACTCTGGGTGAGGGCGGCGTACACCCTGGACAGCTCGCCATCGCAGAGCTGACACACACACACACACCTAGGGAAGATTTGGAACAGCCAATTACTCAGAAGAAACCAATGCAAACATGGGGAGAACGTGCAAACTCCACGCATTAGCACCCGCGCTGGGAATCAAACCCAGAACCTTCTTACTGTGAGGTGGACGTGCTAACCACTACACCACCATCCCACCCAGCATCAGCTTAAAAAAGTTAGTTTTACCTCTGACTTGTAAAATCAAAAGTGATGAAATTAAAGACCCCTCATATAAAGGCGGGGTTAAAAAAAAACCCTGAAAATTATTATTTTTTTTTTTTGTCTAATTGTGTATGTGTAGCATTCTCCATACACTCCATACACGTCTCTGAAGGAGCAGTTGCTATAGAAACAGTAACATATGCCGACGCATAATACTTTAAATAATCCTGTGACACCTTCTGACCAATCAGAATCTCGGATTTATACCTGGCTGTGATGTAATACTCTGTTAACTGTGTTTTGAGGTTGTGATGTGTTTGAGTTTTCTTGAAGCAGAGTCAATGGGAATGTTACGTAAATCTGATTAGTGTTCTTATTTTTGCTTGACATTTCCGATTTTCAATTTTCAGTTTTAGTAGCAAGAAGTATTAGCATCTCTCGATCCCATGATTATAAACTGGTAACTCATCTGTTTCCTTATAAAAGGTTTCCTGCTTAGTTTGAGCAATGCAGCAGGCCTGGAGTCGCACATGTTGCAAGTTGTGGTGTTCAGATGTGCTCATTACCATATCAGGCCACGCCCATTGATAAATAAGTTCACTTACAAGCCTTAATTTATAATTCTCCCTTGTTTGAATTGACTGTGGTGATGTCCAGGTTATGTTCCTGATTTACCTCCAGGACTGTAGATTTCCAGGAAAGCATGTTTGATGAGAATGTTTCCGAGCTGTGCATTATTTTTAAATATTAAAAAAAAACGTTTTTAATAAGTACAAATACTCTGTGATTTGGTGTTTATACTGGTAGTGTTGGTGTTTCAGCCGGTAACAGCCAGGATATCAATAAACCATCAATCTTTATGTGTATTATAAAAATGTTTAACCCTCAGAAAGAAAAGCTTGTTAAATGTTTCCTTACAGAATAAATATATGAAAATAAATTATTAATAAAAGTTTCAAGTATTAAAGATTCCAATGCCAGGGCATGTCGTATTAGAGTTTCTTTTGTTTTCTACCAGCAGGATGTTGCCTCGTGATTGTTTCCAACCGTTTCCTCTCCGCTTCTTCTGCCTTCTTTCGTTCTTCTTTAAGTTCTTTGTACCTCCACTTGGGAACCTGAAGGAATTGGCCATTGTTGCAGCTACTTTTGCGCCTCCCCTCCGGCACGTATGTTGCCGCTGGTGCCTTGGTGATCCGCAGCTTGGGCACCACAATGCCCGGCCTCACGCTTCTCCGTCTCACCAGATGGAGCGGGAGGAGACTTCCTCTCCGGAGTGCTGAAGAGTCTGTGGAAGTCTGGGGCTGAAGGCTTGCACGTCTGACTTTGTGTTTAGGCACCAGGGTGATGCGAGAGTTCTGGAAGAGGCGTCTGTAGTTCTCCAGACGTTCAGGTCCGAGACCTTTGAGTTGCTGCGTGCGCTGCTTTTTTAGGATCTCCTGGACCGAGTAGCGGCGTTTTCCCACACATGGAGGACTACTGGGACACACTGTCCGACAGGATATAGCGATAAACGGGCTGCCCAGCGCTGTTGTCATCTGGACCATGTGATCAAAGACGCCATCTTCTGAAGCTTCTGTCACGTTGCTGATGTCAAAAGCGTTGCGCAGAGCCTCCATCATCTTATGGACACACCCTTTACGCTGTTGTGATTTGGCCACCAAAGCTGGCAGTAAGGGCCACTCGGACTGGTACGAGTTGCTGCACTGTCCAGGACAAGGCCGCTGGATGAGTCGCTGCATGATAGATACTGTCTCATAACGCCCAGTGAACAGCGCCCACTCACGTGGAGTCAGCTCACGCCCAGTATCCCTGGCTTCCAGATCAGCTCCTAGAAAATAATCCAGAATACAATTTCCTTCGATCCGTAGATTTGAAATTGTTCAATTTCCAAAAATCTAATTGTGTACAATTTAAAATTTTGTTTATTTTTCCTAATTAATGGATTTAATTTGAGAATGATTTGGAAAATGTTTATTAAATGGTTATGTTTGTGTTGTGATTTGTGGTGTAACTTTTATTACAGGTGTAAAATCCTAATTAGAGTCTTGAGAAGGCGGTGCCTATCTCAGCCGACTCGGGACGAAGACAGGGTACACCTTGAACAGCTTGCCATTCAACACACATAATTATTCATACCTTCACCTAGGGGTGTGGAGCCAGTGGTGTAGTGGTTAGGGTGCTGCGCTCATGATCGGGAGGTTGTGAGTTTGAATCCCACTGAGACCCTCACTGTGCTAAGACCCCTGGGCAAGGTCTCAACCACTAGTGTGCCTCTGTTCACCCAGCAGTATAAATGGGTAAAAGTAAAATATACTGGGAAGGTAATCTGCGATGGACTAGTGTCCCATCCAGGGGGAGTTGAACTCCTCGTCGCTTTACGCGACGGAAACCGGGGACAAGCACCGGCCTGATGAGCCACAAGGCTCGGGTGTAAAAACCCAACAGACTTACCTTACCTCTTTCCACCTAGGGGTAATTTGGAATTGATAATTGGCATACTGTGTATGTTTTGAGACTTTGGGAGGAAACTGGAATACTCGGAGGAAACCCATGCAAGCACCTCTGCGCTCTCCAGGACTTTTATAATTACATTTACATCTACAGCATTTGGCAGATGTTCTTATCTAGAGCAACTTACAATTTTTATTTTTATACATCTGAGCTATTAAGGTTTAAGGGCCTTGCCCTTGTCTGGCCCTTGCTCAAGGGCCCAACATTGGTGATAGTGGGTGTGGAACTGCTGACCTTCGCATCAGTACCGCATTGCATTAACCACTAATCTACCATGCCTGATTATTATTATTGTTAGTAGTAATTGTAGTAGCAGTCAGTAATAGTAGTAGAGGTGGTAGTAGTAATGGTAGTAGTAATAAAATATTAAAATAATATATTTATTTATTAGTAGTAGTAGTAGCAGTAGTTGGAGTAGTAGTAGTGGTAGTAGTAATGGTTGGAGTAGTAGTAGTAGTAGTAGCAGTAATAGTAGTATTAGTAGTAGTAGTTGGAGTAGCAGTAGTGGTAGCAGTAATAGTAGTAGCAGTAGTAGTAGTAGTGGTGGTGGTAGCAGCAGTAGTAGTAGGAGTAGGAGTAGTAGTGGTGGTGGTAGCAGCAGTAGTAGTAGGAGTAGGAGTAGTAGTAGTAGTAGGAGTAGTAGTAGCAGTAATAGCAGTAGTAGTAGTAGTAGTAGTAGTAGCAGGAATAGTTTGTAGCAGTAGTAGTAGTAGTAGTAGGAGGAGGAGGAGTAGCAGTAGTGGTAGCAGTAGTAGTAGTAGTAGTAGTAGTAGTAGTAGTGGTAGTAGTAGTAGTCGTAGTGGTAGTAGTGGTAGTGGTGGTGGTGGTGGTTGTAGTAGCACTAGTAGTAGTAGTAGGAGTAGTGGTGGGGGTAGTAGTGGTGGTAGTAGTAGTAGTCGTGGTGGTAGTAGTGGTAGTAGTAGTGGTGGGTGGTGGTTGTAGTAGCAGTAGTAGTAGTAGTAGGAGTGGTGGTGGTGGTAGTAGTGGTGGTAGTGGTAGTGGTCGTGGTGGTGGTAGTAGTAGTCGTGGTGGTAGTAGTGGTAGTGGTGGTGGTGGTGGTTGTAGTAGCAGTAGTGGTAGTAGGTAGTAGGGTAGTGGTGGTGGTGGTAGTAGTAGTGGTAGTAGCAGTGGTAGTAGCAGTGGTAGTAGTGGTAGTAGTAGTGGTGGTGGTGGTGGTGGTAGCAGTGGTGGTAGTAGTAGTGAGTGGTAGTAGTAGTAGCAGTAGTGGTAGTGGTGGTTGTGGTGGTGGTGGTGGTAGTAGTAGTAGTAGTAGCAGTAGTGGTAGTGGTGGTGGTAGTAGTAGTGGTGGTGGTAGTGGTAGTGGTGGTAGTGGTAGTAGCAGTGGTGGTAGTAGTGGTGGTGGTGGTGGTGGTGGTAGTAGTAGTGAGTGGTAGTAGTCGTGGTGGTAGTAGTGGTGGTGGTGGTGGTGGTGGTGGTGGTGGTGGTAGTAGTAGTAGTAGTGGTAGTAGTAGTAGTCGTAGTGGTAGTAGTGGTAGTAGTAGTGGTGGTGGTGGTTGTAGTAGTAGTAGTAGTAGTAGTAGTGGTAGTAGTAGTAGTCGTAGTGGTAGTAGTGGTAGTAGTAGTGGTGGTGGTGGTTGTAGTAGTAGTAGTCGTAGTGGTAGTAGTAGTAGTGGTGGTGATGGTTGGAGTAGTACTGTATTGCTTTATCGCTGGGTTTTTCATACAATGTGGATACTGATGTGCAGCAAAGTTGAGACTAACAATATAAATATTAAAAATACGTATATACTGTACATTCACTTGGTCTGAAATGATGAATCAAAGATAATACTGTATTTCAGCATAAACCCTCAATTTTTCTCGAACACTATGAGGCAACAGGTTGGAATAAAACATCAAGTAGAAAGTGTTCTGTGAAATCTCTCCTACATTGGCTGGAGTTATTTCACATAACCAAAATGGTTTCAAGCTGAAGAGTTACATTTCTCACTAGTGTTCATAAGAGCGCAGGAATCAAACATTCACATACATTTCACATTCAGCACTGTTCATACCAGTAGAGTATCCTCAGAATAAACACAGTGAGGGAAGTGCTGGAAGTTTATAAACTTGGGAAGGATGATATACCTGCCATGATAAGAGCTCGGACGCAGTCCACTCTGCCCTGGATAGCAGCTTTCATCAGCGGCGTGAATCCATGACAGTTTCGCTTTTCGATGTCGACGCCAGGGAAGTAGTTGAGCAGGTAGTTAGTTATCATGCTGTGGCCTGCAGCCAGAAGAGAAAACAGATTGATTGTGTGGTTTGAATGTTTTAAAATATTATTACAAAAAATTTACCACAGTATTTTTTAAATTCCTGACGTTTTTCGGCTTCTGATTGGCTGAAATGACAATAGCTTTATTGATTAAAATCTGTACAGCAAAATCATTTATATCAATTATCATCTAAATTTATTTGATGGACTGATTTTAATGTTGTGTATCACCAAGTTTTATTTCATTCATTTATTAATTTTCTGTAACCACTTTATCCTAATTAGGGTTGCAGTGAGGCTGGTGCCCATCTCAGCCGACTCCAGGCGAGGGCAAGGTACAAGCTGGACAGCTCACCAGGCCATCGCAGGGCAGAAACGTGCTGATGGTTTTGCAGCTACTCTTATTGAAAGACAGAAATGGTTCTTTTACATGAACCTCACACCATAGACAATGAGAGACATGGCCGGCTTTTGATAACCCGGTTAGCTGCACTGAGGGGACACTGACAACCCATGGAGAGTGGGACTTGATCCCTCAACCTTTGAATCAGTGATCCAGCACCTTGACCACCAGGCCACCCCAAGTTTTATTTATTTGTTGTAGTTTTGTACATCTTATTTATATAATAGTTGTGTGTGTTTCCCTGCGATGATCTACCAAACCGTTGACGGTGAACACCACCTTCGCCGAGGTTCAGTTGAGCGTGACCCTGGCAGGGTCATGTGGTTTGACAAATAATAGCGTGAGTGATTTATATAACAAATAACTTAACCTTTAGTCGGCTGAGTGGAGAGGTGGCACGGTGGTATAGTGGAGAGCATGTTGCCTCATCGAACAAGGTCATAGATTTGATTCCTCGGCTTTGGGATGTTTCTGTGTGGGATTTGCATTTTCTTCATGCTCATGCTGGTTTCCTTCAGGTAGTCTGGTTTTCTCCCACATGCTAAAAACATGCACAGTTGACTCATAGACTGTTTCAACTCACCCTTAGGTGCAAGAGTGAGTATGAATGGCTGTTGGTCCTGCGATGGCCTGGTGAGCACTTCAGGGTGTACCTTGCCGTCAGCCAGAGTCGGCTGAGATGGGCACCATCCTCCCCGAAAGACTATTTTGGATTAAGCTGCTCAGAAATGAATGAATGAATGAAGAATGTGATATCACATGTGGCAAAAAAACAAATTGTAATAGTATTTTTACATGAATCTACATTAATAAAGCTTGATCACTGTGAATATTTAACTCCAAGGGTGTCAGCTGGGGGGGGTGCACAGGGTGCGCGTGCACCCCCCCCACACACAACAGGAGTTGAGTTCCGCTGGACAAGAAATTATGTGTATTCACAATTTTATAATAAACTTAATGAGTGTTACTGAAGAGAAAGTCGGAGATAAATTCAGCGTGCAGTAAACCGGAAGCCGGAAGTTAACACTGGAAGTTAACGTGTAACGGGCACTGCGCATGTGCACGCCCGAGCTGACCAATCAACAATCAACGACATGTACCTACTTTCGCCTACCTCACATATTATCAGTAAGCAATAATAGCTGAACACTGTCAATCAAACAAAGTGTGAGGGTGAGAATAAAGCACAGTTTGTTAGTCCCGCCTCCGGTTCCTGCACATGTGTTAGAACACAAACATTGACGTTTGTTTTTGTGCTGTAAATATGTATTAATATTTGTTTGTGCCTTTGAATAGATAAATAACTTTAGCTCAATTTGTAAATGTATTTATCACATGTACTTGCAGATGTAGTTTGAAATATACAGTAAAACCTCCGCTGACGAACACTTAAGCTCACGAACTTTTCGCCTCAAGAACATTAAATTTGCGAGCATATAGTCTCTGCTGACGAACTAGTTTTTGGCGGACGAATCAAACCACGCGGTCGAACAGCGCCACGGTGGCGGCCACGAGAAGCTGACGCACGCTCATGGCGTCACAGTTCGTCACACCCCTTTCTTTGAGTGCGGACGTGGTTTGTGTGTGATAGACATTTTGGACCATATTGAGTGTACTTTTGCTATTATGGAACCGAAAAAGTCCCCACCACAGGCGCAGATCATTGAAAAACACGAACGAGGTGTGCGTTTGTGTGACTCAGCGTCCCAGTACCAGTACGCTAAGTCTACCACCATCCTTAAGAACAAGGAAGCTATTAAGGGTGCGTGTGTGGCTAAGGGTGTTTCCAAACAGTAGGCGTTTCCAAACTCTCCTTCCAAACAGTAAGTCCCTCCCTCCCTCCTCCTCCCACTCCATTCCATCAAGCCATCAACTACCATCACAAAGGTAAATAAAACCACTTTATTATACAGTACAGTTTATTTCTTTAATTACAATACAATAGCACATTTATTATACATAAAATAAGGTATATTTTTGTGTAGTTTTAAGGCTTATTTAGTAGAAAATTATGTTTTATGGGGACCTGGGAACGGATTATTCTCATTTTAAAGGTTTCTTATGGGAAATAAATGTTCGGAAGACGAACTTTTCGCCTTACACACACTTTCTGGGAACCAATTATGTTCGTGAGCAGAGGTATCACTGTATTTGAGAATGTTTTTGGTTGAACTATAATATTTGATTCGTCTTCTGAGAGGAATAGATGAATCGTCTTCTGCTGAAAAACTGTGCGTGTTGTTGGCGTGAGATTCCATGTTGTTTATATAATATGCTGTGACATGCATGCACTATATTTCATGTGGTACTTTGTACCAACCCAGTGACGTCACGGTAACTTTGTGTAGGCGGGCACTTAGCAGTGGCGGCTTTCGGGTTGATAACTTATACGACAAGCACATAAAACAAAACCACTGTGTGTGCAATGGTTTATTTATGAGATAAAATTTAAGCCACAATCGCTTCAATAAACTATACTTAAGCTACCGACAACTTATTTATTTATTTTACTTATTTATTTTCATTTCCCCTTTAAGGCTTAGGACTATAGCCCCTGGGACTCAAGTTCCGGTCAACCGAGATATGTGCACCCCCCCCCCCTCTCTCCCCGGTCAGACCAGCCTACACCCTTGAACTCAGTGCGTAGGTATTATGATGTTTTCGTGTAAAAGGAGTGAGCGCAGAAAGAGGCTTCCCTCTGCATCTCCATCACTTCCTGTTTCCAGTGTAGTGATGCGTCATTTGGAAAAGAATTGATTCAATTCTTTTCGTTATTTGCTATGAATCAGTTCTTCTGGGCCAGTTTGTTTATCACAGGTTTCAATTTTATTCAACTCTCATTTTCATTTCTAGTCACGAATTTGTTGCTTCTATGGAACTTTTTTCTTTAGAATTTGAGCTGTTTATTTGTGTGAATCAAACATATCACATGTCACTTTGACTCTCAACTGTTTGACTTCTTCTTCTTCTTTTCCTTTCAACGTTTCCCTTCAGGGCTCACCACAGCAAACCATCCGTCTCCATCTCTCCCTATCCTCTGCATCTTCTACTCTTACTCCAACGGCCTTCATGTCCTCCTTCACCACATCCATAAATCTTCTCTTTGGTCTTCCTCTAGGCCTTCTGCCTGGTAGTTCCAACCTCAGCATCCTACTACCAATATACTCACTATCCCTCCTCTGTACATGTCCAAACCATCTCAATCTAGCCTCTCTGACTTTGTCTCCAAAACATCTTACATGTGCTGTCCCTCTGATGTACTCATTCCTGATCCTATCCATCCTCGTTACTCCCAAAGAGAACCTCAAACATTTTCATCTCTGACTCTTAACTATTTGACATGAGGTTCAATTATTGAACTTGTCATTCATTTTTTTGAGTCGCTTAATGCTAACTAGGGTCGCAGGGGGGCTGGTGCCCCTTTCAGTCAACTCTGGGCAAGGGTAGGGTACACCCTGGACAGCTCCAATGGCCATCGCAGTGCCAATACTCACACAACCATTCAGACTCACTCTCACACCCAGGGCAGATTTGGAATATCCAATTAACCTACTGTGCAGGGTTTGGACTATGAGAGTAAACTGGAATACCCAGAGGAAACACATGCACACATGGCGAGAACATGCAAACTCCACAGAGAAACACCCGAGCTGGGAATCAAACTCAGGACCTTCTTGCTGTGAAGCGGACGTGCTAACCATGACACCACTATGCCGTCTATTACTGTATTGAAGTTTTTTTTGACTGTAAATCAATAAATATTTTAATGACTGACAGAAAAGACAACAATTAAGTTCAAGATTATTTGTCATAATATCATAAGCCTTTTTATTTAATAACTAGAACCCATCCTGATGCGACTTCTACTGTGAATGTTGCTTCTCTATTCTGAGATGCCAGTGTCTTGTTCGTCCTTGTTCTGTGAAACTTTGTCGCTTCTTTTTGATATAGTTCAGCTGCTAAGAACATCTAGAAGTGTGAGTTAGCATCATGTTCCTAGATACTGTGAACTTGTTTTTCCTGTGGAAAAGTACTGATGACCACCAGCCCACTAGACTCACCAACTTCAAACGGTTTCTCACCTCTGGCGGGGGACCAACGTAGGGCTGTATACTATTATATGTGTACTCTACCATTGGGTGTTGGTGATTCCTGAATAAAGACTGTTGTTTTTTACGTGGACTGCTGTCTTATCTTCATGACTCGCTCCTGGGTGACACAGACGAATTAGTCCTTGAGGAGCATTCGTGTGGGCCGATTCAGTAACCTAACAAATATAAAAACAGAAGTCAAGCTCGAACCTACCGGCCTGTGCAGCTGTGATCAGCGCTGTGTTTCCCTCATTGTCCTGCCAGTTCACATCCAGATGAGGACATGTAGAAAGTGCAATGACCACGTCTATGTAGCCATGATAGCATGCCACTATCAGCCCAGTCTGCAGATACAGAATTCACAAGCATCAAATGTCAGTGAAATTACAGAGTCCTCTTTTGCTGGATATTTTAAAGATAAGCACATTCTGAGTGCTATTTGTCATATCTGAGATTTTTTAAAAATACAATTTAAAAAAAAGCAGGTGCAGAGTTCAAAGGTCACACTTTATTGTGGTGGAGTAATCAGCACTGTCACTGAGATTCATTTCTTCATAATGAGTTTTGTATTCAGTGAAAATTATTGTTGTATGTAGTTATTCATACATTTTCTGAACCACTTAATCTGAATTAGGGTCCCTGGCGCCTATCTCACCCAACTCTGGTACACCCTGAACAGCTCACCAGGTCATCACAGGGTAGAAACACGCTGATGACAATCCCATAGCCTACTCTTGATGAAAGTCAGCAATGGTTCTTTTACATGCCTTTCACCACAGACGATGAGAGACGTGGCTGGCCTGTGATAACCCAGTTAGCTGCACTGGGGGGACAGCAGTGACAACCCGTTGAAGAGTGACCCCCCGACCATTGGATCAGTAAGTCACCACCTTAACTACTAGCCCTTTATTCTTCTTCTTCTTCTTCTTATTTTCCTTTCGGCTATTCCCTTCAGGGGTCGCCAGAGCAAATCATCTGCCTCCATCTCACCCTATCCTCTGCATCTTCTTCTCTTACGCCAACGACCTTCATGTCCTCCTTCACCACATCTATAAATCTCTTTTTTGGCTTCCTCTAGGACTTCTGCCTGGTAGTTTCAACCTCAACATCCTACTACCAATATACTCACTATCTCTCCTCTGTACATGTCCAAACCATCTCAATCTAGCCTCTCTGATTGTCTCCAAAACGTCTTACATGTGCTGTCCCTCTGATGTGCTCATTCCTGATCCTATCCATCCTCGTTACTCCCAAAGAGAACCTCAACCTCAATTTTCATCTCTGCTACCTCCAGCTCTCCCTCCTGTCTTTTCCTCACAGTGCCACTGTTTCTAAACCATACAACATCGCTGGCCTCATCACCGTCTTGTACACTTTTACTTTCATACACTTTTCCTGCCCCTTTATGTAATTTAAAATCAAATATATATATTTTTAGAAAGTGTGCTTTTTCTATCACAGACTGACTGTAGTTCCTCTTGCTACTTTTTGTACATGTATTAACAGTGAAACTTACATCTTTACACATGTTAGTCACATGACTGGTACAAACTGCTGAAACTGGAGACTCCTTACAGACATAAGAGGGTGGTATCTATATATGTGGTAATTTTTTATTAAAACTATACTTTATATTGTACGGTTATTATAATGTGTTCATTTATGCCAGTCAGAAACAACACAAAATATTAATAATGTCTAATGGGCGTTAAAAGTGTCAAAGTTCAGCAAAAAAGTAAACAAGAAATGAACTCAGCAGTTTTGACCTTTGAATATTTTGAAAAAATTAATCAACCTCAAACTGAGATAATGACATCTGACATTTATAAATATTCTCAAGCAGCAGGAAGAAATCTGTTCTGCTTTCAATAAGAAAATACAGCACTGCTTTCACTCAAATAGCATCATATTCTAACATTTTAAAGATGGGGAAAAACCTGAGACTCCACTGCCTTTTTGGACACACTGGTCTTGTGTCCAGTAATATATGCTTAATTTAATAGAATAATAAAAATTAATAAAATATTAAGATTTTTAGGGAAAGATATTAAATTTCACTAGTTATTTCATAACTAACTTTCAAGAAATGTACTATATATTAATAAACCAGACATTAGCTCCTCCCATTCACACAAGAGCTGTTCAACTCCTACTTTTTTATATAAAGGTTGTTAGTTTAAAAGGTTCAACTAAGTGATATATTAATATAATAACTCATGCGGTTTCAGAGTACACACAAAAATTAA
Organism: Plotosus lineatus; assembly: GCA_024760905.1. Classification (NCBI taxonomy): domain Eukaryota; kingdom Metazoa; phylum Chordata; class Actinopteri; order Siluriformes; family Plotosidae; genus Plotosus; species Plotosus lineatus. The sequence continues at coordinate 20,362,744 of CM045734.1, read as the reverse complement.
AAAAAAAATTTAAAAGTACACACCAACATCTGCTTTACTTACTGTAATATGACACCTCCAAACCACCTTGTCTCAGTATTAAAGAATCTTTTAAAAATTCCCTTCTACAGAATCTGTTCCAAAATCATCTCCAAAATCTAATAGTGTCTTTCTCATCCAAAGCCCCACCTTTGGTAGAAATTTCATAAAAATCTGCACAAAAGTGTTTTGTGTAATTCTGGCTAATGAACACAAACTGACTGAGGGTTAAAAACCTTGGTGGAGTTAATAACATACCAAAATCATTAGCTCTATATAATAATAAACTATGGACTCTCATTGGGGGAACACACTAACGACTACCTCGTCATTATAAACAGCTGGCCATTTGGCTGACCTTAAACTTGACATAAATGACCTTTTCATGAACTCATTTTAGCCTTTGGTCCCAAGTTTCTGTCCTGAAAAATCTGACTGTGATACGTCAAGCAGTTCTGAAGATACAGCCATGTATAACCACAAAAAAATGTCAGATTATTGATATTATGTCAAAATTAGTCAGGATAGCAAGATATAAATCTTTAAATATGACACTGAATAAAATATGAAATCAAGAATGAGATACGTTGTCAAAGCAGGCGGCACGGTGGCGTAGTGGTTAGCATGTCCGCCTTGCTGAAGGAAGTCCTGGATTGAATTCCCAGTTTGGACAATTTTGTGTGGAGTTTGCATGTTCTCCCCTTGAATGTGTTGGTTTCCTCCGAGTACTCCAGTTTCCTCCCACAGTCCAAAAACATGCACAGTAGGCTAATTGTCTGTTACAAACCACTTCTAGGTGTGGGTGAGAGTGTGAATGGTTGCATGAGTGTTGGCCTTGCGATGGCCTGGGAAGCTGTCCAGGGTTACCCCACCCTTGCCCAGAGTAGGCTGAGATCAGCCTCCCCCAACGCTAATTAGGAAGCGGCTTAGAAAAAGAATAAATGAGTAAAAAGTCAAAATAATGAGATATTAAGTCATAATAATATATGCTGTATATAGTTGTCATAAAGTGTTGTTAAGTCAACCTAATAAAATAATAGTACAGTGGTACCTTGACTTATAAATTTAATCCGTTCCGAGGGCAAGCTTGTAAATCAAAATGTTTCTTAGATAAAACAAAAATTCCCATAGGAAATAACAGAAAACTAATCAATCCGTCTCCACCCCTCCCAAACTCACATAACCTGTCACAAACATGTATATTTGACCTAATATATTAAAGATAAACATGCAAAAACAATAAATATTTCACAATAATAATAATATATGTACATTAACATTAATAATTATTCAGAAATAATACAAGAATTAACAATAAGTCAAATAACCCTTCCCGATCGTCGACTGCGGCAAAGATGTCACGTGGGTGAGAAGATGTCACATGGGCAGGCATGAGGTGATGCGTAACAGAGAAGGGGGAGGAGGAGGAGAATTTTTATGCATGTGCACGCTACGAATGCCAGTAAGGAAAGGGTCGTGGTGAGCTCCCACAAGGCCAGTACTTCTCAAATAATGTGGCGTGACCCCCTTGGGGGGGGCACAGTGTGATGCCAAGGGGGTGCGTATGACCCTGGGGAACAAGCTTTTGTGCCATACTGTACTAAAATTAAGTGTAATTGCACATCCTCTACAGTAGGTGGCAGTGGCGCTCTCACTGTGTTCC